>OY787665.1:47870220-49077316 GCA_963678985.1 Spisula subtruncata
TGGCTGCCTGTACAGTACAGAGTAGAGTACAAGGTTTTGACAAGCACTACATGGAAAATCGCCTGGCTACATCAGAAGTATGTTGGTAGTATATACTCCACAAAGACAGCTAAGGTCTCAAAATGATTCTGTTCTTCTAGTTGTGCCAAGGACGAGGACTGTGACCTACGGTGACCGATGTTTCACAGCTGCTGCACCGAAACTCTGGAATGCACTGCCAACAGCGCTCAGAGACAGTAAAACACTCCCGTTTTTCAAGAAAGCCCTGAAAACGCATTATTTTACTATAGCTTATTCATGCTGAAGTTCATGGTTAAGTAGACGCCCGTCTACTGGGTTAAGTAGAGCCCCGTTTCAAAGTGAGGTAAGGTCTAGAAGAAAGTATGTTATTTCTTCGACCTTTATGGTAAGGTCTAGAAGAAAGTATGTTATTTCTTCGACCTTTATGGTAAGGTCTTGAAGAAAGTATGTTATTTCTTCGACCTTTGTAACTCATATGATGATAGTAACTTTATGTCATCTGTGAGTCATCCCCCTTTTAAAGAAAGTTGACGTTATCCTTGTCCTAGATGAGGTTTACATTCAGTTAATACCCCTACAGATAATCAAATCGTTGTACACCACTATCTTATTGTAGCAAAGTATTTCTATATACCATGTCTTCTAAGTTTAATATTGCATTTCGTTTCGGCAATATGATACGATATGATGGGAGACTAAATAGCGTTGATATAAATGTTTTTGTATATTTTATGTACATTGTATATTGTTTTAAACATGTATTAGTCGGGACTGTACAGCACTTTTGAACGTGTGTATACATGAAAAAAGGGCTATATAAATATGGTATAATAATAATTCCATCATTTGATATTGCCTGGTACTTGAATGAGTTAATTTACAAAGAATATTAGCACATGCCTGTGCTTGGAAATAACAATGATATTAACGACTATCACAGGAACCAACCAACTAACATACTTTGGGATTCCATCATTTGATATTGCCTGGTACTTGAATGAGCTAATTTACAAAGAATATTAGCACATGCCTGTGCTGGGAAATAACTATGATATTAACGACTATCACAGAAACCAACCAACCAACTGAAGGATTCCATCATTCGATATTGCCTGGTACTTGAATGAGCTAATTAACAAGGAATATTAGCATATGCCTGTGCTGGGAAATAACAAGGATAATAACGACTATCACAGGACCCAACCAACCGACTGAAGGATTCCATCATTTGATATTGCCTGGTACTTGAATGAGCTAATTTACAAAGAATATTAGCACATGCCTGTGCTGGAAAATAACAATGATATTAACGACTATCACAGGAACACACAAACAGACTGTAGGATTCCATCATTTGATATTGCCTGGTACTTGAATGAGCTAATTTACAAAGAATATTAGCACATGCCTGTGCTTGGAAATAACTATGATATTAACGACTATCACAGGAACCAACCAACAGACTGAAGAATTCCATCATTTGATATTGCCTGGTACTTGAATGAGCTAATTTACAAAGAACATCAGCACATGCCTGTGCTTGGAAATAACTATGATATTAACGACAATCACAGGAACCACCCAACAGACTACAGAATTCGATCATTTGATATTGCCTGGTTCTTGAATGAGCTAATTTACCAAGAATATTAGCACATGCCTGTGCTAGGAAATAACTATGATATTAACGACAGCACAGGAACCAACCAACAGACTAAACAATTAAATCATTTGATATTTCCTGGTACTTGAATGAGCTAATTTACAAAGAAAATTAGCACATGCCTGTGCTGGGAAATAACAATGATATTCACGACTATCACAGGAACCAACCAACAGACTGAAGGATTCCATCATTTGATATTGCCTGGTACTTCAATGAGCTAATTTACAAAGAATATTAGCACATGCCTGTGCTGGGAAATAACAATGATATTAACGACTATCACAGGAACCAACCAACAGACTGAAGGATTCCATCATTTGATATTACCTGGTACTTGAATGAGCTAACTTACAAAGAATATTAGCACATGCCTGTGCTGGGAAATAACAATATTAACTACAAAGTCATGAAACAACCAACTAACAGACTGAAGGATTCCATCATTTGATATTGCCTGGAACTTGAATGAGATAATTTACAAAGAATATTAGCACATGCCTGTGCTGGGAAATAACAATGATATTAACGACTATCACAGGAACCAACCAACCGACTGAAGGATTCCATCATTTGATATTGCCTGGTACTTGAATGAGCTAATTTACAAAGAATATTAGCACATGCCTGTGCTGGGAAATAACAATGATATTAACGACTATCACAGGAACACACAAACAGACTGTAGGATTCCATCATTTGATATTGCCTGGTACTTGAATGAGCTAATTTACAAAGAATATTAGCACATGCCTGTGCTGGAAAATAACAATGTTATTAACGACTATCACAGAAACCAACCAACCAACTGAAGGATTCCATCATTCGATATTGCCTGGTACTTGAATGAGCAAATAAACAAGGAATATTAGCATATGCCTGTGCTGGGAAATAACAAGGATAATAACGACTATCACAGGACCCAACCAACCGACTGAAGGATTCCATCATTTGATATTGCCTGGTACTTGAATGAGCTAATTTACAAAGAATATTAGCACATGCCTTTGCTGGGAAATAACAATGATATTAACAACAAAGTTAGGAAACAACCAACAAACTAAAGAATAAAATCATTTGATATTGTCTGGTACTTGAAGGAGCTAATTTACAAAGAATATTAGCACATGCCTGTGCTGGGAAATAACAATGATATTAACGACTATTACAGGAACCAACCAACAGACTGAAGAATTCCATCATTTGATATTGCCTGGTACTTGAATGAGCTAATTTACAAAGAATATTAGCACATGCCTGTGCTAGGAAATAACTGTGATATTAACAACTAAGTCAAGGACAAACAAACAGACTGAAGAATTCCATCATTTGATATTGCCTGGTACTTGAATGAGCTAATGTACAAAGAATATTAGCACATGCCTGTGCTGGGAAATAACAATGATATTAACGACAATCACAGGAACAAACCTACAGACTAAAGAATTCTATCATTTGATATTGCCTGGTACTTGAATGAGCTAATGTACAAAGAATATTAGCACATGCCTGTGCTGGAAAATAACTATGATATTAACGACAATCATAGAAACCAAACAACAGACAGAAGGATTTCATTATTTGATATTTCCTGGTACATGAATGAGTTAATTTACAAAGAATATTAGCACATGCCTGTGCTGGGAAATAACTATGATATTAACAACTAAGTCAAGGACAAACAAACTGCCTGAAGGATTCCATCATTTGATATTGCCTGGTACTTGAATGAGCTTATTTACAAAGAATATTAGCACATACCTGTGCTCGGAAATAACAATGATATTAATGACAATCACAGGAACCAACCAACCAACAGACTGAAGAATTCCATCATTTGATATTGCCTGGTACTTGAATGAGCTAATTTACAAAGAATATTAGCATATGCCTGTGCTGGGAAATAACAATGATATTAACTACTATCACAGGAACTAACCAACTAACATACTGAGGGATTCCATCATTTGATATTGCCTGGTACTTGAATGAGCTAATTTACAAAGAATACTAGCACATGCCTGTGTTTGGAAATAACAATGATATTAACGACTATCACAGGAACCAACCAACTAACATACTTTGGGATTCCATCATTTGATATTGCCTGGTACTTGAATGAGCTATTTTACAAAGAATCTTAGCACATGCCTGTACTGGGAAATAACAATGATATTAACTACTATCACAGGAACCAACCAACTATCATACTGAGGGATTACATCGTTTGATATTGCCTGGTACTTGAATGAGCTAAATTACAAAGAATATTAGCACATGCCTGTGCTGGGAAATAACAATGATATTAACTACAAAGTTAAGGACAAACAAACAGACTGAAGGATTCAATCATTTGATATTGCCTGGTACTTGAATGAGCTAATTTACAAAGAATATTAGCACATGCCTGTGCTGGGAAATAACTATGATATTAACGACTATCACAGGAACCAACCAACAGACTAAAGGATTCCATCATTTGATATTGCCTGGTACTTGAATGAGCTAATTTACAGAGAATATTAGCACATGCCTGTGCTGGGAAATAACTATGATATTAACGACTATCACAGGAACCAACCAACAGACTACAGAATTCGATCATTTGATATTGCCTGGTACTAGAATGAGCTAATTTACAAAGAACATTAGCACACGCCTGTGCTTGGAAATAACTATGATATTAACGACAATCACAGGAACCAACCAACAGACTACAGAATTCGATCATTTGATATTGCCTGGTACTTGAATGAGCTAATTTACAAAGAATATTAGCACATGCCTGTGCTGGGAAATAACTATGATATTAACGACAGCACAGGAACCAACCAACAGACTAAAGAATTCCATCATTTGATATTACCTGGTACTTGAATGAGCTAATTAACAAAGAATATTAGCACATGCCTGTGCTGGGAAATAACACTGATATTAACGACTATCACAGGAACCAACCAACAGACTGAAGGATTCCATCACTTGATATTGCCTGGTACTTGAATGAGCTAATTTACAAAGAATATTAGCACATGCCTGTGCTGGGAAATAACTATGATATTAACGACAATCACAGGAACCAACCAACAGACTACAGAATTCGATCATTTGATATTGCCTGGTACTTGAATGAGCTACTTTACAAAGAATATTAGCACATGCCTGTGCTAGGAAATAACTATGATATTAACTACAAAGTCAGGAACCAACCAACAGACTGAAGGATTCCATCATTTGATATTGCCTGGTACTTGAATGAGCTAATTCACAAAGAATATTAGCACATGCCAGTGCTAGGAAATAACAATGATATTAACGACTATCACAGAAACCAACCAATTAACATACTGAGGGATTCAATCATTTGCTATTGCCTGGTACTTGAATGAGCTAATTTACAAAGAATATTAGCACATGCCTGTGCTGGGAAATAACAATGATATTAACGACAATCACAGGAATCAACCAACAGACGGAAGAATTCCATCATTTGATATTGCCTGGTACTTGAATGAGCTAATTTACAAATAATATTAGCACATGCCTGCGCTGGGAAATAACAATGATATTAACGACTATCACAGGAACCAACCAACAGCCTGAATAATTAAATCATTTGATATTGCCTGGTACTTGAATGAGCTAATTTACAAAGAATATTAGCACATGCATGTGCTGGGAAATAACAATGATATTAAAAACAAAGTCAAGGACAAACGAACAGACTCAAGGATTCGATCATTTGATATTGCCTGGTACTTGAATGAGCTAATTTACAAAGAATATTAGCACATGCCTGTGCTGGGAAATAACAATGATATTAACGATAATCACAGGAACCAACCAACAGACTGAAGGATTCCATTATTTGATATTACCTGGTACTTGAACGAGCTAACTTACAATGAATATTAGCACATGCCTGTGCTGGGAAATAACAATGATATGAACGACTATCATAGGAACCAACCAACAGACTGAAGGATTCCATCATTTGATATTGCCTGGTACTTGAATGAGCTAATTTACAAAGAATATTAGCACATGCCAGTGCTGGGAAATAACAATGATATTAACAACAAAGTCAGGAACCAACCAACAGACTGAAGGATTCCATCATTAGATATTGCCTGGTACTTGAATGAGCTAATTTACAAAGAATATTAGCACATGTCTGTGCTGGGAAATAACAATAATATTAACAACAAAGTTAGGAACCAACCAACAGACTAAAGAATTCCATCATAAGATATTACCTGGTACTGGAATGAGCTAATTTACAAAGAATATTAGCACATGCCAGTGCTGGGAAATAACAATGATATTAACAACAATCACAGGAACCAACTAACATACTGAGGGATTCAATCATTTGATATTGCCTTGTACTTGAATGAGCTAATTTACAAAGAATATTAGCACATGCCTGTGCTGGGAAATAACAATGCTATTAACTACAAAGTCAAGGACAAACAAACACACTGAGGTATTCCATCATTTGACATTGCCTGGTACTTGAATGAGCTAATTTAAAAAGAATATTAGCACATGCCTGTGCTGGGAAATAACAATGATATTAACGACTATCACAGGAACCAACCAACAGACTGAAGGATTCGAACATTTGATATTGCCTGGTACTTGAATGGGCTAATTTACAAAGAATATTAGCACATGCCAGTGCTGGGAAATAACAATGATATTAACAACAAAGTTAGGAACCAACAAACAGACTGAACGATTCCATTATATGATATTGCCTGGTACTTGAATGAGCTAATTTACAAAGAATATTAGCACATGCCAGTGCTGGGAAATAACAATGATATTAACAACAAAGTTAGGAACCAACCAACAGACTGAAGAATTCCATCATTAGATATTACCTGGTACTGGAATGAGCTAATTTACAAAGAATAATAGCACATGCCAGTGCTGGGAAATAACAATGATATTAACAACAATCACAGGAACCAACTAACATACTGAGGGATTCAATCATTTGATATTGCCTTGTACTTGAATGAGCTAATTTACAAAGAATATTAGCACATGCCTGTGCTGGGAAATAACAATGATATTAACTACAAAGTCAAGGACAAACAAACACACTGAGGTATTCCATCATTTGACATTGCCTGGTACTTGAATGAACTAATTTAAAAAGAATATTAGCACATGCCTGTGCTGGGAAATAACAATGATATTAACGACTATCACAGGAACCAACCAACAGACTGAAGGATTCGAACATTTGATATTGCCTGGTACTTGAATGGGCTAATTTACAAAGAATATAAGCACATGCCAGTGCTGGGAAATAACAATGATATTAACAACAAAGTTAGGAACCAACAAACAGACTGAACGATTCCATTATACGATATTGCCTGGAACTTGAATGAGCTAATTTACAAAGAATATTAGCACATGCCTGTGCTGGGAAATAACAATGATATTAACAACAAAGTAAGGAACCAACCAACAGACTGAAGAATTCCATCATTAGATATTGCCTGGTACTTGAATGAGCTAATTTACAAAGAATATTAGCACATGCCAGTGCTGGGAAATACAATGACATTAACAAAAAAGTTAGGAACCAACAAACAGACTGAAGAATTCCATCATTTGATATTGCCTGGTACTTGAATGAGCTAATTTACAAAGAATATTAGCACATGCCAGTGCTGAGAAATAACAATGATATTAAAAACAATCACAGGAACCAACCAACAGACTGAAGGATTCAATCATTTGATATTGCCTGGTACTTGAATGAGCTTATTTACAAAGAATATTAGCACATGCCAGTGCTGGGAAATAACAATGATATCAACAACAATCACAGAAACCAACCAATAGACTGAAGGATTCAATCATTTGATATTGCCTGGTACTTGAATGGGCTAATTTACAAAGAATATTAGCACATGCCAGTGCTGGGAAATAACAATGACATTAACAACAAATTTAGGAACCAACAAACAGACTGAAGAATTCCATTATATGATATTGCCTGGTACTTGAATGAGCTAATTTACAAAGAATATTAGCACATGCCTGTGCTGGGAAATAACAATGATATTAACGACAATCTCAGGAACCAACTAACATACTGAGGGATTCAGTCATTTGATATTGCCTGGTACTTGAATGAGCTTATTTACAAAGAATATTAGCACATGCCTGTGCTGGGAAATAACAATGATATTAACGCCTATCGCAGGAACCAACCAACAGACTAAAGAATTCCATCATTTGATATTGCCTGGTACTTGAATGAGCTAATTTACAAAGAATATTAGCATATGCCAGTGCTGGAAAAAAGCAATTATATTAACGACAATCACAGGAACCAACCAACAGACTGAAGGATTCCACCATTTGATATTGCCTGGTACTTGAATGAGCTAATTTACAAAGAATATTGTCACATGCCAGTGCTGGGAAATAACAATGATATTAACAACAAAGTCAAGGACAAACAAACAGACTGAAGAATTCCATCATTTGATATTGCCTGGTACTTGAATGAGCTAATTTACAAAGAATATTAGCACATGCCTGTGCTGGGAAATAACAATGATATTAACGACTATCACAGGAACCAACCAACAGACTGAAGGATTCGAACATTTGATATTGCCTGGTACTTGAATGAGCTAATTTACAAAGAATATTAGCACATGCCAGTGCTGGGAAATAACAATGACATTAACAACAAATTTAGGAACCAACAAACAGACTGAAGAATTCCATCATTTGATATTGCCTGGTACTTGAATGAGCTAATTTACAAAGAATATTAGCACATGCCAGTGCTGGGAAATAACAATGATATTAACAACAATCACAGGAACCAACTAACTTACTGAGGGATTCAGTCATTTGATATTGCCTGGTACTTGAATGAGCTAATTTACAAAGAATATTAGCACATGCCTGTGCTGGGAAATAACAATGATATTAACGACAATCACAGGAACCAACCAACAGACAGAAGGATTCCATCATTTGATATTGCCTGGTACTTCAATGAGCTTATCTACAAAGAATATTAGCACACGCCAGTGCAGGGAAATAACAATGACATTAACAACAATCACAGGAACCAACCAACAGACTGAAGGATTCAATCATTTGATATTGCCTGGTACTTTAATGAGCTTATTTACAAAGAATATTAGCATATGCCAGTGCTGGGAAATAACAATGATATCAACAACAATCACAGAAACCAACCAATAGACTGAAGGATTCAATCATTTGATATTGCCTGGTACTTGAATGAGCTAATTTACAAAGAATATTAGCACATGCCTGTGCTGGGAAATAACAATGATATTAACGACAATCACAGGAACCAACTAACATACTGAAGGATTCCATCATTTGATATTGCCTGGTACTTGAATGAGCTAATTTACAAAGAATATTAACACATGCCTGTGCAGGGAAATAACAATGATATTAACTACAAAGTCAAGGACAAACAACAGACTGAAGGATTCCATCATTTGATATTGCCTGGTACTTGAATGAGCTAATTAACAAAGAATATTAGCACATGCCTGTGCTGGGAAATAACAATGATATTAACGACTATCACAGGAACCAACCAACAGACTGAAGGATTCCATCATTTGATATTGCCTGGTACCTGAATGAGCTAATTTACAAAGAATATTAGCACATGCCAGTGCTGGGAAATAACAATGATATTAACAACAAAGTCAGGAACTAACAAACAGACTAAAGAATTCCATCATTTGATATTGCCTGGTACTTGAATGAGCTAATTTACAAAGAATATTAGCACATGCCAGTGCTGGGAAATAACAATGATATTAACGACAATCACAGGAACTAACCAACAGACTAAAGAATTCCATCATTTGATATTGCCTGGTACTTGAATGAGCTAATTTACAAAGAATATTAGCACATGCCTGTGCTGGGAAATAACAATGATATTAACTACAAAGTCAAGGACAAACAAACAGACTGAAGGATTCCATCATTTGATATTGCCTGGTACTTGAATGAGCTAATTTAAAAAGAATATTAGCACATGCCTGTGCTGGGAAATAACAATGATCTTAACGACTATCACAGGAACCAACCATCAGACTGAAGAATTCAATTATTTGATATTACCTGGTACTTGAATGAGCTAATTTACAAAGAATATTAGCACATGCCAGTGCTGGGAAATAACAATGATATTAACGACAATCACAGGAACTAACCAACAGACTAAAGAATTCCATCATTTGATATTGCCTGGTACTTGAATGAGCTAATTTACAAAGAATATTAGCACATGCCTGTGCTGGGAAATAACAATGATATTAACTACAAAGTCAAGGACAAACAAACAGACTGAAGGATTCCATCATTTGATATTGCCTGGTACTTGAATGAGCTAATTTACAAAGAATATTAGCACATGCCTGTGCTGGGAAATAACAATGATATTAACTACAAAGTCAAGGACAAACAAACAGACTGAAGGATTCCATCATTTGATATTGCCTGGTACTTGAATGAGCTAATTTAAAAAGAATATTAGCACATGCCTGTGCTGGGAAATAACAATGATATTAACGACAATCACAGGAACCAACCAACTAACATATTGAGGGATTCAATCATTTGATATTGCCTAGTACTTGAATGAGCTAATTTACAAAGAATATTAGCACATGCCTGTGCTGGGAAATAACAATGATATTAACTACAAAGTCGTAGAAAAAGCGAACAGAAAGAGGGATTCAATCATTTGATATTGCCTGGTACTTGAATGAGCTAATTTACAAAGAATATTAGCACATGCCTGTGCTGAAAAATAACAATGATATTAACTACAAAGTCAAGGACAAACAAACAGACTGAAGGATTCCATCATATGATATTACTGGGTACTTGAATGAGCTAATTTACAAAGAATATTAGCACATGCCAGTGCTGGGAAATAACAATGATATTAACGACAATCACAGGAACCAACCAACAGACTGAAGAATTCAATTATTTGATATTACCTGGTACTTGAGTGAGCTAATTTACAAAGAATATTAGCACATGCCTGTGCTGGGAAAAAACAATGATATTAACTACAAAGTCGAAGAAAAAGCGAACAGAAAGAGGGATTCAACCATTTGATATTTCCTGTTACTTGATTTGGCTAATTTACAAAGAATATTAGCGAATGCCTGTACTAGGAAATAACAAGGATATCAACTACTAAGTCGAAGAAAAAGCGAACAGAAAGAGAGATTCAATCACTTGATATTACCTGGTACTTGAATGAGGTAATTTACAAAGAATATTAGCACATGCCTGTATTAGGAAATAACAACGATATTAGCTCCTATCACAGGAACGAACCAACAGACTGAGGGATTCCATCAATTGATATCGCCTGGTACTTGTATGATCTAATTTCCAAAGAATATTAGCACATGCCAGTGCTGGGGAATAACAATGATTTTAACTACAAAATCAAGGACAAACACACAGACTGAAGGATTCCATCATTTGATATTGCCTGGTACTTGAATGAGCTAATTTACAAAGAATATTAGCACATGCCTGTGCTGGGAAATAACTATGATATTAACGACAATCACAGGAACCAACCAACAGACTGAAGAATTCCATCATTTAATATTGCCTGGTAATTGAATGAGCTAATTTACAAAGAATATTAGCACATGCCTGTGCTGGGAAATAACTATGATACTAACTACAAAGTCAAGGACAAACAAACAGACTGAAGAATTCCATCATTTGATATTGCCTGGTACTTGAATGAGCTAATTTACAAAGAATATTAGCACATGCCTGTGCTGGGAAATAACAATGATTTTAACTACAAAATCAAGGACAAACACACAGACTGAAGGATTCCATCATTTGATATTGCCTGGTACTTGAATGAGCTAATTTACAAAGAATATTAGCACATGCCTGTGCTGGGAAATAACAATAATATTAACTACAAAGTCAGGAAGCAACCAACGGACTGAAGGATTCCATCATTTGATATTGCCTGGTACTTGAATGAGCTAATTTACAAAGAATATTAGCACATGCCTGCGCTGAGAAAATAACAATGATATCAACTACAAAGTTAAGGACAAACCTACAGACTGAAGAATTCCATCATTTGATATTGCCTGGTACTTGAATGAGCTAATTAAAAAGAATATTAGCACATGCCAGTGCTGGGAAATAACTATGATATTAACGACTATCACAGGAACCAACCAACAGACTGAAGGATTCCATCATTTGATATTGCCTGGTACTTGAATGAGCTAAATTACAAAGAATATTAGCACATGCCTGTGCTGGGAAATAACAATGATATTAACTTCAAAGACAAGGACAAACAAACAGACTGAAGAATTCCATCATTTGATATTTCCAGGTACTTCAATGAGCTAATTTACAAAGAATATTAGCACATGCCTGTGCTGGGAAATAACAATGATATTAACTACAAAGTCAAGGACAAACAAACAGACTGAAGGATTCCATCATTTGATATTGCCTGGTACTTGAATGAGCTAATTTAAAAAGAATATAAGCACATGCCTGTGCTGGGAAATAACAATGATCTTAACGACTATCACAGGAACCAACCATCAGACTGAAGAATTCAATTATTTGATATTACCTGGTACTTGAATGAGCTAATTTACAAAGAATATTAGCACATGCCAGTGCTGGGAAATAACAATGATATTAACGACAATCACAGGAACTAACCAACAGACTAAAGAATTCCATCATTTGATATTGCCTGGTACTTGAATGAGCTCATTTACAAAGAATATTAGCACATGCCTGTGCTGGGAAATAACAATGATATTAACTACAAAGTCAAGGACAAACAAACAGACTGAAGGATTCCATCATTTGATATTGCCTGGTACTTGAATGAGCTAATTTACAAAGAATATTAGCACATGCCTGTGCTGGGAAATAACAATGATATTAACTACAAAGTCAAGGACAAACAAACAGACTGAAGGATTCCATCATTTGATATTGCCTGGTACTTGAATGAGCTAATTTAAAAAGAATATTAGCACATGCCTGTGCTGGGAAATAACAATGATATTAACGACAATCACAGGAACCAACCAACTAACATATTGAGGGATTCAATCATTTGATATTGCCTAGTACTTGAATGAGCTAATTTACAAAGAATATTAGCACATGCCTGTGCTGGGAAATAACAATGATATTAACTACAAAGTCGTAGAAAAAGCGAACAGAAAGAGGGATTCAATCATTTGATATTGCCTGGTACTTGAATGAGCTAATTTACAAAGAATATTAGCACATGCCAGTGATGGGAAATAACAATGATATTAACGACAATCACAGGAACCAACCAACAGACTGAAGAATTCAATTATTTGATATTACCTGGTACTTGAGTGACCTAATTTACAAAGAATATTAGCACATGCCTGTGCTGGGAAATAACAATAATATTAACTACAAAGACAGGAAGCAACCAACAGACTGAAGGATTCCATCATTTAATATTGCCTGGTACTTGAATGAGCTAATTTAAAAAGAATATTAGCACATGCCTGTGCTGGAAAATAACAATGATATTAACAACAAAGTCAGGAACCAACCAACAGACTGTAGAATTCCATCATTTGATATTTCCAGGTACTTCAATGAGCTAATTTACAAAGAATATTAGCACATGCCTGTGCAGGGAAATAACTATGATATTAACTACTATCACAGGAACCAACCAACAGACTAAAGAATTCAATCATTTGATATTGCCTGGTACTTGAATGAGCTTATTTACAAAGTATATTAGCACATGCCTGTGCTGGGAAATAACAATGATATTAACTACAAAGTCAAGGACAAACAAACAGTTTGAAGGATTCAATCATTTGATATTGCCTGGAACTTGAATGAGCTAATTTACAAAGAATATTAGCACATGCCAGTGCTGGGAAATAACTATGATATTAACGACTATCACAGGAACCAACCAACAGACTGAAGAATTAAATCATTTGATATTGCCTGGTACTTGAATGAGCTAATTTACAAAGAATATTAGCACATGCCTGTGCTGGGAAATAACAATTATATTAACTACTATCACAGGAACCAACCAACAGACTGAAGGATTCAATCATTTGATATTGCCTGGAACTTGAATGAGCTAATTTACAAAGAATATTAGCACATGCCAGTGCTGGGAAATAACAATGATATTAACTACTATCACAGGAACCAACCAACAGACTGAAGGATTCAATCATTTGATATTGCCTGGTACTTGAATGAGCTAATTTACAAAGAATATTAGCACATGCCTGTGCTGGGAAATAACAATGATATTAACGACAAAGTCAGGAACCAACCAACAGAATGAAGGATTCCATCATTTGATATTGCCTGGTACTTGAATGAGCTAATTTACAAAACATATTAGCACATGCCTGTGCTGGTAAATAACTATGATATTAACTACAAAGTCAGAAACCAACAAACAGACTGAAGGATTGAATCATTTGATATTGCCTGGTACTTGAATGAGCTAATTTACAAAGAATATTAGCACATGCCTGTGCTGGGAAATAACAATTATATTAACTACAAAGTCAAGGACAAACAAACAGACTGAAGGATTTCATCATTTGATATTGCCTAGTACCTGAATGAGCTAAAATACAAAAAAACGTTAGCACATGCCTGTGCTGGGAAATAACTATGATATTAACGACAAAGTCAAGGACAAACAAACAGACTGAAGGATTCCATCATTTGATATTGCCTGGTACTTGAATGAGCTAATTTACAAAGAATATTAGCACATGCCTGTGCTGGGAAATAACAATGATATTAACTACAAAGTCAAGGACGAACAAACAGACTGAAGAATTCCATCATTTAATATTGCCTGGTACTTGAATGAGCTAATTTACAAAGAATATTAGCACATGCCTGTGCAGGGAAATAACTATGATATTAACTACTATCACAGGAACCAACCAACAGACTAAAGAATTCCATCATTTGATATTGCCTGGTACTTGAATGAGCTAATTTACAAAGAATATTAGCACATGCCTGTGCAGGGAAATAACTATGATATTAACTACTATCACAGGAACCAACCAACAGACTAAAGAATTCCATCATTTGATATTGCCTGGTACTTGAATGAGCTAATTTACAAAGAATATTAGCACATGCCTGTGCTGGGAAATAACTATGATATTAACGACTATCACAGGAACCAACCAACAGACTGAAGAATTCCATCATTTGATATTGCCTGGTACTTGAATGAGCTTATTTACAAAGAATATTAGCACATTGCTGTGCTGGGAAATAACAATGATATTAACTACAAAGTCAAGGACAAACAAACAGACTGAAGAATTCCATCATTTGATATTGCCTGGTACTTGAATGAGCTAATTTACAAAGAATATTAGCACATGCCTGTGCTGGGAAATAACTATGATATTAACGACTATCACAGGAACCAACCAACAGACTAGGAATTCCATCATTTGATATTGCCTGGTACTTGAATGAGCTAATTTACAAGAATATTAGCACATGCCTGTGCTGGGAAATAACAATTATATTAACAACAAAGTCAAGGACAAACAAACAGACTGAAGGATTTCATCATTTGATATTGCCTAGTACCTGAATGAGCTAAAATACAAAAAAACGTTAGCACATGCCTGTGCTGGGAAATAACTATGATATTAACGACAAAGCCAAGGACAAACAAACAGACTGAAGGATTCCATCATTTGATATTGCCTGGTACTTGAATGAGCTAATTTACAAAGAATATTAGCACATGCCTGTGCTGGGAAATAACAATGATATTAACTACAAAGTCAAGGACAAACAAACAGACTGAAGAATTCCATCATTTAATATTGCCTGGTACTTGAATGAGCTAATTTACAAAGAATATTAGCACATGCCTGTGCAGGGAAATAACAATGATATTAACTACTATCACAGGAACCAACCAACAGACTAAAGAATTCCATCATTTGATATTGCCTGGTACTTGAATGAGCTAATTTACAAAGAATATTAGCACATGCCTGTGCAGGGAAATAACTATGATATTAACTACTATCACAGGAACCAACCAACAGACTAAAGAATTCCATCATTTGATATTGCCTGGTACTTGAATGAGCTAATTTATGAAGAATATTAGCACATGCCTGTGCTGGGAAATAACTATGATATTAACGACAATCACAGGAACCAACCAACAGACTGAAGAATTCCATCATTTGATATTGCCTGGTACTTGAATGAGCTTATTTACAAAGAATATTAGCACATTGCTGTGCTGGGAAATAACAATGATATTAACTACAAAGTCAAGGACACACAAACAGACTGAAGAATTCCATCATTTGATATTGCCTGGTACTTGAATGAGCTAATTTACAAAGAATATTAGCACATGCCTGTGCTGGGAAATAACTATGATATTAACGACTATCACAGGAACCAACCAACAGACCAGGAATTCCATCATTTGATATTGCCTGGTACTTGAATGAGCTAATTTACAAGAATATTAGCACATGTCTGTGCTGGGAAATAACAATGATATTAACTACAAAGTCAAGGACAAACAAACAGACAGAAGGATATCATCATTTGATATTGCCTGGTACTTGAATGAGCTAATTTACAAACAATATTAGCACATGCCTGTGCTGGGAAATAACTATGATATTAACGACAACCACAGGAACCAACCAACAGACTGAAGAATTCAATCATTTGATATTGCCTGGTACTTGAATGAGCTAATTTACAAATAATAATAGCACATGTCTGTGCTGGGAAATAACAATGATATTAACTACAAAGTCAAGGACAAACAAACAGATTGAAGAATTCCATCATTTGGTATTGCTTGGTACTTGATAGAGCTAATTTACAAATAATATTAGCACATGTCTGTGCTGGGAAATAACAATGATATTAACTACAAAGTCAAGGACAAACAAACAGATTGAAGAATTCCATCATTTGATATTGCCTGGTACTGGAATGAGCTAACTTACAAAGAATATTAGGACATGCCTGTGCTGGGAAATAACTATGATATTAACAACAAAGTCAGGAACCAACCAACAGACTAAAGGATTCCATCATTTGATATTGCCTGGTACTTGAATGAGCTAATTTACAAAGAATATTAGCACATGCATGTGCTGGTAAATAACAATGATATTAACTACAAAGTCAGGAACCAACAAACAGACTGAAGGATTCCATCATTTGATATTGCCAGGTACTTGAATGAGCTAATTTACAAAAAATATTAGCACATACCTGTGCTGGGAAATAATAATGATATTAACGACAAAGTCAAGGACAAATAAACAGACTGAAGGATTCCATCATTTGATATTGCCTAGTACCTGAATGAGCTAATTTACAAAAAACGTTAGCACATGCCTGTGCTGGGAAATAACTATGATATTAATGACAAAGTCAAGGACAAACAAACAGACTGAAGGATTCCATCATTTGATATTGCCTGGTACTTGAATGAGCTAATTTACAAAGAATATTAGCACATGCCTGTGCTGGGAAATAACAATGATATTAACTACAAAGTCAGAAACCAACAAACAGACTGAAGGATTCAAAAATTTGATATTGCCTGGTACTTGAATGAGCTAATTTACAAAGAATATTAGCACATGCATGTGCTGGTAAATAACAATGATATTAACTACAAAGTCAGGAACCAACAAACAGACTGAAGGATTCCATCATTTGATATTGCCAGGTACTTGAATGAGCTAATTTACAAAAAATATTAGCACATACCTGTGCTGGGAAATAATAATGATATTAACGACAAAGTCAAGGACAAATAAACAGACTGAAGGATTCCATCATTTGATATTGCCTAGTACCTGAATGAGCTAATTTACAAAAAACGTTAGCACATGCCTGTGCTGGGAAATAACTATGATATTAATGACAAAGTCAAGGACAAACAAACAGACTGAAGGATTCCATCATTTGATATTGCCTGGTACTTGAATGAGCTAATTTACAAAGAATATTAGCACATGCCTGTGCTGGGAAATAACAATGATATTAACTACAAAGTCAGGAACCAACAAACAGACTGAAGGATTCAAAAATTTGATATTGCCTGGTACTTGAATGAGCTAATTTACAAAGAATATTAGCACATGCCTGTGCTGGGAAATAACAATGATATTAACGACAATCACAGGAACCAACCAACAGACTGAAGGATTCAATCATTTGATATTACCTGGTACTTGAATGAGCTAATTTACAAAGAATATTAGCACATGCATGTGCTGGGAAATAACAATATTAACTACAAAGTCAGGAACCAACAAACAGACTGAAGGATTCCATCATTTGATATTGCCTGGTACTTAAATGAGCTAATTTACAAAACATATTAGCACATGCCTGTGCTGGGAAATAACAATGATATTAACTACAAAGTTAAGGACGAACAAACAGACTGAAGGATTCCATCATTTGATATTGCCTGGTACATGAATGAGCTAATTTAAAAAGAATATTAGCACATGCCTGTGCTGGGAAATAACTATGATATGAATGACAATCACAGGAACCAACCAACAGACTGAAGAATTCCATCATTTGATATTGCCTGGTACTTGAATGAGCTAATTTACAAAGAATATTAGCACATGCCTGTGCTGGAAAATAACTATGATATTAATGACTATCACAGGAACCAACCAACAGACTGAAGGATTCCATCATTTGATATTGCCTGGTACTTGAATGAGCTAATTTACAAAGAATATTAGCACATGCCTGCGCTGAGAAAATAACAATGATATCAACTACAAAGTTAAGGACAAACCTACAGACTGAAGAATTCCATCATTTGATATTGCCTGGTACTTGAATGAGCTAATTAAAAAGAATATTAGCACATGCCAGTGCTGGGAAATAACTATGATATTAACGACTATCACAGGAACCAACCAACAGACTGAAGGATTCCATCATTTGATATTGCCTGGTACTTGAATGAGCTAAATTACAAAGAATATTAGCACATGCCTGTGCTGGGAAATAACAATGATATTAACTTCAAAGACAAGGACAAACAAACAGACTGAAGAATTCCATCATTTGATATTGCCTGGTACTTGAATGAGCTAATTTACAAAGAATATTAGCACATGCCTGTGCTGGGAAATAACAATGATATTAACTACAAAGTCAAGGACAAACAAACAGACTGAAGGATTCCATCATTTGATATTGCCTAGTACTTGAATGAGCTAATTTACAAAGAATATTAGCACATGCCTGTGCTGGGAAATAACAATGATATTGACGACAATCACAGGAACCAACCAACAGACTTAATAATTCAATCACTTGATATTGCCTGATACTTGAATGAGCTAATTTAAAAAAGAATATTAGCACATGCCTGTGCTGGGAAATAACTATGATATGCACGACAATCACAGGAATCAACCAACAGACTGAAGAATTCCATCATTTGATATTGCTTGGTACTTGAATGAGCTAATTTACAAAGAATATTAGCACATGCCTGTGCTGGAAAATAACTATGATATTAACGACAATCATAGAAACCAACCAACAGACTGAAGGATTTCATCATTAGATATTGCCTGGTACTTGAATGAGCTAATTTACAAAGATTATTAGCACATGCCTGTGCTGGAAAATAACTATGATATTAACGACTATCACAGGAACCAACCAATAGACTGTAGGATTCCATCATTTGATATTACCTGATACTTGAAAGAGCTTATTTACAAAGCATATTAGCACATGCCTGTTCTGGGAAATAACAATGATATTAACTACAAAGTCGAAGAAAAAGCGAACAGAAAAAGGGATTCAATCATTTGATATTACCTGGTACTTGAATGAGCTAATTTACCAAGAATATTAGCACATGCCTGTGCTGGGAAATAACAATGATATTAACGACTATCACAGGAACAAACCAACACACATTTTTTTGGATTATCAGTGATATTTAATGAAATCATTTTATCTACCACAGTTCTGTTTCACAAACTTATACCATTACTTTGTATTGTATAGACAGATAATATTGTTTGTCACATACCTCAGCTTGACGGATGTTTCGCAGTAATTCTTCACTTTTTGTCTCCGGGTCCTGAGACACGGCTTCTGTTGACCCTGTTTCAGAAACCTGTAAAAGATTTAAGAAATCATTTGCTGTATTTCATTGTTCGTATTCTTTGTTTCTAACATAAGTCTAAAATGATGAGAAAGTTTACCATTTCAATATATGGACTATTAAATATATTGATTTAGTGTTACAGAGCTACAGTATTGATGCGAGGTAGATAAATTCACCAGGTATGTCTAAAACATTTATAACTTTGATTACACATTATAAGCAAATCCATACAATGTACATCAATATTTATTATTCATTATGCATTGGTAAGAAAGAAATCCAACACAATCTTGATAATTACAGAAATCAACTTCTCAAAGACAAAATCAGAAAACACTTGAGCAATGTAAAAATACTTTTCTAAGTTACTCTCTATAATTGAGCCATTGTAACTTTCATCAAGCTTCATGATGCCGATAGGTACAACTTTATTACTTTTATGCTGTTTCAATACTGATAATAGCAAACACAAAGAAACAAATAAACTATTATGCAGATCAAACCTTGATTAAATATGTTTATACTGAATTTAAGTAAGTTATCAAGGTGTTTTTGGTTAGAAGTTGCATTTGAAGTCATCAATATGTGAGCTGTGATGGATTTCTTCAAATTTTAATTTATCCCTAAACTTTCATTCAAATGTCAACCTTAAATCAATAGTGAAGTCCCTTCATCTAACATAACATATCATAACAAGAGCACTGGCTACGAGTGCTGGACTCTTAATTTTCTTGTCTTTTGATAGTAACAAGGGCAGATAACTCAATATATATAGGTCACAGTGTTATCATGTTTGTCAGTATGGACTCCTCTTGTGATGGTGAATAATTATGCCAAGTTTCAAGTGGATACCTTTGATAGTCTTTAAGAAAATGAAATAAACTTAACCAATGCATATGGTCCCCTCATGCCAATATCTCAACTTTTTCCTTCAGATGAAATCATGTTAACCAGAAGAACGTTTTCTTTGTTTCGGAAGCAGGGCACATTCTTTATTGAGAAATAACAAATGGTTCACCAAGGAATTAAATGTATTTCATGAAACATATTTCCCCCATTAATTGACAATTAACCTATTTTTACACCAAAAAATGAGAATATTAGAGTTCCCCTTCTCAGTTGTATACTTTAATAAAAATCAATTTAATACTCAAGACAATTAAAATGGTAATTCTGCTTCAAGTATTATGAGTGAATCCAGGAGAATTATGGTACTTGTAAAAAGCAAGTTACTAATTAAACAATGGCAGTCTCATCAGAAAATAACTGGAAGAGTTTTTGACATGAAAATGTAAAATGTCTCCAGAAAAAATCAACTGACTTAAACTTCCTGATGATATGCTTTGTATAATGATATAAAGAGTTCATGTGAAATTTAATTGTAATTCGACCAGGGTTAAGAAAAGCAAGCGCAGGCAAACTTTGTGACAGACAGAATGCAGACAGAAATCCAGCATAAAGTCATGATGCATCGCACACTATATGTGGAGAGTTTATTGCAATAGCCAGTATTGATGGTTAATGAATCTTGTTATTTTCTTCTATAATTTACAAATGTCTCAACTTGACAATAATGAAGATTAACTCCAGATATTCAGCAGGAAATTATGAGATAGTGCATGTTCATGTGCAACTTGTGCATGTTCATGTGCAACTAGTGCATGTTCATATGCAACTTGTGCATGTTCATATGCAACATGCAATCAGTTTTCATACCACTACAATGTCATGCTCACTACTATACTACGCATATACATTATTGAAACCAGATATATGGGAAAAGGGAACTTCTCTCTCTCTCTACACTTCAATTGAACCCAGCGTGGTGAGTAAATGACAGCATTAACAGAACTTTGTTCAGATATTCCTAACAACCAGCACAATTTAATCTTTCTATAGATATTCAAGCACTCAGCACATTTCATACATGCCAAAGTAATGATTGCTGTTGGCCCAGTATAAACCTCTCCAAATGTGAAATAAAATGAAGTAGTGCCAGCATGATATTGGGCATTAGTAAAACAATACTTAATATTTGAACAAACATTTCTGAATACATTGGCATGGTTACAAAACATTGTGTTCCCCTAATCAAACATTGTGATACAAGGCCACAACAATTTTTGGAGCAACTTACAGCTTATGTAACTGTTGTTTTACATTTATACAGTAGCGATACTCTGAACCTGTTCAGACAGCCAAATCAGGAGAGCCTTCGCCCTTTAAGCAAACTGTCCTGTTCAAAGTTGCCCAATGTTTTCACTGTGTGTCATTTGGCGCCCAATGTGGGACTATGACTGTATTTGCTCTGAGAGCATGTTATGTTCTTGACCTGTTGATTCATCCTGTGACACAGATAGTTGATAATTCCCAAACAGCACCAATCTGTGGTTTGTCTGAATCACAGACTCTGATTAATTTGTGCCAAGTATTAACTATTACGAAGTGAGATATCAAACTGTGTTCGGCTGGTTAAGTTGAGTGCTGCCTTCCCTGTCTGATTTCCTCATTTCTTTTTTGAATGATTTGAGACACTGACTGCACTCACAATCAACTAGAACCCACCTTGTCACCATTTCCTATAGCTTTTAAAGATTTTTGGTATTCTTTTATGGCTTTGTTTTCTTTGGCAATTTTGGTTGCCCACTTCCTGGCCTCTTTATCGAGTTGATGAGCAGAATTATTATCCTTGGAGATTTTATTGCACTGAAGAAAGAAAAGAAGAATCAGAATTTCCATTATTTTTAAAGCACTACAAAGATTGACACTTTTATTACATTGTTATTTTACAGAAACGGAAGAAACCAATATCAGAACTTGTATGCTCTCTTTTATGGAGGAGCATGTAGCCACCACATTATCCAACCATGTTTTCTTGTTGCATATGCTTTCATGGAAGTTCACAACACCAACCTACCATATAACAGGTAGCGATGCCGTTTTGTTAATTGAAACTACTGTCAGTTACAAAGACCAAGGACAAATCTGTTGGAAATACATATTCTGAAAGTTTTAGAGACTTATAATGACAATTAATGTGACAAGATGCAGAGAACTATGTGTTAAGTGTTGTTAAATCAATTTATGGAAAGTCATGGTCGGACGAGTCCAGCGACTTATTTGAATGTGGTATTAAATGAGAGACAACGTATGTGAGGTGATTCTTACCTTATCCTGTAAGCAGGGCTCAAATTCATATTGCACTAAATCAGTAAATAAATGATTACTGTATAAGAAACACTTGAGGTCAAAGTCACGATTGATCTAAAAATAAAACATTAAACACACAAATTAATGTAAATTTGCACCAATAGTAAGGACAAAGTAATGTTTTTAAAAAAATCAAATGATCAATTTTTAGATTAATATCAATTACTATTTATACCGTATATAATATATAAATCACATGTGACAACTGTTTGATAGGCTTCTTACTGGTTCTCACTTTCATTATTCAGGGGCTGTCATGACTTGACAGGAAAATCAATATAGACAATATGAACCACTATGTACAAATTAAAGAATATGGTACACATACATGCAATACCAATATACCTAAGCACATGTATAAATACCAATCGGACTTGGTACCAAACAACAGATACTGAGTTAAACATTTTGCTGGCTTAGAATGAGAAGGTCGTAAGTGCCACTTATGACCTTATAAGACTAATGCATATTTTAAATCTACATTATAAGGCGCTTCTTATGAGCCTATTTTCATGAAAATCGGAACTTGTCATGTTGACCAAACTGAACTTGAAAGGGCTTGTTTTACTATAAATAAAGAGTGATAGTCAGACTCTTGTTCTTGTTTTCTCAAAATATTGATTTTGTAGTTACGACCTTCTCATTTTAAGCCAGCGATTTATTGCAGGCCAAAACGAAAAACATTTAAGTCTATATTTGTGTATACTCTGGTACAATGTTGCATGATTTATGAATCAGCAAGGTAATACTATATAACACATTGCACCAAAAGCAGTCATATACAAAGGCAACAACTGCATTGATTTTAGAAACTTAATAAGGCAACTTCATTAAATAAATATTCTTGAGTTTAAATTATACAAAGGAAAGTGGTTGCTACACATTTCGGAAAGGGGCACATTTCATTGCAAAGTTCAAGCACAAAACAAAAACAAATGCAATTTAATCCCGAAATTATATTGGTTTACAGTACAATAATATTGCAACATTAGTCAGTAACATTTCATATGCAGTAATACAATATAACCAGCTGTTGAAAAGGGGTCGAATTTTGCTGATTTGTTTCAAAGGTTGAAGGTTTCAGTTTTCACACTAGAACAAAAACTTAAATCATGTAATACTTACCATTGCAGTTTGTTCAACAATACGATTACACGATCGATTTTCATAGCAACTGATTTCCTGGGCAGTATTTCCATATATAGCAAAATATTCCTGTATTCGTTCAAAGATCTCACCATCTAATACCTGTAACAAAACCACATTACATGATATCACAAAAACTTAATGTAAGTCAAGATAACATGATCAATTGACAACATATTGAGTTTCCAATCACTTAAAACATGAATTATGATCACATGACTACCAAGGTAACACCTTTGTTTTTGAGGCTCAGGTACAGTCTGTTAAGTATAAATGGAACCAAGCATGAGTTGCAGGTTATATACATGAGGCAATACAAGACCAAACATTGTACATAATCGTATTTTGTTATACAGTACATCCTCTCTAAAGTAACATACTTCGGAAGATACAAACTGTAGTTTTAGCTTCAGAAAGATTTACTAGGGACAAAATATTTACAACACGAGAATGCACAAGCATCATTGATAACTCCAAGTATGAAGTTACGACAGTTGTAGGTAGTGACATTTGCAATGAATATTTGGCTTTTTCAAGGCATTATGATGCTCTGTACAGGTTATCTAGGGCATGGCAAATTGGCAATCTTGGCGAAGTAGTTAAATACAATTTGCCCCGGAAAGGTTTTTTCTATGGACAGGATCCCTGTATAGGTTGTTTCTATAAACTGGGTACTGGACAGGTTATTGTTCAAAACTCTGCACATTGTTACAACAGGCACCATATGCAGACAAACTGGTAGTACTAACAACTGACTTACCTCCATGAGATGTGGTAGATCTGTGGTGAAATATCTCTCATGGTGAGCATTAGCTGCAGACATGCATAGTAAATATTCATTTCTGGATTCAGTTGACTTTGATTCACATACTTCCATACGAGATTTTAACTGGGAGAAAACAAGAAGAAAACATGTCAAGTAATAATCATTCGGGATTAAAATTGGAGACCCTGCTTAGAATTCAAAGACGTAGACAACAATTGAAATATGATCATCAGAATATTGCAGGAATCTCTGTGGTTGGAAGTTATCTCTAATGAGTGACCAGAATGACAACAGTGTGTTCGATTGCTGGTATTATAATTCTAACTCAACTTATGTTGTCTAAACTAGGCTTCATGCAACACTTATGAATTTGAGCTTAGACAGGAAGCCTCCATTTAGCCATGACAACAGAAATGCTTGAAATACAAAGGCTGGGAGGAAAGTCAATTTAGGATTGTAATATGAAATGCTCCCCCACTTGATGGCCAATGTCCAAACAACATCCTTTGACCTACTGACCCAAAAGATAGGGCCACATGCTGGTAATGACAATCCTCTGTACTCAGTTTGATGTTCCAAGGCTGAAGTGTTCTCCAGATATCATAAGCCATTAAAATTTTGGTCTACAGACCAACATCAGCAAACTAATATACCGACCTTCGACATGGGGGAAGCTAATTTTTGACAATCCTTTCTTACCTTTGAATAATTTTTCTGTAGACTAGCTATTGATTGAAATATTCCTTTGGATTTTCTATTGAGTCTGAAACCAAGTCAATATATCGTCATATACAAATATCTGTTTACAGAAAATCTCCATAAAATATTTATTGCAACATAAAGCAATAAAACAATCATGTTTTTTTTTATGTTAGACATGTTTTATGTATTTCATAATGCTGGCAAACACAATACAGAATGCTTTGTATATTTATGACAAAATATAATGAGTTTCAAAGTCTATGTTTCACCCAGTCTCTTGTCCAGAGGTCATTCTGCAACATTTCTACAATAAGTTTCATAGATCTTGGGTAATGTTACTGCTAACATCTTTTGTCAGATGGTCCGGAATAGAGCAAATATTTTGAAAAAGAATTGTACTCAAATAAACTTCTCCAAAATGACAAATATAGAAATACCAAATGCAACTTTGATTTCACTAAACAAGTAATCAAGCCTAGTTCCCACAGTGCACTTGTCACATGGGCAATTAAGAGTTCAATTACTGGATATATTGGGGTATGTTTGGTATTACCGTGTCCTTAATGTCAGCTGCTTATGGGCAAAGTAACTTAGTACTGGTTGATAATTGGATGGCTTAGAATAAGAAGGTCGTAACTACCAAATCGATATATTGAGAAAACACGGAAAAACTGTCTGACATTTACTCTTTACTTTTGGTAAAACAAACTTTTACAACTTCATTTTGGTCAACATGACAAGATCAGAGTTTTATGAAAATTGGCTCATAATAAGTGCCTTGTGATGCTTATTCTAAATATGTATGAATCTTAAAAGGTCGTAAGTGGCTCTTACGACCTTCTAATCCTAAGCCATCGAATTAATCCAAGGCAAACAGGTAAGGACAGTACAGAACAGTGTACAAAGTTGCAACATAGTATCTTATACGACAAAACTATGGTTGAAAAACATTACCAAACACCATTACAGCATACAACCTTCTGCTAAACAAAAAGTCTAAACCATGAAAATTAGATGTAAGTCTTTTTTTAAAGGACCATCTCTTAGTTTCTACTTGGAATTTTTTCAACAAATAACTTTTATTTTGTGCAGAAAGGTTCATTCTGTCCAGTGCGGCAAAATTAGATTTCAAGAAAATTCTGGAATTGTATGACCCCTGAAACCAGAAACTTACTTCTCTTCCGCCTCCTTAGCTTTAGAGCGAGCATCATATGCTTGAGTTTCATCGACATTGTATGTCTTCTGTGTTTTACACATCTCTGATACCGTCTGTGAGACCTCTGTCTGCATTGTGTTCAACTGTGGTAATACCTTCAATACAAACACAAGAATTAATGAAATCTTTCATACTGACCGACTGGCCAACTCAGAGAGACTTGACAGATTGAAAGATAAGAAGCATCCCTAAGCAGATTATCTGATACGATTGACAGTAAGTTGATCCAATAACTGCTTGCTCCGAAACCAAACAGAATGAAATATATTGTTTGTAATCATCAGACAGGGTAATGATATATATGAGCCGTTCTCCAGGAAAACCGGGCTTAGTGACAAAATTGTGAAAATGTTGATGTAGAAGAGACTCTTGTGAACAGATTCTGAAAATTTGAATACATTATTCCATACACATACAAAGCTATAGACTTTTTAAACCAACCACTACCACCTACTTTTTGAGTGACGTCGCGAACGTCATTCTCTGCGTTTTTGTCGTAACGTCAACTGACATTTCAAAGATCCAGTATCTGATCATTTTTTACGTAGACTTTTTAAATTTTGGAAAATTATAGAATCATTTTCTTATTTAAATGAAACGTGTCCAATTTGTGAGTGTTTGCTTACAAAGAAAAATTGCAAGTGTTTTTAGCCACTTAACCCTTGTTTTCCTTGATATGAGTAATGTTTAGAAAACGATCACCATAGCAACGACACAAGTTATTTTAACACAATTTTAAAGAAAACTTGAAGCAAATGGATAGTACTATACTATCCAATTACTGGCAAAGGAGAAGATTCCGGACAGAAATCGCATAAAAATCTTCCCCTGGAGTTAAAAATAGATTTTTTCTTAGATTTTTTTGTGTTTACAAATACCTTGGTTCAGGATCTTTGCTAAAAATAGGTTTCCCGAAAAATGACGTAACGTGAACAGCAAAATATTGGGGCCTGAAAAGGGGCACTTTTGTGCTATTTTCAACGATATTATCGTAGATATACCGGACAGTCTGCTTCGAATATTCCGCGACGAATATTTAGAAACATATTACCAGGAAATATTTAGAACAGGGTTCCTTCTTCACAATTATGCAAAAATATGTCAATATTTACGACATGACAACACGTAACGCACTTGTTTTCAACCCAGGGGTGCTCGTGACAGGTTAAATTCCAATCCATACCGTATCTTGTTTACCGGCCGAAAATCGAAACAAAATGTGGAAAAAGTTTTTCAGATTTATTGACAAGATATCAAAAAAAAAATTCTCAACAGATAATGAGGACAAATTTCCGTCTATTGCGCTAAAGTAAATGCTGGAAGAAAAAATAAAAATTAAAAAAAAATTTTTTTTGGCGCCGCCGTGATTCGATCGCTGGACCTTAGCATCAGATAATTACTAATCAAGCTGCTTAACCACTCGGCCACGATCACGTCAGGAATATTGAACTAAATAATTGAACAGCATAAAATCGTTGTCGCTCGCGCTGTGCACGCGCTATACTGCGCATGCGCACTAAATTTGTTTACCCCCCCCGGCGGCGCTGATGTCAAAATCACAACAGCAGACGATATTTTCGGTATATGAGTAATCATTTGTTGATTTTGATTTTTTTTTCTTCCAGATTCCCTTTAAACACGCACCTGAGTGATTTGATACCAATATCAATGAATTATTTAACTAAATAAACCGTCTACGACCGTTTGTCCGGAACTTCTCCTGTCCGGAATCATCTCCCTTGGCAGTACTTAAATATGAAATCAAAGGACACAAGTTTTTTCTCATTTTAGACATTTTTCAAAATCTTATGCATAATTACGATACAATGTCAATAAGCCCGGTTTTCCTGGAGAACGGCTCATACGTAGAATACCCACACAACTTCAGATATTATACATTATACAGACCATTACAGACCAACACCCTTTCCTGATGTTTCAAGCATTCCAATTGGTAGTAAAATACACAATACCTTCAGTGCTGATGTCAAACATTTGTTTTGATAAAACAGTCATTGGCATGCCTTTCCAGGCTTTATCCTTATATATCAGTGGTTAGCCAAGGTTCCTGATTGAAGTGAAGACTGGTTTGGGGAGGAGTATGATTAAGATCCTGATAAACCTGTTTTCTCGAATACATTTTCTGTCTGATACATAACCTTTAATATCTGAGGTACTCGGGGCAGGTAAAAGTATCCATGATCATTTACCGAACCGGTGTCTCAGCCACTGCCGCTATCCAGGCAAACCCCAGCCAGGATTTGAACAAGTCAATGTCTCGCTTTGAAGGTGGATGCCTCTCTACCTCAGTGGTTAGTGTGATTGTTGTCTAATCTGGCAACCCAGGTTCAAATTTTGGAGGAGTTATATACATATATATTCCTGACATATTTCAGTAGAAATTAAGCAAATAAAGGCTATGCTCGGCCGCAACTCTCAGCCTTGAAGACAAGCTAAGTATAAAACTACAACATTCACACCATCATACCTTTTTCATACATTGTTGTTTGTTACTTTTCAATGGTTTAACTGGTTCAGCAATCTTCTCCAGGTACATATCAGCAGCTTGTAATCTCTTCTTCGCTAAAATATCTGTCTCTTCTAGTATCACACGCCATACTGCCATAGCCGTTCTGTTCGTATAAAACATGTATATGCAATATAAATCATGTGCACCCAATATAAACGATTTACAATACACCAAATATAAACTGTGTACATCAAAAATAAATTATGTATATCAATAATAAGTCATTTGCAGCACCAAAAATAGACCACATACATCAAATATAAAGTATGTACACCCAATATAAATTATGCACACCTAATATAAACTGTGTCCGCCCAATATAAATTATGCACACCTAATATAAACTGTGTGCGCCCAATATAAATTATGCACACCTAATATAAACTGTGTGCGCCCAATATAAATCGTGTACACCAAATATAAACTGTGAGCGCCCAATATAAATTATGAACACCTAATATAAACTGTGTGCGCCCAATATAAATTATGCACACCTAATATAAACTGTGTGCGCCCAATATAAATCGTGTACACCAAATATAAATCATGTACTGACATAAAATATAAACAGTACGTTATGTATAACTAGCCACTACACCTGTAAGTTTGTGCACCTAAAATTTCAAATGGGCACATCTGCACTTAAGCAATTTAATTGGAACCATCTTTATGATCAACAACATCAATTATCTATCTTCGAACAAAATCCAAACACAAATTGAATGTCAAGCTGCTAAAAATGGCAAAATAGCATCAATGCTGCATGCAGTCTGCAGTCGTGAAATAAACATTGTGACCTGTAAGTCCGTGCACATAAATTGATGACGTCCAGGGGCGTAGCTGGGTCAATTCAGAGTGTACGCCCGTTTTTAGATTTAGTTTTTGTGGAGTATATATGTAGCAACAGACTCAACGTGAAATCAACTGATATAGGTATTATGTGAGCGAAGCGAGCTAGAAAAAAATCAGTTAACCTGAGCAGCAGACACGTATACTCATTCTCAACTTGATGATGTTCACTTATTACAATAATTTAGAAGCGAGCGAAACGAGTAAGGCAAAAATGAGCAGCAGGCATACATACATGTTCCCTACTTAATTATATTCTCTTAGTAAAGTTCTGAGCGAGCGAAGCGAGCTAGAGAAAAACACTGTTTGCCTAAGCAGCAGGTCATACATACATGCTCCCTACTTGATTATATTCATGAAATACAGTACCGAGGGAGCGAAGCGAGCTACAATAAATGTTTGCCTGAGCAGCAGACAAACAGTCATACATACATGTTCCCTACTTGATTATATTCAGTTAATACTATATTGAGCGAGCGAGCGAGGCGAGCTAGATAAAAAAAACAATGTTTGCCCGAGCAGCAGGTCATACATACACGTTCTCTATTTGATGGTATTCGCTTTAAATTGAGCGAACGAAACAAGCTAGAAAAACGCACAGTTATATCTGAGCAAAAAGCATTCAGGTTCTCTATTTAGTGATATTTACTTTGTAAAGTACTAAGCGAGCGTAGCGAGCTGAAAAAAAGTTCGAGCAGCATGTCACCCAAACTCTATGCTTTAGTATATTTGATAAATTACTAGATTCTTAAAATATTGAGCGAGGTAGTACTGTTTATTTATTTAGACAGCATGCAACAAAGACTTGATATGAGATGAAATTCATTTTGAAAGTTGATGAGCGAGCGAAGCGAGCTAGAAAAACATATCTAGAATATACCCTGAATCCAAAAGGAAGACTGCCTCTATTAATGAACATTTATGCCTAACCCTAGGGAGGCATCGATTTTTATTGCATTTTTGAGTCAGTTCATTTTATCATTTTTTTCATGGAGCGTACGCCCGGGCGTACGGGCGTATGCCTGGCTACGCGCTTGACGTCATCAGGAGAGCACGTGAAATATTTTTGCAATAAAAAGTCGCATAAAATAAAGTTTGGTCTATTGTCAGAAGGTCAGCAGCTTTTCCGATCGTAAATATATCGCATCTATTGAAAAAAAATAAGAAAAACAAAGGTCTCAGATTTTCGCGACCGGAAGCGATGAATATGTAAACATTAAAACCGGTGCTCGGACAAAACTCGCCACAAACGTAACAAACCATGTTTTTTTAAATATTTGTTTGCATTATTCATATTGCATTATTATGCTCTCTGAATGTCTTCTCAATGATTTAAAGTGAATTTGGACTCGAAAATGAGAGTTTTAGCAGAGTAATCAAAGTTTTACTGAAGTGCACGAACTTGTAGGTGTGCACGAACTTGTAGGTGTGCACGAACTTATAGGAATAGAGGCTAATATATACAGTGTACACCCAATATTAATTATGTTGACCAAATGTGAACCATGTATCTTTTTATTCAATGATACATCAATAATCATTAAGTTTAAGTTTCTGAGGGTCTTCAATATTGTAATTTACAAATTTATATGTTCATGTATAAAGTAAGCTAGCAGGTAATCAATTCATCATAAAGACTTATCCGTTCTTCATTACTTAGGGAAACAATCTTTAAAATTAAAATCCAGTCATTTAATGATTAAATCTGCAACAGAGATACAAACAGCAACATTGATGATACATTTATCTTGCACATTTATCTTGATTGCATGGATGGATGGAAACATAGTATCAAACATAAACCATCTATTAATCTACTTTCTAACACAGATACCAATCTTCATTATCCAACATTTCACAATATTACAGACTGTTCTCTCTCTCCCTCTCTCAGAGCTTACATGGTAACCACAGGTAACTTGGTAACAATGTGTGCTATATACTTCAAAATCATTTAATTTCCATGGGACAAAATTCCGTGGTTTTTGGTAAAAAGACCATTTCAATGGGACATTAATTTGTGGATTCTGGATTTCAGGTGATAGATACTAGAGCAATAATTGGCGTTTGATTTGATTTGATTTTGTAGTAAAAGGTGAACCACGAAATCCATTAAATTTAATCCCCCACGAAAAATAAATTTTTAACAGTATCTGGGTATCAGGTTGTAGATTGTCACCAATTAATATATCACAATTCGTCTAATTGAGTCATAAAACATTGTAAGCATAAACTTGTTACTAAGGTAAAACTGTGTCTGACTTTCAATTTCAACTCACATTTTCAAGTTACTATAGGCCAGAAATGACTCATGTGTTTCTCTGACAAATTTTCTAGAAAGTTTTATTTTGTATCTACAATATCTTAGAATTTCCAGATAATATAGTAAGTAAAGTCTTTATTTCCAAATAATGTTGAAATGTTAAGATAGCTGTCCCTAATTTTAGCTATTTTGTTAAAGATACCTTTTTATATTTGTACATAAAATAATGAAATCAATTCAAGTAAAATAGTAATTCTAAATAATTATGGTAGTTATTATCCCCCCCCCCCCAATATTTGATGAGGGGTCTTTGCACATGTTGGTCGGTCTGTTAGTTGGTGTGTTGGTAGACAAAGTATATGACCCAAATTGATTTTGAGGTCAGTAGGTCAAAGGTCAAGGTCACTGTGACATTACGCTTTCTGACTATTGAGCTGCCATGGGGGCATATACATGTTTTACAAACATATCTTATTTAATTTGGTATGCATCATACCTAAGTAGCAAAGTAATTTCTAATTTGGTATTTATATTCCCTAGATGAGACCGTCTTTAAGAAGATTGGGCTGTCAAATTATACGACTTATTTCACAAATCTCTACTCCTGATGCTAATACCCTACCATTATCTGTAATAGAAGGAAACTCACTGCTGTATTATTATATTGCTTTCCTAGAACTAGACATAAATTGTCAAATAGACCAGTTAACCATTGCATGTGTTCTATATTGATCAATGTACGTTCAATTGTAAGTTTAACATAATTGAATAATAATTGGTAAATAAAAACTGCCTATGCTCAATTTAAAGTTAAGTTAAAGTCTTAAAACCATAAGTAGAGACTAGTATAAAACAGAATAGTAACCTATTTTAGTACTGGAGTTTCGAATTGTATGATCAAATTGTACGATCAAATTGTGTGATCGAATTGTGTGATCAAATCGTGTGATCAAATCGTGTGATCAAATCGTGTGATCGAAGTTTCACTGTAATTAACACCTATAAAATATAGTTATTGATTGGAAACTATTTTAGTCTATTTATAAATGTTTAAGGTCACAATACCAGTTTGACATACTGACCTAGAAATTGATAGTATTGACCTGTGGTTTATACAAGTTGTCATACTGATTGAGCAACAACTACAGTAACTTACTTAATGACATTATGTGTTAATAGCTCGAAGGTATAATTTGTTAGTTTATTATCAGTTTAGGGACCATCCCCAACCATCCCCGAATCTGTCCCGCAACTTCCTGCTTCATTAATTTCACGTTTACCTAACATTCGAGTACAGTCTTGTCTAAATATAAATGTTCAGGAGAGGTGTGTAACATTTTAATACCACTGTTATGTCACATTTAAACTTTGTATAAAACCCTTAATGAATAATATATATTCTTTATTTCTGTCTCATGTATGTACATGCATACAATATGTGTTTCAGGGAACAAGTTATAATGTACATTGTATAAATTATAATAAGCGCTGCATGTTGTGGTCTGTGCTATATAACAACACTACAACAGTGGAATAAACATTGTGTCTATATCACTATATGTTATAATAACAGCACATAAATAAATATAAACTAATTATGCACCAGTCACTGTTGCATCCACGGCTCCCCCAACGCCAGGTGGGCAGTGGATGGCCTGGGGAAACTGTAGTGTTATTAAATTCAAGCTTCACCCTCACTGCCGGGGGGGGGATGTTGGGGATTTTTCTCCAAACCAATACCCTGGGGACAATATTAAGAAGTCAGGAGCTAGGGAAATACCAGAGATTATACTATCAGCTGTCCCTGCAGGGCGAGGAATGGCGGGAATTTTTACAGCCCAGAAGTACAAGTCCCCATCCCCGGGTTTGGGGGTGGGGCATGGATGCAACTAACTGGTGCATTAAATAAATACATAACCCAATAAAATGATCTAACACGATCCTAAATATCTAACATGCATCTCGTAACTTGCAGTATAATAAACAACAAGTCGGAACTAATCAATAGTAAACAAGGAGTGAAGACGATAAATATAATCGTAAATAATGAGAAAGCCTTTAAGCATTGTAAAACAACATAAACATGTAACTAATTAATAAATAATAAATAATTTAATGAATACATCATAATCATTGACATGAATCAATACAAGTTGATTTTACCTTCCTTTGCCAAAGCTGTGTAGAAAATGGACAGGTGTATAATTAGTATTTAATTGGTTTATAATTAATTATATTAGCTATATAAGCTATACAGTCAACAACCACTAAATAATACAATGAATAGATTATGTGAAGAACAGAACAAGAACTCATGTAATAGTCAGGTAAATAATACACCAGGGCACTGTTTTATCAAAGCATTTACGGTAATCGTAAACTTACGTTCAAATTTGAATCCTTTATAATTATGTAACTGCTTTAAATTCTGGTAAAGTGATAGGTAAAATCATCAGTAAAATAATTCAGTTAATGATTTTAAACAATATATTTCCCTCATTCGCAAATATAAACGCATTATTTGAGCGTAAGTTTAAAATGTATGTAAGTCCTTTGATAAAACAGTGCCCTGAGGAGCTAAATAATAAATCACCATTTGTAAAGACAGGAGCATACTATTTGATCACCACCATTCAATTTATACCAATACATCAGTCAAATACTATTATAGTACACAGGTTCATTGACCTCAGTTTTCTCATCATTTAATGAAGTAATACTCAACAGAAGATAAGTTAATTGCCCTTTTGCAAGAAGCCAATTAATTAAACTAGTCCCAGATGAATTAGAAGTGAAAGATATTTGATAGTATGTAAACATGGAACAACATGACATGCCAGCCATCAGTTAGTGAGTTACTGGGAGTTGAACCCTGGTCTCACAGATGACAACTCGGGGTTCACCATCAAATTACGTAAATAGAATCCATGGTTTCTTGGTACATTAAAGACATTTTCTGTTGTAGACTATGTAGTTCCTTCAGGAAATTTGATATTTTTAATGGTGAGGCGTTAAAAGTCTCTCAGCATTTCCTAAATTCCTATCATTTCAAAGTAGTTTTAAATGTTGAAAAGAGGACAAACACCATGAAACATATTGGATTTTTCCAAAATCTCTCAGTACAATTCATCTGAATAATATGTTAAATAAGAATTAGGTTTGAGAAATCCATGCAGTCTTCGTTCCCCAGAATTTCTATAGTTCAAATGAATTATGATTTGAAACAAGGGGGCTATAATTGGCCTGAAAGCGCTCACCTGAGGACAAGCAACTTTGCCATGATCAGGTATGTATTGTCCAGATTATGTAACCCAGTATCAACATAGCCTGGATTCAATAGAGATTTGCATTGTAACCAGATTTCATAAAGAACAAGTCAAACCTATACTAGTTTCAACTTCTTGAGTCTTAGCAAGAGATTTCTTTAAGTTAAAAAAAAGTTAAGTTACCAATTTTCTAGGGCTCTTTTCAGCTGTTAGGCCGCTCAAGCACCCTTTGACATTTTAACTCCCCTGGTCATTGGGCTACATATGGAAACCTGCACTCGTGTCTCCCTGGGGAGACTATTTCTCTCCTGTGGTGTGGCAGCCAACATCGATCTGTGGCGCCCAGGAATAGACACTGCCCTCACAGGTACCATTTTACACCATGGTGGAGTGGAGCTGTGGGCCTTGCTCAGATATTTCAACCAGTGGTCCAGAGGGGGATCGAACCCGGGACCTCTCGATCCCAAAGCGCGCACCCTACCTCTAGGCCACCGCTCCCCACATTTCTTTGATTAAGCCAAGCCGCACCAAATGACTGAGTAACAAACTTCGCCTGTAACTAAGTTTCAAACAAGAATTCAGACAAAACTTTATTTATTGGTCAAATTGTTGATAGCCAGCAAAAGACAAGATACATAACTATATAGGGTGATAGCTACATTGAGTACTTTGTATTAATTTGAGCTAAATATGTGACTGTATGACGCTACAAAACAAGAAATAGGTCAAAATAAAAATAAAATAATTGTCAATTGCAATGATCAAAATGAGAATTAATAGTCGAGAATGGAGGAGGAGGGAAGGAGGAGGGTCTATTACAAAAAATAATCCTGAATGTGATGTGTGCAAAAATGCTATGACAAACTATTGTGATTAGTCATCTATATACATGTAGGTTCTAGTACTGATCGCTCCTTACTTTTGATTCCTCCTATATTTCCAAGGTAAATACAAACAATAAAAATACAAAATCAGTAAAAAGAACGGTCAATACAGGTAACCTGAAAAAAAGTTCTACTGCGTATTTGCTTTTTTACCTTCTAAAATGAGTTTATAACTGCCAGCTTGATGTAACTAAAGAGTCCCAAGTAAAGTAAAATAGATTGTCATATACAACCTGACAAGACAGTAGCCCCATAAAACCATAACCAGCCCAATTAGACAGAATTGGTTAGTATAAGTAGAGAACAGGATTAGGCAGAAGTGAAGAGTTCCAAATACATGCAAGGTTGGAGTATAGTTTGATGTTGGCTGTATATTAATATGGTATTAAATGGAATAATTATACTGAATTCATAGATTTTTTATGACAGAGTTATGTTATTTTGAGCAATAAATATATTCAGATGAATGTCCATAATTAGGAAAGATGTCAGAAAGTGGTAGTTCAATATTATATCAATATAATACAGAATATAATATATAATAATGGAGTCATAAAAAAAATCCTGAGAAAGATAAATGGATTGTCTCTGTAGATTGTCAATAAAAATCACATAAATACAAAAGACAATGAGAAAAATAGAAAATATGCATGATTGTCAAGCATTGATTAGAAAACAACACAGAATTAATTGAGTGCCAAAGTCAAAAGAATTCTTTTTTTTTATAAAATATGAGCTAGAATGTGTATACACCTCTTAAACAGCCCTCAATGACAAATATCAAGAATGACCCCCCCCCCCCCCCTTGATAATGTGGCTTGTTCGGTCAATTTTTATTGGACTGAAAACATAGAATAAGCGTGTTAATGAAACATATAGCTAATTGAACTCCATCTACTGAAGCTGATGAATGGCTATCTAAATGCTGTTATGGAGGTTGGGTTTTGTTAACTGTATGGCATTATTATTACACCTCACACTGACTAGCAAGAGTCAATGTCTGTTACACCTACCTGTGTTCTTTGCCATCCTCTGATGATAAATCTGGCATTGCTTGAAAATCTCTCTTCAATAACTGGCCAGTCAACTTTAACATTGCCTGAAAATATATCAACATAAAACAATGAAAATCTCTCTTCGATAATTGACTGGTCACCTTTAACATGGCTTGAAAATATACCAGGATTCAACAATGAAAATCTCTCTTCAATAACTGACCAGTCAACTTTAACATTTTTCAAATTCATCACATGCCTCTTTTAAGCTTCTCTCAATTTCAAGTAGTGTTGTTATGTTGAGCTCTCCAAGACAATCAACCCTGAGAGAAACCATTAAGGTAAAACATTGCTGTGACTCTCTACAAATGGTATGGGTTATACAGATAATAGCCCTGCCACTGAGAATGGAACCAGATATTTGAGGGTCTAATTGAGCGAAATTCAGTTTCAAGTTAGTGTCTACTCTACTCAATTACTGCTTCATAAGTCAAATGACCATGGCAAATACTTGTAATACAGAACTTGTCATGAAAATCCTCTTCAGCTTCTGAATCAAGAATGGATCAACATTTAATTGATATTTCAGCCAGTTTCTATTTTATATCATCAGATTCTGATTACTATTTATCAGATTTAATACTACAGTTTTGTTTTGTCACATATAGGTGTCAACTTTGGCTTCATGATAATCATAGCTGTAACTCAATCATTCATAAAAGAACCTAGTTTATGATCTTACATTCAGGTTTCAATCTTATAATACTGAAACAACTACATTGGATATAGTTCTTAGCAAAAAAATGCAACCACACTGAATGGTGAGTAAGAACTCAGTAAACATTTATAAGATAAGAGTTATGTCCCTTTCCTTCTAAATTCATTCAAGTTTCACTGAATACACCAGCCAGTTTTATCATACAATATGTTCCCTCAGTCTTCACACATGTAGTCAGTTATAAAGTCTTATCAAAGTTTACCAAAGTAATAGGGATAATTTATGGATTCAATAACATTGTGTTGGATTACGTTCTAACAATATAACTATACCTGATAACTTGACATTGTAGTACAAATGTTCAAATACAAAATTTGTACACAATAATACAAGTAGTTCCATATAAAAGTTAAGTTTGAAGGTTAAAGCATTTTATGCAAACTCATGCACTTCTGCACGTATATGCTGGATTTTTCATGGCTGTTGATAAAAGGTATTAAACAATTCAACACATTTATAGTTACTACTTTATTATGTGCCACAGTGGGGAGTAGTGGGTGTCGAGAGGTGTCAAGTTTGATCCCTATCTGCGAAACAGCTTAATTTCTATGAGCAAGAGTAACCCAAATGTTCCACTCAACCAAAGTGTGAGGGCAGTCTCTGAACATATTCAATATTTCCCAAAGTTGGCTGCACACCCTCAAGCACAGGTTTCCTTAGGTAACCCAATGACCAGGAGAAGTTAAATGGCAAAGGGTGGCTGAACGACTGTATTGCTTAAAGAATCCCTCGAAAACTGGTAAATATTTACTACTCTTGTAACTTTTAACTAGCCGTGAAATTGTAGGGACACCATAGCTAACAATGGTCTAAATTCCTTATGTATTGTTATATAAACTTAATGTGCTGGTGTTGTGTTACAGTAGTAGGTATCATATCAAACTTTAAGTACATTGTAAAATATGTGTCATTTATTTTATCCAGTTTTAAACGATAGTAAATTTGTGCACTCAAACATACTATGTAATGTGTTTATTGGTTAAATTCTCAAATACGCACATTAACAACGTAACAACTTGTCGGCTGTGTAAACACATATATAGTACATAAACAACAGTAATGATATAATACAATGTTGTTTGTTTGTCAAAGATGTTTGTCACAATAAACATATCTCAGGTATTGTGGTTCGAATTCACCGAAATGTTTGTATCATTTTAAGATAATCCATCACATTTTGTTTGTTTATTCAGGTTGGACTTTCAATCCAACACTTTGAAAAAACATGACATGACATTTTAGTTTTGTCAGAGCATCACTGCATTGGATTTCAGTTCAGTCAGAAACATATGAAAACAGCACGATTCACTGAACTGCATGGAAAGCAGTATAGTTGATTCAAAGATCTCTGTCACAATCGCGTTAACAAACATTCAACCCGGTCGATTATTACAGGTTTCTCAGGATTAAATTCTACAATCATAAATACATTTATATGATTAAAATTCAAATGGTCCTATAGCATAGCGGTTATACTTACTGCATTATGCTATTCAGAAAGGGAAAATTCTGGCGGTTTTGACAGACATCTTTAAATCAACAATATATCTGGATAATAGTACCAAGTTAAGAGTACATACTACATGTACTGTAAACCAATAAATAAACATTTTGAAGGCACTATATTGATCAGTAGAACATGTCAGTGTACCACATCAGTGTTCTAAACCTCTGTAACTACTCTATCATCAATAATTCACGTACACAAGTACACATCAGTGTACCAAACCTCCGTAACTACTCTATCATCAATAATTCACGTACACAACTACATTTAACTACACCAAGTTCACAACAAGTAATACAGAAACAAAATGCTTGAAATAAAACATTTTTACACCTTTTATTAGCTTAATTAGATACATAGTACCAAACATTCTGACTACATGTACATTTGTACATTGCCAATGGAATTAGGTTACCGTAAAATCATTTAATTTTGATGAGACAAAATTGTGTCGTTTTGGTAAAAAGACCATTTCGATGGGACATGTATTCATGGATTTTGCATTTCAGGTAATAAGTACCATGGTCAAAACTATTGCTTGATGGAATTTGATTTTGTGGTTGAAGGTGAACCATGAAATCCACGAAATTTAACCCCTCATGAAAATTAATTATTTCACAGTAGTTCCTGGTATTTCAGAGAAGGGCTGATAATAGAATGTACTATTATAACATGGCAACACTTTTAAAGACAATTTATAATGTGCCTGCAACATTAAGTGTTGGTTATAAATCATTATAGTAAATATAATATATAACACTTAATTAAGTGCAAGGAACCTGGGGAGCCATTAGTACTTTATAGCTCAATGTTAAATATGCATGCTGATGGTGTTATTAACCATATTAGTTTAAATCAATGGGTGTGTTCGAAACGTCCGCTTTCTCTGTTCCGGAACAGATGGAACAGAGAACAGACTTACGAACAAACCGGAACCATGTTCTGGACATGTTCTACCTGTTCCCAATGAATAGGTGGTGCAGGCAGAACAGGTCAAATGATTACAACAACAAGACAACCTGAAACTTCACGAAATGTGTTATTCTGATCACCTTGGCAATTATAGTATGTCAACGGAGAAAAACGGAATGACCAAACTTTGATTATGGAAATTTTCTTGTGTCATATTTCTTTCACCAATATAACGGCGCTGCAACTTACAAAATCGACCACCATTATTTTTTATGTTTATTTATTTATTTTGTTCGTAAGTTGCTTGGAGTGGAACATTCGGAACGCTGTTCAGAACAGTTTTATTTTGTTCGTAAGCTGGTGGAACAGGAACAGAAGGAACACTGTTCTGAGTGTTCCAGAACAGACGCTACAAACACCCCCTGATATTAACAAATTTACCCCAAACAGAATTGCTCAGTACTACAGCTTGCACTTTCACAACCAACTGCATGGCAACTTATTCCACAAGTGGAAGACTGTGTGACCATATAGCAAATATACAGTGCCCACCAAAAATATGGATACACTTTTTGACAGATGCAGAATTATAATTGGTTAAATTATTCCATATCTTTTGGTCAGACGGTAACAATGTTTGCAATTTCTGAAAAAAAAACAGATAATGAAGGAGTAAAAAATGTGACAGATAGAAAGATGAACATTTTCTGATTTAAAAATAAACTATGGGGTTCAAGGGGCTGAATTTGCCATATTATATGATCATGTTGTCGTTCAAAGCTGGCAAAGAAACTTAATATTTTCCATCTAGGGTACCCATCAATGTATTGTCTTTACACTAAATAAAAAAAATATATTCCTGGTCTTCAAAAACATTGTTGCTTCTCTGTTCTGCAAGTAGTGTTATACAGGCAAGTAAATGGGGGAAGACTCTCTGTATCCATATTTTTGGTGGGCACTGTATGTCATGGAAGAACAATAGGCTGCCTGACCCAATATCAAAGTGCGAGCATTGCATAATTCTTGGCAAGATATCATATACGAGACACTCTGACTGTCAGGAAACCATATATTCTAAAATTTCATTTTTCAACGGAACAATCACACTCAGATCAATATTTTGCTTGAAAGCATTTCCTGAGAAGTAGAACCATTTGAATACAATAATAATATTTCTTCTTCATGAAAAGCCAACACTTCCCCATACAGGATGTTTACTGAATGAATATATACAAAATATTCCCTATGGAACAATGCTAAGCAAAGAGTGTTTGTAATAATGTAGGCTTATATTGACATTTGTTAAGAAAGTTTGTTGCAATAGACCTATTCCGGATCTCCACTAATCTGTAGGTACAAATAAAGTTTTACCGTTATAATCCTTTTGAGTCTTGAATATTCATATCTGGACAATAGAGTTGGGGTCAGTTGTATTTGCATATGAATACAAAACCAGTCTAACTAGGCCAGATTTGTTTGTACCTACATGTAAATTAAGGGGAAAACCACCTTGCACAGAGTTCCGGATATCCACTATTGTTTAGAGACTAGCGGTCAGTGACTTACAAAAAGAGAAAGTCTTGGTTCATTACAGCAGAATATTCCAGCAAGATCTTTCATCAATTGAAACGAAGAGACAAGAAGAATTATATCTTGGATTTGGACTGTGATGTGATCGTCATCTACAAGATAGAGAACTGATTGGTTCCCTGGGTCACCTACAAGATAGAGACCTCAGATAGGTTTCCAGCTGTCCATCAACTGTCTGGTTTCAGTAACATTATTCCCCCGATGCAATAACATTAACTGACCTAACCAGATTACAGCTAGATGATGCTAAATCTTCTACTGCACTGTACAAAATATCAGATCCATTTTACTCTGAACGGAATCAATCATGGTCCTACAAAATCAAGGTCCTAAGGTGCTATACATCATATAATTTCCTTTATATCATGATCATATATAGGTGTGATTGTATATCTTTATCCTCCTAGATACAATACAACCATAAATTACCAAAGCCCGAACCAAGAGTAAAGTTTGCAAAATCATCTACAATGATGGTAATATTGGTCAATAAAGCTGAAAACCAATCATACAGAAGGCAATACTGGTATGAGGATGCCCCAGAGAGGGATAGTGTACTATAGTTAATATGAATACCAGCCCCAGGGAGGGATAGTGTACTATAGTTAATATGAATACCTGCCCCAGAGAGGGATAGTGTACTATAGTTAATATGAATACCTGCCCCAGAGAGGGATAGTGTACAATAGTTAATATGAATACCTGCCCTTGAGAGGGATAGTGTACTATAGTTAATATGAATACCTGCCCCAGGGAGGGATAGTGTACAATAGTTAATATGAATACCTGCCCCAGGGAGGGATAGTGTACTATAGTTAATATGAATACCTGCCCCAGAGAGGGATAGTGTACTATAGTTAATATGAATACCTGCCCCAGGGAGGGATAGTGTACAATAGTTAATATGAATACCTGCCCCAGGGAGGGATAGTGTACAATAGTTAATATGAATACCTGCCCCAGCGAGGGTATAGTGTATTATAGTTAATATGAATACCTGCCCCAGAGAGGGATAGTGTACTATAGTTAATATGAATACCTGCCCCAGGGCGGAATAGTGTACTATAGTTAATATGAATACCTGCCCCAGGGAGGGATAGTGTACAAAAGTTAATATGAATACCTGCCCCAGGGAGGGATAGTGTATTATAGTTAATATGAATACTTTCCCCAGAGAGGGATAGTGTACAATAGTTAATATGAATACTTTCCACAGAGAGGGATAGTGTACTATAGTTAATATGAATACCTGCCCCAGGGAGGGATAGTGTACTATAGTTAATATGTATACCTGCCCCAGAGAGGGATAGTATACTATAGTTAATATGAATACATGCCCCAGGGCGGGACAGTGTACAATAGTTAATATGTGTACCAGCCCCAGAGAGGGATAGTGTACTATAGTTAATATGAATACTTTCCACAGAGAGGGATAGTGTACTATAGTTAATATGAATACTTTCCACAGAGAGGGATAGTGTACTATAGTTAATATGAATACTTTCCACAGAGAGGGATAGTGTACAATAGTTAATATGAATACCTGCCCCAGGGAGGGATAGTGTACAATAGTTAATATGAATACTTTCCCCAGAGAGGGATAGTGTACTATAGTTAATATGAATACTTTCCACAGAGAGGGATAGTGTATTATAGTTAATATGAATACCTGCCCCAGGGAGGGATAGTGTACAATAGTTAATATGAATACCTGCCCCAGGGAGGGATAGTGTACTATAGTTAATATGAATACTTTCCACAGAAAGGGATAGTGTACAATAGTTAATATGAATACTTTCCCCAGAGAGGGACAGTGTACAATAGTTAATATGAATACCTGCCCCAGAGAGGGACAGTGTACTATAGTTAATATGAATACTTTCCACAGAGAGGGATAGTGTACTATAGTTAATATGAATACCTGCCCCAGGGAGGGATAGTGTACAATAGTTAATATGAATACTTTCCACAGAGAGGGATAGTGTACTATAGTTAATATGAATACCTGCCCCAGGGAGGGATAGTGTACTATAGTTAATATGAATACTTTCCACAGAGAGGGATAGTGTACAATAGTTAATATGAATACCTGCCCCAGGGAGGGATAGTGTACAATAGTTAATATGAATACCTGCCCCAGGGAGGGATAGTGACTATAGCTAATATGAATACTTTCCACAGAGAGGGATAGTGTACAATAGTTAATATGAATACTTTCCCCAGAGAGGGACAGTGTACAATAGTTAATATGAATACCTGCCCCAGAGAGGGACAGTGTACTATAGTTAATATGTATACTTTCCCCAGAGAGGGATAGTGCACAATAGTTAATATGAATACTTTCCCCAGAGAGGGACAGTGTACAATAGTTAATATGAATACCTGCCCCAGAGAGGGACAGTGTACTATAGTTAATATGAATACTTGCCCCAGAGATGGATAGTGTACAATAGATTATATGTATACCAGCCCCAGAGATGGATAGTGCACAATAGTTAATATGAATACTTTTCCCAGAGAGGGACAGTGTACTATAGTTAATATGTATACCAGCCCCAGAGATGGATAGTGCACAATAGTTAATATGAATACCTGCCCCAGAGAGGGATAGTGCACAATAGTTAATATGTATACCTGCCCCAGAGAGGGATAGTGTACTATAGTTAATATGTATACCAGCCCCAGAGAGGGATGGTGTACTATAGTTAATATGAATACCAGCCCCAGAGAGGGATAGTGCACAATAGTTAATATGAATACCAGCCCCAGAGAGGGATAGTGTACAATAGTTAATATGAATACCTGCCCCAGAGAGGGACAGTGTACTATAGTTAATATGTATACCTGCCCCAGAGAGGGATAGTGCACTATAGTTAATATGAATACCTGCCCCAGAGAGGGATAGTGTACTATAGTTAATATGTATACCTGCCCCAGAGAGGGATAGTGTACTATAGTTAATATGAATACCTGCCCCAGAGAGGGATAGTGTACTATAGTTAATATGTATACCTGCCCCAGAGATGGATAGTGCACAATAGTTAATATGTATACCTGCCCCAGAGATGGATAGTGCACGATAGTTAATATGAATACCTGCCCCAGGGAGGGATAGTGTACTATAGTTTATATGAATACTTTCCATAGAGATGGATAGTGCACAATAGTTAATATGTATACCAGCCCCAGAGATGGATAGTGCACAAAAGTTAATATGAATACCTGCCCCAGAGAGGGATAGTGCACAATAGTTAATATGTATACCTGCCCCAGAGAGGGACAGTGTACTATAGTTAATATGTATACCAGCCCCAGAGATGGATAGTGCACAATAGTTAATATGAATACCTGCCCCAGAGAGGGATAGTGCACAATAGTTAATATGAATACCTGCCCCAGAGAGGGACAGTGTACAATAGTTAATATGTATACCAGCCCCAGAGAGGGATAGTGTACTATAGTTAATATGAATACTTTCCACAGAGAGGGACAGTGTACTATAGTTAATATGAATACTTTCCACAGAGAGGGATAGTGTACTATAGTTAATATGAATACTTTCCACAGAGAGGGATAGTGTACTATAGTTAATATGAATACTTGCCCCAGAGAGGGATAGTGTACTATAGTTAATATGAATACTTTCCACAGAGAGGGACAGTGTACAATAGTTAATATGTATACCAGCCCCAGAGAGGGATAGTGTACTATAGTTAATATGAATACTTTCCACAGAGAGGGATAGTGTACTATAGTTAATATGAATACTTTCCACAGAGAGGGATAGTGTACTATAGTTAATATGAATACTTGCCCCAGAGAGGGACAGTGTACTATAGTTAATATGAATACCTGCCCTAGAGAGGGATAGTGTACTATAGTTAATATGAATACCTGCCCCAGAGAGGGATAGTGTACTATAGTTAATATGAATACCTGCCCCAGGGAGGGATAGTGTACAATAGTTAATATGAATACCTGCCCTAGAGAGGGATAGTGTACAAGAGTTAATATGAATACCTGCCCCAGGGAGGGATAGTGTACTATAGTTAATATGAATACCAGCCCCAGAGAGGGATAGTGCACAATAGTTAATATGAATACCTGCCCCAGGGAGGGATAGTGTACTATAGTTAATATGAATACCTGCCCCAGGGAGGGATAGTGTACAATAGTTAATATGTATACCAGCCCCAGAGAGGGATAGTGTACAATAGTTAATATGAATACCAGCCCCAGAGAGGGATAGTGTACTATAGTTAATATGTATACCTGCCCTAGAGAGGGATAGTGTACTATAGTTAACATGAATACTGAGGATGCCACAGAGAGGGACAGTGCCCAATAGAAGAAGAAGAAGAAGAAGAAGAAGAAGAAGAAGAAGAAGAAGAAGAAGAAGAAGAAGAAGAAGAAGAAGAAGAAGAGTCCTTAAAATATCAACACCATACTATATTATCACTATAAGGAGAAGAAGAAGAAGAAGAAGAAGAAGAAGAAGAAGAAGAAGAAGAAGAAGAAGAAGAAGAAGAAGAAGAAGAGTCCTTAAAATATCAACACCATACTATATTATCACTATAAGGTGCTAAACAATACATATAGACCAAACAAATGACCATAAGTTCCATTATTCAGTCTGTATAATAAGGGATATAATATGCTTTCTGACAATAACAACAGTCCGTTATAATCACCAGGACTGTTCCTGTTGGAGACATTTAGTTCCTGGTATGTTGCAGACATATAGACAATAACAAAACAACAATGAGTATTAGACAAGTAATGATACTAATAGTACAACAAATGTCAATTATTGGTAGGTACAGGTTTGAAGACAAAATTCATTTTTCACTTCCTGTTGAGATATCCTGCAGTAGGCCTACACTCCAACATAACAGTTTTGTCAATGAGATACAACCTTGGTCAATTGATATAGGAATTCTAGTTTAGTAAATCTGGGAATATTTCAGCATATGGAGTGATACATGACATTGATGCTAAACAGAACATCAGGGTATAAGTGATGATGTTTTTTGTAGCAAGTGATTATATGTCTTCCACAGACCACCAACAGTAAACAAGTTGACGTCATCAGAACCTTGAAAACATGACATCTATGGTGCTTTAATGGCTACATACATTCATAATACATTTGAGGATAATGATTAAGTATATCAAATTCAGACCAGAGATTTGTGATGCAATTTAACTTAACAGCAAACACAATGTATGATATTCCAGATTACTACGAAGTAGTTAGCTGGGTGCCGAAAACATCATCCTCATGGAATTAGACAACACGCTGGTATGATTTAGTATATTGCATTATCCAGTAAATTTCCAACAGTTAATAGGATTAATAACTTTTTATTATGGTAATATTTGTAATTGTTTTAATGGCTTCATGACATTCAATAAACATGAGAAGCAATCAAGCCTCGAATCATGGTAGTCCATGTATGGCACAATTACGCTGTTAATGTACCATAGCTAGTTCTTACTTGGGTGGACTGAAATACGAAACAGACAGACAAATTCTTAATGCCAAATAAGAAAAGATCACAAAAACTTTTAGCAGACATAATGTGAGTATTTCAGGACCATAATAGATGAGTATAGATTTAATGGAAGTTTTTAATGGTGAATTAATCAAACAATGCTTGCAGATAAACTGTAATCAGAATGCCATGGAAGGAAACAAAATCATGGTTACAGGCTCCCCACTGTCTATCTGTCGTATCTTGATTGTTTCTTCTCACGTGACCTTTTACTAGACAGACTGACAAACCAACTAACCAACCAATTGACTGACCAACCTTACCGAATGACACAGTCGATCAATGGACTGACCCAACATGATTTGCCTGACCATCAGTACCAACCAATACCAACAGACCTATCAACAAACCAACAAATTGACTGACGAGGTTTATCAAGATTTCAAGTGTTTGCGAATGTTCAGAGCTCAGTACAGTCAATATAAATGTAGATATAGGTTATGTTTGCTGGTCAATAAGACATATAGATACAGGCTACCTTTGCTGGCTGCAGTTATCTCATCGCAATAAAAAGCTAAGAGATGATTATGATCACCGTACTGATTGATTAGCTGACTTTCTCAAACATTCCCCAGGGGATAGAAGATATCCAGCATCCTATCTCCGTATACGGGCATCAATCAGAGGGGAAATATTGTATGTGTATTTATGTGTGTGGTTGTAGTTATGGTGTGGTGTGGTGCCAGTGCTGAGTCGGAGATTGATGGATAATAGATAAATGCAAGAAAAGGCTTTCAAATTAATTGGAGAAATTCATTGGTCTATGCAAGTAAACTTGAACATCATTTTTTATCATATACAGCTATACATGTATATTTCCAACAATTGTACCATCACATACGGTGTATATATGTTTATTTATTCTAAATCAGTTTTAACTTGATCTTCCGTAAGCCACTGACAACTTGGAGCACTCATAGTAATAAGAGCTGCTTGGCTGCAAGGAGGCGTACTATTACACTGAGTAACATAAAATGTCAATTAGCTCATCTTTTCACATTATTACTGTCAAAAATTGATTATCTTTAAAGGTCAAATACGATAGAATTTCTTAATTTAACTAAAGTAACACATTTCCATAGATATATACCATATAAAAGACATGGCGTACTTGTAATCCACATAATTGCAATATTGAAGATGGTTTATAACGATAAAGTTGACGATAACAAAATTACAACATAAACCCAACCTGGTTGTCTCCCTTGACTTTTAGACCGTGTGACGTCATTTTGGACACAAGTGGAACTGTTCCTCTTCAGTTTAACTAAATTTGAATGGGTCCTGTCGATTTTTTATCGGATTAAATTCATGATCAGTGACGGATATTACTACAATGTGGTATGTTCTAAGCATTGTATGTGTTGTCATTTCAATCACGTTTTAATTCCCTTCAATATTTAAGAAACAAAACAACGACCACATACTGATGTGGACATTACTGACTTCAACTGCTGGGCGTGTTATACATTACAAACGCAGCAGTGCAAACTGCGCGCTACAGGGGGGCATAAATATCACGCTGTTTATACACTTGACGCGTGTGTGTATACATCGGTGATTGATTTTAAATATATATATATATATATATATAGCTGTCACTATTTTGTATATTTATGTGTTAGGTTTTGTAACAGACCATAAGTAAAGCATTCCGTATGAGGAAAAAATTATGTTCGCAAGAAATGACTTTAGCTGCGTATTTGTACACGCATGTATATTAGACATACATATTATACATGATTTGTAGTACACACGAAATGACGCGTAGTTGGCAGTTTCTGTCGTTAATTTTGTAAAGAATTTATAAATTAGCCATAATTGAGTTACTGAATTCCTAAATTTAGAAATGAACATTATAATTCTAGACAGGAAATTATTGACGAAAAATTGTAAAAGGAAAATTTGAAAAAAAGTCGGTAGATAACCGGTAAAGTTAGAGACATTGTCCATAGTTCTTGGATGCCGAGTTAATCCCATGTTATCATTTTCAATTATGGATACAAATTCAAATGAGAGTTAGCATTAACTAAATCGATTGGTACTTTTTTCAACATTACATACTGTACCAGTCAGTTCCATCATCGCCCAAACCCTCGGGGATAGACGGTCGTGTTTTTACCTTCAAGCTTTCCGCCGCATTGCCGGTAAAATGTTTGGATTTATTTTAGCGAACCAATGCCCTAGTGACACTATTTAGTTGTCAGGGACCGGGGAAATACCGGAGATTGTCCCATTAGCTGTCACCCGCAGGCCGTGGAAGGCGGGGTTACAACCCATAAGCTCATCCCCAGGAGTGGGGTACCGTGGATGCTAAGTACTGACAGGTGCATAACAATGACACGTTAGAACAAGTGCGCTGAAAATTAAGTAATTTGGAAATGTAAACTGCGATGCTTACACAAAAGTTTGAACATATTTTGTTACCTTTTTGAAGCTTTCCATTACACCAGAAAACATATTAGAGTTTACACGAATCCTAAGCTTGTCATTTTCAAAAAGTTTCACATTGATAAACAAAAACTTGGTTTATTACGCACATTCATTGAAGATATTTTACGCACTTGCTCAACTGACCATAATTAATACTTACATTTCAATTCATGGCGTTATTTTGATTGGCGAATACAAATTGGTTTGTAATAATTTCGCCACGCCCCCTTGCACCTGCATGACCTATGGCAGGCCAGGCAGGACCAACAATCACACCAAGAGCTGGATACCATGTGATCTATATATTATTTAAACATAAAATAGACCGCCTGCTTTTGGCGGCCTATAGTGCAGTGTCATATATGTGTCGGCATTTTACTGATGTTTAGCCTTTAAATGTAAGCCGGTTTAAATTGTAGGATCAAAATATCTGACCGTGCGTTGAAATTCTGGAAAATGAGGCACGTGTTTGAACTCTCAGACAAGTATTTTTTTGTGATTTGTAACAAGAATTTAGTTATATTACGGAAGCAGATTACCAACCGTGGAGTTCGCTACATACATGTATGTTGTTTGTATTTTGTTAAATCCACGATGCTCGCACTGGGTAAGGACACGCCACGTTTTGACATAATTATACATAAACAATACTGTACATGTATACGAGCCCATGCGTTGTTCCATACAGTATTCTACAATTGAAGTGGACAGAACATGCAGAACAACACAAACAAAGAATAAATCTTTAATTCCGCTCTATTTTTTATATAATATATATCCAACGTTCTATTTCGGATAGTCTGACAGTATTTTTTAATAATTTCCCATAAAGCAAAACGATACACAATTTAAACACGAACTTTTAAAATCTATATCATAGGCATATGATTTCAACTGTGCGTAACTATTTTTTTCCGTTATGTACTTTCTTGTTGGGGGTACATAACGGGAGATGGATACGTGGATCTAGGTTCATACTAGGAAGAATCATTAGTTTACACACAGTTGAATTCAAATGCCAATGATCGATCTATATCGTTTTAGAAAAATGCAATTTATGGATCCATACTAAATTAATAAATTAATGAAACGTTTACCGAGTTATAAACATTTTATATCTGGTCTAATAAACTGTTCTTTTTGCATTTTGATTGACAAAAATATATTATTAATACTTGGCCCGTTACAACATCTTCCTATAACACGCGTAATGTACACGCGTCTCCAGTTGCATTGACCGTAAACTTAATCTATGTACACATACCGATTTAGGAATTTTCGTACAGAAACAATTAAATTAAACATCCAATCGGTCAGCAGCTGATTATTATCTCGTGTTTGGCATGTTACAACCCCCCGTGATGTGCATAATGTACAGATTAACTGTATGACACTTCGTAGATCGACGCTGTGTATATGTATGTATAACCCCCGTGGAGAATTATTTTATGATTGTGCTTTATATTTGACCCACTATTACATAATAGCACAAGCATTTCATGTAACTTTTATGAATTTAAATCGAACATATTCAATAGAGATCAAGATTTATGCGAATATACACTAATAGTATACAGCCTCTGTGTTAATCAGATGTTCCAAAAACACGTCACAAGCTAAGGGAAGTAACTCGGGTTTGTTTATTCACAAAATAAGATAATCGAAATAAGAGATGACGTTTATTGTGTGTTATAATCATATCTGAAGTGTAGAGATTGATGTAATCATATATTTATACCATAAACTTATTAAAACAGCAAAAAAATAATTTTGCGTATATGACCTTTAACTTCATTATCCCGATATTTAGGTATAGCTATCATTTTAATTTCACAAAGGGCTTTTTTAATGGTATTTAAGCAGATTTTATTCACACTATTGTATATATTTAAACCAACAATAATTTTCAAAAAGACATTATGCAGTTTGTATGCTCATTTATCATGCAAAACATTTTCAACACCTTTTATGACATAAATAAACTATATTGGCATTATGAATTATAGGTGATACTGCCACCTGTGATCCAGACTGCAGGTGCACGTCAAAACACATATCGAAACACATTTTTTTCATATTTTTTTATTACTTAAAGGGGTAAAAGAAATAATTATAGTTAATATTAACTTACATTACTTTATTTTGAAATATACAAATAAAAATTCTGTTCTGTTCAGTTCTGTTGTTCAGTTCTGTTCAGTTCTGTTCAGTTCTGTAGTTCTGTTCAGTTCTGTTCAGTTCTGTTGTTCAGTTCTGTTCAGTTCTGTTCAGTTCTGTTCAGTTCTGTTATGTTCTGTTATGTTCATTTCTGTTAAGTTCTCTTCTATTCTATTCTGTTCTGTTCTGTTCAGTTCAGTTATGACAGGGGAACAAGGATTATAACAGTACACTTTACAGGTGCTGAGGGAACACAAACATACATATAAATAAATCATGAATATATAATTTGGAACTTTAATCTGTGATATTGATTTGATAGGGAATATATAGTAATGGGAATTCTATGCTTTCTATTACAGTGTTCTATTTCATGTACAGACCTGAGGCGACCACCATCATTGATGCTTATTGTAGAAAGTTATATGATAACAATCAATTAGAACATCAATCAGAATTGAGAAGGATCTGTGCACTATAGTGCATGACATGAAGTGCATGATATCTCACAGAGTACACCGGAATCTGCAGGAAAGACAGTCACATGATCTATTATCTACACTATAATTCTATGCATCAATGACATTGCACCAATTCCATCTGTATGTCAGAAGAGACAGTGATCTCACTGAGCTGGTCTTAGTCTTAGGTACTCCCATACCTGCCAAGTACTCCTATTAAATTGGAGTTACTCCAATTTTCAAGAAAACAAGTATAGGCACCGATGGGAGTAGATTATGGCACCTCTTAACCCCATAAAGCAGGCCATTGACCCTATAGACTATCCTATCCAATGCCTCCTATGATATAACACCATTACCCAACCACTTGTACCACCATCATTATCTGTAAATAACCTATAAGGTCAGCGTAACATTATGGAGTCTTGTAAATAATTAACAATATGTTTTAGTGATCACTGTGTTCTATCTTTGGGTAACTGTACAATAAAATTATGTAAACTTTCACCAGATTCAGTAATTGTACCAATTATATAACAATTAGTACAATAATATACTCAATTAAAGTCAGCTATAAGTCTTGATCAGATTGAATCACAAGCCACAAGTCAACTTACAACCACAGAGTGCCAGTATATATACACACACAACATATAATGGATCAAATTAAATGTCCCAACTTGAAACGACAGTTGCATTATCAAATTTTAAACATTCTGCATGTATGCGTGCATTTCGAGGGCTTGAACAAATTATTAAATACATGTAAGGGTGCTGTTAACCTTTGAATTGTGAATACAGGAGGCTTGGGTAGTCAACCTACGAAAGTATATAGCTTGACCAGATTTAGTAGGCACTCATTAAACTTCGAATGCGTGTATTATTTTCCGTAAGCGTAGTCGGTACTTATCGGAAATATTTGCACCGACTTTGTCCAAAATATGCACGGAATATGTCCGGAGTGCCTACTAAATCTGGTCAAGTTATACAGTACAATACAATAGTTTATTCATCAGCCCAAAACACACAAGTTACAAGTAAAGACTTGGACCTTATGGTAATACAATTTCCATACATATATACTTACTTGCCTCAACTAAGTAGAACTTGGACAGATTACAAGTACAAGAATATTAATTGATTGATATATTGACCAACCAGGAAATGATAGATCATATGTTTGTGACAAGAAGCTATCATTCTATCAATATATCACGTCTATAGAGTTGTTAACCATATCTTCCAGTCAGTGCCTACTTTGCTCTCCAAACATGTACAGTATCAATAAAGCAATGACCTCTAAAACCGAGAAAACACCACAAGCAGCGGCAGCTAGTATCGTCCTGTTAATCAATCAAACTGTAAATAATCCAGGCTTGTTACTTGTTTATGTACAAAAAGGAGGTTCCTGTAATTTGTTTCCAGAGAGAAGAGTTTCATTAACAAATATATGTAATACATGAACAGGGACGCCCTCCTCCATCCTTATCATGCCTTCATCTTTACACAGGCTGTTCCTGTGCTACTACCATTGCTTGAAGGAAAAAAACACTTTTCCTAACAAATGACACCATTTTTAAGTTTTCGTTTAAAGCAATCAAGTTACAATAATATTTTTCTGATTGTGCATCAGTTTACTTCAATTACTACTGATAGACTGTATAAATCATACAACAGTCACAACAAGTGAATACTTAAAGCCTTCCTCTTGCATCCTTGATATAACGATTGGCAATTTCGGAGGAACAACAGCTACTACTATAGCGGATATAGTATTTGTGTATAGAACAAGTGGTATATAGAACATGTAAATGGTAGAAAAATGAGGAGGATGACTATTGATCATGTATTTAGCAATTAGTTTGTATTGATCACATGGAGGAAGGAAAGTAAAAATGCCAAATAAGGCATGATTGTATCAATCTATCTGTATCATCCAAACCTTTAACTAACACTTGTGTTATATACTGTAAAATCATAATTTTTGCTGGGGATTAAATTTCATGGATTTCGTGGTTCCCCTTTAACCCTGCAATCAAATCCCATCAAACAATAATTTTGAACATGGTATTTATTACCAGAAATGCAAAATACATGTATTAACGTCCCATCGAAATGGTATTTTTTACCAAAACCACAAAATATGGTCCCATCGAAATTAAATGATTTACAGTAGCTGCATATTTTCTCAAATGTAAACATTGAATCTAAGTCATTGATTGCTATTGGCTTTGATTGCATAACAGAGAGTCCGCTGGCTCATTTAAACAAAGGGCAAACCATAATCCATTTCCTATTTCCTTTCCATTTGTTTGCATTTCTACCAGGAAGCAACTTTCCTCCATAAGGAGATGTTCTCATTTAGAACATCAAAGACCACTAGACCACCTTGCTATAGTTAACTTTATTTGTTTAGCAAAAAATAGACCTGAATTATTATGATGTACTTCAATAGAATGCAAAAAGATAGTATATCAATTGGAAACCCATCTTGAAAAATATCAAGTTAAATGACAGGGAGCTTTCATATAAAAGCTTTGGACACTCCTTTAACTCCTTTGTTGGTGCTGTTCTGTATGGGTATGGGATGGGGTTTTATTTTGATCACCACAATTAATGTCAATTATTTTAGGAATAACCTCTTGTCTGTCTTTAGCTATTTTATTAGATGTAAGAATGGTTTCCCTGATAGTTCATGAAATGTTTCTGAATAAACATGTGCAGAGAAGTAACACTCAGAAAACGCATCCACTTAAATTGCTGATAATTTAACGCCTCAGAAAATATGTCCTTAAAACTTTAAATACCCCACAACAAATTAAATGACAATGAAATAAGTCTTTCAGAAAATACAAGTATATCAATCAAGCTAATCAAGCCACCAATAAATTGATTGGTAAATAAATAAATAAATCAATCAATCAATTTCTACTAATTGACAGCAACCATTCTGTGTGTTTGTTTGAATTTGACTGATACAGTCCTAAACCGTGCCGCCATTTTTCCCCATGGCCATTCTATTGAGACCTTACTGTACTATCCAGTATATGGTAGTATTATATGGTGTATAATACTATATACGGAGCCTTCCAGTACATTAATAGGCTTAATGATGTGTATAACTTCCTGTTATTGGCAAAAGTAGTTAGATTTCCTCCCAAATGTTCAAAAGTTTTCTGTATGACTACATTTACTGTGGTAAATCATATAATTGATCTCGGAAGTCCCTGAACACCGTAATGAAGAAATATCCCTACTCCCCGACTCAACAATATTATTTTCATCATATAATACTGGACACAGACTCATATATATTTAGGCCTCAACAATAAGAAGAAAACTATTCGTCAGTGGTGCCAATTTACATTAATGATTCAAGCAATACTCTGCCAAGCACTTACGATCAGTGGGTCGCCCGGAAACAATATATGGATTTCATATCACACATATATTGACTATATATAGCAAATATAGCAATTTGGCTTTGAACAAAAACTTTACAACCATATACCATTGATCTCGAATTCTTAGTCTGACAAGAATTCTCACTGAAATTGTTCTCGGTCAATACAACGAGAGACGAGAGCGTTACTGTGATCATCAAGAGTCTGAGTGAGTCGGATCAATGGAAAATCTTGCTGATTTTACTGACGAGGGATCAAACAACTAAATTGTCAAAATCATTTCCTACTTCATCAGGATTGAAGTAGAAGAATAAGCCGTGATGATCCGATACCAATCTTCAACTATAAGACCCTGCTGATGACAACATAATCACAAAAGCTTGTAGCGTACAATATGTCGAGAATTTTGCTCATGTACTGTAGCTGGATGCAAATATTGTAATCAAATAGACAGCAATATGATGTAACAATACTCAGCATGAACGACATGATCATCTGCATGCAGCAAACAGTATTGTAGAAATAATCAAATAAATATTCATCATACACCAATACTGTAGAAAGTACATTGTACTCATAAATGCATCAGAGACTATATAATATATATAATGCAGCTTGCAGTAGTAGAATAACTATATTACATTGACAGTGAAGGAATGAAATCGAAAAGCTTCAAGTCTTCAAACAAACAAATACAAACAAACGATTTCAGAGTGATTTTACATTCATTCATCAATGACTTTAAAAATGTGCTTTCCAAATACAAATTTGATACACCATTAGCCTAAGATAAAATTTTTTTTTAGAAAATTAGCATGAAGATTACAGTATTATAGTTCAGCATAAGGAAATGCTATCAGTAATATTCGAGAGATGATTGTGAAACTGTACAATAAGAACAATCAACAAGAATTCAAACATTCCAGTCAGAGGGTTCCAGTCACATGCCATCGACTACCTGGGCTCAATGTTCTACAATAAAACCAATTACATCAAACATTAATTAACAACTTGAAACAAATTGATAGAATGATTCATGTGTTGAGATACATGTAACAGATTGCAGACATTCCTGTACTGTAAGAGTTCCAGGATGCCACAGGTGGAATATGTAGAATCTAACAGGTGTATTCATGTAACAATTAAATTCTAATTAAAATTTGTAATTTGTAGACAATATGTTGTTTGAGAGAATTTTTACCATCAATAGGACACCTCTGTTATACTTTGTACACAAAGAATAATGAATTCCTCATTAGACTGACCTGTGAATACAATGTCATATAAACATTGGGCCTGTGGTTTCTCAAATATATTTTAACTCCTAATTTAAGTCATACACAAACTCTTGATTTGAAGGTCTAGTAGAGGCATTAGTGTGGATGTTAGCGGACCTACCGAAGCTTTTATTCTTGTGAACCCTACCTCAAACTGCAGATGACATTCTCTTGATCCATTGTGAGAATCTAGGTACAAAACCTCCCCAACTAGTACATTTTAGAGGTAAAAAACTGTTTGCTTTACTAATTTAGGGGTTCCACTTGGGGCTGCATGATTCTCAAAGGTCATTTTGATATTTTAGTTCAGATTTAACCAAAAACCTTTAGGGTCAAAATGTGACTTTCTAGAATTTTCAGGGACCAAAGGTCAAAAGGAACCCCTGTAACGCCTGAAGTTGCTTCACACAGGGAAGTTCCTCCAAATATAATCAATCTCTATATAACACAACAAACAAAAAGCTGAAGACAAAATTTTAAAATATTACCTGTGCATATTCTTTCTCTATTACTGATCTCTGTCGTGTAAATGTCCTGAAAAATCAAATAAATCAAATAATTAAATAAAGCAACTAAAACCTTACTATGAAGTTCAATGAATATATGGGATTCTTTTGGCAAGAAAGTAGTATCACTCAAAGACACAATGTAATTGACTGTAACCTTGCATTTTGCAGAGAATATCTGACAATACTAGCAATTATAGGCACTGTAATACATTAAGGTGATTTTTCTGGAAAATCTTTTTTCAGATGTGTTGCTACGCTCAAACTACTGACAGGTTATGAACACGGGTGTTTTGTCACATGCTATCGTTACCAAGGTAACTGTAACACATAGAGTGTAATTTTCGTCTCATTCATGAATACTAATTCATTTTACTAAGTTGATTGTGGAAAAGTTGTTTCTAATTTATATTATTTATCACTCTCAAAACCTCATTCCTGATGTTATCCATTGCCAGAAGGGTATGAGAGAAGAGAAGTTAGATTCCCATTTATGATGAGCATCTACATGTAGCAAAGGAATTAATGATAACATTTTTATTTCGTCTTTGATACCCCACTCACTGCTGCATGAGATCCAGTCTGGATCGAACCTACGATCTCCTGCATCTAAAGCAGACACTCTACTTCTAGGATATTGAGGAAGCGATTCATTTTAAGAATCACACAGAATATTTAACCTTCACTGTATCCTGTAAGCACAGTTACCAGACTGAACAACCAATGATATATTGTGTCGGGTTCCTCAACATAATATGTCACGTTACCCAGCATTAAATACCCAGACAGAGATGTTTACTTACAACTACTTAATTTCTAGTTTCATATGATAAATAATGCCATTTTATCAAAATTGTGTTTATGATTCAGAGAATGTGCCAATAAATATTGAGCACAAGTTTTGCATTCCGGAGTTCTATGACAAGATGAGCTATTCAATTCTAATCAATTTTGATTGACAAATGAACATTTCGAGGGCTCAGTGCAAAACTATGGTAACTACATCAATTTATAGAGGCACATACCATAGTTTTTCACTAAGCCCTTGATTTACAAATTAACATTCCATACCGAATCCGAGCTGGTACCAATTTTCATGTAACCGAATATCTCTGTAAATACCAGTTAATGACCATCTTCCCCCCCCCCGCGAGTTTTTAATGTAAAGACAGGGGAATCAAATCTAGTAGCATTCTTAGCAAAGATTGTATAATCATATAGCTCTATATCAATTATACAGACTGGAAAATTATATTGTAGCTTGCAATCATGATTCATATATCGAGGGTTGCCCGCATGACTGTTGTAACTGCTTATTATTAAAGAAGGATATTACAACTAGAGTCATAGACATAAGTAATATGAGTGCCTGAATGAATAAAGTCATCATCTTTAACGGCTATATATTACATAACGTCACAGCCCAGCAAATGTCTGACTGTTTATAACTGGTATTTGAAGCTACATAAATAGTCATTATCTAATTATTTGATTATATTGTCTGTCTCATGCTGCCTGGTGTATGATATAAAACAACATGATTCAGTAAAATAGAAAACATAATGGATTCGGTAAAGTAGAGAACATAATGGATTTGGTAAAATAGAAAACATAATGGATTCGGTAAAGTAGAGAACATAGGATGGATTTGGTAAAATAGAGAAAATAACAATTTGGTGTATAAGAGAGAACATGTTCCTCACATCCGATCCTCTTTCCAATCAATCTTTCTCCTGAAAGCCATTTTAAAATGTGTGACATTTTAATTATCATCCTTGAGCCAAGGACTGGATTTAGGTAGAGCAGTCTAATCACTGCATAGCTATAGGATGAAACTCTAGAGAAATTTTAAAACCAGTCAATTTACAGAAATCAATGAAATTCTCTTACATCTAGGCATTCTGTAGTATGATTTTACATGTTTTACATGGCTTTACATTATAACACAGCAATATTAGCATGCGTCTTTTTTCAGTTTTCATCTGCAACACTTTGAGGCAATTAACTAATTGTTTACCCAACCTCAATACATGAACACATTACCTGATGATTACTTTCTGTAGTTTGTTCAAGATATGGAAGGCTCGTCTATTTGAAATAGTAAAATTTCAAGGCCTCATCCCTTGTTTTATTATATTTCCAACTTGAGTCTTTGGACATTAGTAGGGTGCTACAGACTAATAATTATAGTGAGGATTATACTCAGTACTGAGTGGAGAAAGTTGAGTACAAACACCTCAATTAAACCATTTCAGATGAGTATGAAGCTAGTAAGCAATCAATAAGGAATCTAGGAGTGAGTACTGGAGCCAGTTACATAGCCAAGGCGGTATCGAGCTTTTTTCGATATTTTTTTCTACGTCTATGCAACGACATGCTACCAGCAAGCAGTGTTCGCAGATAGCACACAGTTTTTCAGCACTTAGCTAGACGAGTGCTTGTTGGTAGCATATAATTGTCTTGCTTTGTCCGTTTTGAAGCTCTTCGAAGCTTAGTGCTACCGAGCGCTCTCTAGCGCCTTTTTTATTTAACAGGCTCCTGCTTAGTAACCAAGGGATCAGTCAGTTAATAGTTAATAATCATATAACAATGGTTAGAAATTATAATTACCACATGATTTAAAGAGGCAACACAGTTGGCATATTATAACCCAGGGAGCAGTCATAAAGCAAGATTTAAAAATGCTAGAAATTCTGTGACATTTGATGATCAATAAAAATATGGAAAGACGTTGTCTAAGAAGCAGAAAGAGCTTTATCAGCTCAATTGTAGCTACACCTTACGTTTAAGCAATTGTGAATGTATTGACCGATCACAAAATATTTCATTGGAACTTTTTCCAGCTACAATTGTATAATAGAGCTGTGTGTAAGTATTTGTTTGAAAGTCTGTATTGATCTGATGGTACGTACCAATAATCTGATCTCCTAGTATACATACACACTGTAAACTATGGACTCACAAACACACATGTATAGCAAGTCATATTGACTATAGCACGACTAAATACCACAAGGAGTGCGTAGAAAAACTGTACTATAGTTCAATTTTGAACCCTGAGCCATGAACTTTCAGACGAGTCTATATGGGCGGGTTACCCGTGATTTATTCAATAGTCATTATTTAAAGATATCGACGGTGCCAAACCAAAACCCTGTAACTCAATTTTGGCGCGAAAACTTTTTTTGCAGCATCCGCATCTGCTAGACGTCCCGCGCATTTCCGTCTTGTCGCCATCTAAGTAACGCGATTGGCTATTTAACTGGCAACAAGACAGAAATGCGACAAAAATCGAAATGTGAATGGGTTAAACTTTAAAAATGTATCCACAGCTCAATGCTCGAAATCGAACTATATATATGTTAACCCAATGTAGTATCTGACAATGTTGAGTCTCGATTATAATATACCAAGTACATGATTAATGAAGTGTTTTCTTTCTTACATAAATCGCTGGCTTAGAATGAGAAAGTCGGAAGACGATGGAAGTACAAAATCGATATTTTGAGAAATCAAGAAAAAACTGTCCGAAAATTGTTCTTTACTGACGGTAAATGTGGTCAACATGACAAGTTCCCATTTTCATGAAAATAGGCTCAAAATAAGCACTTTGAGATGCTGCTTTTAAATATGTATCAGTGTCATAAAGTCATAGAGTAGTACTTACGCCCTTCTCATTCTAAGCCAGCGATTCATTGTTGCAAACTTATAATTACTTATAATTATTTTCATGTTGCTTGAATAATCATTTATATGAATTATGATAGTGCAACCTTTACTGAAATATAGATTATCTCTAACACAGCTTTTATAAGAAAATATTGACTTTTTAAATGGAACAATTATCATGGGCTAAGTCAAATAAGCTAAACACTTAAAAATAAGTTACTGCCAACATTTAAGTGTCTATAATCTACCTAATAAATAACTTTCACAGCAGTAAATTGAATGGAACAATAATTGATAAAACTGTTTGATCAATTAGTAACATGGGTTTTGGGCTGTTTAACCGAGGTGCTTGGATATCATAGATGGGATTACTGAGGAAATTTGTCCCCTTATTTATGAGGTCTAGAGGTATCAATCAACTACAGTAGCCAGGGGAGATAGCCTTGTTGTTGATATCACATTAATATTATGCCAGTCATTATTTAGGACTAGGAGCCATGGGGGTACTGGGTAGTGAAACATGCTCAATGCTGAGAATTTACCTACACTGCAGTACTTACAGACTTGATTACATCATTAATTTCAATGCCAGTACTTAGGACACCAAGGGATTAGGGAAACATACCGGACCATATGCAGTTATCACCTTGGATTCATTCAGAAGTACTCACAAATCACCAAGGATTATAAAGGTTGAAGATTACTTAATACAACCTTTGGAAGACCACATCAAGACAATCTCCATTACTTTAGTACTGGGTTATCCCATACTTTTACAATCATCAAAACCAGCTGCATATACATGGGTTTTTTTCTCATGCAATTTAATCATCAAATTTCCTTATTGAATGACTCAATATTTTATATGACATCATTTTTATCACTTTCATAATTAATACTGTACACAGTCAAACCAAAGACTTAAAAAACATATTTGAGATGTTTGGTCACATTGACTATCATTAAACAGTTGAAATAAATCTTTTTTTAGATGTTTGGTCACATTGACTATCATTAAACAGTTGAAATAAATTTTTTTTAGATGTTTGGTCACATTGACTATCATTAAACAGTTGTAATAAAACAATTTTTAGATGTTTGGTCACATTGACTATCATTAAACAGTTAAAATAAATTTTTTTTTAGATGTTTGGTCACATTGACTATCATTAAACAGTTAAAATAAATTTTCTTTTAGATGTTTGGTCGCCTTGATTATCAAGAAACAGTTGAAATAAAGTCAACATGTGGAAAACTGATCCAATCAATTAAGAAAACGAGAACAAGTACAATGTCTCATGAAAGCAGAATAACAATACCAAATATGATGGGAATATTTTGGGACAAGTATCAATCAATATTATATTATGAGAATAGAGTTTGGAGAATACATGTTACGATATATGAGGGTCTAGGATGTATGAGGATCTAGGATCGACATGATTGTATGAAGATATCTGGAGGGATTTATCTTTCACTGGAACCCGATAAACCATGATAACAGCATACAAGAAATGGCTGTAGTATCATTGAAACTAGACATTCATTGATAGTTAAACAGATACATCTATTTTTCTAGAAACGGAAGAATTTTACATGCCATTATAACCACAGGTTACTGTATCATTGAAAATAAATTAATATATAAATTTTCAAAATATGTTTTTGGTTTTCAACGATACAGTTATAGATCGCGGGCGATAACTCTAGCTTCGTATACAAACATAAAATGTCTAAAAACAACACAATCAGGTCGGCAGGTCCCTTGTTATTAGTATGGATTGAAAGAATTAAATGTATCAAGAAGTAATTTCTTACAAGAGTGTACAAAAATGATCACCGAAAATACATTTATTTCATTTTTTATTGTAAGGAAAGGTTAGAGTTATCACAGACGGACTATACCTGTTACTATTACTGGGTGCAATACCATGGTAATCGGTTTAAGAAATGGGTACAGATTTATGAGGTTTTTTTTACTGAACTTTTTTCTACAAGATATACAAATGTATATTACAAGCATGATAGGAAGAAACATTAATCAAAAAGTACATGAGGAAATATCAAAGAAAAGCAGATTTATTTGGTTTCCATTTTAACTTTTCTTCCTGATTATAAATAATAAAAGCATTAAATTGAGGAACTTATAAGATTATTATTAAAATCAACATTAAAAACATTTTCTTATCATTTTGAAGCTATGCATACATGTACAAAATTTAATGTAGACTGCATACTACATCATAGTCTACATGTTATATCACTGACTAGAATGAGAAGGTCGGGAGTAGTGCTTGTAAGACTGATACATATTTGAATTCAGCGTCAAAAGGTGCTTCTTATGAGCTTATTTTCATGAAAATCAGACCTTGTCATGTTGAACAAACTTAAGTTGAAACATCTTGTTTTACCATACATAAGAGTTATTTTCGGACAATTTTTCCTTATTTTCTCAAAATATCGATGTACTTACGACCTTCTCATTCTAAGCCAGCGATATATATAGCCGTTCTAATTTCCAAAAATATCCTGACAACTAGCAGATGCTTGCTGTCTGTGACTTGAGTTTATTGAAGTTTAATTGAATTGGGTGAGTGAGAACAGGATTGATAAACAATCACAAGTTTCTGTGAGTTCTAGAAAAAAACAGGCATCGAGATGGAAACTCCACATCTTCACTTAGGCCAAAAATATATGTTTGTTTCCTTTTACATGCTCAAAAAAGATGGGGCGGTAGGTAGGGACATTTTTGTTGGGAGTGTTTTTTGGGAAAGGACACAACCTAGCACATTTGACTAAATTGATATTGGCAATGTCAATAAAAATTGGGTAGGGGGTAAATTAGGTGGGTCAGTATGGTTACAGGAAACAAACATTTTGTAGGCCTTACATTAACCATTAGCCAGGAAGAATTCTAACATTATTAAAACTAATGGTACTAAAATACACACAGTTATAGATAAATTTGTATTTTGTTAGTGCAACTGGTTCTAAGTCAAAGACATTGGTTATTCATAAATCCAGCCTTGAAGATAGAAATAGCAGTTAAGGGTATCATTATTAAAGAAAGCCACCTATAAGCTGTACATGTAAAACTATGCAGGGTGCTAATTTAATGCAAAAGATTGTTTACACCAGAATTTCAGCTACAACGCTTGTTTATTTATACAATTATCAAAACGACCAGTAGTTTTTATGTGTCATGTGACACGTCTAATTGAAGAAAATCGCTGTTGGTACAGATTAATGTCATTTGAATGAAGTTAATTTTGGTATTTTTTCATAGAAATATAGTTATAACATCCAATGCCATTTATGTGATTGTAAAAGTCAGTTGCAACCACGCCCCCATCCCCGGTATAAGGGCGGCGGATAGCCAGGATTACCTATTCAGCTTAATTCCCCCGCACTGCCAGGTTAATGTGGGGGATTTTCTCTCCAAACCAATACCCTCGGACAATATTTAGTTGTCAGGGGCAGGGGAAATACCCGAGATTTTACCGTTGGCTGTCCCACGCAGGACAGGGAAATCCATGGCGCGGATTGGACAACCCAAAAGAAAAAATCCCCGCCCATCCCTTGGAGTTGCAGGGGTCATGGATGTAACTCTCTAATGCATAAGTAACATTGTTACAAACATGCATGTACAAAAGCTATGAATGAAAACAACCCAGTGTGTGTACAAATCTGCAAAAGAAGGTGCGCTGATTTACCCAAAGCGCAGAATAACCAAAAACAACTCTAGATACATAATTTTACTGTTTATAACATTGATAAGATCTCGAGCTAACAAAGAGATGTTAAAACGGGCATAGAAATTTGGATATCAGTAATGCTATGTAACTAATGATCATGCCAAGCAGGTGTTTTTAAGTGGCCAATTAATATAAACATTATCAAAATCAGTGCCAATTAAAAATTATTATTTACAATTAAACCGACTGTCAGCAAGTGTCATTCTTAAATCAATAGATATTAGAAATCTATGGTATATAATGTATTTAATAAATTACCTGATGTCTTCCAACAAATCACATTCTTGTTGATGTTTGGCCTGAAGTTTAGAAACTTGCTCACTGTGCAGTGTTTTCAACTGGGCACTGGGTTTCACCTAAAAATATAACAGATCATTGGTTGTCAGTGTTTTAAAACTTACATGCAAAGAAGGAACATTACTATAATTTAGAATAATTAAATGTTACCTTTCTAGGTGGTGGTTGAGGCATATTTTGCAATATTTAATCCAGAATAAGAATTTTTACATGTAATCCACCATTGACAAATCATAACATGGCTGTTACAATTTCCTCCCTTGAGAAATATGTCAATCAACACAATGTCTATATTCCGTCCAAAGAAATATTTATGCGTAACCATTCTTGGTGAATTGTACTCACCAGAGTTACTACCCTTGTTCCATTGATAAATCGTATATTGCGTTGTGTGACTGCAAACGTTCTCTATTTCATTTTTCCACTGTCGTAATGGCATCGTATTCTTTTCTGTGATATATACACGAATGATGTTGATTGCATTGTTTGTCTGTGATATATACGTGAATGATGTTGATTCCATTGTTTGTCTGTGATGTATACGTGGATGATGTTGATTCCATGGTTTGTCTGTGATATGTACTACGAGAATAATGCTGATTTCATTGTTTGTCTGTGATATATACGTTAATGATGTTGATTCCATTGTTTGTCAGTGATATATACGTGAATGATGTTGATTTCAATGTTTGTCTGTGATATATACGTGAATGATGTTGATTTCATTGTTTGTCTGTGATATATACGTGAGTGATGTTGATTTCATGGTTTGTCAGTGATATATACATAAATGATGTTGATATCATTGTTTGTATGTCATAAATACGTGAATGGTGTTGATTTCATGGTTTGTCTGTGATATATACGTGAATGGTGTTGATTTCATTGTTTGTCTGTGATATATACGTGAATGATGTTGATTCCATTGTTTGTTTGGGATATATACATGATTGACGTTGATTTCATTGTTTGTCTGTGAATGATGTTGATTCCATTGTTTGTCTGCGATATATTCATGAATGATGTTGATTCCATTGTTTGTCTGTGATATATACGTGAATGATGTTGATTCCATTGTTTGTCAGTGATATAAACGTGTATGATGTTGATTTCAATGTTTGTCAGTGATATATACGTGAATGGTGTTGATTCCATTGTTTGTCTGTGATATATACATGATTGACGTTGATTCCATTGTTTGTCTGTGATATAAACGTGAACGATGTTGATTTCATTGTTTGTCTGTGATATATACGTGAATGATGTTGATTCCATTGTTTGTCTGTGATATATACGTGAATGATGTTGATTTCATTGTTTGTCTGTGGTATATACGTGAATGGTGTTGATTCCATTGTTTGTCTGTTATATATACGTGAATGATGTTGATTCCATTGTTTGTCAGTGATATAAACGTGAATGATGTTGATTCCATTGTTTGTCTGTGATATATACGTGAATGATGTTGATTCCATTGTTTGTCAGTGATATATAGGTGAATAATGCTGATTCCATTGTTTGTCTGTGATATAAACGTGAATGATGTTGATTTCAATGTTTGTCAGTGATATAATTATACGTGAATGGTGTTGATTCCATTGTTTGTCTGTGATATATACATGATTGACGTTGATTCCATTGTTTGTCTGTGATATATACGTGAATGATGTTGATTCCATTGTTTGTGTGCTTTTAAACAAAAATAACAATTTAGTAGTATCACTATCCGTAACCGTTTTGGGAATGATTGGTGAATTATAGACAGAAATTGGCTTAGAAACGAAGCTATAAAAGCGAACAAACAATTCATGATTGTTGCAAAGCAGAAGGTTATTCCTAATGTATTTATTGTTACTTTACACGATTTCCATTGTACAGCCTTACAGGTATGATACAAAAACGAACAAAACACGTTTGTGAATATATGGTTTGTTTGCTTAGACCAACATTTGTAGTACCCATTATCTCTCCCCTTAACACGTACGGGACCTTGGCGAACTGAGTAGCAATCTATAAAAAGCTCAGCCTTTATCTAAAGCTATTGCGAATTATTGCGTTATAATAGTTAGACTGGTTCACTATATTCGTTCAAAATGCTTCCTGTTATTTGTGTACGAACGTTCGTCTAGGCATTAGCCAATCATGCATCGATCACGTGCAACTCCATAGCAAAAATATAGAGCGGTCTCGTGGCCGCGAGGAATCACGGACTAGACCGGAGGAGTACGGGATTTAGTAACACAGAGAAAAATGGCCGCAGCAATGGATATGGATGTTGATTCACAAGCCGGCGTTTCTGGCGATAGAGCAGGAAAAAAGAGATTCGAAGTGAAAAAGGTGAACTAAGTTTAAGAATTTAAAGTTATCTTCACTTTATTGTGGTGTCTTTAAGTTAATGTTGATTCGTGAAACCAAAAACGCCCATGCGAATCTTTTGTTTTGATTCGAAACTTTCTGAAATCAAGTTAAAATAGGAAATGACTAATTATCCTTAAAAATCTATATGTTTATGTGGTATTAACAATCTTCTATCTGATTAAAACTTCAATATATCATAAAATTAGTGTAAGTAAATTTTCTGTGGTTTGACATGAACAAAAGTTGTGATATTCCTAGTTCATGAAGATTCATGAATAGGGTGGCACGGTGGTCGAGTGGTAAGACGCTTGACTTCTGATCGAGAGGTCCTGGGTTCGATTCTCATGGCACTGGTCGAGTGGTAAGACGCTTGACTCCTGATCGAGAGGTCCCAGGTTCGATTCTCTGCCGGGCCACTTGGTCATTTCAGAAACGCAATTTAGTGTTTTCCACTCAACTAGAGATGATCCTGGTTGGAAACCCAGGGGTAGTCTCGCGTGTATCGGTGCTTTACACTGGGCACGTTAAAGAACCAAGGAATCTATTCGGAACGAGTTAGGGTATCGCACCCGGATTCCTTGTATCTCACCTCTGTCTCTAACATTTGCGATAATGCCCCAGTGTGGGCCCTGCAAATTACATGGAAGAAGAAGAAGAAGGAAGTTAATAATATTTGCCAGTTGTGGAAAACCTATTAACACAAATACAGCACACTGCTATGGACATTTTAGGCTCTAACAACGCTCCTCCTGCTAAGGATATTTTAGGCTCTGATGACGCTCTTCTAGATGTGGGGCAATCTGCTAGGGGATTTTTTAATTTCTGACCTTTATCTCCACAAGAGACGAGTAGTGTCTAAGTCGAGATTGTTTGACTAACGCTCTTCCTGCTACCGACATTTTAGGATCGGACAACTCACTTCCCGCTACCGACATTTTAGGCTCTGACAACTCGCTTCCCGCTACCAATCTTTTAGGCTCTGATGACACTGCTATCGACATTTAAGGCTCTGACAACGTTCCTCCTGCTATCGACATTTAAGGCTCTGACAACGTTCCTCCTGCATTCGACATTTAAGGCTCTGACAACGTTCCTCCTGCTATCGACATTTAAGGCTCTGACAACGTTCCTCCTGCTATCGACATTTAAGGCTCTGACAACGTTCCTCCTGCTATCGACATTTTAGGATCGGACAACTCACTTCCCGCTACCTACATTTTAGGCTCTGACAACTCGCTTCCCCCTACCAACATTTTAAGCTCTGACAACTCTCTTCCCGCTACCAACATTTAAAGCTCTGACAACTCGCTTCCCGCTACTAACATTTAAAGCTCTGACAACTCGCTTCCTGCTACCGACATTTAATGCTCTGACAACTCGCTTCCCGTAACCGACATATAATGCTCTGACAACTCGCTTCCCGTAACCGACATATAATGCTCTGACAACTTGCTTCCCGCTACCAATCTTTTAGGCTCTGATGACACTGCTACTGACATTTAATGCTCTGACAACTCGCTTCCCGCTACCAACATTTGATGCTCTGACAACTCTATTCCTGCTACCAACATTTAATGCTCTGACAACTCGCTTCCCGTAACCGACATATAATGCTCTGACAACTTGCTTCCCGCTACCAATCTTTTAGGCTCTGATGACACTGCTACTGACATTTAATGCTCTGACAACTCGCTTCCCGCTACCAACATTTGATGCTCTGACAACTCTATTCCCGCTACCAACATTTAATGCTCTGACAACTCGCTTCCCGTAACCGACATATAATGCTCTGACAACTCGCTTCCCGTAACCGACATATAATGCTCTGACAACTCGCTTCCCGTAACCGACATATAATGCTCTGACAACTCGCTTCCCGTTACCAATCTTTTAGGCTCTGATGACACTGCTACTGATATTTAAGGCTCTGACAACACTCCTCTTGCTATCGACATTTAAGGCTCTGACAACACTCCTCTTGCTATCGACATTTAAGGCTCTGACAACGTTCCTCCTGCTATCGACATTTAAGGCTCTGACAACGTTCCTCCTGCTATCGACATTTAAGGCTCTGACAACGTTCCTCCTGCTATCGACATTTAAGGCTCTGACAACGTTCCTCCTGCTATCGACATTTAAGGCTCTGACAACGTTCCTCCTGCTATCGACATTTAAGGCTCTGACAACGTTCCTCCTGCATTCGACATTTAAGGCTCTGACAACGCTCCTGCTAGTGACATTTAAGGCTCTGACAACGCTCCTGCTACTGACATTTTAGGCTCTGACAACACTTTTCCTGCTTTCAACATTTAAGGCTCTGACAACGTTTCTCCTACTTTCAACATTTAAGGCTCTGACAACGCTCCTCCCGCTACTGACATTTTAGGCTCTGACAACGCTCCTGCTACTGACATTTAAGCCTCTGACAATGCTCCTGCTACTGACATTTTACATATTAGGCTCTGACAACTGAACACTCTTTCCTGGTATTATAAATTGTCTTCTTTGCATAACTTCTTATAATTAAGAATTGTGCTAGTTATTAATATTCCTCTTTCTTTGTTTTAGTGGAATGCTGTTGCTTTGTGGGCATGGGGTAAGTTTCTTAGAGCATGTGTTTGACTGTTTGTTAAATTCATGGCGTATAAACATAAATTTTAGTGTAAACCAGAGACATAATTATAGAGTGATTGTCATGACATTGATCTTTCAACCATTAAATGCCCTTTACAATAATAGTAATTGTTGCTCTGTATTTGTGCTTCCTCACTTATATGTTACTTTTACTATATACCCTAATGGGGGCACCTGTGTTCCATGGACACATTTCTAGTTTCTAATCATTTACTGATTAAATAATGACGTATATGTTATTTAGATAAAATGTAGATATCACAGTTTGTTAACATTCTAATAGAAAATTAGAAATCATGAAATCTTTTTCTGTTTCTAGATATTGTTGTTGACAATTGTGCCATCTGTAGAAATCACATCATGGACTTATGTAAGTTGAAGAAAATTGTTTCAGAATTCTAAAAATAAATATGTTGACATAAAATCAAAATCAGAGTTTAATAGAACTCAATAGAAATTGACATAAAATTCAATGTGCTAGAAATATGGACTGATTGACTCATCATTGAGGTAGAAATTTAAAGAAAATCAGGTAAAAATTGCCAGGCATGAACTTGTTTCTGGAATTGTGTACTAAGCTTCTCTTTGTTTGAATCTATATATTGGCCTTTGAAGTCAATATCACATCTTTTAAAACACACATCAATACTTCAAAAGCGCTTTTGAATGTTGTATTGCTTTTCTGGTGACTGTCCATTTACTAGAATAAGATCCACTCTTCCATAGGATCGTTGAATACTTTTCAGTGGCACTCATAGTAGTTACATTGATAAACTAAAACAATAAACTCACATTGCGTAGCATGAAGAAGCAATGAGTGAATAATGTGTGATATAATTGTTATTTCAGGTATTGAATGCCAAGCCAATCAAGCATCAGCGACCAGTGAGGAGTGCACTGTAGCCTGGGGTGTTTGTAATGTAAGTCGAGTCTTTCTTGGTTTGTAATGTAAGTCAAGTCTTTCTTGTCCAAGTACCAGGGTTTTCTATGTATTTTCAGTGTTCAGTTTCAACTGGTTAATACTATATATTATACAGAAAACATTGCTTTTTAGGATTGACATTGCTTTTGTAATCTATTATCTTTCTAACAACTTCAAACCAAGCTTGAAATTGGTTGCAAGGTTTTCTTAGATTTATGACCTGGCTTATCTCAATATCTGAGCAAAATGATTGATAATTTGTTAACTCCCTTCTTGTAACTCAATTGTCTCATTGTTGTAAATATGCATGTAGTTTTAAATTTATCCTTTTATTGACTATTCACTACAGATATTTCATTATTCATGTCCCAGTTGTTCATTATTTCAGCATGCGTTCCATTTCCACTGTATATCCCGCTGGTTGAAGACTAGACAAGTTTGTCCATTGGATAATAGAGAATGGGAATTTCAAAAGTAAGTCAAACTCTTGTACACACAGTTGATTTTTTTCCCGAATAATAAATACTGCAAACTCATTTAATTCCGTTGGGACGAAATTTCGTGGTCTTGGTAAATAGACAATTTCGTTGGGACTTGAATTCGTTGATTTTGCATTTCAGGTAATAAAACAAGGGTCAAAATCAATGTTTGTTGGGATTAAAGTTACGTGGTTGAGGTGAACCACGAAATTTAATCCTCCATGAAAATTAATGATTTTACAGTATACAAACTGTTCGCAAATCGCTGGCTTAGAAAGAGAAGGTCATTACTAATTACAACCTTATAAGACTTGTGTATTGTTGTAAATGTATACCAAACTTAAAAAAGATTGTATTGTGATACATATTTGAAATCTGCATCATAAGGTGCTTCTTATGAACCTATTTTCATGAAAATTGGAACTTGTCATGCTGACCAAAATAAAGTTGTAAAAGCTTGTTTTTCCATAAGTAAAGAGTAAATTTCAGACAGTTGTTTCTTGTTTTCTCAAAATATCGCTTTTGTACTACCCACCTTCTATTTCTAAGCCAGTGAAATGCTGTGTTATCTATGTAATTGTATGTAATTAATATACAATAACATAATCCTGACCTTTTAGTTTATGCATGAATATATTGCATGATTCTTGTATTCACATTTGTATGACACCTCAGATGCATTTGTAGTATTGTTGTTGAATTTAGCTGTAGCAATTGACATGACGCAAGTTGTCAATTAATACCCATTAAATCAATTTTAACAGCAAATTATAATCACATGGTCTAATGGATTAACTTGTAAACCTTCGCCAAGCAACTATTGACAAACATTTAGGTGGAGCGATCTCTGCTTTGGCATAATGTCAATTAGTCCCTCCAACATGATGTATATTGAATGAAATTTAGAGTGTCAATTTCATTTTTTTATTTGATACATTTTCTCTATTTCAGGTATGGTCATTAGTCATATGATATCATGTGATGAAGGCGTTTGGATTATTGTAAGATATGACTGCGTCACTGACCAATAATGTGACAGACTGCGTCACTTACCGTTGATGTATTTATGGTGTGACAGACTGGTGTCACTGACTGTAGATGTTGTTTTCTGTGATGTGAGGGATTATATTAAGTGTTTGGTGCATTGATTAAGTTAACTCACATTTTTCTTTTGATTTCATACATGTGATATGACAGTTTCAATTAAATCATATTACATTTTAATTAATTTCATCAGTTACTCTTGTTATTACATGCCTTTTACAGTTGGTTCATTGATACAGACACGTTAGATCTTCATCCCAGTTGTTTTGTTTCATTTTTAATATTACAGAAAATTGCTGTACATGTCATCAAAAGGGTTTCATTAGAAAATATTCTGAAAAATAAGTGGTAGAAATAAGGTGTCAAGGGAGGGATGCCATCAAGAGTGAGGTGTTGTCTCAAGGGATTAAAATCATTTGGAGATCTCATTTCAGTTTCAATATTGATTTCAAATGAATTTATATAAATCAAGGTGATTATTTCAGTTGTTGTATTTTGATGAGGTGAGGGACATTTGTAGGAATTTAGAAAGTGGAACTATTGTTATGTTTATAATTCAAACATGAAATTGATTAGTAAAATTTATGAAAGATAAAATAGGTTTGTTAGGAAAACGTGTATTCGAATATCACATCATTTTAGAAGGTCTTGCAGTTGGATTAAGTTATTATAAGATTGACATTATATTAATTTAACATAATGTTTGAGTAACTGTTTTCTTGTTTGTTTGCAAATAAAAGTCTCATATTTAGAATTAATTTGATTTTGTTGTTTTGTGTTTTACGATATTACTTGTAGGAGCAAGTCCATGTGTGTCATATGTTTGTAGTATAAGTGTACTTTGAAGTTCTATCCAAGTCATTCAGGAATCTATAACCCCATTTTGAATCTAGTACAGAGGATATAGTGCTTGCTTGTTATTTGCTTGATCCAGGTTCCAATAGGTCATCCAGGATGCACTATGACATTGACTACGGTCATCCACATGATCTGGTGTAGACATTGTTACTTGATGGTTGAGCAAGCTAATACCACAGGTAACTGTTAATGATAAAAACCGAAATGATTTTTTTTCCAAAAATATTAATTTTACAAAGTTTTTGCATTTTATTCTTTATCAATGAAACAGTTACCTGGAGTTAGTATTGGTCAACTCTGTGAACTTGCTGCCATAAACACATGTAATACAGAATAAGGAGCGGTGGCCTAATGGTGGGGCATACGCTTCTGGATTGAGAGGTCCTGGGGTCAACCATCAACCCACATGCTCCACACCACCAAGATGTAAAATGGTACCTGTGAGGGCAGTGTTTATTCCTGGACACCACAGATCGATGTTGGCTGCCACACCCACAGAAGAGAAATATTCTCCTCAGGGAGACTTGAATGTAGGTTTCTTTAGGTAGACCAATGACCAGGGGAAGTTAAAATATCCAAGGATGGTTGACCGGCTAAACAGCATTGCATTAGATAAACATGAGATACACAGAAAACAAAAACTATAGTGTAGCATCAAAATTTTATTACACCAATTGTAAGACGTCACACAAAATATATAAATATTCTAATTGGAATATTTTACTATGTACAAAGTTAACTCAACTTTATATTATATACAATAAATCCTTGGTCTAAAAACCCAATTAATAAACTCTGTCATTGATTAATAGTTAACAATTAACATTTTGTTTAATTTCTCTGAGCTAATGCTTACCGGTATTGTAAATAAATAAATGATTTTGAAAAAAGAAATAGTGGTAATCCTAAATGGATATCAGTAACAAATGTATATATAAATTTGTAAAAAAAATATGGTACATGCACATGCAGCCAGAAACATGTAAGAGCTTTGTTATGTTCAAGGACTAAGTCAAAGATACATGAAAATGAGATAGTATTATGAAGACATCAATGAAACATGACTGGACTGTGGTGCTCTGTATACATTCAATAAATGGTATTTAGTTTTAAGTGTCATGTTGGATAAAATTATACACCTATTGCATTGGACAGAAAACTCTGAAGTCTTCTGGGTCGGTATTCACATAGCACCCTAAGACTTAAATTAAATAAATGAACGGCACATATTTTGCAAGAAACTATGATTAACCAATAATTTCTTGGTGATTACCCCGGTATTGTGGAGCTTAACATAATACTTCGAAACAAAGCAAAAACTTGATCATCTTGATTTTCCTGTTTAGCTGAAACACTTAAGGAAATTATAAGATTTTGAGAAAATTCTATGTTGTCCCTTAAGATTATTTGTGAATACCACCCCTATATGCTTAAAATGATGTACATTATTTCAGGCTAATATTTAATGGACACCTACTTATTAATAGTGATCATTTTCAGTAAACCAGTATAATATAACAAATACAACAAGAAACATTGACATAGAATCAAGCCAGAAGAATAGTAACAATATTAAGGCAAATGGAACAATAAATCTACCACAATTCAAACACAACACCAATATAGGATTGTCATGCAGATGGAAATTGTTCACAATTATTCAACATAGAAACACATATTTTTTAATTATTGTAATAACAAGACATCAACTTGCATCATTCTCATATTAACAAATTTTAATTCTTTTTAGTCCCCTCTGGTTGATAACCTAACAATAGGGTTGTCCTCAGTTCGTTAATAAATCGGGATCGTGCAATAACTCGGAAAATGGGAAAAGTCTACAAAATTTCATGAAGCGTTCTTAAGCACAGTACATAATGATATGAAAAATATTTTATCGTTGTGATGTCAAAACCTTGTGACTTTTGTTCAAAGCAAAATTGTCTTAAAACAGTTTAGACTGTTCTATCAAAATTTGATAGGTGCACCAACCAGCTTCTTTAAACAATCAAATCCTTGTAAGTATATTGAGGACTCGGTGCAAAACTATGGTACATGCCTCTTTAAATTTATATAGATACTGTATGTTTGCACTGAGCTCTCAATGTCTTCTATGTAACAAATGATGCACAACAATGCAAGATAAATTTATGGTACATTCAAGTATAATTATAATAATAAAATAAAATTGTAATTGGTAACAATAAGATTCGAAATCTCAAAATAATTCTATTAGCAACAGTTACTGTCAACATACTAGTATACACAGCATTTTTTAACACAATAGAATCTATATGTAGAATAACAACAGCAAGGTCCAACAATAAATATAAATGTAGTATCATGAGTATCACAATCTGTAACTAAAAATTAATATCTTCCATTCAAAGCCACTTCTATTCAACTTGAAAAAATGTTAGCTTACAGTCACTGTTGCCAATCTGTCCGATGAAAATGCTCTTAAGTCTATTTTTTATGAAAATCAAATCAATTTTTTTTTGTCTTTTAGATTTAGCATTCAGTCAAACAGCTGACGAAATTCCTGCAACATTGAGTCAATTGCAAATTAACTGTTTTTTAAGGTTGACCTAATGGTGTAATCACACAACAACAAACGACAACAACATTCTGTATAGTCCATATAGGGTTAGAATAAAGTGACGCAGCGGTGGAATTCACTATTTGGGTGTAAAACCGATAATAAAGGTTTATACAAGCATGTTTGCATTATTTCAATGCTAAACTAACCTCCACCTGTTCAGTCATTGGGTGTAATAATTTAAGTACACATAAACAGCTATGTCACTCGCAAAATATCCTGCCTGGACTGTATGTTGAGCATATTAGAATTTTGCAAACACGCTGGTGTATAACAAATAACTGACTCGTAAATCAAATTTTCAGGCCCATGCCCTTCATCAGGATATATTTCAATTTCATATACTTGATAACAACATTATGAAAAATTTAAAATGGATGTAACTTAAGTATATGAAACTTTAAGTATATGAAATTGAAATATATCCTGATGAAGGGCATGGGCCTGAAAATTTGATTTACGAGTCAGTTATTTGTTATACAACGAACATTTCTTTCCTATGAGAGACAATTAATATAATATATCACGCTGGTGTACGTTGCTATATTTTGTAGAGTGAACACACCCTAAGATGTCATAACAACATTGATTGATTCCTGGAATCCAGTAACATTAAGTCGGATGGGGAAATCAAGCGGCCAATAAACGAGGTGGGCAGGGTAATCAAGCGGCCAATAAACGAGGTGGGCGGGGAAATCAAGCGGCCAATAAACGAGGTGGACAGGGAAATCAAGCGGCCAATAAACAAGGTGGCCAGGGAAATCAAGCAGCCAATAAACAAGGTGGGCGCGGAAATCAAGCAGCCAATAAACGAGGTTGGCGGGGAAATCAAGCGGCCAATAAACAAGGTGGGCAGGGAAATCAAGCGGCCAACAAACGAGGTGGACGGGAAATCAAGCGAGCAATAAACAAGGTGGGCGCGGAAATCAAGCAGCCAATAAACGAGGTTGGCGGGGAAATCAAGCGGCCAATAAACAAGGTGGGCAGGGAAATCAAGTGGCCAATAAATGAGGTGGCGGGGAAATCAAGCGGTCAATAAACGAGGTGGATGGGTAAATCAAGCGGTCAATAAACGAGGTGGGCAGGAAAATAAAGCAGTCAATAAACTAGGTGGGCAGGGAAATCAAGCAGCCAATAAACGAGGTGGGCAGGGAAATCAAGCAGCCAATAAACAAGGTGGGCAGGGAAATCAAGCAGCCAATAAACGAGGTGGGCAGGGAAATCAAGCAGCCAATAAACGAGGTGGGCAGGGAAATAAAGCGGTCAATAAACGAGGTGGGCAGGGAAATAAAGCAGTCAATAAACGAGGTGGGCAGGGAAATCAAACGGCCAATAAACGAGGTGGGCAGGGAAATCAAGCAGCCAATAAACGAGGTGGGCAGGGAAATCAAGCGGCCAATAAACGAGGTGGGCAGGGAAATCAAACGGCCAATAAACGAGGTGGGCAGGGAAATCAAGCAGCCAATAAACGAGGTGGGCAGGGAAATGAAGCGGTCAATAAACGAGGTGGGCAGGGAAATCAAGCAGCCAATAAACAAGGTGGGCAGGGAAATGAAGCGGGCCATCAGAGAACCGGATGTATGTCAATAGGATAACTGTATGGTGTATTGCTTTACACAAAGTATGGAATGTACAACTGATCAAACATGGAATGAGCAATATAAACATGATAAGCTAATGGGTATGTACAAGTATGCTTGACAAAAATGAAAAGGAATGTACAACCAAAATGAACAAGATGAAGTAAGTTTTTAACAAAAAATGAACAGGTGTGTTGGAGAAAAATTAAACGGTTTGTTTGAAAACCAAAATGAACAAATTAAAGTATGTATGAGAAAAATTAACAAGATGAAGTATGTTTAACAAAAAAACAACAGGTATGTATGATTAAATGAAGACATATGACATAAATTAGTAAGCATATAATTGAATAGGTAAAACATGAAAATACAGCACATTTTTCTTGTAAGCACATGCATATTATGCTAATAGAACAGATATTTACCATTCAATTTGTTAGTTTCTAAGGAGATTTCTCCATTCTAGTTTACAGCTCTTGTACAATATATAAGAGACATTTTGACATGCATAAAGCCATTTCATTCAATAATTTATTCAAATAGAGCTACAATAAAACAGTTTTAAATATATCTAAGCTTTGTGATATTGCAACAGGTTCATTTTGATATGTAAGAGATGAGCAAAAAACTGGATATTTAAACAGAAGCTTGGTAAAAAAGCAAATGACTGGAATGCGAATAAAGTAAAATATAACATACATTCAGCTAAATCCTGAGTAATTGACCATGTTAAAATATATTTAAATCATTGTGGACAAAACAAAAAGGTGTTTGATATGTCAGCTACATAGGCAATTTCGCCACATATGATTCTCATATAAAAGGATCTGCATATGATACTCATATGATTCTCATAGGAAAATGAGATCATAATTATGATTCTTATATGAAAGGTTTCACATGGTTCTCATATGTGGTGAATTTGTCTAAAAAGAAGAAAATATGCGAAATCACTGTTCCGATGCCTCCAGAATCTAATTTATTTCCATCAAGAGAACACTGTTCATGCCTCAATTGCCAAGCAAGTCAGACCTAGGTATTACATATTGTCGGATATAATGGCATACTCTTAGCTTAACAATTATATTTTCAAAACATGCATGCTCCATTGCAGTCAAATAGACAGTAACATACAAGGCCAAAATGACCTATGATCCAGAGACCTCAAATGAATGGCACTTAACAACAGTTACTGATGGTAACCAACGTCCCTATGAATTTAGAAGATCCTGGCCCTAACTATTTAAGAGTCTACTGACCGACCAACTTACAGGCAGACCAACTTTCAAGGAAACATTAATAGAATTAGAAATTAAACTAAATCACTGGGTACACCCTCTATTTTTAGAACTGGGAAAACCGTTACTTAGGACGGGTAACTTTCGGTTTGGACGAGTTAAATATCTGATTTTCTATGGAATAACTTATGATCCATAAACATCAACTAGCGCACAGTATGCCTTGGGAGTTGTCACGTACAAGTTGTCATCATTTTATTTGAAACGATTCTCCAATTAAACAAAATAGCCGGTACCATTTTTCTATTTGAAAATTAAAATTTTGTACTGACTATTTCATTTAATCAGGGAATCTTTTCATAGAAATTTATGACAACCTGAACATGGCAACCCTTAAGGCACACGCTGCGCTAGTTGAGGTTTATTGATCATAAGTTAGTCGATAGAACATCACTATTTACCTAAAAATCAACAGTCCCAAGTAACAGTTATTCCAGTTCTAAAATAGAGGGTGCACCCAGTGAAAATGTGTAGTAACAACAAGCCCATCATTTACATATAATTACAACACATTAACAATGCTGAACAATGAAATAACAACTTGCATGTAAAAATGTACAAATTTATGCCATTTATTTATGGCTCTTTATGCTGTGAGCTCATAACTTTATGCTTATTTATGAGTTCACATTGTAATGCTATGTGGTTCATGTCTGTTTATGTTATGATAAAGCATTTCACAACAGTATGCTACAAAATCTTGCATTTATGCCAAGGATTTCACAACATTGTGCTTCATAATATGCTTATGCTATGAATTTCACAATAGTATGCTACAAATCCATTCATTCATGCCAAGAATTTCACAACAGTATGCTACAAATTCCTACATTTATGCCAAGAATTTCACAACATTATATTACAAATTCATTCATTCATTCATGCCAAGAATTTCCCAATCTTATGCTACAAATTCATGCTTTCATGCTATGAATTTTACAACACAATGAGCTTGATACATAATGGAGAAGTATATACGAAGTAATTGTGCTAACAGCAAATGACTTTTTTTCTATGAATTTACTACACTATACTACGAGATCATAATTTTATACCATAAGGTCATAACTTTATGCTATGAATTCATGACATTATTCTTCTGCAAGCTCACAACAGTATGCTAGAATTTCATAATGTTATGCTATAAAGTCATAGTTTTATGCTCTGAATTCATCACCTTATGCAATGAAGTCATAGGTATATGCTATGAATTCATAATTTTATGCTATAAAGTCATGACACTATGCAATAAAGTTACAGTTTTATGCTATGAATGCTTCAACTTATGCTTTGAATTCATGACTTTATGCTTAAATCCACAGTTGAGTGTTTCTGAGTCTCAATTTCAGTCACTAGCTCACCCAGTATCTGACCTTGTAATTCTACCTGCGTCTGCAATAAAAGAAATGTACACAAAATGTCATTCTTGAAAAAAAAACATAACATTTTCTAGCCATGTTTTCATTTGTATCTCAATTGAGCTTTCATACCATTTTTTAATATTATTAATATATTATTATAATTTAATATTTCACTTAAATTAAAGAATTTTCACAGAGCTTATGCGATTGAAAAAAAGTACTTCAGAATGACTCTTTGGTCAAATTATTGAGGCACTCGTCTGCATTTCTATGATCCCCTATTTCAGTATATTTTCGAAAGGTTAAAAAATAAGTGTTTTTTCTAGAGGTAGTGACCCGCCTTACTACCAAGTTCAAGCAATATAGTCTTGGGAGATTTCTTTTTATCAAATGGATATGGGTAGACATATGCCGAGCAGTATACCTCTGCCAATCCATGTATGTTTTGATTATTCAATCACTTACCTCAGCTTCAGCAAGTTTCTCCAACAATGTATCATGGATTCTCTTCTCGTCTTTTCCAAGTTGTACATTATTATGACTGCGCTGTATCTGATCACGTAATATCTCTAGCGTATTTCTCTGACTGCTGATTGTGTTCTGTAACATGGTATGTTTTGATTCAAGTTGTTCGGTGAACTTGGTGTATACAACTTCCCCGCTATTATGCTATAATAAATTGATAAAATGAATCTCAATAGAAAAGCTGATAATGGTTTTTGATACAAAAACTTAAGTCACAAATGGGAAAAAAATCAATAGGGGTCATCTACTGCTATTTTCCAACCTGGTACATGTTCAGTTGGAAAGTTCTAGGGCAAAACATTCTTAAAGTATTGAATGGGAATCACTTGATACAACCAACAGACCAATTGACAGACATATGCAAAGCGATCATATACCCCCTGATCGAAGATGGGGGGGGGGGGGGGGGGTATAATGTACGAGAAAATACAATTTTTCCTGCCTTATAGTTCATTATACTGTAGTGACAACAACCATATCATTGGATTATTTAGGTAGCACAGTCTGTATGGTCCTAGTCACTTCAGTGCTAGGCACTATAGCCATTAGTGAGGTGGGTTTGCATTCCGTACACCAGGTAACGGCTCATATCGCTGGCTTAAAATGAGAAGGTTGTCAGTATTACTTACTACCTTACATGACTAATACATATTTAACATCACCATCACAAGGCGTTTCTTATTGGCCTACTTTCATGATTTGTCATGTTGACCAAAGCTTGCTTTAACATAAGTAAACAGTTATTTTTGGACAGTTTTTTGTTTACTCAAAATATAGATTTTCGTCGATTTTGTTACATTTACGTACAGTTAGGGTTCTGTTATTTGTTAAAGATTAAGAGAACAAGTTAAAATGCTTAAATTTTTTTATTTTTCGCGGCAGGGAAGTTTGTTTTTAAAAAAGTAGTCCATTAGCGTGAAATTATCAACTGTGAAATTATGAACTGTGAAATTATCGGAGAATAATCCACCGCTATTCCGCCGTAAACTACCGATCAGTATGAAATAAAAGAGAACATTTTACCTCGGTACTTGCAGCTGTACTTGCTGCTATGCAATCAGTGGAACTGACAGTGGGTAACTGTATACCTATAACACACATACATACATTTTAGTCTATATCTACTAGTGAAGCATTATTTGTAATACAGTACAACCTCTGTAGAGCAACCTTTGTGAGCTGTTAATATTTGCCATTGTGTAGGGATTGTTGCTCTACCGTGGTTAAACAAGTAAATATCAATTATCCCATATTGGATATTTGAAAGGAGTTGTTGTAGATACATGGTTACTCTATAGAGGGTGACGCTCGATAGAGGTTGTACTGTATACATATTACCATTTGGACATACATATTACCATTTGGACAAATGATTATAATATTGAATTCTGTATTGAATGTAAGACTTACAATAATTATAAAGCATCTGGTCCCAAGTTCACAAAGAATTAGCTATCAGGATCAGGATCAAGATCAAATATATATCCTTGGAAATTCAGTAGATATGTTAAGCTGAAGCTTGATATTTTTATACATTTGGGTACAGAAAAACACATCCTTCAATTTTAAAGACATTAAAAAAGTTTTTATTGTCAGTTATAAAGATACTGACTTGATCCTTGTTTTAATAATTGATTCTCGTTTTTTCAGGATCAGTTTCAGTCTCAACTACAAAAAATCACTTTTGCAACAGAAAAATGATGGTCTGAACAGTTTGAACATGTCAATTTGAAGTATATTAGATATTCTCTACATGGCTGTAAGTTGTAATTGCCGAAAGTTACCAAAAACTTCGAAAACATGGAGAACTACTTTAAGGATCAAATTTGATCCAGATCAGTTGATCCTTTGTGAACACGGGGCCTGGAGGGATAAACAAGCTAATTACCGGAACAATGTATTTGTAAATGATCATGTACAGGTGGTAATTAATAGCTAACAACTGGAAGTTATAAAACTAAAACAGAGTATGAAATTACATAATGTAAGTCACACAAGTAAGCTCAAGTTAAAATCTATCACAACAGTTTGTTTTGTATGCATATTTATAGACTAAAGTCTTCAACAGCAACGGTTATTTAAACTTGTTGGATTTTTGACACAAACATTTTTTTGTGGGGAATAAAACTTCATGGATTTTGCATTTCACCTTCTTCCACAAATCAAATCCCACAAAACTATCATTTGGACAATGGTATTTATTGCCTGAAATTGCGAAGTCCACAAATTAAAAAATCCCATTGAAAGGGACTTTTTTACCAAAACCACGACAATTTCATCCCATAGAAACTAAATGATTTTACAGTATACTGAAGGTTACTCAATGAAGGTTATACTGTATATAATAGTAAATGAGGAAAACTTTAGATTTAGGCAGACATTGAATTTGTGAATTAATGCAAGCATGTACTATACCTAGACTTGAGGCTTCACTACCGAGGCACAATGACTCAATGTCAATAAATGCAAGCATGTACTATACCTAGACTGGAGGCTTCACTACCGAGGCACAATGATTCAATGTCAATGAATGCAAGCATGTACTATACCTAGCCTTGAGGCTTCACTACCCAGGCACAATGATTCAATGTCAATAAATGCAAGCATGTACTATACCTAGACTGGAGGCTTCACTACCGAGGAACAATGATTCAATGTCAATGAATGCAAGCATGTACTATACCTAGACTGGAGGCTTCACTACCGAGGTACAATGATTCAATGTCAATAAATGCAAGCATGTACTATACCTAGACTTGAGGCTTCACTACCGAGGCACAATGATTCAATGTGAATAAATGCAAGCATGTACTATACCTAGCCTTGAGGCTTCACTACCGAGGTACAATGATTCAATGTCAATTAATGCAAGCATGTACTATACCTAGACTTGAGGCTTCACTACCGAGGTACAATGATTCAATGTCAATCAATGCAAGCATGTACTATACCTAGACTTGAGGCTTCACTACCGAGGCACAATGATTCAATGTGAATAAATGCAAGCATGTACTATACCTAGCCTTGAGGCTTCACTACCGAGGTACAATGATTCAATGTCAATTAATGCAAGCATGTACTATACCTAGACTTGAGGCTTCACTACCGAGGTACAATGATTCAATGTCAATTAATGCAAGCATGTACTATACCTAGACTTGAGGCTTCACTACCGAGGCACAATGATTCAATGTCAATTAATGCAAGCATGTACTATACCTAGACTTGAGGCTTCACTACCGAGGTACAATGATTCAATGTCAATTAATGCAAGCATGTACTATACCTAGACTTGAGGCTTCACTACCGAGGCACAATGATTCAATGTCAATAAATGCAAGCATGTACTATACCTAGACTTGAGGCTTCACTACCGAGGCACAATGATTCAATGTGAATGAAAGCAAGTATGTACTATACCTAGACTGGAGGCTTCACTACCGAGGCACAATGATTCAATGTGAATGAAAGCAAGTATGTACTATACCTAGACTTGAGGCTTCACTACCGAGGCACAATGATTCACCGTCTTCTGATGCTTGTGAATGATATTCTGGTACACGTTTCAACGTCACTTTATCACTACAGAAGACATCATCTGACGCACCAGTGTTGCTTTCCGAACTAATACAATTGTTTGATGGCTTTCTTTTCCATGCACCTTTCCCTAATGAAGCTTCATCCAATGTCAGACTGCCATCTAATAATCCTTTGAGTAAGGGCAGTGAGTCACCTTTAGGTAAAGGTAACAAGTCAACTTTACTTTTGTCATTATTTGCACAAGTTTTTTCACAAGTTAATATTCTTTTCTTTGAGTTCAAAAGACTTTTAAGGACCGGTGTTGTTGGTTTTGATGACCAATTTTTATCTTCACTCATTTCATTAATTGGTAAATCATTTAAACCACCAGCATTCGACTCAGAACCAGTAATTTCACTATCCACACTTTCAAATGAACGTTTTTCAGATTCTGAGAGTCGACTAGAAGTTTGTGAACAATTATCATCGGAAGAATACAACCTTGGGTACGATTTAGCCTCTTCTTCGTAAAACTCTGTCACATCTTTTACACTATCACTATCCATAGAGCATTTACTGTCTGGATATTCTGAATCACTGGTTCTATTAGGTTCTGTAATACATCTATCATTTCCATCCGTTACCTTGACAACCTGGTGTTCTTCAAGTATATCTGAGTCTTGCAACATTTTATTAGTTGCCTCTCGTTGTAAATCTAAGAGTCGTACACCTTTCTCCAAACTGAAATAACACTAGAAGCTTTAACCTTCAACGTAGATGATGAAAATCCCAAGCAGACTTATCCTTCATTGCAGAAAGCTAACTTAACCTTCACTGCAGAAAGCTAACTTAACCTTCAATGCAGAAAGCTAACTTAACCTTCACTGCAGAAATCTCACATAACTTCAATCCACATAGCTAACTAAACTTCAATGCAGAAAGCTAACTTACCCTTCAATGCAGAAAGTTAACTTACCCTTCAATGCAAAAAGCTAACTTAACCTTCAATGCAAAAAGTTAACTTAACCTTCACTGCAGAAAGTTAACTTACCCTTCAATGCAGAAAGCTAACTTAACCTTCAATGCAGAAAGCTAACTTAACCTTCAATGCAGAAAGCTAACTTAACCTTCACTGCAGAAAGTTAACTTAACCTTCAATGCAGAAAGTTAACTTAACCTTCAATGCAGAAAGCTAACTTAACCTTCACTGCAGAAAGCTAACTTATTCTTCAACACAGTGACTTAACATTCACTCCAGAAAGTTAACTTTCATCATAGACACATAACCATCAACATAACCTTAACATATTTACTTCAGAAACATAAGACTCTATCACAATGTAATAGTCCCTAGATACACAACCCTCACCATATTACACAACCTTCATTAAACAGTCTTTACCTAGACTATTAACTATGGATGGCAACAAGTACTATTTTTTTTAAAAATCGGTACTCCAGTATTCGGTCATTCTTCCGATCGAGTACTCGGGTACTCGGAAACAATAAATGTACATGATATTTGGAAAAATAGAAATGGTGTACTGTACTGCAAGCATGCGTGTTCAACTTCAAATACAACAGCAAAATTAGGACTAATTTGATGGCCAAAGTAAAGAAAAATTAGGGCTACTTTAAGGTCTAATATAGGGCTAAAATACAAATTTTTCACTATTGATAAGTCAACAATCATTCTTCACCATTGACCGGAAGTTGAATCACTCGTGACCTCGTGGCAGAGATTACTGACTGATGACACATTAATTGTAATTTTAGTTGACCAGATAACACTTTGTGGCATTCTGTATTAGGTAGAATTAACAATTTAAAAAAAAATTCTTTTGAGTACTCAAATTCTTATTTTACTACTGTATAGCGGGTATATTTCGCGGGGGGGGGGGGGGGGGGGGGGGGGGCGGGGGGGTTAATTTTCGATATATTCACGGTCAACATCGAGTGCGCGAAATCTAAACCCCGCGAAATAATCACCAAAATTATACAAATTTTACAAAGGGTGACAATGCATCAAGGAACTTTAAGAAATAATCCAACATTACTTTGCAAGACGTACAAAACGACACATTGTGTCGGTTCTGTAAATTACAGTAATAATAAATAGACTACGACATGTATAAAGTATGGTTAGAAATTGGATATTTGTAAAGAACGTGTTCAAATCTCTATGCATGCATATCAATGTCGTTCGAAATTTTGAATTGTAAGCCGTTTCATCACACTTGTTCAATTTCAATAACAGTTTTGTTTGCGGAACATGTAAATGATGAAATAATGATTTGTTTGCAAATAGATCTGCAGTTAATTATCAGTGTGTTTGGTTTATTGCGTTTCTTTATCATCACCACCGGATAATCCTTATGGGTGAGGCCTCCAGAAGTTTTGGGGGGATAGTGCATTATACAGAAGATGCCCTAATTCCAAAATCATCCCTGGTTCTTTTTGCATGCCATATTTATAGCACCCATACATGGGACCTCGGTTTAAAGTCTCACCCAAAATACTATCAGTAATTTTAGATGGCCAGCTCGGGATTCGAACCCAAAACCCCGAGATCATCAGACTATTATACTCGTACTCCACGTTTACCACCCCTTCCATGTTTACCAACAAGGTTTTAATTTCGCGGTCAAGGCTGTTAGCGCGAATTCAAGACACCGTGAATTCAAAAGGATCCAATTAACGCGAAAATTGGACACCGTGAAATATACCCGTTATACAGTATTCAATAACTAGACCTTTCAACGAGTACTCGGGTACTCGTTGCCATCCCTACTATTTACAATTAAACTTCATTAGAGAGTATCAATTTTCCTAGTAGAGACTAACCTTCTTCGCTGGAAAATGACCTGCATCACCTTCATACATGTTTTATATTGATATTTAAAGAGGTATGCAGTATCAATCAAAGACTAATACTGTAAAATCATTTAATTTCGTTGGGATGAAATTTCGTGGTTTTGGTAAAAAAGACAATTTCGTTGGGACTTGAATTTGTGGATTTTGCATTTCAGGTAATAAAACAAGGGTCAAAATCAATGTTCGTTGGGAATAAAGTTTGTGGTTGAGGTGAACCACGAAATCCACGAAATTTAATCCCTCACGAAAATTAATGATTTTACAGTATATACCACATGCCTTATGTCAACATGTAATCACATCGAATTGTGCCTCCATAGCTCAATGGTTAGCTTGCTTGTCACCTAATCACATGACCAGTGTTCAAATTTGGGATGGAGGCACTCATATGTCTGCCATATATCAGCAGAATGCCGGCTGGCAAATAAAGGCTTTGCTCAACATTTTTTGCTATTCTAGAAAGAAATTCACAATCACACAGAAGTACATGTACTTACTCTAATATAGTGTTTACACTGACTATACATTTAGGCGTTTTTGTCCACGATTCTTTCACAATAATGGACTGTGCTTGTATATATAATGTCTCATTCATAGCTGTGTCCATTCTAAACACTGTAGACGTCTCATGGTTGGTCATAACTGGAAACAAACCTCACTATATTAGGTATAGCTCGGAGAATTTGACACGACTCTCAACCTTATATCACCATAATTGAACAGCTGATATATTGTCTATATTTATAATCCCAGTTGTATGCTCTAATAAGCAGGAATAATCACAAGGATGCTCAGCATATATATTACCTGCACAAATCTTAAGGACCGATATGGCTTGATTTGCTGGCAGAATTTCGATAAATTCAATTCAAGAGTCTCACAGAGAATCTTCTAAAAAGTGCAAGTTCAATACATAAAGTGGTTGATGCTATCTGTAGTCCTAATTCCTGAGTTGAACAAGAGCCACAACTCACATAATATAGACATTAAGCACAAAAGGCTAGTTTCATTTTGGTTTTAAAAAGTAAGAGTCCTATTACCTACATTTTGGTAATCAGTTTACTAAATAAACTTATTTTATATCTTTGTATTAATGAACTATGTTGTACAAAATGTATGCCTACTTTTAAATGTCAAATGAGGAGTAAAAATAAAGTGCACATACTGTTTCTGTGGCTGAGGGCAATCATTCCTAGATCTTCTGGATTGACTATACCATACGGTGTTCTCCCTATAGTCTCAGACGGCATGTATCCAAGAAATAATGCACATCTGTGGAATCAATAAAACATCAATAAAACATCAATAAAACATCAATAAAACATCAATAAAACATCAATAAAACATGTATACATTTACAGTACAACCTCTGAAGAGCAACAACCTTTGGGAGCTACAAATATTGACTGTTGTTCAGAGCTTATTGCTCTACATAGGTTCTATTTATAGTAATGTGGCAAAAGAAAAATTTGAAGGTGCAAGTAATATTTTTTCTGGACCACAAAATCACAAAGAGCGCCTGTGGGGTGAACCAGTAGCCAACTTAAACGAGACTGCCTTAATGAAAACACTTATGCCTTGGTGGTAGTCTTGTCCAAATGTTGACAGACGGACGAACAAACGAACAGTCAGGTGTCTGGTGAATCACTATATGCCTATAAATGTTTCTATCTTCCATGTAATTTGCAGGACCCACTCTGGGGCATTATCACATATTTTAAGAGGCAGGTGATACACAAGGAATCCGTATGTGAAACCCTAGCTTGTTTCAAATAGATTCCTTGGTTCTTTAATGTGCCCCATGTAAAGCACCGATATATGCTAGACTACCTTGGGGTTTCCTACCAGTTCATCTCTAGTTGGGTGAGAAACACTAAATATCATTTCTGGAATGACCAAGTGTGTCGGGGACCTCTCGATTAGGAGTCAAGCGTCTTATCCACTTGACCACCTTGCTACCCTTAGTAGAACAGTAGATGCCGGGGCTTAAACAAATTATGTACTCAGCATGAAGCAATTGAGAACCACTTCCATTGAGAACCACGTGCATTGTGAACCACTTAAAGTACAGGTATGTCACGGAAAGAATGACTTAGTATATATGCTAACTACAGTGCCCATCATATATAAATATACACTTTTTGACAGATGCAGAATTATAAATAGTTACATTATTCAATATATGTTTATCAGACGGTCACAATTATAGTCATTGTTGAAACTACAGTTACTAAACGAGTCGAGGATGTAATGAGAAATAAAGATGAAGATAATCTTAATTAAAATAACCTTAGCGTCCACGGGGCTGAAGTTTCCCTCTTTTTACGACCAAGTTACTGTTCAAGCCAGGCAAAGAAACATAATATTTTACATCTAGGGTAGCAATCAATGTATCATCGACACACTTTCATATAGATATACAAAACTATTCCTGGTCATCAAAAACATTGTTGCTTCTGGGTTCTTTAAATAGCGTTAAACAGTTAAGTATATCTGAATACTTATTTTTGGTGGGCACTGTATGTGTATTAAGAGTACAAACAGTGAATAATGGTGTTTGAGTTTTGTGTTGACAATACCTTACATAAAGGCACTCCCTTTGTCTGTACTGTTACATATATAAGGCAGCTTTATGTCCATCCATATTAACACATGCTACGTGACTAAAACATTTTATATAATAATTTATGTCCTGTCTATTAACACATACTATATTTACTATATGACTAAAACATGTTATATCACTGTTTTTGTCCTTCTTTATAAACTACATACTTGCTGACTTAGACTATATACAATGTATAGTACCCACAAAAAACAAGTATACATAGCATTTTCCCACATTTACTTGTTAGTATAACACTATTTGCTGAACAGAGAAGCAAAGTGAATGGTGTTTTTGAAGACTAGGAATATTGTTTGTTTATTAAGCGTAAAGGTCATACATTGATTGGTACCCTGAATGTATACCATAATGTTTCTTTGTCTGGCTTGAAAGGTAACTTGGTCATAAAAAGACAGAACATTCTACATAATACCCCATGGTTATTTTGATTTAGAACATTTCATCTTTATTTTTATCACATTTTTTACTCATTACGTAACTGTAGTTATAGAAATCACTATTATAGTGACCGTCTGATAAACAAATACAAATTAGTTTACAAATTATAATTCTGCACTGTAAAAAAGTGTTTACTTATTTTTGGTGGGCACTGTAGTTATATAAGTTTGAAAAAAGAGAAGTTTTTAATATTGGAAGGGCTACACGTTAACAAGACTCTACTTTAAACATTTGACAGTTGGAAGATATTTTCCTAGTAATGTCAGTAGTTTTTTGAAGATAAGTTGGGAAATTGTTTCCTCACAAGTCTGAATCTTGTTTTCTAAAAAAGTTGGTTGATTTTTTCACAAGAAAAATTGGAAGCTTGTTATTAAAATCCACCAGAAAAATTGGAAGCTTGTTATTAAAATCCACCAGAAAAATTGGAAGCTTGTTATTAAAATCCACCAGAAAAATTGGAAGCTTGTTATTAAAATCCACCAGAAAAATTGGAAGCTTGTTATTAAAATCCACCAGAAAAATTGGAAGCTTGTTATTAAAATCCACCAGAAAAATTGGAAGCTTGTTATTAAATATGTGGAGAGAATTTTACAAGAAAAGCTGGGAGATTGTTCCCAGTTAAAGCAACATACGTTCTGATAAAAAGTGTAAGAAAGTTCCAGTACAGTCGGGAGTTTGTTCCCAAATAAAAAGTATTCCAGGTCATATTGATTAGCTATAAATACACAAACAAATAAAGTTCAAAAACAAGGTGTTCATTGCATAAGCAAAACGCTACCAAGCGCATTCATTTTGTTACCTTCCATTCAATTAAATATAGAAGGCATGGATTACCTCCCATGGAAAGCGCTATGTAGCGCTTTCCTTAAGCAACGGACACATGGATAACACATGACATACTATATTTTATTTTACCTATGATCTTGTGCTAGTATTTTTCCATCCAGACTATGCATGCTGGCCCATTCATTATTCTTGATGAATTCTGATATTTGAACCTCTATTTCCCTCAATGGTTCCTTACACACGGGTTTCATCCCACACACCATCCAGGCTCGACCTAAAGTTACATACAACATACTCATCATCATACAGTTTAATTGTAATTTGTAAGTTGTGGGATTTCTTGGCTATTTTGACTGGAACCTGACCGTTATGAATTTATTACATGGTTCTTGCTTTGAATATATCAATTTCCGCAAGCAAATTGTGCGATTTTGGTATTTCAAATTTTATTACTTCATCTCGAGCGTCTGCGTGATACTCTCGTATAGGTAATACATCAACTGTTAAATTATGCTAATCAAAAGGTCAGGCTCATGTCAAGCTAAGCCAAGCTATTTGATTTGCTTTTTGTGACTTCCTAATATCAAAATCAGTTAGGGTTTTCAACAAAATCAATTAAATTAATAATGGGGAAAGCAATGACTTCATCAAACAAAGTAAATAATCCAAAAATGCAGCTTCCTTGCTACTCTGATGTGACACAAGAAATATGCAAGGAAGCGACTTACTTTCAAGAAGCGCCATGCAGGCAACTAAATACAAATGCGAGAACTCGGCGCAAAACTTTTGTAAAAACATCAATTTATGCGAAGTTTTGCACTAAGTCCTCTAATTTAATTAAATACCATACCTGTTTGATTAGTTTTCTGTGATGTTTTCTCACACGCACAGTGTATATTGAATGTTTCATACTCTCGGGCGTCTGCTGATGTACGTTTACGTCTGGTCGCCTTCAACAATCGGATATATAATGAATTCTCATCATGCCAGTTCTCCACTGAAAGACAACAACACCTTGCCCATATTTGGTTCCATACTAAGGTTTATACTGTGGCATATTTATTTATACATAAGAAATTTATTTATCCTCATTATATGTTATAAATGAATTTATTTTAGAATGATCATAATGCATGCAAAAATTGGCTTTTTAATGCAATGAACTTTGAAACTTAGTGGCCTACAATTATAGTAACATACATTGAGAATTGATACCTTTTTATGGTTCATAATCTAAACATTGTCTAAATGGGTGAATAATAATAGAACATCACTTTTATTAGTTTTAAGACATTTTGGTGGAATGCTGTGAAATATCAATGATTTTTTATCGAAAAATTTACAAAATCCTCTTTGAGTGCCTCAATTTTGTTTGAACGTTTTGTTTGAAGTCTTTGAACTTGCAGTAGACAGCATGAGGAACCCTTTTTTGTGAGGTCAATATCAACCAATGCTATAAAATCATTAATTTTCGTGGGGGATGAAATTTCGTGGATTTCGTGGTTCACTTCAACCACGAACTTTAATCCCAACGAACATTGATTTTGACCCTTGTTTCGCTACCTGAAATGCAAATCCACGAATTCAAGTGCCAACGAAATTGTCTTTTTTACCAAAACCACGAAATTTCGTCCCAACGAAATTAAATGATTTTACAGTAACCTAAATATTATTATAATCTAGTTCATTGAACTATGAACTTACATTTAGCAAATCCATTGCTTCTGGGGCTTGGCTTGAATGTGGCATAGTTTTCACCAGGTTTGATGGTGTCGTCGGATGTAAACAATGACATCAGATGATGTAGATCGTTACGATGAATGAACTGGTCAATGTTATGTCCTAACATGTCAGTCTGAAATGGATAGAAAATAAATAAAATATATCAATATGGTTTTTTGGTATTTTTACAACCTTTCTTAATGATTGGAAACACAGGTAATTAAGTGAGCCAAAACAATGTCAGAAATAAGGAATTTAAGCGTTAGACGTTAACTTAAAGCCGGTGATAACTAGGGCTGTAACGGTATACCGCGGTACACGAAAGACCGCAGACTTCAGTTCCACACGGTTCACGGTACCAGGGTTGTGAATTTCGGAATGGTTCGGTATAAGCTTTTTCATGAGCAAAATCATATTCAGAGATAAAAATGTCTGATAGTCCTCTGATTATGTAAAATTACCATGCTTCACTCCTTTTAATTGTATTAATATATGCGTCATATTGTTGAAATTCATTTAAAATAGTTGATAGCAACATTATAATTGCTGTTATAGAATCAAGAAATTCATTGGCACTTAAAAGTCGTAGTTTTTAGCTGCTGTTAGAGAATATTGTATCATACCGAAATATACCGAACTGTTAGAAAAATTGACGGTATGTATCATATGATGAGGTGAGCGTACCATTACAGCCCTAGTGATAACACATATTTGTTCAAACACATGTTAGAGAACATTGTTCCTTCATTTGTTTTCATTTGGAAGATCATGTTATTTATGTGATAAAAAACTTTCCTTGTGATTTACAGGTCAACATTTCTTTTTTGAAAACTTATAATACTGAATACACTACTCGTATATCAAAGGTTTGGTACAAAACTACGGTAATTACATCATAGTTTTACACTGAGCCCTTGAATCATCATACCTTATAGAATCCAATATGATCTGTGATTTAAGGTGATATGTATAATATAGCATACCTGATAGAATCCAATATGATCTGTGATTTTAGGTGATATGTATAATACAGCATACCTGATAGAATCCTATATGATCTGTGATTTTAGGTGATATGTATAATATAGCAGTATACCTGATAGAATCCAATATGATCTGTGATTTTAGGTGATATGTATAATATAGCATACCAGATAGAAGCCAATATGATCTGTGATTTTAGGTGATATGTATAATATAGCAGTATACCTGATAGAATCCAATATGATCTGTGATTTTAGGTGATATGTATAATATAGCAGTATACCTGATAGAATCCAATATGATCTGTGATTTTAGGTGATATGTATAATATAGCAGTATACCTGATAGAATCCAATATGATCTGTGATTTTAGGTGATATGTATAATATAGCATACCAGATAGAAGCCAATATGATCTGTGATTTTAAGTGATATGTCTAATATAGCAGTATACCTGATAGAATCCAATATGATCTGTGATTTTAGGTGATATGTATAATATAGCAGTATACCTGATAGAATCCAATATGATCTGTGATTTTAGGTGATATGTATAATATAGCAGTATACCTGATAGAATCCTATATGATCTGTGATTTTAGGTGATATGTATAATATAGCATACCAGATAGAAGCCAATATGATCTGTGATTTTAGGTGATATGTATAATATAGCAGTATACCTGATAGAATCCAATATGATCTGTGATTTTAGGTGATATGTATAATATAGTATACCTGATAGAATCCAATATGATCTGTGATTTTAGGTGATATGTATAATATAGCAGTATACCTGATAGAATCCTATATGATCTGTGATTTTAGGTGATATGTATAATATAGCATACCTGATAGAATCCATTATGATCTGTGATTTAAGGTGATATGTATAATATAGCATACCTGATAGAATCCAATATGATCTGTGATTTTAGGTGTTATGTATAATAAAGCATACCTGATAGAATCCAATATGATCTGTGATTTTAGGTGATATGTATAATATAGCATACCTGATAGAAGCCAATATGATCTGAGATTTTAGGTGATATGTATAATATAGCATACCTGATAGAATCCAATATGATCTGTGATTTGAGGTGATACATATAATATAGCATACCTGATAGAATCCAATATGATCTGTGATTTTAGGTGATATGTATAATATAGCATACCTGATAGAATCCAATATGATCTGTGATTTTAGGTGATATGTATAATATAGCATACCTGATAGAAGCCAATATGATCTGTGATTTTAGGTGATATGTATAATATAGCAGTATACCTGATAGAATCCAATATGATCTGTGATTTTAGGTGATATGTATAATATAGTCCCTGACTGATTCATGATCATCAAAGCATCATCTGTCATCTAAAAATAGAACAAAACATGTTAATCTCATACATGCCAAGTACTCCTTAAAGTGGAGTTACTCTTATTTTCGTTGTTAATTTCTTGTTTTCCAAGTTCACCCAACTTTGAACAGATTTTATTTATTTTATGATCTTCTGTCCCATATTTATAACCACAAGATTGAATACATTCCATGTTTATGCCCTTTTAAATCAAATTTAAGTGGGACATGTTTTCCTTTACCACTCCAATTTTGGAATTGACTAGCTTGGCAGGTATATGTAATAGTCAGAAAAGTAAAAGGTAAAATAGTGACCACCAACCTACTAACCTCAAATTCAATGGGGCCATGCCATTCTTGAGTTATTGATCACCATTTGGTATTTTTATGTTAAAGGTCACAGTGACCTTTAATTGAGTCCTACTGACTTCAAAATCAGACGATTTCACCATGATCTACTGTTGATGACAAACCATTATGTTAAATTTGAAGATCTGAGATCAAGAACATATAACTGGAACCTGAACATGCATGGTGGCTGTCTTGCACTCTTAACATGAGACTTGACCAAGGCAAGCAAGATGCATGCCAAGTACGGATACATGTTTGAACTTGGGACGTCTGAGGTGCTTGTCAAGTACTCAAACATGGGACTTGAACTAGGCTGTGAGAGGTACATGCCAAGTACTTTAACACGCTTGAACTTGGACGTCCATAGAGTTTGTCAAATACTCAAACATGGGACTTGAACGAGGCTGTGAGAGGTACATACCAAGTACTTTAACACTCTTGAACTTGGATGTCCATGGTGTTTGTCAAATACTCATACATACGACTTGAACTAGGCTGTGAGAGGTACATGCCACATACTTTAACACACTTAAACTTCTATGTCCATGGTGTTTGTCAAATACTCAAACATACGACTTGAACTAGGCTGTGAGGGGTACATGCCTAGTACTTTAACACGCTTGAACTTGGACGTCCATGGTGCTTGTCAAATACTCAGACATGGGACTTGAACTAGGCTGTGAGAGGTACATGCCAAGTACTTTAACAGGCTTGAACTTGGACGTCCATAGAGTTTGTCAAATACTCAAACATGGGACTTGAACTAGGCTGTGAGAGGTACATACCAAGTACTTTAACACTCTTGAACTTGGATGTCCATGGTGTTTGTCAAATACTCATACATGAGACTTGAACTAGGCTGTGAGAGGTACATGCCACATACTTTAACACACTTGAACTTCTACGTCCATGGTGCTTGTCAAATACTCAAAGATCGGACTTGAACTAGGCTGTGAGAGGTACATGCCTAGTACTTTAATGCACGTGAACTTGGACGTCCATGGTGCTTGTCAAATACTCAAACATGGGACTTGAACTAGGCTGTGAGAGGTACATGCCTAAAACTTTAACATGCTTGAACTTGGATGTCCATGGTGTTTGTCTAATACTCAAACATGGGACTTGAACTAGGCTGTGAGAGGTACATGCCAAGTACTTTAACATGCTTGAACTTGGACGTCCATGGTGCTTGTCAAATACTCAAACATGGGACTTGAACTAGGCTGTGAGAGGTACATGCCAAGTACTTTAACACGCTTGAACTTGGACGTCCATGGTGTTTGTCTAATACTCAAACATGGGACTTGAACTAGGCTGTGAGAGGTACATACCAAGTACTTTAACACTCTTGAACTTGGATGTCCATGGTGTTTGTCAAATACTCAAACATGGGACTTGAACTAGGCTGTGAGAGGTACATGGCAAGTTCTTTAACACGCTTGAACTTGGACGTCCATAGAGTTTGTCAAATACTCAAACATGGGACTTGAACTAGGCTGTGAGAGGTACATACCAAGTACTTTAACACTCTTGAACTTGGATGTCCATGGTGTTTGTCAAATACTCATACATGAGACTTGAACTAGGCTGTGAGAGGTACATGCCACATACTTTAACACACTTGAACTTCTACGTCCATGGTGCTTGTCAAATACTCAAAGATCGGACTTGAACTAGGCTGTGAGAGGTACATGCCTAGTACTTTAATGCACGTGAACTTGGACGTCCATGGTGCTTGTCAAATACTCAAACATGGGACTTGAACTAGGCTGTGAGAGGTACATGCCAAGTACTTTAACACACTTGAACTTGGATGTCCATGGTGTTTGTCAAATACTCAAACATGGGACTTGAACTAGGCTGTGAGAGGTACATGCCAAGTACTTTAACACACTTGAACTTGGACGTCCATGGTGTTTGTCAAATACTCAAACATGGGACTTGAACTAGGCTGTGAGAGGTACATGCCAAGTACTTTAACAAGCTTGAACTTGAATGTCCGAGGTGCAAGCCAATTCATTTAACATAAGACTTGAATCTGCATACAAACATACCATTATTACATTTGCATGGAATATTGAAATTTGTAGAAATCTTACTTTTTTCAGCCAATCAAGTAGACAGGATCCGGACACACCTCCATTGTTAGATATTTTCTTTCTCTTCAACCCTGCAATCATATCAGAACAAGTAAACAAATGTATCATTTACATTGTACTGTAGATGACACACCACATTATAGCCGACTCTCAGTTTATTGATTTTAACATGCTGTTGTTTAATATATTTTTATTTCTTACATCATCAACATCAACAAGCATGCAAACCAAGTGACACAAGTGAAGAAATACTTCTAGAAGTTTCATTTACGGTAAATGCAGGCATTGTGTCAAATTTGTTTCATGGTTGTCCATATATTTATTTCCCATTCATAGTAAAAAAGATAACAGTCAATTTGAATTTGTTTTGATCAGACATCCATGTGTGTATTTTACAAATGGATCTTGTTTATTGACTCATATGTACATTACTTTTGTATTTTCTATGCTAGGTATCACTGACGTTTGCATGGAACAGTTTTATACCCCCAGAACAACGTATGTTGTAAGGGGGTTATACTGTTTTCAGCTTGTCTGTCAGTCTGTATGCCTGTCTGTCTGTCGGTCAGTCTGTAGACAGATTCTTGTGGATGCAGCTCCTCCTACAGTTTTTTGCAGGATTTCCTTCAAATTTTCACACATGAACAACCTCAACATGTAGATCTATCAGCGTGAAGTAACGAAATAGCGCTGCGATGAATTTTGCCACAATTATGGCCCTTTGCCCTAGGGCCATGAATTGCCAACAGGTGGTATATTAGTCAACGTTGACTCATTCTGATTGCATAGTTTCAGGTTGTGAAAAAGTTTTTTTGGGAGTAACCAATTTTCACATCTCCGTGTAACCCAGTAGGTGATGTAAAAAGTGATAACAAACGTACCAACCTAACGAATAGGCACGTACCTAAACATGCGTCCCTACGCACATAAAATTAAAAAACATTGATCATGAAATATGAGTCATTAAAAATGCATAGTCAGCAAATGGGAGGAGAAGCAGACGCAAACCTTTCCAAATATGAGTCTGGAGAGGGCTAGTTTCACATTTCTCATAATTCAAGAGCCATCATCCATGATTATCACACTTGGTCGAGATATTAATTATGCCCATAAACATAGTCACCTCGAAGTTAAGAGATAATCAGAAAAAATGTTTAAATTTAGAGTACAGACAAATGTGCTTGCCTTCCACATGTGATCACATAATACAAAGGTTTGCAGCCAAGGAATTTCAAACATGTACACCAGGAGAATTGCCAAGAGCGAAGGAACAGCTGGGCCAGTATTCACAAAGCATCTTAAGTGAAAACTAAAATATTTTTACTTAAGTTAAAAAATTGAACTGATCATATTTTGCCAGAAACTTAGTATAGCTCAAATTTTTGGGGTGATTATTGTAGCGCTTTATATAACAATGTAAACAATGTAAAAGGGTAACAATCTTAGTTTTCCTGTTTAGCTGATATGCTTCAGGAAATTGAAAGATTTTAGAAAATTCAAAGTTTTCCCTTATGATTCTTTGTGAATACTTCCCCTGAACTGCTGGAAATGGCCCTTAAAAACTAGCAACTTAACATTTCTTACACGTAATCTTACCATGATGTAATTCCATATAACTGACTGTTAGTCGAAGTATTGCTGTTTTATCGAGACGTTTATGAGCATATCTGATGATTGGTATTTCTTCTGCTAATTGTGTGATTAAACTGTTGAGACGATCTCGACGTAACTTCTCTCCTAGCTTACGTGACAGTCTGCAAGCATACACACATTGTTACGCATTCTAACAAGTCACTATCATATCCCAAAGGACTAACAAAATCTTACATAAAAACGACTGAAAATGTAAGTCAATGACGCTCGTGCATGAAAAGTGTGATAATTAGAATGAAATCAAATATTCGAGTGGCTTTCATTATATGTAATATCATTATTATGTCTTTTTAGTCACAAATTTGAAAAAAATTCTGGATAATTATGGAAACAAAAAACATGCCAGAAAATCCTCAGAAAATTCCAGTAAAATGAAATTACCAAATCAATATTTTATATGACTTTTCAAGAGTATTAATTATATGATTGCGACGAAAAACTGCAACCAGAGGGCCCAAAGGGCACTAGGTCGCTCATCTGTTGCACATTTGTCTAGGTATCAAAACAACTTACATTCTGACCATATTTCATAAAGATTGTATCAAAACTGCAATCTCTGAAGTGTAAACAAGGTTTTTCTAAGATTTGACCTAGTGACCTTGCTTTTGACCCCCATGACCCAGTTTTTCAAAATAGGCCTAGATTTCATGAAAAACAACATTCTGGCATAGTTTCATGAAGATTGGAGCAAAGTGTGACCTCTGGAGTGAGCACAAGGTTTTTCTAAGAGTTGACCTAGTGACTTAGTTTTTGACCCCACATGACCCAGTTTCGAACTTTGCCTAAATTTCCTGAAGAACAACAGTATGACTAAGTTTCATGAAGATTGGATCAAAACAGTGACATCTGGAGTGTACACAAGGTTTTTCTAAGATATGACCTAGTTTTTAACCCCACATGACACAGTTTCGAACTCTGCCTAGATTCATGAAGAACAACAGTATGACTAAGTTTCATGAAGATTGGATCAAAACAGTGACCTCTGGAGTGTACACAGGGTTTTTCTAAGATTTGACCTAGTGACCTAGTTTTTGACCCCGCATGACCCAGTTTCGAACTTCGCCTAGATTTCATGGAGAACAACATTCTGACCAAGTTTCATGAAGATTGGATCAAAACTGTCATCTCTAGAGTGTACACAAGCAAATTGTTGAAGGATGACAGACAGACGACAAAGAGCGATCACAAAAGCTCACCTTGTCACTATGTGACAGGTGAGCTAAAAATAAATAAAGGTCCACTAATATTTTTATTCAAGAAATAACCTATTTCCATTATCTGCAAATGTACTTCCATTATATCATTCACCGTTCATGATTTGTGTACTTGGTATGATTACTTTTAAAATTAATTACATCTCTCATCAGAGAGCATGCATCCAGTTGACTGATGTTCAAACTCTACATAGATTTCATCAATACAAACATTCTCATCAAGTATAATGAACGTCTAATGTATAATACACACCATTTTATATTCGGGTAACGATAAATTAGCTAGGCTAAAAATAGTAAGAGAACGTAAACATTCTTATTTACCGATTGACCTGAAGTAAACCATTTTGTTGTTATAACTTGGTAACAACAATCGATGAGAAATAAGCTCAATACATAAAGTGGAAGGTAGACATCACAACAAAAGCTATAATAAGATTTAATATTTATTTTGCGCAAATTTGAATCCAAATTATGACTTTAAAAATAAAAATAAATATTTTGTTTTTATTTTTGCATTAGACTAATGTTACTGTTGTGGCATTTTACATTGTATCCATGAAGATATAAGGACATAAAGTGTCCAATCAGATGTGCTATTTTAACCAGTCTTACAAACATGTGCTATTTTAACCAGTCTTACAAACAGTAACAGAAACATACAAACTTTTAAGGTTAATTATCTCCTGTTCAAATGCTTTTTACCAAAATTACGTTCTATGGTTTTCATTGTTTTCTCAATATTAATTCTAGATTTTTAAATAAAGATCTACAAAAGAAAGATAAGAAATTGAAAAACAACAAAAAAAAGAAAACCAACGATACTTTGTCGATTCGAACCTGTGACCTTTAAATGGACATAACAGGGTATCATTGCAGTGGTTATTTACTAATTATGCAAAACTTAGCCCGGCCAATTAATGTTTGTCCAACTATACAATGCTCAATCATTGAAATTAGCACTCGCCCGAAGGCCGTGGCGAGTAATTTTCGGCTGATTTTGTTCGGTCGTGTAACTTTTTCTATAAAAGTAGTTACTTAATGACAAATTACTCACCCGCATGGCAAGTAATATTCAAAATCTAATTTTGATGACTGAATGCTTAAGGTTTTTAAAAAATTACCGGAATAATTACCTAAGATCTACAAATAAAATGGTTTAAAATATAACTTGACTTACTTGGCAGCTGACGGCTTTTCTTCTGGTATATTGGTATCTTCATCCATCATTCATGTAGATACTCTATCTGAAATAATCAAGAATAATAATAATCATAACACAGTCTGAATTAATCATAACACAATCTGAAATAATCAAGAACAATAACAATCTTAACAAAATCTGAAATAATCATAACACAGTCTGACATAATCATAACACAGTCTAACATAATCATAACACAGTCTGACATAATCATAACACAGTCTGACATAATCATAACACAGTCTGACATAATCATTACACAGTCTGACATAATCATAACACAGTCTGAAATAATCATAACACAATCTGAAATCATCTCAGTTTGAAATAATCATAACATACAGAAGCTTCCAAATTAAATGAGAACGGAAAGTAAACATTGAGTCATCTGTCAGGTAAACTATGTGTATCTAGGTTTACTATGTATACCCACGTTAACGGTAAAACCCGCTATTCTTTCGAATGGTATAGGTCCCTCATAAGTATTACTTATTGAATCAACTATATACACAAGCTGAAATAATCACAACACATTCAAAAACTGAAATAATCCAAGCTACCAGCATATAAAATAATAAATGCTAATTAAAGGACATCTAAATATTCATTTAAATAATATTTCATTTTTTCTATTTTATTTATAAAAAAATTAATTCTATAGAATCTTGTGTATCAGAATTACCAAGCAGAAATAACGACAGAAGAACAATTCCAGTAATATAGTGACAGGCTGATACAAGTATGGTGCTAAGTGCTGAGGCTTTATTCTGCAAAATCATGACATAATTATTAGTATGTGCTATTTTCATTTTTTCTTCATGGAAAAGTGATAACACGTTGACATTGACAAGTTTTTCACTTGCCCTAATACCCTGATAACCTTTAGCTAACTTGACCTAGATGTGAATACAACAAACTGATTTGATAAAATATATGATTGCGGCCAAGTTTCATGAAGATGGGTTAGGCCAAAATTGGGACCTGTAGTATGTTCACTAACAATTGTGAACAAAAATTTCACAAGCAATTGTGAACGAATGACAAATTCTTCTCACATGAGTTGTATTTAAGAATGACTATCTTATAAGTTATAGTTTATAGTTTACCCTACTTCTTTGTCCAATCAAAACCTAGAGATTTTCAAATGTTTGGACCACATATTCATTTATTTGTGCTCCCTTGCACTTATTTTGTTTATAATTCTAATAAAATAATATAATAAATATATGATCTATAACCTATACTTATAATTTTCTTCAAACAAACAATGTTAACTTGTTCAAACGAACAGACAATGGAAGAATTACTGAACCAACATGATCACTGGAACCAGTGCATGGCTGTGAAATGAAATCAATAATTATATATAAGATATTACACAAGATGTAAGTCAAACAAGACAAATTGCTGAAACCATTAAACAAGTCTGTTTGTCTTCCATCTATATAGTTAATCATAACCAGGATCAGGTTTTTGCCTTGTGGTGATGGTTACTGCAAAATCATTCATTTTAAAAGAAAAGTTAAGTTACCAATTTTCTAGGGCTCTTTTCAGCTGTTAGGCCGCTCAAGCACCCTTTGTCATTTCAACTTCCCCTGGTCATTGGGCTACATATGGAAACATACACTCTTGCCTCCCTGGGGAGACTATTTCTCTCCTGTGGTGTGGCAGCCAACATCGATCTTTGGCGCCCAGGAATAGACACTGCCCTCACAGGTACTATTTTACACCATGGTGGAGTGGAGCATGTGGGTCTTGCTCAGAGAAATTGACCAGTTGTCCAGAGGGGGGATCAATCCGGGACCTCTCGATCCCCAAGAGCGCGCCCTACCTCTAGGCCACCGCTCCCAAATTTTCATGGAGGATTAAATTTTGTGGATTTTGTGGATAAGCTTCAACCACGAAATCAAATCCCATCGCACAATAATTTTGACCCTCGTATTTATTACCTGAAATGCAAAATCCATAAATTTATGTCCCGTCAAAGTGGTCTTTTTTATCAAAACCTCGAAAATTTGTCCCATCAAAATGAATGATTTTACAGTATATATAAATTGCCAATGAAAATGGCTTTCAAAACAGTACTTATTCCACTCAAAATTATGTTGTCTTTAATTATTCTTTGAAAGTTACCTATTGGAAATAAGACATCTGTAAATGGCATATTTTATGACACTATGCTTTCAACATCATTCATGTAGCTTAAATATCAGAAAGATATGACTTTTAGGTTATCATTTAAGTTTCCAAACGATATAATATGATGCTACATTTATAACACAATCCATAGACTAGCAGTGCTGTCAAGTCGTGCCAAATTAGCCAGAAGCAACATAAACTAATCCATGCCTTGATCAACCCATAAAGTCAGGATATTACGCTCCAAGTACCGCTATGCTCAGGGTTCTCAATAAGTTTTAACCTAGCAGGCCGAAATGCTTAACCAGCAGGCCTGATAAGGTCCTTATTGCAACTATTTTCTTCAAATTGTGTATAAATTTCACATTTTCTGCTGGCCAAAAAGTAGTATTTTTAAGCAGTCAATTTGGCCTGTAGTCTGCTGTTATTGAGAACCCTGTCAGCAGCAAACATGATTTTAGCACCTTATGTGTACGTTGCAAAGTCTTGTGGTGTCATATTGGTATGTTCACTTGCTTAAGGATCATGTGGGGTGGGCCAAATGCTTGTAAAACACATACTTGAAAAAAGCTGTTTAAAGCGGTTTATGCCATCTGATTTTATCAATTATTAAAGAAATCAATCATAGCATGTAAGCATGGTGCTAATTTTGGCATATGTTCGCCTAGTTTAAATGTTAACACAAAAATAAATGCGATTTTCACCTGAAAAACAACAACATTTTTTCAAAATGTAGAACGTTATTATTATTGCATTCTATAAAACGAAACGCTGTATATGCTTTAAAATCGATCGTTGCAAGGGCATGCCAGGCTTGAAAATAAGTGTTGGCGTTTCGTTTACGAGAGAAGCAGCGTCATGTCCACTGATTTCTTCGACAAGGAGGTCGCCATATGTGAACCCCCTTGTCACCGAAGAAAACGTACTGATACATGTATTTGAAACATATTAATCAACAAAATCGATTACCAAATGTAATGATGAATTTTATTAGGTTCGTATTATATCAACATCACAAACGATCTTATGATAGTAATAGAGAAATATATGCATTTTCTGCAGCTGCAATCTAGTTTGTTTACAAATTTCGCGCTGTGTAGCAAATATGTATTCATGCGCCAAAGGTGGTTTAAAATAGTGCGACAGTTTATCTGCGAAAACGTTATGAAGCATTGTTCACAACGCGTTGTTCTTCATGATTGATGATATAGATAAATATAAAAATCCTTACCAGTTAATTTAAATCCAATATGAAAGTCAATATCCGCATTTTCGTATATCGTCAAATTTAGCACATGTTAGCTAATGGATAACCGGAACTGTGTTATGCGGTTCCTGTCAAACTTTATTTTATCTAAATTTCGAACGAAATATGTCTTTTAAAGCAATCCTAAGTGTTTATTATGTACGTATAATAATTGCATCCATTGTTTCGTAATCCGATTGTATATATCGTTGTGTGATCGTGTTTAATTAGTAAAAATCGATTCAGTACACTCCTGTCAAATCCCCACGAAATTCACGTGCTTAAGTTTCAACACACCAGTAAGTTTACGTATGGTGTAAGTTTACTGCCATATTTGCTTATCGTCTGCTAGTAGTGTTTTGCGTTATTTATTAACTTTTTAACTCATACAAAGATCAACTATAGTAAAGTACCATTCTTAAAACATGACACACAAAAATATGTTATAGACCAGTACGACGAAAGATAAAAACGCCTTTTCTTTTGTATGAACAATGTTGGTCTGATTAAAATATGTTTATTAAAGTCAGAAAAACTAATGTTTGAAATAATGTTCCCAAAATACGTTTGTAAAATGTATTCTTCAATTATTAACTTAAAAATATTTAATTAATTGAGTTTTAAGTCAATATTACCCGATTTAATCAGATATGTGGCGTATTTATTACAAACCAATAACTATCTGGTTCATCAGGCCCACCATACCCTAAAATATTTAAGATTTATCAAAAGTAGTTCTACACACATACATGTATCATTGATTGCAAGTCATGTTGATGTATTTATTTGTTCAAAATAAATGCATTTAAACCATTTAAATTTTTAAAAAAGGGCTGGCATGACCTTGATCAAATCTCTGACAACTGATTTGTCTATTTTTTCTAATATTTTATCAACAAATAACAGTGACTGACATTTTGAAAAGTGTATATTAATTATATTATTATCTTTTACAAATATATTTTGATAACAATGAGGTACAGGAAAAATATTCAGACAGATAGATAGTGTGAACTTTAAGCAACAAAACGGTGTATGATACTTCGGGGTTATTCTGTAAAAAAGGTATGTAATTCATTGAAGAAAAATACACACTTTTTTCTGTTCAAATGAACCTTAAATAAAACTCATACATGCAATGCTCACTCCTGAAAGATCCTCTATAAATATATCTTGTAGAGGCAGGAGAGAAAAGTACTAACAGATTGTATTCAACTGCTATACTCATGTTCTATCCTATATGTAACATGTGACAGATATTATGAATCAGCCTGTATTTATATAATAAGTAAGTCAAATGTATTGATCTATCATAATAATAGCTGCCTCTGTAACGACGAGTAGATTGTGGGTCTCAGTAACATAGAAGAAGGTTGTCCGCTTCATGTACCACACCATTCAGATATTAACATTGTAGCTGTTTGCTTGATTTGACATTGGAAATCTCTCATACACTGCCCTCCAAAAGTTCTGTCACACTCATAAAATTATAACAATTATGATTTCATAAATTGACGGTAGAAATTTAATGTTTTATTGCAGATAATCATTGATAAAATGTCAATGGAATAGGACAATGCCTATGAATAAAAAGACAATCATATTTGGTTTGGAAGAAACTATGCCATTACACCTGTGTTGGTCAATGTAACTAATTAATTACTGTTATAATTTCAGAAATGTGAAGAAACTTTCAGAGGGCAGTGTAGTTCAATGACATATAGAGAGGGTTTATTCAAGTTCCCCGACATATTTGCACCAACAGTAATGATAAACACTCAACAAATTGATAAAACACTTCACAAATTGATAGTAAATATTGGTAATGGAGTCTTCCTAGCCATCAATTGAAAACTTTACCCAGTAATGTTTATACTTCCAAATAATCAAATGCATGTTCATACATTCATACACAAATTGTCCAAATATTCATGGCTTAGAATGAGAAGGTCTTAACTACAAAATCGATATGTTGAAAAAACAAGAGAAAACTGTCTGTAATTTAGTCTTTATCTATGGGAAAACAAGTTTTTAAAACTTCATTTTGGTCAACATGACAAATTCAGATTTTCATGAAAATAGGTCCATAAGAAGCGCCTTGTGAAGCAGATTTCAAATATGTAGTCTTATAAGGTCGTAAGTAGTAGTTACGACCTTCTCATTCTAAGCCATCGAATTGTTCAAAACAACGAAAACCTTCAGTTATACCACAAATTGCTGAGTCCCTTGCATGGTTCATACACAATTCTTACTCCTAAATTCAAGGACTTTTCAAATGTTTTTCAAGGTTATTTCAAAGAAGAATTTGTATATTCAAGGTCTATTCCCAAACATTTACCAAGGTAGAATTATACAATTCCGACTGAAAATTATGGTCATCACGACTTTGCTCCTATTAGCACTTTGTTTCCCACACTTACGGTAATTAATTTACATAGTGTTTAATTTGCAAGAAAGTGTTTCTTCATTATTTTTATGCAAACAATATGTCACTTTGACAACATCCATACACTTTTTGCATATTTAAGTATGTTCAGTCCAATTCAAGTACCATTTCGGCATTTTTTTCACATCACTTAATTGATCATTCAAGTACGGTACTTTTCAAGGTTAAAACTTAATTCAAGGACTTTTCAACTGTGAGTGCACATTTAGTGCACTTTTAGCTATCTACAGACTTTATCATTTATATACCGGCAATGTAAACCCAAAGATTATGGTTACGACATCAGATTCTATATCTATTATTCTAGCCTTGCTGTGTACAAACAACAATAAAATAAAAATTATTATTGCTTATATATAAATAAAGTTGATTCAATAAGTAATACTAATGAGGGACCTACCTCATTCGAAAGAATAGCAGGTTTTACCGTTGAATCAGGTATAAATAGTTAAACCTAGATATAAATATTTTACCTCACAGACAACTCGATGTTGACGGGTAGTTCTTGTTTAATTTTGAAACTACTTTAGCAGACAAGAAAAACTCTTGCCTTGTAAACAAACAAAAAATCTGTAAATAGCGTAACCAGATTTAGTAGGCACTCATTAAAGTTCGGAAGCGTGTATTATTTTCTGTAAGCGTAGTCGGTACTTATCGGAAATATTTGTTTATTATTGCACCGACTTTGTCCGAAATATGCAAGGAATATGTCCGGAGTGCCTACTAAATCTGGTCAACACACCAGGTACAGCTCAAAGACAAAAACTGTTAAAAAACAACACTGCAAGGTTGAATGGCTGTTTGTTTTAAGCATATATTAAAGTACATGCATTCAAAGTAATTTATATACTGTAAACCTAGAAATTATTTCGCGCGATTTAAGTTTGCGGTGTTCGCGGATCATAAAAATCTGCGAAAGTAAATAGCCGCGAACATGTCCAGGACAAGAAAAACGCGAAAGTTTCTCGTTTTTTCAAGCAAATTCAATTCGTTTACAAGACCGTATTAGAAGTGTTTTTTTTGTCAAAATATGGAATGTTAGGTTATTAGCCCTTTTTCTGAATAAAAGCCATTTATGATTACGTTACTATAATGAAAACACTTAAATATGTTTCTTGAAAAAAGTGTATAAATAGCGTTGTTCATTATGTTATAATTCTGAAGGACTGATAGTGTCAATAAAACTGTGAAAACATGACCAGCGTAGTTTGCATTTTTTGTAAACAATTGTCAATACAATACTAGGCAACTATCTACATCAAAAAGAGTTTGAGAGGGTTCAACAAAGGTGAGAACTATAATTAAGAAGCAATTATAAACGAAGAGAGCAATGTATGTGACAGATTATAATATCAATAGTTTTGTCACTGTGCGACTTAGTTTTCGCGTAGTTCGCGGGAGACTTAAAGACGCGAAAATTTGTAGACGCGAATATTCCGACGATCGGCAAAACACGAAAGTTTGTATCTGCAAAAGTTTCTAGGTTTACAGTATGCAAGATTGAACAAAATTGATCACCAAAAATGCATTTTATTTCCATTTTTATTAATAACAAACCCTAAATAGCTTTATCACTGACTATAATAGGCCATCAATGGTAACTGTAGAATTGTGTATAAACGTAAAATGATAATAACTTAACACTGCATGTGCACACTGTCCTCTTGTTCTCATTGTAGATTGAATGAGTAGTGCATTAAATGTGTTAGTGCACAAGATAAAACAAAAACTGCCGTTAAAAATTCATCTCAGCTGAAAATTTGCACACTTTCAAAAACAAGTATGTAATGTCTTGAAAAAACTTATCTATATAAGATAACTATTATCGGAAAAACAAGTTGATATCTGATATTGTAAATGTATGTTTATATTTTAAGGTGACATTACTGTTTTTATATTGCACTGTGTTTATTCTTATCATGATTGAATTGCTTTTATTTCTCATTTTTGCCAATTGATGTAACTATTGTTGTATACATATATTATGTAAATGTGTTTAATTTCAGAGGCTCGTAGGGAAGACTGACCTAACTATGTTGCCTCTATAAATAAAGTCTTTATTATTATTATTATTATTATATTATCTGCTTGTACACTCATATTTCGCTGACTTAGAATAAGTAGGTCATAAGTACAAAATCAATATTTTCAGAAAACAATGAAAAACTGTCTGAAAATATACTCCTTACGGATGGTAAACAAGCTCTTTTAGTTTCAGTTCGGTCAACAAGACAAGTTTCGATTTTCATGAAAATAGCTCAAAAGAAGCGCCTTGTGATGCTTATTTTTAAATATTATCAGTCTTATAAGCAGGTTTGGCCATAAAACCCTACCCTTTAAACCCGGGTTTTAAGCATGTTTTTCCATATTTTGGGGGTTTGAAGAAAATTATTTCTAAAAATATCCTAAGTAAGACTATAATAACTCTATTTTTGGGTTATCTGATCTTGAAAGTAGCATGTAGGTTAATATTTAGACCATTTTAAAGAGGATAATTGCTTTTGAAATTATTGCTAGGTGTGATATACAGTGTTAAACACTGACTGACACCTACAAAGGTGCTATTCAAGGCAATTCTTCATGTAATTTTATGAAATTATTAATGTTACAAATTAAAACCTGAAATTATTTTTATAAAACCCTTTAAAACCCCTTATTGCCCTTTAAAACCCCTTAAAACCCTTTAAAACCCATTTGGGTAGGGTTTTAAACGAAAAAGTGGGCTTTATGCCAACCCTGCTTAAGTTATAAGGTGACTTTTAGCTCTTGAGTAGTAGTTACAATTTTCTCATTCTACGCCAGCGATTTGTAGGGCTAGTTTTATCAGCGGCAGACTATAACTCATGTCATCTATATTAAAGCAAATAAAATTATACAAACATATAGGCGAACATAAACATTGCAGTTAATTAATTTCTGATTTCAACGTATAGTGCATGTCATATCAGTAGGTGGCCTACATATGTAATTGACACGGTATTGATTACCGCTTACTTGTTATCAGATTGCACTTATGTTATAAACAATAGAAGAATTAGTCTAGTATTCTATGTTAGGATACAATATATAGGTGATTCAAAGATCTCTGTCACAACCGCGTAAACAAACATTCGACCCGGTCGATTATTACAGGTTTCTCGGGATTAAATTATACCATCATAAATACACTTATATAATTAAAACTCTGATGGTCCTATAGGGTAGTGGTTTACTTACTGCATTTAGTTATTTAGAAATGAAACATTCTGACAGTTTTGACAGACATCTTTGAATCGATAATAGTTTATATACAAGTGACAGATTTGATAAATAAACAATCTACAACACTCTGTTGAGTGGCTGCTTGTTTTAACTACAGTATAATGATTGTTGAGGAGGCCTTGCTTGTTTTAACTATAATATTAATGATTGTTGAGGAGGCATAGCTTGTTTTTACTATAATATAAATATTTATTGAAATGTCCTTGCTTGTTTTAACTATAATATAAATAATTATTGATGTGGCATAGCTTGTTTTAACTATAGTATAAATGAATATTGAGGGCCTTGCTTCTTTTAATTAAAATATAAATTATTATTGAGGTGGCCTTGCTTGTTTTAACTATAGTATAAATGATTATTGAGGAGTCCTTGCTTGTTTTAATTAAAATATAAATTATAATTGAGGAGTCCTTGCTTGTTTTAACTATAAATGAATATTGAGGTGGCCTTGCTTGTTTTAACTATAATATAAATTATTATTGAGGTGGCCTTGATTGTTAAACTATAATATCAATTATTATTGAGGAGTCCTTGCTTGTTTTAATTAAAATATAAATTATTATTGGGGAGTCCTTGCTTGTTTTAACTATAAATGAATATTGAGGTGGCCTTGCTTGTTTTAACTATAATATAAATTATTATTGAGGTGGCCTTGATTGTTTAACTATAATATAAATTATTATTGAGGAGTCCTTGCTCGTTTTAAGTATAGTATAAATGAATATTGAAGTGGCCTTGCTTGTTTAAACTATAGTAATTAGTATAAATGATACTGTTAAATCATTAATTTTCGTGGGGGATTAAATTTCGTTGATTTCGTGGTTCACTTCAACCACAAACTTTAATCCCAACGAACATTGATTTAAACAAACATTCGACCCGGTCGATTATTACAGGTTTCTCGGGATTAAATTATACCATCATAAATACACTTATATAATTAAAACTCTGATGGTCCTATAGGGTAGTGGTTTACTTACTGCATTTAGTTATTTAGAAATGAAACATTCTGACAGTTTTGACAGACATCTTTGAATCGATAATAGTTTATATACAAGTGACAGATTTGATAAATAAACAATCTACAACACTCTGTTGAGTGGCTGCTTGTTTTAACTACAGTATAATGATTGTTGAGGAGGCCTTGCTTGTTTTAACTATAATATTAATGATTGTTGAGGAGGCATAGCTTGTTTTTACTATAATATAAATATTTATTGAAATGTCCTTGCTTGTTTTAACTATAATATAAATAATTATTGATGTGGCATAGCTTGTTTTAACTATAGTATAAATGAATATTGAGGGCCTTGCTTCTTTTAATTAAAATATAAATTATTATTGAGGTGGCCTTGCTTGTTTTAACTATAGTATAAATGATTATTGAGGAGTCCTTGCTTGTTTTAATTAAAATATAAATTATAATTGAGGAGTCCTTGCTTGTTTTAACTATAAATGAATATTGAGGTGGCCTTGCTTGTTTTAACTATAATATAAATTATTATTGAGGTGGCCTTGATTGTTAAACTATAATATCAATTATTATTGAGGAGTCCTTGCTTGTTTTAATTAAAATATAAATTATTATTGGGGAGTCCTTGCTTGTTTTAACTATAAATGAATATTGAGGTGGCCTTGCTTGTTTTAACTATAATATAAATTATTATTGAGGTGGCCTTGATTGTTTAACTATAATATAAATTATTATTGAGGAGTCCTTGCTCGTTTTAAGTATAGTATAAATGAATATTGAAGTGGCCTTGCTTGTTTAAACTATAGTATAAATGAAGATTGAAGTGGCCTTGCTTGTTTTAACTATAATATAAATTATTATTGAGGAGTCCTTGCTTGTTTTAAATAAAATATAAATTATTATTGAGGAGTCCTTGTTTGTTTTAACTATAGTATAAATGATAATTGAGAAGTCCTTGCTTGTTTTAACTTTAGAATAAATGATAATTGAGGAGTCCTTGCTTGTTTTAACTGTAGTATTAATGATTATTGAGGAGTCCTTGCTTGTTTTAACTATAATATAAATTAATATTGAGGTGGCCTTACTTGTTTTGTATATAGTATAAATGAATATTGAGGTGGCCTTGCTTGTTTTGTATATAGTATAAATGAATATTGAGGAGTCCTTGCTTGTTTTAACTATAGTATAAATGAATATTGCGGTGGCCTTGCTTGTTTTAACTATAATATAAATGATAATTAGGGTGGCCTTGCTTGTTTTAACTATAATATAAATAATTATTGATGTGGCATAGCTTGTTTGAACTACGGTATAGTATAAATGCTTATTGAGGAGTCCTTGCTTGTTTTAACTTTAGTATAAATGATAATTGAGGAGTCCTTGCTTGTTTTGTCTATAGTATAAATTATTATTGAGAAGTCCTTGCTTGTTTTGTCTATAGTATAAATTATTATTGAGGAGTCCTTGCTTGTTTTAACTTAATATAAATTAATATTGAGGAGTCCTTGCTTATTTTAACTATAATATAAATTAATATTGAAGAGTCCTTGCTTGTTTTAACTATAATATAAATGATAATTGAGGTGGCCTTGCTTATTTTAACTATAGTAATTAGTATAAATGATACTGTTAAATCATTAATTTTCGTGGGGGATTAAATTTCGTTGATTTCGTGGTTCACTTCAACCACAAACTTTAATCCCAACGAACATTGATTTTGACACTTGTTTTGTTACCTAAAATGCAAAATCCACGAATTCAAGTGCCAACGAAATTGTCTTTTTTACCAAAACCACGAAATTTCGTCCCAACGAAATTAAATGATTTTACAGTAATTGAGGTGGCCTTGTTATAGTCAGGGGGTTTTCGTCTGAGCTTGACTACTTACACAATTATTGAAAATAAAATTTTGAACTCACAATGGTTTAAACTTCCAACTGTCCACTTATCCAGAATAACGTATTATATACGTTTAAATGTTTGTCTCAAAACTGTTATAATTTATATTTTATAATATTATCCAGCATGTCATATTAAAGTACATTATTAGGTATGGGTTAAGCCTGTCAGTTTATAATCAGTGTAACAACTGCTTAAACTCCAAGTTATATGCTATATATATATTTACTTTCTGTTTAGAATTAATCCAGAGTTAAGTTAATGACAATAACATAATATAAATATAGATTTAACCTGTGTATGACATACTGAGTGACGAAGTCCATTAAACATTACCTTGACTGACATTTAACAACCAGTTTTTGTACAAAGTGATATCATTTACTACCGCTCAATCTATATAAAGTAACATGGATTAAGTTAGGATAAAATTCCTGTATTTTTGGGTCAATGTCACAGCTAAATAGAAATTGGTTTAAACTGGAATACAGCACTAAGTAGGGGTGACAACAGGCCCAAATTTGTAAACAGGAAAATCATATGCAGTCTGACATATTTGCCAGCATTGTCTAATGTCAGTGCATGAAAGGTAGAGGTAGCTGTGAACTAATTGTATAGGATTCTTTTGTAATGAGGAATGACCTTTTTTAACTAAGAGTCAGATATTAATTTTGTAACTTAAAGTACTTGTTTAAAAATAATTTACTCAAATTTCTAATTGCCCTTCATCAGGATTTATTTCTATTTGCATGTATTTAAGTTATATCCATCTTGTTGACTCAAATTTCTAATTTTCGGGCTCATAACTTAAATACATGCAAATAGAAATAAATCCTGATGAAGGGCATTAGCCCGAAAATTAGAAATTTGAGTCAATTATTTTTAAACATGAACACTTCTTTCCTATGAGAGACTATTTATATTAAAGTTCTTGTGTGTAAACTATCAATATTGCATTTCTGCGGCATTATATTATGTCACAAACAGTGACAGGTTTTGTTTGTAAATATTTTATTTACACTTGATAGATAAGAAAATAAAAAAATCTAGACACTTAATGATTTCGAACCTGTGACCTTAACAACATAAATAATGTTTCTTGGATGTATCGATGCGTTGCCGCTGAGCCAAAAACACAATGTGTTGTTTGACTAATAGCTGACACATCATCATAGATAATAAATTTTCTGACTAATTAGATGTCAAGGTTATCGTGTGTTTCATTTAGCATGTGCTAACCTGGCCACTTTATTTATGTCCAACTATAAGACGCCACAACAAAAATCTCGGACCGATATTGCATGATTTATTCTTGGAAATTGATAGGTTCAGTGGCCTTGTGATATATTGATAATTCATGCATTAATGTTGTATGTTATGATCAGGTCAATATGTATCTATATATACTTACAAAACAACAGTTATATATAAACAATGCAAGAGTTACATAAGTATACAAGCTGCTAGTTATATGAATCAATGAAATATAAATCAATGAAATACAAAACAGCAGAGCTACAGATAAGGTTTTAGTCCATAGGGTATTTTACCCCCCCCCCCCAGTAGGCTGATCAGCAATCAACCTTTCTCTAATGAATACACCTAGAAATTCTCTGGGATTTGTTTTCACAGTAAAATTTCTACATGCTGGACTATAATTAGGTATAATCACCTGTTTTAATCAAGTGATCACATCATTGAGCGGCAGTATGACTGACTAAAAAATAAAAAGTTAACAATACTCTATTCGCATCTACCAGTACCAGTATTTATGATTAATAACTACTTTAAAACTCGAATATAAAGAAAACTGAGCAAAAAAAAAATTATTTAAGACAGTTAAAATACAGTACTGTCGGGTAATTCTGCGCACCTAACGGGTATTGGCTTTCTACATTTGAGATCATTTTATTTTTAGAATAAAATATGGTGCTGTTTGGATAGAAACATTGTTACATTCATTGACAAATGTAAACAAATCAAAACATCATACCTTCGCTAAACTAGGTCAAAGGTCGTCACAAAACAAGATGGCTGCCGGTTTTCATGACGTAAATTGTTCTGGCTAATTCTGTGCAGTCAGACTTGTTTTTTTGTCTAGTCTGTTTCAAAGATTTGTTTCACAAGAAATGTATTACAGTATTGAAAGAATAAGTCATTTAGGTAAAGAACCACCAAATGCCTCCGCGGACCAAGTGGTGATACACTCAAGTAGTCCTTAAAAAAACTTTGGTTTGCCTGTAAATGGAGATATTTCTTGACAAATGTGGAGTTGAATGATGAAATTGAGTTTAAATGGTTGGTAAATATGCATGTGGTGTAGTAAAACTGTAATATTTGTATTATTTCACTATTTTGTTCTTGATACCAAAGTGAAAGTAGACTAGGCTAACACCCAGAACTCATAAATCCGGACATGCGTAAAAACGGATAGACCGTGTTTGAAGGACAAAAACTTTCTTAGAAGATAAATGACCCCCCTTTTTTATTTCATTATTTTGAAGCTTAAATGCCCCTCTTTACAATGATATATGTGGTCCAGGTGGCCATAGACTAAAAAAAGTTTAAAATTGGGGCCTACTATGGCCAATTTACATTGAGCTATAGAGCAAATCTATTTGGTGGTTTCTAACCTAAAGAAGGGCAAAATTCTAGTAAATTCATGTTTTCATTTTTTTTGCATTCAAATGTATGGAAATGCATCCCAGATAGGGTTTTGACCACTTTTATCTGTTTAAATTGTCTAGAAAAAGTGAAAATTTGGATTTTTAACATGAAAATCTAGAAAATTTCAGATTTTTTTCTTCTAAAATTGACATTTTTATGCCAAAATTGACCTTATTTTAGTGTCAGACAGGAGTAATTGTGATGAAATATGAAGAATAGACACATTATTAGGCATCTTAAGCATAATTAGTGTTCAGTGAAATAGTTTTGCACAAATACAACCCAATTTAAAATCACTATTCATAATATTTTGCAGGTGCTGGCCAAATTTCTCCTTAAAGGCGCATATGCGTGTTTGTCATTTTTTCTAGAATTCTTGCACAATTTGTCTAGAATTGATTATTGTGTGCTGCATATACATAGTAGTATTGAAAAAAGTGCAAAAATCACTTTAATAAGTAAAACTAGGCTGTCTTAAGGTAAAGAACCACCAAATGCCTCCGCGGACCAAGTGGTGATACACTCAAGTAGTCCTTAAAAAAACTTTGGTTTGCCTGTAAATGGAGATATTTCTTGACAAATGTGGAGTTGAATGATGAAATTGAGTTTAAATGGTTGGTAAATATGCATGTGGTGTAGTAAAACTGTAATATTTGTATTATTTCACTATTTTGTTCTTGATACCAAAGTGAAAGTAGACTAGGCTAACACCCAGAACTCATAAATCCGGACATGCGTAAAAACGGATAGACCGTGTTTGAAGGACAAAAACTTTCTTAGAAGATACATGACCCCCCTTTTTTATTTCATTATTTTGAAGCTTAAATGCCCCTCTTTACAATGATATATGTGGTCCAGGTGGCCATAGACTAAAAAAAGTTTAAAATTGGGGCCTACTATGGCCAATTTACATTGAGCTATAGAGCAAATCTATTTGGTGGTTTCTAACCTTCCCTTCTGTAGATCTGCCATCAAATTACATGAATTACCCTCATTTTACATGGATATCCGTAAAACACAGTGGAAAAGAGTGGAAAATTATTTTTACGCTCTTTTCCTTTATTTCTTCCCTCAAAAACCACCAAAATCCATGGATTTTGCATGGAAAATGACGGAAAGTTGAACTTAGTCATTTTCAGGAGCGGAAATCGATGGAAATCACTTAGACATTTTTATCAGACTTGTACTTAGAAGTTTTTATCCAGTGGTGGAAGTGAAAAATTCTAAGTCCAAAAACATGAAAAATGTTTTAAAAATTCATAAAGCCATAATCCAAACTATTTTCCACTGCACAATGGGATTCAAAACAAAGAACTTAAAATGAAGAATCTGAAAATTATATTAATTTGATTTATTGATTTTCAGACTAAATAAGGCATAATTAATAAAAATAAAAATTCTGTAAAAACTGGTATATAATTTATTCCTTTTTATAATTTATAAATAGTGCTTATTAATACAATTTAGTATTAAATCATTAGTAAATTGAATTTATTTGGAAAATTATAAGAACCATGAAGTATAAAACAGCATTAATTATGCTAATTTAAAAAGAATTATGTACTGGTCATAAAGAAAAAAATACACTGAAATGCCCATTTCAGAATTGCTGATAATTGTTTTAATACCTATTTCATAAACCTGATTTTTCAATAACATTCTATGGAGCAACTGATTCTAGGATTGACATCATAGTAACCTTTATAGATTATTACACCCTGCTGGTCAATGTGAGAAGGTTCTAAAATTAGATCTGCTGATAAGCCAGTTTCTGTAGTACATGAGTAGAGGGGCACCAATAGGCAGAATAATACATGTGCTGGTATGTATACAATAACCAACTGTTCATTTCACCCCCGAGTGTGCCTCACAGCTGTAACTGAATCTGATTAGCCATTGGCTGGAGACTGGTCCATACACATGTTACCAGATTTGAATGTTTGAAGGTGTGATGGACTAAACAAATATGAGTATGTGTGTACAGTGCTTTTATTCTGAGGGCATGTATATAAATCAACATTCTTGATCACAGGAAAACTATTTGTATCAGGATACTAAATTATGTCAGTTAATAATAGAGTTAACAACATTTTGGGAGACATTCCATGGTGTATTCCAATCAGTGAAAATCTGGAGAACAGAATGAAAAGGATTGCAGCTCAATTAAACACCAGGTAAGATGTGTTGATATTTAATAATTAATTCAGACATTGCTATTATATTTGTATGTGTTGCCTTCTTATATTATTTAACTAAAAACATAAAGTTGGCTTAATCAACCATGCACTAAGACTAAGGGAAATGAAAGCCACATGTTACTTCAGTGTGCATGCAACCATTACGAAAGTGATCAGTAATTTAGCATACTGGAAAAATTATGCTGGATTTTAATCACAGTGTCCTTTAATAGTGTTGCAAAGTACATTTTTTGTAAATTCAGCATTGCACCTCCAGAATGAAACAATTTGCATTAGTGCAACAGTATGAAGAAATAAAACCAATGTGTCAGGTTGAAAAATGTGCCACATTTATAATTTATAGTTTATTTTCTATAATACATTTCAGGTCAAAACTCAGATGGTACCACTAGCTGATACAAATGTGGCATGACTGCAGGCTTGACCGGGAATTTAGCTTCTTCAGTATTGTGGCAGCCAGTACTAACCAAGTTTACTGTAGACATTGCAGAGATTTATACTGTTCCTTTAAAAGGTAAAATATATTGAGTTTAAGGCGGCTCATCACCTTAGACCACGAAATGACGCCATTGTCGGATTTGATTGAAATTTGGTACATATGTTAAATGAAACATTGGCTTTCATTTGCCGACGTTACAACGTGATGACGTTCCAAACAATGACGTCATCAACGTCACAATTTGTCCCGCCAATTTTGTCAGATTGAACATAAATACGACGATAACTATTTTGTTTTTAAAGATATTCCAGTCATTTTTTCAGTTAATTACCGTTAAGATATAGCACTCGTGTTTGTTTGATCGTTAGCCTTTTACGAACCATAATTGCATTGAAAAATATGCTATTCGCTGTATAATTGGTAAAACGCGGACGCATTTTTTCTCTCAGCGTGCTTTGAATTTTGTAATAAATCACCACTTTCCTTACTTAATCTTAATAATCTGTTGAAATTTCCGTAGTCTACGGAAAATTCCCTTTCATCTGGATCAATAAAAAAAGAACAAAAACAGTTTAGTTTTTTTTCTACAGCGCGATGAAATCAAACTATCGCTCTTAAAATCGACGTAAATTACAACGTCAAAATGTAGATTTCGACGTCATCCGTTGTTAGTTTACGAGTTTATGTGTGTTCAGAAATTATACCCTGGTCACATTTGCCCTACAAGCTTCGCAACTCGTAGAGGACTCGGTGACTTGGTGAAAATGTTAACTTTATGGTATGTTGAAATTTCGACAAATGTATCCACATTGTATTTTTATATAATGTGTATGACTGCTGCCTAGCTATATCAAAGATCCTTTAAAAAATTAAAAGAAAATTAGTTACTGAAAAACAAGCTTTGAATAATTATAATGATGACAATCAATTATAAAATATGCTTGTGTGACTTTCTATTTTTCGCTCAAAAGTGTTTTCATTTTATGAGCAAGGTTAAAGTTTACAGACAGACGGACGGACGGACGGACGGACGGACTTTAAATTCTACTTTCGTTTTCACTATTTTCGTCTTTGGTTTTCCGTATAAAATAGACACCTAAATATCTTTTCGTTAGCACGGACAGACGGACGGATGGTGTTGGATGAATAACACGAAGCAGTTTATGTAAATGCATTCTCGGAAAGACCACAGCAGTGTGGAATAGCCCGCCCACAGTCCGGATCTTAATACATATGGCTTCTTTCTATTGGACTATCCACTAATTCCTAATTTACAATCCAAATTAAAAAAAAAAAAAATTTTTTTGTCGAGTTACATCGAAAGGCAATTTAAGAAGAAGAATTCGTAGAAATCAGAATTTGAATCAACAGTCTTAAAGGATGAGTGTAAGACGGGATACATCAGACGGATAGAAATTGTGAAAACGTCGAAAAGCACGTCATAATGAAGTCGCGGACAAAATAAGGTATTTTTTTGAAAATTGACGGGTTTTTTAAAAAATCATTCGAGTGACAATTTTCAAACTGTTACCATAATTACTTACATCTTTTGTCTAAGAATGTAAAAGATTTTACTCTGACAGCAAAACGTAGAGATTTGATAAAAATACCCCGAAACGGTATGCTTTCTTTTTGGACACCCCGTATTGAAAAAGAAACAGGTACGAATTCCATTCACCAGAACATTTTTTAAGTGTTATAAAGCCTGACAGGACAATACATAAGACTGTATCTTCAATGGACCCCACGTTACAGCGACTATCGTAAAAATGAAATCCAGACTGTGACAGCTGCCCGATGAAATTCATGTGATGTACGTTAAATTAATATTTGCTATGTTAAATTTACGCTGTGTACATTTGTGCCGTGTATGTAATGCACATAACAAATAGATATAGCAAAATTATATTAATATAATTTATTTTTAGATCAATCAGTAATGATGTCAACGGTCCTTTCATCAACCATTCGGGTGACTGTTACGTTCATCCGTGGTTTTTTTTACAAAATCTCGACCGGGATTCGTTGTCATTCCAGCTAACTAGAGTTGAACTGGTTGGTAACTCAGAGGTGATATTAACATGTAACGTAGTCTAGTCGTAAAGAGCTAGGTGAGCACATCCGGTTGACCAACGGATTACTTTGCGTAGGGACGTCCAACCTGCTATGTTCTCCTAGTGGGCGCCTATCAAACTTTTATGCACAGTTGCATACATGGCCCCAGCCCCCGGGATGGACCGGGGTTTTTTACTGCTGGGTTGTCAATCCCCCGCCCTTACACGGCCTTGTGAGGACAGCTGATTGTAAATTCTCTGCTACTAAATATTATCCCCGGGTCATTGGTTAGCTGAAAAAATTCCCAACATTTATCCGGCCCTGCGGGGGAAGCTAGAAAGTAAAATCCTGGATGTTACCCCGGCTATCCCCCGTTGATTCTAACCAACGTAACGCACATTTGTTGAAAGTCGGTTTTGTACCTATTAACATGCATCGTCTGTCACATCACCCTGACTTTCTGTTAACTATTTATGCCATTTAAAAACAATTTATTACAATGCAGTAGGAGTCATACTTATATTGCCAAACAATTATTGTCTTCGTTGCGGGTTCCCCTAGCTGTATTATATAATTAAATTATTTTGCGACTGCAAATAAAATTTAAAATTTTGTGACGTCATTTTTTACGTTAAATTGTATATGACAACATAAACCCTCATATTAATAAAATGACGAATATATAAGATAAAACCTTTAAATGCTATCAAAATATTGGAATTACCTTAAAGAAAACGATGAACGTTTTTGTGTTTTTAAATGACAAAACACTGTAACAATCGACGATAACGTAACGCATTTTACTGGAAAAAATCTGCACTGCGCCGCTTACGCATTATTGTGTTGCTAAGGTAACGTGTTACTCTTGATACAATGGGTACTTTATAAAAATATTTTGAGATTATTGTTTGTAATAGATTAATGTCCCTGTATGGTATTTTTCATACTGATCTGACTTAAAACAAACTTTTTAGAGCAAAAGTCCACGAACTTTTGGATAACCCCACGTATGTACATTGGTGAACTTCGTTGATTCCATTTGGGTAGTGATAATACACTAGTATATGTTTTATACGTGTACGCACAGTACACAATGTCCTGGTATAAACGAGCCGATTTCCGGCAATTGCAATAATGAGTTCACGTTGAATTATAGAGTACGGCAATAATGAGTACAGTGATCAGATTTCACATGTGCTTTATGTTGGTTGTAAGAAAGTCCGGAACGGAGATTCTAATCAGAACAACGTTCCGAGCTCACACTGGTCAAGTCTCTGTTAAAGGTAAAGAGTCTTAAACAGCATCTCCAACACAAAGTATGTTTTCAAACATTAAAATACGACATTATTGTGACTATCGCATCTAAAACACCGGATGAATTATAAAATTTAATAATAAAATAATTAGTGTAATAAAAAATTGTAACTCTTTCAATTACGCGAATTCACAAACTCTAAAAAAAAGTTTTGGTATTCGAACCAACGACATTCGGAGCGAAATTCCTGAACGTTACTTACTGCGCTAATCTGTCTATCGAAAAATTACACACATTAGCAAGTATCACAGCTTAAAATAATGATTATTAAAACCAATAAATTACGGGTTACCCGTCCAAATAGTCTCGTCTGAAAGGTCATGGTCCAGGGTTCAAATTGAACTACTTTACTATACACATGTACTACTGAACTGTGCTCGTAGAGGGTTCTACGAGTTACAAACATCCGTACGATACTCGTACGAGTTTACGATGTCTATACAGACTTTATATGAGCTTGCTAAAACTCGACTCGCACAGATCAAAGAAAATTGAAATGTGATGAAATGTGACTTTGCGATTTGACCTACGAGTAACGTGCGATGAACGTCCGGGCTCCGTGCTAGCTCCGTACGATGTCCGTATTGATACGATACGCTTCGCCGTATATACAAATTTTTACGACAGGGTTGTCTTATAGGAATAATTACAGATTTATACAATTTTATGTATCATGAATGCAGTTATCACTAGTGCTTTATTTATCTGGCCTACAATTTTATGTCAGTTCGAATAAAAATGCTATAGGTTTTATATTTTGAGCTGTTATAAAGTTGTTTATTCAATCAGATTTTATAAGGTATATTTTTACTAATTCTGATTAATTAAACTTGTAAAATGTACTAGCTCAACTGACGTTACTCATAAACTACGTTAACGTCAAAATATATATTTTGACGTTGTAATTTACGTCGATTTTTACGGCGATATTTTGATTTCATCGCGCTGTAGAAAAAAAACTAAACTGTTTTTGTTCTTTTTTTATTGATCCAGATGAAAGGGAATTTTCAGTAGAATACGGAAATTTTAACAGATTATTAAGATTAAGTAAGGAAAGTGGTGATTTATTACAAAATTCAAAGCACGCTGAGAGAAAAAATGCGTCCGCGTTTTACCAATTATACAGCGAATAGCATATTTTTCAATGCAATTATGGTTCGTAAAAGGCTAACGATCAAACAAACACGAGTGCTATATCTTAACGGTAATTAACTGAAAAAATGACTGGAATATCTTTAAAAACAAAATAGTTATCGTCGTATTTATGTTCAATCTGACAAAATTGGCGGGACAAATTGTGACGTTGATGACGTCATTGTTTGGAACGTCATCACGTTGTAACGTCGGCAAATGAAAGCCAATGTTTCATTTAACATATGTACCAAATTTCAATAAAATCCGACAATGGTGTCGTTTCGTGGTCTAAGGTGATGAGCCGCCTTAAGAGGAGTTGGTCAAATAAATTTAATCCATTATGTAACTCAGCATCCCAATGTAACACTGAGTTTCATGATATTATATTATACTTGAACAGTGAACTTCTATTGTTTGAAAACACTATCAACTCCTCCACTAAAATATGTGTATTGATAAAAATTAACATATAAAACATTAAAATGAGCATTCTTTTCAATGTCTTTCCATTTGGTTCTAAATTAAGATACATTGTATATGTAACTGTTAAATTCGATTTTCAGTCATGGTGCAAGACAATTTAATGAGAGGACAATTCAAAATGACAAACAGAATAATATCATGGATACAGAACATGAAGAATATGTTCCAGAGAATTTGTGATAAGATCATCAACAAAACTTTGAGAACGGAACAAAACATTGAAGCTGTTGTTTATTTTATTTTCAATGAATGGGACATTACTAATAGCCTTGAAATGCATTGTCTTGCTTTGGAAAACCTTTTATTTTGATTCAAATGACATAAGTAAAATATTGACCATAATTCATGTAATTATTTTTTAAAATTCTTTCTATATAGGTATAAGGTGACTCAAGCGTGCAGTGTGAATCAATATAAGCTGGAATCGTTCCAATACTCTATCGTTTCCAATCAAATTCCGTGGTTTACCATCAAACTCCATGGTTTACCATCATCATAGCATTTGGCGTAAATCCACGTAAAAGAGCGGAATATCGTTCCAATTATCCTTCGTTTACCATCAAATTCCGTGGTTTACCATCATCATGGCATTTGGCGTAAATCCATGTAAAAGAGCGGAATATCGTTCCAATACTCCGTCATTTCCCATCAAATTCCGTGGTTTACCATCATCATGGGATTTGGCGTAAATCCACGTAAAAGAGCGGAATATCGTTCCAATACTCCGTCGTTTACCATCAAATTCCGTGGTTTGCCATCATCAATGGCATTTGGTGTAAATCCACGTAAAATAGCGGAAATATCTAAAATTGACCCTCATTTTCCCATTTTCCGTTGTTTTACATCAATTTCCACAAAATCCCTCGTTCCAATACTCCGTCGATTTCCGCTCTTTTTCCCATGGAATTCCATGGCAGATTTACAGAAGGGTTTAGACAATGTTGACAAAAAAGGAATTGTCATGATCATCCATTACAAAAGTGCTTTTATTCAATTTATGTGTCACTTGGTATGTCAAATTAACGAAAATCGCCGTTGACACTCATTTTGGTCAAAATTTCGTAGAAATACTTTTCAGATTTCGTATATATGATAATAAAACTTTACACCAGTAACACAATCTACAAAAACACTTGAGGACCGAAGGGAAATGACCCAGCAAAGAAATAGAAAGTTAAGGTGCGCAGAATTAGCTGGTGCGCAGCATTACCCGAAACTACTGTACTTCAAGCTGCCCAAATACTCTACATGGCAGTGTTTGCAATAATTCATCAGTTAGTTGCATCCATGGCCCAACCCCGGGGATGGGCATAGAGTTTTATTTTTAGGTCCTCAAAACTCCTACCATTACCCACCCTGCAGGGGGCAGCTGCCAGTAAAATCTCCGGTATTGAGCCAGCCCCTGACAACTACAATGTAAATATTGTTCCTGCCGCAGTACATGGGAAGCTGAGACGTAAAAACACGGCCGTTTCCCCGGCTATCTACACCGCCCATCTCCAGGTAGTACTGTTGACCAACGATAGTATTATACTTTATAGTATGTGCACCAAGTTTCAATGTATTAGCAATGATAGTTGACAACATAAATAACTTTATTTTGTACAAAAAAATCAACCAAATTTAGTGTTATTACAGTGTTAACAGTCTAAGTTGAAAAGGGCCATGTCAGACACCTAACAAAATCTTAGCAATTGGGTTGATGGATGACAATAAAATAAATAAGAGAAAAATTATGTGTATCAAATCGCAATGCAAAAGCATTGAAAATCAGTAAGCATAAAAACAACATTTAACTTCATTAAAACAGAAATCACACCGACCACTATCACAAACATGTAACAAAGCCATAAACACAAATTATTGACAGAGAAAATGAAACAAAAAAACTCCTGAAATTCCAAGCTTCAGCTATCAAAAAATCCTAATAACGTGTAGAATCACCCCAATAGTATAAATCACTGAGTTTCACATAGTCCAAGCTTCTTTGATGATTATTTATCATTAATAAAAAATAAATAAAAAATATTCATTATTCCATTTCAGTGATTATTCCATTACATCGTCTAAGACATTTCTTCTTTCAAACCCAACAGGGGTACGACTCAGATTTTATTGAAGATTATGTATTTTATACAACGCCATTGAATATGTGAAATGTAAGAATAGGCGTAATAGGCGTTTAACCAAATAAACAATTTCAGATTGAGTCGCGTTCATTTTATGATAAAACACATGTTGTCAACAAAATAAACAGATAAACATTGATGCCTTATAAATGGATTTAACCATATATTCTATCAACGTACCGTACTTCAGAAAATAAAATCTTTCGTATGAAATACCAGCAATTCCGTTAATTGTTTCAATCCTATGAATTTCACAGTTTCGTTGCAAGTTGCCATTATTTGAAATTGGATAATAACAATTTGAAGTGTTCTGACAAACCACATGATTTATTTTGGGGATTCCGGGGGTTTCCCAAGATTGTCTTCTGCGAAAATAGCATTATTTTTGTGTGAGAATGTTTCAATACCCCCACTCAAAAATACACAGCTTATCAGCAGCTTAGTTGCCTGCTGTTATGAGACAAAATATATCCGAATTCATCATATCCGGTTACATGCACACTTATTTGTTATTAAATACGTTTTTACTTACCGACAGTGTTTAAACATTCAAACAATGACTATAAGATGTCTTCATATCAACACAATAACTGCCCGATGTTCCAATGTGCTATCACTGGCAGTCAAACCTGCTTATGAGACATTTTTGCAGCATTTTTGTACTTGTTATTATTTTCAATTATCGGGTTACATAACCGGTGTTGGTGTACGTTTCACTGTCGCATCAAAATCAAAGCACTGAAACACCACAATTTTCAATTAGGTACACCAGTACCGATTAAAAAAAATGTATGTGTTTCGCATGCAAATAATGCCTTGAAAAAGGTTATTATTCTGTGTTCTAGAATTCAAATTCAACTGTTACATTGAACGTGAACCAAATAAGACGGAAAGATGCAATTTCTTCAAAGGAGACTACAAAGACATGATTGATGAAATGACATTAGATTGGACGAAGGAACTAGATGGAGACACAAACCAAATGTTTGGAACGTTTCTACACATGTTCAATTCTGCCAAAGAGAAATTCATACCAAAAAGTAAGACAAATACCACAAATAAGGCAAAACAACACAACTACCTACCGCTAGATTTAAAGACTATAAAGAAGATAAAGAAGAAGCACCGTTGTTGGCAAAGATATATGGAGACAAAAGATGGCAGGAAGTACCAGGAATATACAAAGATTCGTAACCAGGTTAAAGGACTAGTGAAAAAGGCCAAAATAAGGATGGAAAAGGACATTGCAACAAACATAAAAAAAGATCCGAAAAGATTCTGGCAGTATGCAAATTCAAAAAGAAAAACCAAGTCCGGTATAGCTGAGCTGAAAGTGAAATCTGAAAGTGGAGATTACATATTTACAAAGGGTGACAGAGAGAAGGCTGAAGTTCTGGCTGACTTTTTCTCAAGTGTATTCACTGAGGAACCAGAAGGAGACATACCGCCACTTGAACCAAGAGTAATTGATTATGAATTTGTTGACAATCCATTCACAGAAGAGGAAGTATATAAATTGTTGAAGGGATTAAATCCCAATAAATCCCCAGGTCCAGATGGTTTACACCCAAAAGCACTAATGGAGCTGAGAGATGCGATAACATGCCCATTGACAGTTGTATTCAACAAATCACTGCAAACAGGCCAAGTTCCAGACCTATGGAAGCTAGGAGGAGGAACAATCGATGCTATTTACATGGACTTTATGAAAGCGTTTGACAAAGTGCCTCATAAACGTTTAAAAAGCAAGCTATATTCGTATGGCCTCAGTGTGCAGATCATTTCGTGGGTAGAACAATTTCTACATAATCGCAAACAAAAAGTGCTTGTAAATGGTCATGCGTCAACATGTCACCAAGTTACCAGTGGTATCCCTCAAGGCAGTGTTCTAGGACCAATCTTGTTTGTGATATATATAAATGACATGCCAGACTGTGTAACAGCACCAGCTTACCTGTTTGCAGACGACACCAAGATATATACAGAGATCAAGACGGATATAGATAGACAAAATCTCCAAAATGATCTAGACGCACTGCAGAGATGGTCCGATATCTGGCTCCTGAAATTCCACCCAAAGAAATGCAAGGTACTACGCATATCCAATAAGAAAACGTCTGAAGATGGAAACACATTCAACTACCACATGACTTCAAAAGGGGAGGAGAAAACAACACTGGAACATTCAAATTGTGAAAAAGACATTGGCGTAGAAGTAGACAGTCTCCTTAACTTCGAACATCATATGCAGCAGAAAGTCAACAAAGCAAATAGTATCATGGGACTGATAAGAAGGACATACTCTTACCTGGATGAACATAGTTTTAAATACCTGTTCCAAGCACTAGTCAGACCAAACCTGGAATACGCCCAAGCAGTATGGTCGCCATATAAAGAGAAAGACATTGAAATCATCGAGAATGTACAGAGGAGAGCGTCAAAACAAGTACCGAGTCTACGTAACCTGGAATACACAGAAAGATTGAAAAAGCTGAAAATGCCAACTCTAAAATACCGACGACTGAGGGGAGACATGATAGAAGTATTCAAAATAATGAAAGGAATATATGACACCAATGTAACAGAAAGATTTTTAGAACAATCAATACACACTAATACAAGAGGACATGATCTAAAACTTAATAAGAAACCATTCAAGACCAACAAGAGGAAATTCTATTTTACGAACAGAATTGTGGATGCGTGGAATAGCCTTCCACAAACTGTAGTGTCTGTGAAGAAAGTGATTAATTTTGAAATCAGACTAGATAAACACTGGGGGGACCAAGAAGTTAAATATAACCATAAATCAGACCTTATATTCACAAATGCAAGAGGAGACAAGAATATTCAAGAAGAAGAGGTGGATATAGAGGTTTTATAACCTGCGTCCACAGAAGATCCTAAGGTATCCTAAGGTATTATTTCTGATATCATCAGAATGTTGCAAAATAATATTCCAAGTTGGGGATTGCTTGGCAGTGCCTTCTTTTTTTTCTTGTTAAGAGTTTGCGGCGGAATACAGATTCACATCTATATAAGTCGTGGAGGTATGCAGCTATTTAGATAAGATAAGATAAGATAAGATACTGTTTATTTTCCAATTTTGGGCCCACATATGGGCATACAATTTTGTAATATACATGGCCTAAAATATTTAGTAACCACGCTCAATCGTAATCACCAATTTTCGGCTATTTCGTAACCTATCATAACCATACACGGGCCGATTCGTAACCTACCTCAAAATATCTTGAAATACAATTTGCTATTCATTCCGTAAATATTAAACAAAATTATTAATACATTTGAACATTAAACTATTTTAACACCTTTTAATCACATTTCTACAATATTATAAGCCATGAATTTATCTTATAAATAAACTTACCGTATAATATTTCGGTCGTTACGAGTACGCGGGTACTTTTTTGGTTAAGATTAAGTCTGGTTACAAAATGACCTGTATTCGTCTTGGAGATCCCGGTTTTCGTACCGTTCTTGGTACAACTCATACACAAGTCTTGTAAATTTGAACACCAGGTTTTCAAGTCTCTGTAGTCACTGTGAGTACAGTCTATAATTATCATATTTTCTGTTCTGGACTCAGTTGCCATATGCTCTCTTTATAGATGACGTCTTTCACAATTGGACAGTGATTTTTTTACCTGCTATTTCGGAGTAATGGACTCGCAAATATCAGTGAGGATGCATCTACATTATATGTTGTACTGTAAGACTTGACCACTATACAACGGTGCGCAAGAAAACAGAAAGCGGAAAAACATGAAAGTGTAAGATAGAAGCAAATTATAAATGATATTTGGACTTGTCCTTTCAATTTTTGGAATTATAGATTTGCAAGTTATTGAGTCCCAGGACTCATTCATGGAAATTTGTAAAAATATCATTGATTGGGTCTCTTACAGCAGATCAAAAGCTCTATATAGAAAACTTTAACTGTTTAAATCGAAGTACTGAATGCATTAATTAATCTTATTTGAGTTTGAAACTCACTGTGAATTGTCATAGAGATCTGTCAGTGTCCATATAAATCATTGATCATTTTGTCATACTGATCATTGTGTCATTCCCAATATCAACATTATTAAAATGGAAAAAAAAATACTTTTCTGGTTACAGCTTGTGCAAGGTGCTTGAACAGAGCTGGAATTGATGTCCATTGGCAGCATATAACACTGATACAAAATTCTGATACTTTTGCCATAAGATGAGAATTACTTGGACACAGTGATGACACTATTTTATGGTCTGGCCATCTTGTTTTTACTAATAATATGTTCATTAACTTGAAAGTGTTTTGACCACCATGTGAAGTGACTGAAATCTTCCAGCACAGTACTAGTCACATCTTATTTACCTGCATTCTCCATCATGCCCACATCTTTCTGCAGCATACCAACATCCTTACCTTTCATCCACATTCTGTCTTGTTTGCAGACAACACTTTCTTGTTTGGTTCGGCGAAATATTTTTGTTTCAGAGGAATATTAATTTTTCTCTATAGAAGTCCTGCAAGAAGGCCTACTAGAGAGTGACTGCAATTCAACACAACCAAGTGTGATTATAAAGGTGAATCATATAACCAGGAATAAAACACCCTTTCAGACTAACTTCATCCATGGAGGAGAACTCTGTTGTGAGATGAGGCAAGTACCTTTACCAGAACAGCAAAACAAGAAGGTCTATAGCTTTATATTACTTACTGGGGACCAATATTTTGAATGAATTGGAATACCTTTGCACCTTATGACCACCAGGTGCAGCACACCTGTACTGCTTAATATAACCTAGGCTTCAGTCTATAAATGGTTTTATCAATATCCATTTAATGGTTTACGAGATGTTAGTGAAGAATTTTCACTCTTAAAACTTAAAATCTAACATGTTTGAGTATACTAACTAGGGGAGAAGAGTTGTTGTTCACACATGCCAGTGTTTTACTGGTATCAATGGTAAGGAGTCCAGCTGCTACATACAGGATGGAAATAGTATTAGTTCGAACATAACAAGACAAACTATAAATTAAAAACTTGTATTTTTATTACAATGAAAAGTTCATAATAAGCTACATATCTTAACTATGGCATACTATAAATAAAACAAGCATAATTATAATAAAACAAACAAATAATTATACATCTGGTGATTAATACCCCTGTAATACTGTGTTATCAGAGGCAACAAGGGCACTTAACTCTTCCATGCTTGGACAGACGATAAACAAATCAATCAAGGGCACTTAACTCAACCAAGTCATACATATTTCATGGTATAAATATTTAAAGTGAAATACAGCAGACCTTTGATGTTTCAAACTGCCTTCAAACGGGTAAATAAATTCAGGCCATCTACTTATTTGAGAAAACTACTGAATACTAGAACATCAAAAACTGCTTTAAGCATCAAAGTGTTAATACACATGTGCGTCCAAACCTGTCTACAAGATCATATCAATTAAACTACCACATGCGTTGGTGATAGCTCAATCTGTTGTTCTTGTATTTAAATTCACCAATATTAAATGATTAGCTGCATCAAGCAACCATATTTGATGCATTCATTCTAAGCTTCTCAGGACTAACCCACCATAAGATGATGCCTTCCCCATCAAAATCCTTTATGAAAGTATATCGTAAGGCAGCATAATTGAAGGATGGGTACCGCCCTTTATAAGGTTGTTCTCTAATTGCTATGTTCATACTGCATGCCGACATTTTGGTTTGTCTATAAATTAAATGCATATGCACAATGGTAGTTACACCCTTGAATATTGAAACTTACGCACAATCACCAAAACAACCTTGCTTTAAATGAATGCAAGTAGTCAGAAGTTGTTTCCCATTATTATAAACGATAAAACACATGAAATATTATATACAGTAATAGTTCCAACAAAGATCAAACAAAGATCAAACAATAATTATAACACAATCAAAATCTGTTGCTATGACAACTCCACAAAAGTTATATGTGAGTATGTATGATATAATTCTTTTTACCTCCAAGGCCAATGTTACTGATCAACCACAAGAACTGGCTTCCAATTGGGGCCTTTATAAGTTTAAGTCTTTTTTAACACATCTTGGAGAATAGAATTGAATATGATTACAGTGATGTTATTTATGCTGGAAACATGTTCCACTTCCACCAAAACTGATTATTTCATGATTTCATAGTAAGTAAATATAAAAAGGAAGATATAACTGATAATGGGAACAATATATTCCTTTTTTGTATCAATTTACATGTTTGCTCCATAGTCAATATGGCACTTATCTTAGATGTCTACACTTTAAATACAGGTTCGAGACAACAAAAAAGTACGAAGAAAACTATTTCCTAGGGTCTGAATGAGGCATATTTTTCTTATTTTGGTAATTTTGCATAATTTCACAGATGCACAACATAACAATGAGCGTCATAAACAACAAATGATGATCTAGGAAGCACCATAGTTCATATGAGTACATTTAAATACAAGTTAACACTGCATATAAATGTACATGTTTATCATATAGGTACATGTGTAGTAGGTGTGTTTAATATACTAATCAAGGACTGAATAAAGTTGTAACATTTCTCAACATACATTGTTTACTCAAGACTTGGCCTACCACGGAACCAGTAAAATACCGTATAAAATGTCTTAATTCATTTCTGGTAAATTTATGATACAAAATACAACTTTTGCTGAATGCATGGCCTGGTTATGTATGGTATAATCTACCAATCAGTAGGAAGTAAACAGTTTAGCATCCAGTAGGAAGTAAACAGTTTAGCATCCAGTAGGGAGTAAACAGTTTAGCATCCAGTAGGGAGTAAACAGTCTAGCTTCCAGTAGGGAGTAAACAGTTTAGCATCCAGTAGAGTAAACAGTTTAGCATCCAGTAGAGAGTAAACAGTTTAGCATCCAGTAGGGAGTAAACAGTCTAGCATCCAGTAGGGACATTTTACTGTTTTCAACATGGCACTTTTTTCAAACAAGTTACAAACATACAATGGACATGTTTTACAAGATAATATCAAAACTGTATGAAATGAAATTACACATCCTAAGCATCTGTTATGCATATTTACAGTTTTACTAACATTTTATTATCCTATATATCTATAACATTTAACTGGGGTTTCATATACATGACCTCTGAATTGACCTTTCAACTTCTAATTAAAATAAGCCACATTTTGACCCTCTAAGAATTTGGCGGATAATAAAGTGATAGGTATTGTAACTATCATATATGTAAAAGTTTTAAACTTCAGCGGCACGTATTTATCATCATAATATCTCTTGAGATTCAGACCCTAATGAAACCCCCTAATGAAATATATCTTCCCCTAATGAGCTTGGTCTTTTTAATTGAAGCAATTGAGTTGAGCTTGTGCAATACACCTTATAAAAGTTATTACAAAAAGGTAATCGTGGAGGTGAACTGAAAATTAATCTTATTTTAGTATAAAAGTATATAACAGGAAATATTTATTTGCATTCTGTGGTTTTGTTTTACACATGTATTGAACACAATCAAATTGTACAAAAAAACATAAAAAAAACATTTTCTTCAAAAAAAACTTAATGTAGTCTAAAGAATTACATTTTTAATATAATTATACAAACCCATGTACATTTTATCAAACCATGATGAGCCAAGAATACCATTTACACTTGGCAAATGTGACCAAAGTTAACAATGTGAGATAATGAACAAATAATATACTGTATCAATAAAAATACACAAAGAATGAATAAAAATGTAATACAAGAAAGTATGTGTAGAGTAACTGGCATAATTAAATGGATACAATATTCATGATATTTAATAACATAATTAGTATATATCATTATTACATACCCTTAACAAATCTACTCCTTTGATTGGTCAAAAGGGGTGAATGCCCGAGTCTGCACAAAGTGGTACAGCTACCCAGAAGTGACATTCACAATTTTCACAAAGTACATAAAATCGACACTGCCATATATAAACAAAATGCTTACTCTGTCAAGATGTTCTAACTTAAGTAACTATATTTTGTTGCTAATTTGTGACTCAGTTGTTTTTTGTGACTAACAACAGGAAATATTCCAGTTTTTCCTGTACGTAGGAAGTATTGGCCAATCAAATGAGAGCATTTGAGAAGGGCATAAATTGTGTTTTGTAAAAAAAATTATCGACTTGTCAATATGTATCTGATAATTGTAACAGGTAAGTAAAATGTCAATAACTGTATAATATTCAGCAGTAGTATTTTACACTGGTTACTGTATTGATTTTTTTCTTTCGTTTTCAAATTGTCTTTATCAATGATACAGTTACCTGTGGTATTGCATACACATATAACAACATATTTATCTAACTATCTACAGTAAATAGTACACATATAAGGCAGACATAAAAGACACATGAAAATCATCTTCCATTCTATTGCTAACATCACCTTTAAATTATTTTCCCGTATTTCAGTGCATAGATAGTTCATGAATCTGGAATTAAAATTTCGTAACCCAACATATTTCTTTCTTTTTATTTACCGGTATTCATGTTTGACACATGCTAAATACTTCACACCAAGAAACTTTTACAGATACAAACTTTGGCGAACTCAGCGAATTTATTCAATCTGAAAATTCCGTGAATTTAAATCACGCAAAATAGTTTCTTGGTTTACAGTATTTTAACAGGATCTTGAATTTCAAGCAAGATATTCAACCATTGTATGAGAGCATACATATATACACAAGGACCTGACTAGTTTCAGCATAATCTCGCAACAATGGGATCAATAGTTTATCATTGCTGATCTATATACCAAATTGGGTGAAAATGTGTAAAACATTTACTTTCATAGTAAAACTCAATAAGTTCCAGTGAGCAGGTATGTACTATGATAACAAATGACTTATTGTAAAGATGTAATGTGATAGTAACTTTTAATATTCTAAATACATACTCATACCAATGGTACCAATTTATTTTCTTAAGTTTGACCATTTTGCAGGACAAAGTTGTAGTATTGGTGATTGTATTTTAAGAGCCACAAAACGAGACTGAGCCACTATTGAATTACATTTTGTTGTATTTGTAGGTTAAAAGCCAAACTATGCATTAAAAGCTAAATAAATGTTTTTGTTGTTGGTGGTGTATTAATGACTTTTATTGTACTATATGAACACACTGACTTGCTGGTAACCATATACAGTAAAATCATTAATTATCATGGGGATCTCATAGTTCACCTTTAACCATGAAATCAAATCCCATCGAACAATTATTTTGACCTTTGTTTTTACTTCCTGAAATGCAAAATCCATGAATTAACGTCCCATCAAAATGGTCTGTTTTACCAAAAAAACACGAAATTTTGTCCCCTCGAAATTGAATGATTTTAGAGTATATGAATCTACAGGAACATTTAACCAGTCTGTTTCATCTTTTCTAAGATAGGTATGATCATATCAAATCTTGGACGTTTTCCTGGATCTTCATTCATACAGATTTTGAGTAGTTTAGATATATGTGTAGAGATTCCAGGTGGTATTGAGATACGTAGACCTTCCAAGGCAACCTGTAATATATGACAATATGTTTATGTTTGTTTATTTGTGAGTAATGCCATGTGAAGATTTTCAGTCATACCGTGGCAGATTCACCTATGGTATATATTGTTAGTAAGCTGGCGTGTCCTTCCACAAGGAATCAGTAACTTCTTCATATAAGGTCCAGCATGCTAACCATAAGGATCACAGTCATGGCCATAATGTTTTAACAATTTTTCACTCATATACATAGGTCAATTCACCAAACCAGTTATGGCTAACTTACTCCTCCACATGGAATTGGAACCTACACCACATGAGGAGAAAAATAGTCAATGACATCAAAATTTCATGGACGAATATGACATGCTTTGAAAACGTTCATCATTACACTGATACACTTTAGTATTTAGTGGAATAAACACTACGACTTGCTGGCATGTCCTCATATACCAAAGGTTAGTAAGTTAACTTTCCTGTCAGGATGTAGGTGAAAAATAAAATATTATGTTACTGTACAGGAATATTATACAATACCTTCATTCCTATTTCCATCGGTGTTAAATCAGCGAAAGGCACTTCCCGGGTTTCTAGTTCAAACAACATTATAGCAAAACTCCACATATCTCCTGATCTTACGTTGATTTCTTCTGGCTTCTTTTGTAAGGCTGAAATCATAGAAATACATGATTGTGTGAAACAATCTATATATATGTATATCTGAGTGAGCGACAAAATGGGATGGTTTTTCGGTCTGACAAGTAATTTATTATTCGGGCAAATAACTTTTACCGTAGTTACGTATAGAGTATTTAGGGAAACTGTTGACTTGTACTGATTCGGGCAAGTAATTTCCAATTCTAAATTCATTGACTGGGTTTTACAAGGTGCTTAGTTCAACCAAGCAATTATTTCTACAGGATTTTCATACCATTTGATAGACTAAGGATGTAGATATACTGCCTTAAATCCATTATCCTATATTTAGACAAACAGATGAGCCTTTTGCTGTAAAACTAGGTTGTGCATTGACAATTAAAATTAAGGAAAATATAGTGACTGAGTGTGAAAAATCATATTTTAATTTACATAAACATATACTGGTAAGAAATATAGCACCATTCAGGCAGAATCATGAGGGTCAGCCTGTTTTATCTTAAATTAAAGGGGTCGGAGATTGACAGAAACCCCTGCAATGGTAGAAAATTTGATAATCACATATACACACAAACCAAGGGTACATAGCTGCCTTACATCAGAACAAATATTTTAAATATACAAAAGAAATATTCAGTGGTTGTTTTCATTAAATACATACTGGTATACATTAATGATTGATATTTTGACTCAAGAACTGTTGTTACCTCCTTGACATATCAGAGATCTTCTATCAAAACATGACATTCTAGTAGGCAAAACATACAGTCATTACACAGTAGCCTCCCTTTAACCATCACATAACTACAGTCATTACACAGTTACTTCCCCTGTTATAAACTTTATCATTTTTAAAATGCTGAAATGCCAAGCATACTGTGAACCCTTTATTTGCCAGTCAGCTTTCTGCTGAAATATGGTAGTCACATGGGTGCCTTTCCTGTATTTGAACCCCGGAACCCAAGATTAGATGACAAGAGCCCTAACTACTGAGCTAAGGATGCACATAAAAGCTAAAATGGCAGTTTATTCAAAGAAATTAAAATTGTGCAGGAAACCATAGTATACTTACATTCAGGGGCCATCCAAGCTGGTGAGTACAGTTTACCTTTCTCATGAAACGAGAACTTGTGATCGGCCATATTGATTCTAGCAGTTAAATCTTCATCTATCTGTAATACACGAGTGTGAAATATTGAACTACTTGTTATATGTTACAACTCTTACTCTACCAGAGGAAGTAATCAAAGTCAAACTAGAGTTCAGACCATCACAAGATGAAAACTTCCCATTAGAAAATATGCTCAGTAAAGTATCAAACATTTTTACACCTTTCATTATATTTTATAAATGGAATTTTTGCAAAACATGGTTAATTCATTTGTAATTATCAGTTTAGTGACACCTCTGGACAATGTCACACCCTATCAAAAGGAATAAGACACTGTCAATATGTGTACATATTACTTCAACAACCAATGGTAGTCTGAACACTAGTTTGAACAGTGATACAAATAAAGGAAGCCAAATTAGGATTTATGTGCATATGATAAAGAAGTGCGTATGTTTTAAATTAACATTGAAAGAAAGATACATTTTGCAAAATATAACAACAAACCAACAAAGATATCTGTAACTTAGAAAATATATGTTCTCTCTAAAACCCTCTGAGCCTTAAAAAATAATTACAATTTAGGTTCATTTGTTAACATTTTATTTCCATATCCAGGCATTAAGATTGTACTGTTCCTAGCACATACTGGACACAATAGTTATACAAACATGTACTCAGAGATCACCAGGTACATTACTATGTTTTGCATTCACTGAATTCAGTGAAACAGCAGCCTCATTATCATACAAGGGTTTATCATGCTTAGACTTAAACCCTAAGACCAAAGTCTACAAAGATATACAATGTACACTGGTATGCTGATATGGAATTCCATAGCATATGATCTTAAAATACATTTATAGTTTACCCTACTTCTTTGTCCAATCCTAAGCCAGGGATTTTCAAATTTTGGGACCACTTATTCATTTATTTGTGCAATGGACATAATAAATATTTAGTAAATCCATTTATTAGGACAATTTGGCTGTTTCCTTATATGGAAAACTAGACCCGCCTACTCCCATAATTTTACTGTTATTCTATCAGCAATTTATAATCTGCTTAAGGTGATTCAACGGTGTTGGATTTTTCTGTACAATGTATATAAAACCTGTTATATTTATAAAGAACACATTTACGACAATCATTCTGGAAAATCCCAACAGTTTTGCTCGGCTAGTTTTTAAGATATTCTTGGATTTTGGGGACAACCCCTAAAAACTGAGAATTGTAATTTTCCGAAAAACTTTTGCTTTAATCCTCATAAAATTTGGTATACATAACATTTCGTATATATAAAGGAACCAAACGGTAATTTTTATGTTATACTGTGCAAGTTATGTGAATTTTAAATACTATTTTAGAATATGTTAATTTTCGTTTTTGAATTTTTGTCTATCTAACTACATGGTTTAACGTGAAAAATCGTTGAACGACATACTGTTTCCATGCATGCAACAAGTCCTCAAGTAGAGTGACAAATATTGAAGTTTCATGCAAGATTTCATGACAATTGCTCGTATAGTTTATTTTTATTACACATTTAGTGATTTCAGAAATGCTGAAAACAGGGGAGGTAACACAAATAATCAACGTTTTGCATCCGTTGTATTCAGATTTCGCGACCATTCTATTTTTAAAAACTAGTTCATACTTCAAGGTGCTTACAGTTTTAATTTGGGTACTTCTGCATGTATTAGTTTATATTCTGCAGGAATAAATGCAGGAATAAATGCAAAAGAACCGTCCTCTAAAATGCTCGGGATACTGTTTAAAACTATTAAATAAGTTTGATATTGGCGCACAGAACTACGTTTTAAATACGTCGTAACCAATTCGCTAGATTATATGTTTAATATCATTTGGATTAAATCATCCGAAGGGATTGAGCTAAGGGTGTTTCTGAATTTTCATTAAAAGTATATAATCGTAATAACTTGTCAGTACACTTGGGATTTTAAGACATGGGAAGATGCTGAAAAATCAATTTTAAGCATTTTGTATTATTTGATCTCGTTGTCAGACGCTCAAAATACACCCAAGTGACTGCGATTTTTAAACTTCCACCAAAAGCGGTGAAACACCTTAACACTTTTTCACTCTCAATTCTCAATAAATGGACATGCTATTGTTTGCATACAAAAGCATTGGAAATCTCACCAAAAGTGGGCGGGTAAACTATAAGCCGGTTATAGATCACATATTAGAATTATAAACAAATTAGAGCTGCGGGTCGCTAGCGCTCCCTTGCTCTAATTTGTTTATAAATCTAATATATGATCTATAACCTATACTTTCAACAAAAAGTACTAGTATAACATTTCCCATTCATAAACATAAACAAATTATTCTAGAACTATTTCTTCTAGATATGCAAAAACAAGCTATTTCATAACTAAACACCAACAAAAGATAAAATTAATAAATAGATTTAAAAAACAGGCTATTTTCTCAAGTTGCCCTTCAGTATTCTATAAGACAGCAGTTGACATTTGCAGTCCATAAAACAAAGCAACATTAACATGTATCTACATTTGCTTTAAAGCATAGTACAATGATCTCGGAACAAAACATATCTAAATATAAGCAAGCTTCTTCATTGTTTGCGCTCAACTGAGACAGTCGTATGTTTGTTGTGATTTGGGTTTTCCGACCAGATTTGCCAATTTCCTCCAACTTTGAGGAAATCAGGAAGCCTTGTTGTTTGAATTAATGGCTGTATACATGGGAAGTAACTCTGGTATTGAAGAAACAAGGGTATTAACTCTTGTTAAACAAACTCATAATAGAGTAAGTACTGTGATAGGTATTACCAATAATTAATAAACAATGACTGTAACTTTACAAATCACACGGACATCAGTTTGTAACTACCGGAAGTAATATGTTAAAACCGATGTTAAAACAGTTTCCAAATAATCATTAAGTCATATCAGGTTATTTAAGATGTTTATAGCACACAAACATAATCTAGGTTTTATAAAAGCTTGCTTACATGTATAATACAATGCACAACTATCAAACGTCCAAGGAACTGTTTTACTAACATATAATTATGTACCTTAATTGGCAAAATTAAGAGTTATGTTGAAAGTTTCCATTTTTACTTCATTTAGTTAAATTTGATTATGGAACAAGTTCTATATTATATTCTATTAATCACTCTCTACACCAGGTCCTCATTCCTGATGATATCCATTGTCTATAAGGGTATGAGAATATTCTGAATGAAATCAATCTAATTGTTTCTTGTTTTCTGATAGTCTCTATTAACTGAAATAATTTTTCAGTTAATGAAACTATTTTACAAAATTTGTAAAAAATATTCGAACAATGTAAATGAGTGCCCAATATTTAGATTTCTATATTATTAAGTACAAACACATGTAATACAGTTCCTTGGTATCTATACATTGAAAATGGATTTGATTAGTAATAAGTTTGTATTATTTCTCACACAACAAATTTCACTCGGTAACAATTTCAGTATCACTCAAACACTAGGTCTAACTGACAGCAACATTCAATGTATGAGACAGGCCTGGTATGAGATGTATGAATGATTCCTTCCCTGTAAACTGACCTGTATCACAACTAATATTTACACTTAGCACTCAAATATGACAGTTCACTCTTTTTTTTATGCTCATAGTGACCACCTTTTTGAGAGCAAGAAAGTCAAAGTTTGATAAAGTTTTGATACAAAATTGAAATTATTTGTTGTTAATATTCTTACGTGGTATTCTAGTGTACATGTATTTATGATTTATCAGTCTGAGAGTGTGCACCCTGTTTAAACAATTACATCTATCAATCCTCATCAATAGTATACAACATCAAAAAATCAGTGTATTGTTCAAATTGTATTTTCAACAGTCTTACAACACTTTCCATACATTTTTCTCTTCTTGAGTTGCTATCAAGTACAACTTACACACATAATATCAAAGTTTGAGGAATTTGAGCGCTGAGTGTAAGTATAAGTTGTAATCCAGGGTCCTGAACTTTTACACTGACCATTTAAGTTTATATACATACTAAATAGTCCAAAATGAATGTTAAAATTTTCGGCAAATTTGAGACAAATTTAACCAATAAAGGCATATTTCTAACATACTTAAATAAAATATAAGCAATCGCTACCATTTAATCAAGGCTGATTTCTGTACAACTGATTGATTTTTTTATAAAACTTAAAACATTCAGATGTTCTTTACGCTCCTTATACATGTATATGTAAGCCCACAGACACATATCAAAACTTTTTTTATATTTTTAAATCTTAAATAGTCAGTTGACAATATTTTTGGATGGCGGAAAGTCAGGTCACAAAATATGGTGATGAAAGTAATGCTAGATGTTGAACATTCAGGGAGGGTGTAACAATGATGCTGTATGACACATTCCATGTTTTACCCCGGCAATAGTCCCATCAGGGGACCGGTATTTGGGATCATCCACATTGATCTTGGCAAGATCTTCATCAATCTAGAATGGTAAATGCACTGAAAACTTGCAATAACAATACTAAATAACTGAAACAATACCTTGCTATAAACGTATGTTACCCTGGTAACAATTAACATATCTCCATATTGATATAGTGATATAGAATAGAAACACCAGACAGTAGAAATGTCTTATCATACAATTCGTGGAAAAATAGCAATTTTCATTTTAAACTACTGGTAACATGTAATATAACATAGGGGTCAACCAAGGTGTTTGTTGCCTAAGCAAAGCGCTACCGAGTACCTTCATTCAGTTACCTCCCGTTCTATTAAATATAGAAGGCATGGATTACCTTTCATAGAAAGTGTTATGTAACGCTTTGCTGAGGCAACAGACATCAGGTCACTATCAGATTCCTCATTGACCCCTTTGGTGGTAAAATCAATATTTGGTTATAGTATCTTCATTTAACACAGAACAATCAAAGCCTCTGTTTTTATCTACACTGTAAACCTACAATGGTGGTGGCTAAGCCTATTCTTACTAATACATAATATCCACATTGAATATCCGTTGCCACATGAATGTACAACCTATATAGCACTCACGACAACGGTCGGTGGCCATGGTAACTTACCATCATTCGCTGCACACAACCCTTCGATCTGGAGCATACTCAACACCTGTATCTATATCACTCTATTTTCATTTGCAATAATTTTATTTGCATATATCACTTAATTAGAGATCAAGGAAATAGCATTATCAGCAGATTTGAACCATACTTTGATGATGAAAAAACATTAAATATCACAGAAGAAAACATAGAAGAAAACATGTAAGAATATCTGTAACTAGATTAACATTCATCTTTTCAGGGCATACCTCAATATATTTAAGTATGTGCCACCATAAAAGTCCATATGCGGACCTTTGACATTGGAATGAAAATTTTATGGTGAAATTTTGATGCTAATTAATAATGTGGATTTTATTCTTCTTAAACTCTATTTTTTATATAAAATGTAATATATCAAATGTAATCAATGTAAAACATAATAACTTACCATAACATGTTTACTAGTTAAGGTTAAATTTGGTATCATTGGTTCCATAGAATGTAAGAATTCCATTCCTTTAGCGATATCAATGGCAAATCTCAATGCTTGATTCTGATCCACAACAATACCTGAATATACATGTACAGTGTAAGTTAGAGATCACAGGGTCAAAGACTTGTATCACAATCATAAAGATGCAAGTACAATGTTTAAGTCAGGGGGTCAAAAACTTAAACCCTCCTAGCTCATATCAATCTGATTACTGAAATAATTTACCAATTCTCTGAATCTAACATACAAGAGTTATATACAAGTGAAAGGCTGAAACTAAGGGTCATTTTGATATTGAATTTGCTGTTTTATAGTACAGTAATACTAGAAGGGTTTTTGACACGAAAAAATATGTCTCCCATAAAGAACTCTAGGCAATATGCACAATTGGGTTTGTACTATTCATAAGAAGCATAGAAATCCAACCAATGGTTACATAGACAAAGCACAGAAAACTTTGTGACATCCATCCAGCAGAATATCCCTGTTTCCCTCACTCTTTTAATATTACAATATTACACCACTGAGTTATTTCCCTTAAAAGTAATTTTAATTACCTGTTTCTCCGTGTAAAACATTGAACAATGAACCATAAGGCATGAACTGTGAGATGACTACAAGATTGGGGGGTTGATTACAGCAAGCTAACACTGGTAATATGTTCTGATGATTAAATATTCTGAAAATAACAAAAATAACAGATTATAATATAGCAAAATGAAATTCTTAAAACATGATTGAAACACACCGAAAATGTCATCGTTTATTCCAAATGCAGTCTAAAATATGCAACATCACATCTTTACATTATTGCCAATACAGAATGTTTGTTAAACATGTGTGACCCCATCGCAGCCAACAAACCACTTATGTTGTAAGGTCACAGCAACCGTGTCATACAACCTTCAAAATCAATAGGAATCATCAACTGTTGCTCTCCTAACTTCATGTAAGTTTAAGAATACCTAAGACCAAGCATTTGGCCTAACCAGAATGTGCAAAGCAATATATCACCTCTAAAAAAATGGGAAAGTTGGTGGACATGCAAAAGTGATATCTGAATCTTTGTACGGACTTATTTCAAACAAAATATGGTGTAAGAGACTGAAACCTACCTAAGTCTGGGAAACTCTTCTTGAAAATCTCTAGAGTTTCTTACAGTACATTCTCTCATACTTAACACTTTGGCTACAATATCGTTATCTTGCCACAGTCCCCGCCATACCTCTCCTGAGTGTGTGTTTACCATATGTGTAACCATGGTGAGTTGTGAGATGTCGATACCCTGGTGACGCGATAAAAGAGCATCTCGACTACGAGTTTTATATCCCAACCAACTACGATCTTTGAAGGGGATTTTCTGCAGATCTTGACCCATAATACTGGCCCTTTCTACAACAAAATAAAAACACACAGTTAGATATTAATAACTTAATATGTTTGAAATGTAATTAATCATTTAATGATATCCATTGAACATTGGTCAAAACATATAACAATATGAGAAGAAAACTTTACGGTGATTGAAAAGATTAATGAAAGCTTTTATGAAAGATTTAAGGAAGGACAGAGATATTTAATATTGTCAAAAATTCAAAATTACTACTTTAAAATAGTTAATGAACTTCTGAAATTCTTGCATCTCTATGATAATTATAAGAAATGTTGACACATTAAGACTTTAAGTGCTTCAACATGACAACATTCTATCAAGATAAAATGTACATGTTTCATACCTTTAAGCATTTTGGCCAAGTATGGTTTTGCTTTATCTAATGGTGTTTCGTCGTACTTGTTTGCCATGGCAACCATAGCTCCATTATTGACGAGATCTTCAGAGATCTGATCCTGTCCCCAGAAACAAGCGTAGTGTAGTGGGGTATTACCGTGTTCATTGATGGCATTTATATTGGCTTTATTGTGTAGAAGCTGAAATATCAAATACATGATAAGTAAGTAGTCAGGTATGGTATAGAAATTGAAGAAAGCAACCATATATAGGTAGTCTTTTGTTCAATTACCAGTTAGATGTTTTTAGTGTGCCTCCATAGCTCAGAGGTTAGTGGACTGCTGTCTAATTTGGCAATACGGTTTCAAATCTGTGTGGAGGCACTCATATAGATGCAAGTCATATTTCAACAGAAAGCTGACTGGCAAATAATGGCCACACTTAACATTTAAAAAAGAAGTTTTTAGGCCTGCAGCTGCTTAAATATGACTGTTCAGAGTAAAGTAACTTTTGTGACTGCTCAAAATTTGAACAATTGTTGTAGGGGACCTAATGATGATGCCTCATGAATGCAATATACCAAAGCAGCAATTTAAGGCCTACCGGTTCTGGGTCTGTATTTATAAAGCTCCTAGGGGTAAATATTCCTTAGGTTGATAATTAACCTAAGGTATTATACTATATAATAATAGGAATTCCCTTAGTTTCATATGATTTCACCATAGATATCTGAAACCTTCTTAATGATGTACTTAAAAAAATACTTAAGGAAATAAGTTACCATTAGAGCGATATCTCTACGACCCTGACTACAGGCTAGATGTAGGGCTGTATCATCACCCATATTGGTAGCATTCACTCTAGCACCTCTCTGTATAAGCATATCACATATACTTGTATGTCCTTCCTTAGCTGCCCAGTGTAACAAACTGAATCTGTGATCATCTCTATAAATATAATAAAGAATTTGTAAGGTCTACATCATAAGATAAACCCTAAGTTGTCGTCACTTAAGCAAAGCGCTATGTAGCACTTTCCACGGGAGGTAATCCATGTCTTCTACATTTAATTAAATGGGAGGTAACTGAATGATTTCAATGAAAGTGCTTGGTAGCACTTTGCTTAGGCAATTGGCACCTATATTTAAAAGGGTCAAAGAGAGGGTGTGTCTAGCAAGATTAAGCAATGTATTGATCCTGTGCATAATATTAATGAATTGTTTTCCCTGGGGATATTGTAACTTCAGGCTTTATAACAATTACTAACTTTCTAAAAAAATAATGAAAATGTATTTAAAATCTCATTGGCAACAAAATATCTGCAGAAAAACTTTGTGACATCCATTCATCCAGTATGAATACTGCATCGGAGATAGAGAAAACAGTCGTTTTTCTCACTTACAGTAGAGATAGAGATCAGGTTTGAATGTAAGCATCTCATGTTACAGTATCACTGACTATTTTATCCATTAAAACAAACAGTAGGGAGTCAAGATTGACTGAATGAATGTCACATTTACCATCATCCAATGTATACCAGTAATACATTATTCAGATGTACAGTATTAAACCATTTATCAAACATTGCAGTGAGAACTAGGTCATTCATTCTTCACAAAAAATGTAGCAAATTTACATGAAAATAACACATTTACTTTTCACTATGCAACCTATAAAATGTAGGTCGAGATTGTAATAGAATATGAATGCATTCTGACTTTTCAAACTGTTATGTAAATTACAGTACACCTGGCAGTGTCAGTCTTCTCATATAACATCCTACTATTAATAAGAAATAGGACAAAATTATGTAGTTCAAAACTTTTTTATTTGATCTAGCAGTAGCCAATCCCTACTTCCAGTTGACCCTTTATAATAAAATTCACAGTTGGACCCTTACATTAATCTTAATTAAGGGTTTCTGACAAAAGGATCAAATTGACTTTAAATTATAGGCACTATTTTTTAGCTATGAAAACTTTGTTATATTTAAGTATCAGTGATTTATTTTGGAGCAAGTGTTGTGTCCCTGAATTGGCTGGGGACTCATTAATTTTTGAAAATACTTCATTCATACGTAGTATTCATTCATAGTTCAATGGTCAAGGACTCATAGTTTTCAAAACCAAAATGAAACACTGCGGTATATTGAAATACATCAGTAGTTTTCTTCAACTCTGCACTTTAACTTTGATTAAAGTTCTAAGAAAATATCTGGCTACTGTTTAATCATTAAAATACAGCGGCACCTACACGTCTGATCATGCCTATAAGAACACCAGGTAGAACCATAGATGTAGCGGATCATTAAACTTCTACCAGACATGTAATCCTTCACCTGAATGTTCTATTAATAGACATTTTATTAGAGGGAGGAAAAACATTAGAGGAATGAAAATATTCTGCAGGGTTACCTGTGGGCACCAATAGGATTGTATGTAACATCTAGGCTAGGCTTACATTCCATACAATTACATACTTTTAAACAATGAATAAATAGAATATTTGAAATAGTATTCTGGCTGCCTAAAGCTGGTGGTTGTTGAAAACAGGAATAGTTTATAAAATATAACAGATAAGGATTTAAGAAAGTCTGGTTGATGGAGACATGTGGATAAATACAATGTATGATTCAGCTGACCACTACCACAATGTATGACCATCTTTCCTTCTACCACAGCAAATCTGGATTATTTGGAATCTGGATCAAAGCCCCCCCCCCCCCTGAAGCACAAGTCAAAAAGGCAGAATGAATATATACCCGGAGTCAGACCCCATCTGATCACCCCCAGAGTTGTACCATCCTTAATTCTCACAGCTTTTATGTACTCTTTGCTGCGTATTGTAATACACAATTGGTCCAACTTCACTTAAATTCCTATATGACACCTCACTGACTTCCATAGTAACATTCAATAAGCCATCATCATCTTATTCATTTTCACATCATATTTCTATGAAGGACATCATAAGGCCACACAAACAGCAGGATTACAATCTTTGTTTCTATGACAATTGCTGGTGGGAGAAGAAAGATTAATATTGCTTCAATATTTATCAGTTCAATATATATTCAATTTTATTACAATAGACTTTAACATGAGTGTGTGGGGAGATTTCCTATTTCTAATCTTAAAGTATCCTATAAAATATAAATGTAAACTTGTGTAGGATGCATAATGATATAAATTAATGCAGTAATAGACAAGGACGACCACCCAGTGAGTATTTTCTCCAGCCTTATCTACATAATCCACTTATAGCATCATACATAACTCCTTCATATTTAAGATGATATCAAAAGTATATTTCCGACTCATTTACAATGTAGCTACTTGTGTTATGTATGATGCATTCAATTTTTGTGTAACATCATTTTTATGTATTTTTGAGCATTTACAATATAAAAGTTAAAACACAATCTTGTACATCATTACATGAAACAAGTCTTCACAATTTTGTATGTATTGTCCAGTTATTGGTACATATCTCTTTAAATGAAGCTTATTCACAATAATCATAATGTTATCATTTTTTTGTAATGCTAACAGAATTTTTTTTTAATAATTTTTAATTTTATAATAATCTTGAAAATTGTTAAAAAATATTGCTCAACAAACTCCAACTCCAGACCAAGGCAGTTCAAATATTTACTATCGGGTAGTTGATACAATACACTGTTTCTTACAGAGTCCTAGCTTGCATGGGAAGGTGGTATATAAACAATTACATACAACAGAGTCAGAGTATGTGAATGACTCATTCATGGGGGGAAACAGTATAGTATGTGAATAATGCTAATATCAATAATATGTGGAAAATTGTTAAATACTTATATACAACATACACTACAGTAAAACCTATGGAGAGTAACACACTTTGGCCTAACAGCAAATATTGGCCATTATTTAGAGTGTTTTGCTCTACAGAGGTTTTTTATAATAACATACTAACCAGTTATATATGAGCTTAGGAATATTTTGAAGGAGTTTTAGCATCTGAGAGGTTGTTGCTCTACAGAGGTTAAATTTATAGTTACAAGTAAATATCAGCAAAGGGGAATTTTAAAGGTGTTGCTAAAGAGAGGATAGTGCTCTACAGAGGGCTGCTCTGGAGAGGTTGTACTGAACATGCATATAGACAGCTTTCACAGTAACACTATAGCTTATAGTTTGATAATATTATACATAATATTTTATTCAGTAAGAAAATTGTAAAACAATATGATTTATAAGTTCTACAAATATTTCAGTTTTGTATTATTTTTCTGTTCAAGGAGAGTTTAAGCAATGTACAGGTAACTGACATAAGAAAAACTTGTTGGGATAAACATCCTGATTATCTACATTACATGAATGATTAGTTTCTCCAACAACAATACAATGAGGCACCATATAGGTAATCACAGATAAACTACATCTAGATCCCTGGCTATATATTAACATCAGTAACAGCATGTATTCAGACATGTTCAGGAAGGGCAAGAACTACGGTAGTTCATATTCTAGACTACCAGGTATGACCATTTTGAAAAGTGTAAACCTTTAATATTAGAAATGTGTATAACCACATATTTGGTATAAGCTGTATTTAAAAGCAGACATGGAAGATGCAGAAAGAAGAAAAACAGTGCTAGAGATCGACATTAAGACTGGCTTGAACCTAGGACCCTTTGCTTACAGGGCAAATGCTCTATCTTATACACCCCCTCCTTTGAAGAAGAAGAATTCATTCTCTGTGGAACATTCGGAGGGTGTAAGGTGCAGGGTTGTGGAAATCCTCAAATTTTTCACAGCCCAAAAAAGAATCTACTTGCCCGCAAATCCACAAAAAGTAACAAAATTTCAGTTTCCAGTTGAGTTTGAGTGTAGCCTGCTAAGTACCCGATACCAAATCATTTTAAATCAGAATTTAGGGATTCGCTCATGTCGAACACAGGAATTCCACACCCCTGAGGTGGATTTTTTGCGATGGGCGAGAAAAATCTGCAACCAGACTGGGGCTCAAACCCAGGACCCTTCGCTTACAGGGCGAATGCTCTACTGACTAAGCTAGCCAGCTGCTTGTATCTTTCTCCCCTATTTGTTACGCACCAGTCAGTTGCATCTACCACCCCAACGGATAGGCGGGGATTTTTACGTTTGAGTTGTCAATACCCCCGCCCTGCGGAGACATTGTAATGGTAATATACCCCCTAAGGAGACCTTAAAAAGTAAAAACCCTTGAATATACTAAAAATATTCTCTTGTCACAATGTGTCAAAAACATAACAGGATATGTGTATGCTGTTGCTTAATACAACTTACTACTGTGTTTAATATCTAGTAAACACCGAAAAGTGTAATATAGGGATTTGTGAATTTTGTTGTTGCCGTCGCTTGGGAAATTCCGTATTAAACATTTCGCCGGGTAAAATCTATATGTCCCGCTGTTTCTTGAATTAAAAACCGGTATTGCCGGGGAAGCTGGAAGGTAAAAAAAAAGCTGTCTCCCTGGCTACCCATTGCCCATCCCCGGGGTGGGGGGAGGGCAAGAATGCAACTGACTTGTGCATTATTATAATATTAAATCTTATACACCCGAGTCCCGACTACATCGATCAACACCATACAATTTCTACCCAAGGGGAGTTTACGATAGATCTATCACTATCAGTGGGATAATTAAGTCAATATTGTTTGCTGGAAAAAGAGCTACATATCGAGGTAAACGTGTCTTTCACAATCAGTTAGTCGAAGGGGCTTTGACGATGATGATTGCAGTAAAAGATCAATGTCAGTATCAATAAAAGATCATTAAGTTATGGTATCAAGAACTAACAATCAGTGATTCAGTATGATACTATAGATAGCATTTTGGGCAGCATCACTTAAAATTTCAAGAACAATTTTAGTTATTTTTCACTAAAATGATTGAACTTACCCTTGATTTAAATCGTTTTCTGTATTATCCAACCACACCCTGACATGAAAGGCATTGCCTTCCCGTACTTTGGTGAATATATCATCCATTTCTACAGATTTGACAGCTACGAAATATTATAAACAATCCCCGTCGGGGGCCCCAATTAAACAATTAACTGAGTATTAATCACTGTGTCCGGACTATTAAGCGTACAAGAACCGAAATTTCATAGCAGTATTATGTATCACATAATTACTTATCTGACTACAATGGAAATTAGTCAGTTTATTGACGAATTTCGACGAAAACAGGAAAAGTTTCAGCAGGTACGTCAGTTATTTGTGTCCCGTTGAAGAGTTTCTCCTCCCAGCATTCCCGATTCAAGATGTCTGCGCCCATGTGGGATAACATACCCGTTTAGAATTTTTGTTTATGACGTTGTCCATTTTAATACTATTTGGTGAAACAGTAGTTATTGTATTTAATTAAACAGAGTAGTCACTGTTTATGTGGAAGGATCCTGTTGTCAGAGTCAGGTAAATTGAATAAACCAAAAATTATGTGATTCGTCCCCAAAACGTTTCGACCCACCCAATTTCACATATTAGGTAAAGGCACAATCTTTGTACCTTGTGACTGCGATTAACTCTGGTAGTGCACGATAAATTTTGAAAAATATTATATTTTTTGCAGACTTTATTCTGTATGCAGATGAAGGAATAAAGTAAATATTAAAATAAAAAATGCATTGACAATGTGTAGTGCACAAGTCCGTTGCATCCACGCCCCCCTCCCCCCCTACCCGGGGATCCGTTGCATCCATGCCCCCCCTACCTGGGGATCCTCGGGAATAGCTGGAGAAACGGCCATGTTTTTACCTTCCAGCTTCCCCCCGCACTACAGGGGAAATGATTGACATTTTTCCCAGAACCAATACCCTGGGGACAATATTCAGTTGTCAGGGGGCCAGGGAAATACCTGAGATTTTACCATCAGCTTCCCTGCAGGCTGTGAAAGGGCGGGGTATTAGACAATCCACAAGTAAAAATCCTGGCCCAACCCTGGAGGTGGGGGGCCTGGATTCAACTGACCAGTGTATAGTGATTAATTCTTATTACTAAATTAAATGACCTAAGCGGCTTTAGCCCATATTCTTAACTAGACGTCCGAAACGGCAGTCCTTTATACTTGGTTAAGCAATTTGGTGTGTATCAAGCTCACATGGCTTATACTGGATGGCACTCGCAAGCAGACTTCTGAGGAGACTACAACTAGGACTCAAAAGCCAACATACATCTATCTCAGCAACGTCTGGTAGCTTGTTGCCTAACCCAATATCGCTACTGATTGCTTTCATTCATTAATGCAACAACAAATTACCTACGAATGGTGGGGTATAGTGTTTTGCTTCACATTGGAATGCTGTATCCATGAGCACTGGCAGGTTGCAAATTCTATACTTTAATTTGTACACTTTGTAACACTCTTTTGAAGCAAGCAGTTTCTTAAAATAGTGTTTTTGAGCGTTCAGTAGCATTTAAGTTAGGCAACAGGCTTCTGAACACTGAACAGTGACTCAGAGTATGTGCATGGTTTTGTGAACAGCATACATGTGTAAACACAAATAAGTTTCATACAATTTTGTATTACTTACAGATCTCTACAGTTTGTTCAAAGTCAATTGGTAACTGTTGTAAACATTAGTGCGTATGTTACTGTTTAGTAAACTATGTTTATCTAGGTTTAACTGGGTATATCAAAGTTAACTGTAATCCCCGCTATTCTTTGGAACGGGATAATTCCCATCATAAGTATTACTTATTGAATCAACAGTATGTTCGATTTATATAGCTTCATCATCAGATCATAATGTGCAGCCTATCAGTGCATATACGGAGGAGATGGGTTAAATATTGAATGATTGGAGATTGTATGAGATGGTGTACATTTTGTATAATTACAGTATGGAATTTGAATGTGAGGATTGGGATATTGGTAGAGAAGCCTCTGGTCTGGCTACAAGTTTGTTCCAACAAGTAAAGGTAACATTTCAATATCTTTCAGTTGTTCTAAAGAATCCTCATAATTTCTATTATTGTATGAAACAAATGTACTGTTCAAACTATCTATGGTGTATTTTTGCTATAGACTATTAATTAGTATGGGTAATCGTATTGACCTTATTTCTGTTTATAAATAGTTTTCTATTGTTGTCTTGGACACTAGAACATGTATAAATATTTGGATTTAAGAACATTCTCAAAGTTTCTTAGAGTGGTTTGGCAAAATATTGAAAATGTTTTTGTCTTACATTACATTAAAACTCCACACTATAATTTTCAGAAGAAAAATAACAGAAAAAGAAAGGGGAACCAACCTGCAGATAATGATGCAAGCAAGGGAACCAGTCAGGAAGATCCTGCTGTGGTCAACAAGAAAAGTAAACAAGAAGTGCCATCTAGTGTAGGACAGACTGCTGACAATAATGTGGAAGAATCAGGAGGTGAAAGACTGAGTAAGAAAGAGAGAAAGAATCTACGCAGAAAGAAAAGTAAACTACGGAGAAAATTGATGCATATGGCAGCTGTTGAAGCTGATGCTATTGATGGGAAGTCTGCTGCTACAAATTCAAAGAAAGAAATCAAGTTGGATCCTGGGTTTAGTAGTAATACAAATGAAAAGACGTCGAAAAAGAAACCAAAAGGCAAGAAAAAAGGAAAGGAAAAACAAGATGTTAGTGTTGAAGCTGAAACATCAGCTATGGGACAGTCTAATGATACTTCAGATGAAAAAGTACAAAAAGGTAAGAAGAGAAAGTTAAGTAAGGAAGCTGTAAGTAAAACAGGAAATAATGATACAAAATCACCCAAGAAATCAGGAAGTGTTGGTGCTAACTTAGTAAATGCTTCAACTGACAATAATCAGAACACTGAAGACAGTCCATCGAAAAAGAAAAAGAGGAAAAGAATAAGCAAGAAAAATAAATTTAAAGGTTATGTTAAACCTGAGAGAAAGGAAAACGATACTTCAACCAGTCTGTCAGAATCACCTGACAAAAATTCAACTTCTGACTCTAAACAAGATAAGACCTTATCTAAATCTGATAGTGTGCCAAGTTCTGGTAAAACTAACTCAAAAAGTGTGAAACCTGAGACACAATCAGTTAAAGTTGGAAAGAAAAAGAAAGAACGAAAGAGAACAAAAAGTGTCGATGCTGGTAGTTCTCAAGCTGCTGTTTCTGAAACAGATAATAAGGATACAACTAAGTTAGTAGGAAAGATCAATAAGAGGAATAGTTTAGATCCGAAGGTGTTAAGTTCTATTCTGACTTCTAAAACTACGGATAAACAAAGTTCACCTACCAAATCAGCTGATGGTACAAATGACCATGTGAGTGGTAAAACTGATGTAGGAAAAGCATCAACTGGTCAATCATTCTTGGAGAAGAGTAAGGACAGACTGAATGCAGCAAGATTTAGGTTGGTTTTATGGATTTTACTCCATTCACCCTACCCCTAATGTGGCTGTTTGTAGAAACTATTGTAAAGACGGTGCCCATATTTATTTACCAACCAGATTGCTTCTAAATTCACAGAGTTTTGAAACTTTTATCCATTATACAAACCCAGCTTTTTTCAGGATGTCCACACTCTAAGTTGGTCAAATGTCAAGATTGCCAGTTTCTGGTCTGTAACTAAAGACCACTTGTGGCTATGATCTTAAAACTTGACTTGTATGATTTACATATGTAGACTAGTTTGATTTTGAGGTCAGGCGGTTAAGATTGTAATGAGTTATGACATTAAACAAGTTACATAAATTGTTATGTGTCTGCCATGGAACATACATCAAACAGCTATTGTTGAGATGTTGGCAATGTATTTTTGTGATTCCCTCTATATCAAGTATTGCCATATCGTAATGCCAGATTGATTGAAATCCATCATGATGATATTACAGGTATCTGAATGAGCAGTTATACACGACCACGGGGAAAGATGCGTTTCAGTTGTTCAAGTATGACAAGACAGCGTTTGGTGTGTATCATGAAGGTTTTCAGAGTCAGGTGGAAAAATGGCCGTTAAATCCCATTGATATGATTATCAAGCAGATGCAATCCAAGTAAGTGCTATTGTACTGAGAAGTTTTCAATTAATATAATACTGTGCATTGCCTTCAACAAAATGAAGAGCTCCATGGTCTCAGCCAAATGTTGAGATACATCGGATGATCGGGGCATGGCCTAGCACACTAATACATTGCACAATATAGATGTAGAATACATGCTTCTGGATAGTAACTCAATATTAAGAAGTTTCTGTCAAGAGTGTATGAAAGTGAATTGCAAGGTCTTTTTTTCACAAAAAAAACCCATATAATCTTTGACTTCGAGACAGAAAGCTGGTGTATTAAAAGGAATCCTGGTGTGCTGCCCTAGCTCTTTCTCTGAAATGACTCCTTTTAATAACAGTTTACAGTCTCTTTCACAGGTCTGGTTTGTATCTCTGATAAACACACACTAGATACCGATTCAACTTACCGAGTAATTCTTTTGGTGCCTTTCTTATTTCAGACCAAAGCATCTAATTCTAGCAGACTTTGGATGTGGGGATGCTAAGCTGGCTCGAAGTGTTCATCAAACAGTTCATTCATTTGACCTTGTAGCACTCAATGATCATGTGACTGTTTGTGATATGACAAAGGTGAAGGTCTTTACTCCTCCTTGTGTTCTTAATCTGTCATAGACTTGTTCTGATGCTGATATAAAACTGCCCATGCAGTTAACATATGAAGAGTCTCTCATGAGTGTTTTTGCCCAAGTCTGTTATTTATCTTGGGTGGTAACAGGCTTGGGCACAAACCATCCCTCGGGATTTTATAGCACAAAAGGCTTGCGTTAACCCTACTTTATTTGTTACAATCTGGGGTTTGAAAATACTAAGCCATGAAGTAGTTGTCAAATAGAATTTGTTTCTTGATAATATTAACATCTCACAAAATGCCTTTATCTGTAAGATTGAGAAATATGTAAGTTTGTTTGCAAAAACCTATCATTTTGTCAAGCATATGTAACAGGGAAAGAAAAATGTACATGCAGACCGGGTCAGGGCGAATGCCCTACGGACTGAGCTAGCTGGTTGCTTACACAAGTTTCTCCTCTATTAGTTTGTAAAATCCTATACACCCGGGTACACATATTATATCAAAATATCTCCATGTATGTTTCAGGTTCCATTGAAGGATGGTATAGTGGATATTGCCATATTTTGTCTTTCTCTGATGGGAACCAATCTTACAACATATCTTAAAGAAGCCAACAGAGTGTTGAAAAGCAAGTAAGTGATCAGTTTATATGCTCTTCAAGAATAGTTTATATTACCTGTTAAATATATTTGGGTACAAAGCACTTATGCGTTCTAATTGAATGAATGTGATCACACTCTGTCTGTTGGGCAGCGTTATCAACAGTTTTCATTTTATCACTTTAGAAGTAACATTTTTACCACATCTTTTTGAGCAAAGCCACTGTGTTGTTATCGGTAAAACCTTGGTCAATTTCACATGCAAGATATCCAACATAATGAAGCTTGAAGTCACTGGGCTATTCCCTATATTAATGATAAACTATGTCACTACTGAAGCGCCCGATCTTTAAATAGATGCAACATAGTAACAATGATAAAATAACGATGTAAAATTAACTAAAAGCTTTTTGAGTCTAGTATAGTTTAAAAAATATGTACTCATTAAAGGCTAAGCTCGGCTCGGAATACTAACTGGAATGCTTGCAGTCAAGTGATAAACTGTAGTCTCAAGGAAATGTGATGGACTCCACTGCTCATCACCTGTATATTATATATTTTCAGTGCCACATTGATCATAGCTGAAGTGACAAGTAGATTTCAAAGTATTGGTAACTTCATCATGAAGGTAGAGAAAATGGGCTTTAAAGTTAAACATCAGGTATGTATGCACCAAAAGGGTTCAACACAACTATAAATCAACCTCTATTCATTAGATATAAAGGGAAATAACAGGCTTACTGGCCCTGAAATACCCAACTCAATATTAGGTCTAATATTTCAAACAATTTCGAATGTAATCATTCAATGGGTACTGCACACTTCACGACAATATATTTTCATACATAAAAACACAACTTTAATAAATTATGTGTACACTGAGCATTCAACTTGCGCAAACTTCACACATCCCACTTGATTAACATAACGTCTTAAATAATAAATTACACAAAACACTTTGGTACTCCACATGTGATGAAGTTGTCAGTTGCTTACAAGGGGGCAAGTTAATACTGGTTGATGAACAATATCATTCAACCTACTGCCCCATATGACTGAATGCTAGAAGTCCTTGAAAGTGGTGCTAAACACGAAACAAATATATACTCAGTACATCTAGAAACGCAACACTGGGGTTATTTCCAACATTGTTGAACCATGTTATGATTGGCAATCAAACTGTTTTGCTTGATGATATTTTATTCAATTAACAATAGACCGGAAACATTTTATCACATATTGCTACCGGTGTGATTGAACAGTATTTTGCCGTATTGTGCAGGTGAAAAATATCGAAACACAAAATTGTAAAATCCTCATTTTTTTCAAAATCGTTGTTCCAAGTGAATAACTCAAATATCAATTAATTATTGATTGATTACATACGAATGACGTCTAACAAGTTGTTTAGCAGTGCATGCATCAGTTGCAAGTCTGGTCTGGAGATGGTACACGCGGAGTTACTGTTCCTGTCGGAGAGGTGCTACGCATGGATGCCCTTGACATGGATGGTTGTAAACGGTGCCAGAATGTTTGTAGCGTGTCCTCAGATGATGCTTTGTCGGTGCATGGCACTTTAACCGTCATACAACCTCCTATTTGACGTCCTTGTTACAAGCATTCCAAATTGCTTTATTTGTTCATGTTCCGACAATCGTGACATCTTTATTCCGAAACCTGAGACTATACTTTTGTGATTTTCTTTCCATTAGAAAACCAAACAAATGGTTAGAAAGCACTTTCACCAAAATATGCCATGTGTAAATTGTGCACGTGGAATGTATGCGTTTTGAGTTTTTCTTGAGGCACAGGTGTTACATAACCCGATCGATAAAATTTAGATGATACCCAAGTTTCTACACGGTTATACAATCATATTTCAGAAAATTAAAAAATGTATGTAAAGCTAAAGTAAAAAAAAATCGAGCATAAAAACGTTGCGTTTTCAAGGATGGTTAAAGTTACTTGTGATTTCTTTAGGTGCTCGTAAAAATGCTCAATCATCTCCAGCCTTATTGGTCAAAGACCTAAAACTTAAAGGGAATGTGACATTTTCAAACTGATGTATTTTATTATTTCAGAATTCCGATAACAAGATGTTTGTTATGATGGAGTTTAAGAAAACATTTGATTGTAAGAATCGAGAGATCGAGGAAATTAAACTGAAACCTTGTGTGTACAAGAAACGATGAATAAAATATGCCGAGTCATCCTGCAGGGAAAATACGGGATAAACTGAAACCTTGTGTGTACAAGAAACGATGAATAAAATATGCCGAGTCATCCTGCAGGGAAAATACGGGATAAACTGAAACCTTGTGTGTACAAGAAACGATGAATAAAATATGCCGAGTCATCCTGCAGGGAAAATACGGGATAAACTGAAACCCTGTGTGTACAAGAAACGATGAATAAAATATGCCGAGTCATCCTGCAGGGAAAATACGGGATAAACTGAAACCTTGTGTGTACAAGAAACGATGAATAAAATATGCCGAGTCATCCTGCAGGGAAAATACGGGATAAACTGAAACCCTGTGTGTACAAGAAACGATGAATAAAATATGCCGAGTCATCCTGCAGGGAAAATACGGGATAAACTGAAACCCTGTGTGTACAAGAAACGATGAATAAAATATGCCGAGTCATCCTGCAGGGAAAATACGGGATAAACTGAAACCCTGTGTGTACAAGAAACGATGAATAAAATATGCCGTGTCATCCTGCAGGGAAAATACGGGATAAACTGAAACCCTGTGTGTACAAGAAACGATGAATAAAATGTGCTGTGTCATCCTGCAGAGAATTGTGGGATATAAAAACATTGTATAAAATCATCATACAGATTGAATACATTTTAACCAACTATGCATTTGATGACCTATGAATAGCGTTATCACGATATAATTATGTATATACTAGCATATCTACAAGGGTCAGTCAAGAAAAACTGAGAGTTGATGAATACTGACCAGGAGAATAAGTGTTCGTATATTGTCTATGCATTATCGTGAAATATGGTATCACATCGATGTAATGGCGAATACCAATTTTGGGTATGAACCTTTTATTCTTGTTGCCAGGCAACCGAAAAAGACAAATCGACGGCATGCGTTCGCGCTGTCTGTAGGATACAATTGTGGGTTGCTATGGAAACATAAAGTTATATCGAACATTTTCAAATTCATTTTTTATTTTATAATACATCCATCTATCAGATATACTTAACTATGGTTGATTTGTTCCTCCAATATAGAAAATATATATGATGGAACTATCAATTGTCACTTTATTTGTTGGTATTGAGACCACAATTTTACTCCACCCAAAAGAACGCATGATCTTTTTCAAAAGCTAAGTTATATTTTTTATTTCTATTACGGTCACTGGACTCCATTAGATACATTCATAGTCCTCCTGAACAGAAATTGTTAATTTAGTGATTAGGTTACGGAATACCATGGCAACACAAAGAACACATGCCGAGCAAATTGATAAAGTACGGGTAAAATTGTTGCTAGGCAACTAAACAATACAGCATTATTGATCATTCTGTAACAAAGGCCCATTATTATTTAATATATACAATTCTACAAGATACGCATGTTAGTTGTACTAAATCAAGCTATATTAAGTTGAAATAAACATTCGAATTGACAACAAAATCAGTCTCCCAGTCGCTGGCGCAAACGCATACCCTTTGGTGATGTTCTTTGGTTGCTTGGTAACTTTATTTATAAGCCTATATCCAATAACGGAATTCATCAGAATATCCGCAATGGATAATAGTTGACGATGACTGGTAGAAAATATAATTGTATATACTTTTGAAGGCTTAATTTAACAACTCTCAGTTTTTCTTGACTGACCCTCGTATTTCAATTGATGGATTTATTTTTATGTAATACTGAGTCTGTTGACGGATTATTATAAATATAAGGTGAAAGTTATGAACTTGTATTTTCAGCTTAGATTATATAAATACATGTATACATATGCTGCCTTGCACTAGGCAAACTAGAACTTGGTGGTATTCACAAAGCATCTAAGTGGATAAGTTAAAATATGTGCAGCAATATATTTTTTTGATTTCGAAAAGTAATGTTTTCCTTGTGGTTATTGTAACTTTTACATATTGCTTGAAAACTCAAGTCATTATTATTTTAGATTTATAGACAATCTTATATTTTCAACTAAGATGCTTTGTGAATACCAGCCAAGATATTTCCATGCTAATGCCATTGAGAAACTAATATTATGTCTTGTCACAACTAGGGATCAACAAACCCAGTGTGGAGTTACACAATACTCTTGTCACAGGTACACAGGAGAAGTAAGATCAACAATATATTACAGGCTTTAATTTGCAAAATCAAACCAACACCTTATGCAAGATATAATTCAGGTTAGAACATTCAATAGATAAACACTTAATCACCAATTTTTATAGCTGAACCCAAAATGTTTTCCACCATATCACACATACCATTTCTCAGAAATCAGTATTATTTAATGCCACTTTGAACTTGAAATCATGTAAATTTTTCATCTTTAAATAAAATAAATAAATGGCTCAGACAGTTCATATGTCAAAGTCTACATCTTCATCCGTCTTGGTGCCATCTTTGATAAAATCTGACAAGTTTATTTGTGTTTTGTTTATAGCCATGATGGGTTTGATGGCTGAGCCAAGGCTTGGGAATATCCGAGGAAACATGATTTCTTGTGAGGCCAGTAACTGTTTGATTCTGTGACGTTCTTTTGGTGCCTCGAAACAAGCAGGGCAGTTCTCAGCAATCACAGGTAGCTTGTTCTGAAATAGAATGTATCACTGATACAAGACTGTTGTCAAAGCAAACAAGAAGCGTACATACAACAAACAAGATTACATCAACTATGTACAAATTATGATGTTAGTTTTGGATGAGTGGTAAATTTACTGGGCTTGCAAGTCAATTATCATGAGGTCTATTCGCTGCACATTTATTTATTTTACTATTAGTTTTTTTTGCTGTACATCCGCATGCAAACAAACCAAGGGATGCTTCTGTAAGTGACACATCTTTAGTGTTATGCACTATCCACTATAAAGTTGAGTTACCAGACAATTACTCATGGACCTTGTTAAAATCTACATAACCTGTATGAAGTTTGTTTTGCAAGTTAACAGTAGCTGAACAGTTTTCAGTTACAATATGTACAACTATTGGCAAAAACGATAATTAAGGTTCTAAAACAAGGAAAGTGAAATTATTACAAAATGTCATATTCCTTAAAACACTAGCTTACCTGTTCAGCAAAGGTCCTTAAATCCTTCTCCCTTACATTGACAAATGGACGTATTACTCTAAGGTCACCTTCCCTGAAAACAAACACATTCATTGGTTCAAATTTAACATAGCAATCTGTGAAAAAGTACTGATCAGTCGAGAGAAATAAATTTTAATTACTGGCACCAAATCATTTTACAAACATTCTCTAATGAGCATTTAAACCCAACTACAATCAAAGGTAATCTAAGGTGATTGAATCAAATGATTTTACAAGATGGGTCAAATAATTTTTTGATGAAGCAATTTATTGTACAAAGCAGAAGAAAGGAGTTGTCATTTGAGAACTGTAGTATAAACTGATGATTCTGCAATAGGAAAATGTGAAGATCTAGACGTTATCACTGTAGTGAGAGTAGAAATGTCCCTGTACTTATACGTTTCACTTAAAAACACGGGATCCTCAATGTTAAGCATTGGAGTAGTGGCTAGCTAGAATTATCTAGGATTAAACTTGCTTTATGGAAGATAAGTTATTTGATTATACTTACTCTACTGTGTAATGGGCCTTCATTGTCCGCAATATTCCATTGTGAAATATGGACATCAGAAAACTGGAATTATTATTATTATTATTAATATTGTCAACTGTTGTAGTCGTAAATCTCTCTATTCTTGAGTATTCAAATTCTCTTTCTGTCTACTGTAAAATCATTTAATTTCAATGGGACAACAGTTTGTGGTGTTGGTAAAAAATACCATTTCGATGGGACGTTAATTTGCTCATTTTACATTTCAGGTAATAAATACAAGGATCAAAATTATTGTTCGATGGGATTTGATTTCACGAAATCCATGAAATTTAACCCCCCACGAAAATTAATGATTGTACAGTATTTTGTGTTAAGAAATGTAAGGTAGCTCTGACAATACAATTTCACAGACCTGTATACTGTACTCCACACATTCAGAAAAATGGTACTCTTATGAATAACCCGTTATTATTTTATAACCCATCCAGCAATGAGTTAACAGTTACATTGACTTACCTTTCACAAAGATCGTCTAAATGTTGACCTAGTGCTAGTACATTATAACCCTCCCGTCTAGCACAGGCATATATACGTCCACGCTTCATTCTACTACAGAAACTACATATAGATGCACACTGATACGGTAGCTGGGACGCTTGCTCCAATATATCTGTAAACAGTCAAAGAACAAACATTTACCCCTGTAATAAAATACATCTACAAGACTCAACATGGTAACTGATTCTCAATTTTCATGAGTCAAAATTATACAAGAATATTCATATTATTAGTATTTAAATCAATTTGACTTAAATTGTCAAGAGTCAATGTTGGCTTTTTTTGCCAAATTTATTTGTCAAAATGTAGTTTCAGGAGTCATATGAAAGCCCTGCATTTAAAGAGGCATTCCCTATAACCAGCATATTTTTCTCTACTATCACTTTTAATGAGCTAAATGTACAAAGCATTATAAATTATCATAATTTGCCAGAAGAAAGTGTGCGCAAATATGTCTCCATAATGTCAAAAATATGGTCAAATCACAGACAATAATTTATCGCTTCCAGCGATTTAATATTATGTGGTCAAAGGGAAACAACTCTTGACTATTTTGGCTTGTTAGGGACTATGTTTTCATTCTTTTATCGGTAATAAGTGGGAGCTTTTTGTTGAAAACTTCAGGAGTTTAAGCAATAATGATTCTAATTTAATGTATAATACTCCTGATTCGATTTAAACGATCAAAGTTATAGGGAATGCCCCTTTAAGTGAAACTTTCAAGACCAAAATATAGTTTACTTATATAGGTGGTAGGCCCATCATATTTTTATCAAACTTAAAATCTTACTTACTTGAATCTTTTTTTCCAATTACTTGTTTTAATTGATACAAATCATGATTGTGATATACTTACTTTGTGATTCATAGAAGTAAGGTACCCCTAGACTGGCCAGGTAATGTTTTAATGGACTGGGATCATACGCTGGAGTCTGTGGATCTACAGTCACTGCTCCAAGTTTAAACTCTATCTTCTGTAATATACATAATCATTAGCATTTATCTCATCAAGGAACACATCCACATATGACCTATTTCACTTATTTCGATGAAAGTAACTAGTTACAGACAGACCATCGCTACACCAGTTATTTGAAATTGACAACAGATCAATAAAGGAACAAGTTTCTAAACAAGCTTAGTTTTCTACTCAATTCTTGATTTGTGAAAATGAATATCTGTTACATGTTTATGAAGATAAATGCATTGTACACTTAAACCAAGATATTAACTGCAATGAACTTCTGTTTTTAATGTTATTAAGTGTGTAGCAAGTGTTGGTAGTTAATAATTGATTTTTTAAGGATAAAAATGTGTAAGTATATTAGGGGTGTAACGGTACGCTCACCTCACGATATGATACGTACCGTCAATTTTTCTAACGGTTCGGTATATTTCGGTATGATACAATATTCTCTAACAGCAGCTTAAAATACTTCAATTTTTAAGTGATAATGAATTTGATGCTTCTATAACAGCAATTATTATGTGCCTATCAACTATTGTAACTGAATTTAGACAATATGAAGCATATCTCAATAAAATTTAATTAAATGATACATGGTAATTATACATAATCAGAAGGCTGTCAGGAATTGTCGTTGTCTGAATATTATTTTGCTCATAAAAAAGCTAATACCGAACCGTACCGAAATTTAGAAGTCTTGTATCGTGAACCGTGTGGAACTGAAGTCCGTGGTATTTCGTATATACCGCGGTATACCGTTACAGCCCTAGTGTACTATTCACCTACCTTCTTCTTACAATAGAACTGGTATTGTTTGACTGTATGTAGTAGTGAGAGAGAATCTTTACCACCACTCAGACAAATCAACACTTTATCACCATTCTGGATCATATCAAACTCTTCCACAGCCTAAAATACAACAAACACATACTACACAGTTTCTATAACATGTTTATCTTATCAAAACTTACAACATAACCTACCATGTAGAAAAGATATACTAACAGTTACTTGCTGTTGTGAATAGGGGTGTAACGATACGGTCACTTAACGATACGTATCGCGATATAAGGGTGACGATACGATACATATCGCGATACAAACATACCTAATTTCTCCTGTAAAGTATTGATACTTTTCGGAATATAGTTGACATTTTACTTATTAATATGAACTATTTAACTTGATCATTTTAATTTCACTCGAAGAAATTGTGCTCTGAGCTTATTGAAACAACAGTGAACAATATTTTGCATTCAGTGTTTAAATTTTTCTTATAATTGTCAGACATTTACAATATTATTCTAATATCACTTTAGGTACAAATCGTATCGTGATCTGCTTTATGTCACGATACGTATTGTATCGTGGGCTACGTATCACGATACGATATGATACGATATATCGTTGCACCCTTAGTTGCGAACATGGTAGACTATGTAAAACTATAGATATTTAATATTTATCATAGGAACATCACTTTTACCCTTAAAACCACAGTCCAAGGCTGATACCGAAACTTGGTTCCAGCAAAAACAAAACCATAACAAACTCATAAACATTCCGCATATCATAATCAAATCCCTAGTGGAAATTAGGGCTGTAACGGTATACAGTGATACACGAAAGACCGCGGACTTCCGTCCCACACGGTTCACGGTACAAGAGTTGCAAATTTCGGTACGGTTCGGTATAAGCTTTTTTATGAGCAAAATAATATTCAGATCACGAAAATGTCTGAAAGCCCTCTGATTATGTATAATTACCATGCATTGGTCGTTTTAATTGTATTAAGATATGCCCCATATTGTCGAAATTCATTTAAAATAGTTGATAGCCACATAATAATTGCTGTTATAGAATCTAGAAATTAATTGTCACTTAAAAACTGTCGTATTTAAGCTGCTGTTAGAGAATATTGTATCATACCGAAATATACCGAACCGTTAGAAAAATTGACGGTTTGTATCATATCGTGAGGTGAGCGTACTGTTACAGCCCTAGTGGAAATATAATTGACACAAACAATGATAAAGTCAATGAATTTCATTATGCAGATGAAATATTGGGCAAAAAATTAAGATAAAGGTTCAACTTACTTTCAGGAAAGGAGTAAATATAACTTTAGGAGGAGAGAACCAATGATTTCCTTCCTTCTTCTTGTTCTTCTTCCCTTTCTTCCCGTCAGTTGTTACATTATCCACCTTCATATTGGAGAGCTTATCCCCCTTCGTATTGGAGAGCTGTTTCTCACTACTGTCCTTTGACCTTTTCACACTCAGATCACATGACATGTTCACATCAGATCCGTCCACCGGTCTCTTCCGACCACACAGGCCTGTATCACATGGTGTTAAACTACATGCTATACTAGAAGTATCCGATGTCTTTATTGCACTTGATGGCGACTTTTCTACATCACAGGTGGGAGATGAATCAGACAGTTTTGACATCAATGGACACACTGGACTTGAGGTATTGTAAGTTAGTTTGGCATTTATAGTGCTTTCTTCATCGTTAGTCACAGATTTGTCTGCAGTTATATCACATTTGTTACTTTCAGAGTCTGCTACTGTATCTCCATTAGTCGTTACATTGTCTGAACCCTCCACGGTAACAATCCCATCATTCTGATGGAATCCCTGACTAACACACGCTTCCATACCATCAGCAAATGATGACTTGGCATTAAAACCGTTCTCTTCAGATCTCCCAACAGAACCACCATCTTGTGGCGTCATTGTCTTAGAAACCTCAGAATCACCTGGTTTCTTAGCAACAGAGGAATTTCCTGAACTATCTGCAGTATCACTATTCTTTGAAAGCAGTTTCCTATTCTGATCCAGCATATCCGAGGACCCCACATCCTCCTCCACATGGCATTCCTTGAATGTAGGTAGATCCAGACGCTCTCTAAGGTGTGGAGGACAGAAAGGTAGATGTGATGCATTCTGGGTAGTGTTTCCATGGAGACAATCAGCAGCTTCACTCGGCAACAGAAACCACCGTAATGACTCGGAATGTTCATCAAACATCACTTTATGATCTGCAAGTTGATATTTTGTCTGAAATTGTAATTATTTGATAATACACATATCAAAATCAAAATTAAAAGTAGAGAAAAATAGTAAACAAATAATCTCCATATTTTAAGTAATAATCAGCAATATTATAACTACAAAATTATAAAATGTGATATTTATCAGCGTTCGAATCCTACTGAGCGCTGAAATGTTATCTATCAACGAACAGTTGTTATGTAACAGTATTTGGCTGTAAAGCGAGTAACATAACTTAGAGCCATTTTCAAATTTGTAAGACGATCTATATAGTATAAGTTTTAAGGTTGTAGTTAATGTTTAACTCATGTTTTAGGTGCTGTCCACAAACTTGAGAGAGGGTTATGATGTAGAAAGTAAGTACCTTTGAAGCCTGTGTAAACAGATCTCTCGCTCTCCGTAGACAATCCTGTAAAACAATGAAGTTGTTTAAACATACATGTAGGTCTATAACATTAATTGTATTACAATAAACTGTTCACATAAATTACACATATTGCAGTATTACAGTTTAAGTAGCAAATATTGAAATTATTAAAAACTGACAGTTTACAACACAGTTCAGGATGTCGAACACACTGATATCAATTAGACAGTTGCTCCAAACTATGTCTCCATTCAACTACTTCCTAACATGAGATTATTGTAAACATGTTAACCCCTATGAAGCCAAATAATCATAATAATATGGTGATTTTACCAATCACACCATTTCGGGTACCGGAAATAATTATTTTGGGATATTAGATCCAGCTATTTCGGTGAATGTCGTCACAAACATACGGGTATCCAGTCACTCATTGTGAACCATGTTGCGGTTAATTGTAGAACTAGAAGTTGTACATTGGTTTGGTGAGTTGAGCTATGTTACTAATTGCATTTAGCCCTTATTTACTAGTGCAGAAGCACAATAATAAAGGTATACAAGAGGGTCCAAAGGGCCCTGGGTCGCTCACCTGTTTGGCCTAGTGACCTAGATTTTGGCCCAAATGACACAGTATCTAACTTGACCTAGATTTTATAGAGATAAACATTGTGACCAAGTTTCATAAAGATAGAGTCAAAATTGTGACCTCTAGTGTGTTCACAAGATTTTTCAATGATTTGGCCTCGTGACCTAGTTTTTGACCCCAGATGACCCAATATCGAACTTGACCTAAATTTTATAATGATGATCATTGTGATCAAGTTTCATAAAGATAAGGTCAAAATTGTGACCTCTAGTGTGTTCACAAGCTTTTTCAATGATTTAGCCTCGTGACCTAGTTTTTGACTCCGGATGACCCAATATCGAACTTGACCAAAATTTTATAGTGATGATCAGTGTGATCAAGTTTCATAAAGATTAGGCTCAAATTGTGACCTCTAGTGTTTTCACAAGCTTTTTCAATGATTTGGCCTTCAAAGGCTTGTGACCTAGTTTTTGACCCCGGATGACCCAATATCGAACTTGACGTAGATTTTATAGAGATGATCATTGTGATCAATTTTCATAAAGATCAGTCTCAAATTGTGACCTCTAGTGTGTTCACAAGCTTTTTCAATGATTTGGCCTTGTGACCTAGTTTTTGACCCCAGATGACCCAATATCGAACTTGACCTAGATTTTATAGAGATGATCATTGTGATCAATTTTCATAAAAATTAGTCACAAATTGTGACCTCTAGTGTGTTCACAAGCTTTTTCAATGATTTGGCCTTCAAAGGCTTGTGACCTAGTTTTTGACCCCGGATGACCCAATATCGAACTTGACGTAGATTTTAAAGAGATGTTGTGATCAATTTTCATAAAGATTAGTCTCAAATTGTGACCTCTAGTGTGTTCACAAGCTTTTTCAATGATTTGGCCTTGTGACCTAGTTTTTGACCCCAGATGACCCAATATCGAACTTGACCTAGATTTTATAGAGATGATCATTGTGATCAATTTTCATAAAGATTAGCCACAAATTGTGACCTCTAATGTGTTCACAAGGTTTTTCAATGATTTGGCCTAGTGACCTAGTTTTTGACCCCAGATGACCCAATATCGACCTTGACCTAGATTTTACAGAGATGATCATTGTGATCAAGTTTCATAACGATTGGGCTCAAATTGTGACCTCTAATGTGTTCACAAAGTTTTCCTTTGATTTGACCTAGTGACCTAGTTTTTGACCCCAGATGACCCAATATCGAACTTGACCTAGATTTTATGGAGATGATCATTGTGATCAAGTTTCATAATGATCAGGCTCAAATTGTGACCTCTAATGTGTTCACAAGGTTTTCCTTTGATTTGACCTAGTGACCTTGTTTTTGACCCCAGATGACCCAATATCGAACTTGACCTAGATTTTATGGAGATGATCATTGTGATCAAGTTTCATAATGATCAGGCTCAAATTGTGACCTCTAATGTGTTCAGAAGGTTTTTCAATGATTTGGCTTAGTGACCTTGTTTTTGACCCCAGATGACCCAATATTGAACTTGACCTAGATTTTACAGAGATGATCATTGTGATCAAGTTTCATAAAGATTAGGCTCAAATTGTGACCTCTAATGTGTTCACAAGGTTTTCCTTTGATTTGACCTAGTGACCTAGTTTTTGACCCCAGATGACCCAATATCGAACTTGACCTAGATTTTATGGAGATGATCATTGTGATCAAGTTTCATAATGATCAGGCTCAAATTGTGACCTTTAATGTGTTCACAAGGTTTTCCTTTGATTTGACCTAGTGACCTAGTTTTTGACCCCAGATGACCCAATATCAAACTTGACCTAGATTTTATGGAGATGATCATTGTGATCAAGTTTCATAATGATCAGGCTCAAATTGCGACCTCTAATGTGTTCACAAGGTTTTCCTTTGATTTGACCTAGTGACCTAGTTTTTGACCCCAGATGACCCAATATCGAACTTGACCTAGATTTTACAGAGATGATCATTGTGATCAAGTTTCATAAAGATTAGGCTCAAATTGTGACCTCTAATGTGTTCACAAGGTTTTCCTTTGATTTGACCTAGTGACCTAGTTTTTGACCCCAGATGACCCAATATCAAACTTGACCTAAATTTTATGGAGATGATCATTGTGATCAAGTTTCATAATGATCAGGCTCAAATTGTGACCTCTAATGTGTTCACAAGGTTTTCCTTTGATTTGACCTAGTGACCTAGTTTTTGACCCCAGATGACCCAATATCGAACTTGACCTAAATTTTATGGAGATGATCATAGTGATCAAGTTTCATAATGATCAGGCTCAAATTGTGACCTCTAATGTGTTCACAAGGTTTTCCTTTGATTTGACCTAGTGACCTAGTTTTTGACCCCAGATGACCCAATATCGAACTTGACCTAGATTTTATGGAGATGATCATTGTGATCAAGTTTCATAATGATCAGGCTCAAATTGTGACCTCTAATGTGTTCACAAGGTTTTCCTTTGATTTGACCTAGTGACCTAGTTTTTGACCCCAGATGACCCAATATTGAACTTGACCTAGATTTTATGGAGATGATCATTGTGATCAAGTTTCATAATGATCAGGCTCAAATTGTGACCTCTAATGTGTTCACAAGGTTTTCCTTTGATTTGACCTAGTGACCTAGTTTTTGACCCCAGATGACCCAATATCGAACTTGACCTAGATTTTATAGAGATGATCATTGTGATCAAGTTTCATAATGATCAGGCTAAATTTGTGACCTCTAGTGTGTTCACAAGCAATTGTGAACGGACGACGGACGACGGACGGACGGACGACGGACGACGGACGAAGAGCGATCACAAAAGCTCACCTTGTCACTTTGTGACAGGTGAGCTAAAAAGTATATAAAAGTGTAAAGTACCTCATGGTTATCAGGAAGAGGTCCTTTAACAATTAACGGGGGGACCTTGTATGACATCTCACCACTACTGTATGATATATGTCCTAACCATTTCCTGTCTTTGAACACCTAAAACAAGTAAACATCAATATACAAACACACTCTTTGTAGTACAAAAGTAGTACATAAAGAAGTATCTCTAAGCTGCCCAGGAATGTAGATAATCTGTACCACATTTATTTATTTAGAAACTTTCAAGATCCTTATATTCCTGTATGTTTCAGTATTTTGGATTTTTTTACAGAACCTGACATACACCATAAATCTGTACCACACAATCAATCAGCGCACCTCAGACACTTCTAAGAGGAATCATCTCTCGGACATAAATAGAACGCTGCCGTTATAACGTTTCTTAACGTTTTTTAGTGAAGTCAGAACGGTTTTGTAAACAGGTTAAAAATGGAACTTGCGGCACTGATCAAACATCTCAGACATACATATACTCTTACCTTAGTATGTTTTCTATATTTATGGTCTTAAAAACATCATAGCCTACATATGCGATGGGTATGTTTTGGTCTATTTTCTTGTAAACCGCATCACGCATGTGTGTGACCGCATCACTCATGTGGAAATTTTTCGACAATTTCTACAGGATTCATCATGGAAAGACCCGAGTTGTTATGATGGCCACACAATCTTACAGCAATGATAGACAAAAGTGAGTAGCTCACCTACCTCCTACCTAAAACTACTTTCATGCAAATTACTCTATGTTTATCACTGTTTTGTTTATGACAGAACCTTATATATCTGTAAAATTATTACAACAGGAGAAATAAGGTCCATGTTATACTAACCTGGAAATTCTTCTGTCTCCATTCCCCTGTCTCTGGATTAAACATATACTGTAATATAAGACATATAGCATTAAAGTAACCTCAACATTATTACCAACAGTAAAACAATTACCATTGTTGACAACAAATAAAATAAAACTGTATTATTCAAGCCATTTGCAACTGTATAACGTTACACAATGAAATAAAGACAGTGACTTTCAGCTGGTGTTTAACACAAACGTTAAATCAAATTTGTTTTAATTAAAACCCTCCAAACAAAGATCACTATTGAAAAACCTGCCAGCAAAGACCAACAAGTTTCACACCATTTTAGATGATATTTAACCTGTTAAGAGAGTCCACCGTCAACAAAGATCTTTTTTTGCAGTTCCCTTGGCGTACTTGGTGTTCAACTTCTCCATAGTAACAATCCTACTCAAAGAATTTTACTTTGAGATATAATCCAACCTTTCTACAACACTGAAGACTCTTTCAATTAAACTGGTAAATTACATACATGAGACTGGTTTGCCATCATAAACTATAGCTGAGTGTAGTGTAAGAAATTTGTGACCAACCTGTGGCAACAATTTCCATCCTTCTTCAGCCACCAGTTTGACAGCTTGAAGTGTGAACTCTAATGTCTCATCATCCAGGAAATATGGTAAATTGATCCGTGTAAATCCAGGTCTGAAAACACATACATAGAATACATTGGATAGTTTGTCAAAGGAATAGTTTTATATAGGAGTTACCTAACATTACAAGGAATTGATAGATACATCACACTTTACATGACGCAAATACTTGTTGTATAAAACATAATTTCATGTTATTTTTCAGCATATCAAACATTGTTCATGCATGTATAGTTGGTAGATATATTATGCTGCATTTACATTGGGCTAGCTGCTAGCCCCAGATAGGTCAAAATGGGTCTATGAACGCTACTGGAGAGTTACTGTATATTATTTGCAACGCAGTGTTATTAATTTATAACAAGTTTCACGGAACAATTATTTACCTGAGTATTTCTCTATGAGAATATTCCCTGTATCTTCTTAGATGAGTCCTGTCTAGTTTACTGCAAGAAACAAACAAATAACATAGTCAAAAGCAGAATGACAATTATTTGAGGTGCAACAGCATTTAGAAATTAAATTCTAACACATTCAGCAACTTTCCCTCATTCAATTGAACGATTGTAATGTTGCCAATATATACAGCATTATTAAAAGATGTCCTTGTTATTTTCAGGAACTGGCCAGGAAGATCGGAACAGCATTAAAATGATTTGCATACCCAGGCTTTAAAAAATGAGGTCACATTTTAATGTCAAGTATTTGTGATGTAAGAATCAGTACTATATCAACTGATGAGATAATAACAAAACTATGTGACAATGAATAAAAGGACATGTGTGCATGTATTACCTATCCTCGGCTAATATATCCTCAAATCTTTTACTGATATCTTCCTCCATTCCAAGTAGGTCCTACAAATGTAATCGATTTATAGATCATCCGAGTATACATCAAATAAACAGCAGGATTTGTGCAAAGAGAAGAGATGAATTATAAATCACAGGAATGAACTAATATATGTGAGGGTGACTGTCAAATTAATTGTAGTTCTCTGGGTAGAATTTGTCATCCCTAGGGCCCTTAACAAACGTCTAACAACAACATTTTGCCATTCAAGTTTTGAGTATAAATACAAAAGGTAAATCCAGCACAGACTGACAGTAAAGGCAGAGCGTATGTTTGTATCACGTAAAAATCTAATTTGTGCGAATATCACAAATCTAAATAAAATAAAGAATTTATCTATCATAAATAAGATATATTCAACTAGAACCATCACTGTCGTGATCAGGGCCCTGTCGTTATCATTGCCAATAAGTATTGCAAGTTTCATTTGAATATCTTGAAAAGTTTTTGAACTATGGCCAATGTTAAAGTTTTGAAGTCGAAAAAGGGGCACAAGCCAAAATTTATTAAAGCTAGAGTTGTTGCCCTTTGCTACACATGTGTGTATTATCACTGTCAATATGTATAGCAAGTTTCATTTGAATATCTTCAACGGTTTTGAAGTAATGTAGAAAAAAAGATGAAAAATGAGGAAATTTGTAATTTTACAAAGGGCCATAATTCTTACAATATTGTAGCTGGAGTAACATAACTTACATACAATAGTGTATTGTTGCTGTGACCTTATGTTTAAAGTTTGAAGTCGATACCTTTAACGATTTGCAAGTTATTAAGAAAAAACTTGAAAAATGTGGACAGACAGACAGACGGACAGACAGACGGACAGGGTGATTACTATAGGGCACCTGCAAAAAATTTGCAGGGCACTAATAAGCAAGCTTTACCACAGCCTAGGGACAAACTTAGGATAGGCATAAATAAATAGAGGATCTTACATGAGTGTCTTTTCATATTGAATTTATTAATTGAGTTGGATAAAAGTGATAAAATACGAGGCTCTGCCAAGTATTTTATTACTTTTATCCAATGAGTTTTATAAATTTAATATGGAAAGAAACGAATGTAAGATTCTTTTTATCACATAAACAAAATAAACCATTTAAATGTAGAAAACTAAAAATAGTAGACCCGCTTCCCCTTAAGAGAGAAGCATATTGAGGTGAGTAATGCGCATCTAAACATAATGCAACACAGTGACTGTATTTCAATTACATTTAATTTAATGTTGAAAACGAAAATGAGCTGAGACGGGTATATTTGAAAGGTAATAACGCCACGGACCTTTTTAGTAGGCCCTATCCAGTCTTGAAATTAGTTAGGTAAGGGGAACATACTCGTACTAAAAACGGGAAACGTCACGTACATCGTGACGTCATGTTTATGTTTTGACGTCATCACTACTTCGAATATCCGAGATGAGATGGATGAATTTTAAAGAGATGCGATTTTGAAACTCAAAATGCATTAAAATTGTGCAGGAAGTGTTAGCATATGCTTTGTATAAATGTAGGTTTGTGTTTATTTATTATTTTTTGAATTGAAATGCCTTTGTAAATTCTAGTTGAGATTTTTAAATTCGCCTTGTCCATCGATCTGACCTCTACCGCTGACGAAAAAAATCGCGGTCGGCCATGTTTGTTTATTTTTTTGACAGCGCGTATGAATATACATAAAAATAGTGATTAGCCCCCCTCATTTGCATACTTATTCTATTGCTGAGCAGTGTAATATCGTGTTTATGTAATGGGCTTTATTACACTCCCACATCGTGATTTATGTGATAAATAAGGTTTACTAAGTACAGGTAAAATGTAAAGAATAGATATTTACCATAGCGTACGGACCAGCACATGCACATCCACCTCTAGCCTGTATACCAAACAGATCATTGAGTAATACACTGATATAGTTATGATGTAGAAATCTGTGTGATTGTTGGTGATAGACGAGGAATGAGAAGATAGGGAGACGATCTACATCCAGGTTACCCAGCTGTATCAATGAACTGTGGTCCTTCCACGCATCACGGGCTCGCCTGAATCATATAATACAACAATTTTAAAATGCTTGCAATAAAAAATTAATTGCATACTATAAACAAAATACATGAGGAAAGGTAAGTTTGTAGTAAGTTTTTATATATTTTTTTTCTTGCTACAGGTTGTAAACAATGTCATACCAAGTCTAATTAGGTACCACAACTGATTGAGGTTATTATTGAGGTTTAACCCCATCCTATCATAGAGAATGGTCTCTGTTTTACTGGACAACAACACCTTGAAACTTTCCCTACACTCATATTTACTATAAAGTTAACCTCAGCAGAGTAACTACAAGGACCAATATTTCAGTCCCAAAAGGTTTAAGAGGTTGCACTGTACTAACCTCAACATGTGCTCCTCTCTTTCCATGATGACAGTTGATGTGATAGATTGTTTGAGTTGAAAGACGAGACCGGCTCGAACTGTTTCTACTATAGCTGGTGTACCACCTTCCTCCTTTAACTCTGGTTCCTGTAGGTAACGATGCTGATCCCTTCGTACCTATAGCAAATAAAACCAGTGGTTACACTAGCGGCTACAGTACAAAGGTTATTACGATAAGTTTGTTCTGGACTTTACCAAGTTTTAGCCAAAATGACCTTTTTGTCTGAACCTTAAGTTAAAAAAATATGCTAATCATGACCATGGCCACCGTAGGTTTAAGAAAACATACTTGACACATATGAATCCTTGAGCTTTATTCTAAATTATCCTCAAGGTTAAAATATCTTAACTAAACTGATTGGAATTGCCTTCCAGAATGGCTGACAATATAAGCATAGCCTACCTGCCAAATATGCCTATTTAAGTGGAGTTACTCCTCTTTTCATTGATAAATTTCTGGTTTCCCAGTTCACCTACCTTGCACTTAAGTACATTTTAAATCACATTTATTATAAGTGCAGCTTGTGACATGTTTCGCTTTATCACCCCTATTTTGGAGTTAACTAACTTGGCAGGTAACAGTATGGCGTTCATATCTGTGAGAATGACTTACAAAAAAGACGGATCCCCCTCCACATCCATCAGGTACCTGATTCTTAAATAACTTCTTCTTTCCTATCAATATACCTACAATATAATGTAACAATGTATTAATGTGAATACTAGAATGCCTGGAATATAATACATGGAATGGCAGTGTTAGTCAATATAGTTTGGAGTTAATCATAACATGAACGGTAAAAATGGGGCATTGAATGTATGTGCAGTCAAGTCTAATATTAAAATCACCAGCAATTGCCAAATAAAGAAAAAAAGTTAAGTTACCAATTTCCTAGGGCTCTTTTCAGCTGTTAGGCCGCTCAAGTACCCTTTGACATTCTAACTTCCCCTGGTCATTGGGCTACCTATTGAAACCTACAATCGTGTCTCCCTGGGGAGACTATTTCTAACCTGTGGGTGTGGCAGCAAACATCCATCTGCTGCACTCAGGAATAGTCACTTCCCTCACAGGTACCATTTTAAACCATGGTAGAGTGGAGCATGTTGGTCTTGCTCAGAGAAATTAATCAGTGGTCCAGAGAGGGGTTCAACCCTGGACCTCTCGATCCCAAAGCGAGCGCCCTAAATCTAGTCCACCTCTCCCCACAGACAACTTTTACAAAACGTTTTGAATTATGCTTAGCCTTGTGGTCTGAATTTTTCTTCTCGAATGTGTCTTTTAGGCATGATCTGTTGTCTCTGTTGGGTGCTGCTTTCCCTGTTGAATATGTTCTGGTATGTTTTTGCATAAACCACCCATTTTATCTCACATCATACCGTATTGTATGAAATTTAACTGGTTATGAGCAAACAACAGTACCTGGTGTCTGAACTCCACCCACAAACTTATGACAGGACAGGAACACAGCATCCTTGTACATATACTCCTGGTCAACACTGAAATATACATATATAAACATTTTAATGCATCAATAAAACCTCAACAAGACAACAAATGATTTTCAAAAAGATAGATTAATGAGAAAAAGTGATGAAATAAAATAGAAAGCTGGGATGAAAATGTAGGTACATGTATTATAATTTTTAGTGAGTTGATCTTTCCGTTGATTTTTGTGTATCTCCATAAGAGAAGTTAAATATTTACCTCGAATGGGATGTTCTACAATAGGCTTTTTAGGAGGATCAGTTTTTTTAATTACCGGTACTAAATACTGGTGGTACGGTGGTCGAGCGGATAGCCTGCTTGACTGCTGATCGAGAGGTCCCGGGTTCGATCCTCGGCCGGGGCACTTGATCATTTCTGAAACGCTTCTCTGTGTTTCCCACCTAACTATAGATGAACTGGTTAGCAACCCAGAGGTAGTCTCGTGTGTATCGGTGCTATACACCGGGCACGTTAAAGAACCAAGGTGTCTCTTCGGAAAGAGCTAGGGCATCTCGCCTGGATACCTTGTATCACACCACTATCTCTTCCACCTGCTGTCCCTTCAGCAAAAACACAGGACCCCATTGGAAATAAGTGCTTGCACTTTCATGGGTTATCCTTGACCGAGAGGTTTAAATAATTACAACAACAACAACATAATGAGAAACATTTACCTTGCAGAGACTGGGTTCATGTCAATTTTCAAATAGGGAGCTGCTGTAGCATAATCCCAGAAAGCTAGAGCACCGTGTTTGTGTAAGATTATGTTGATTCTATCCACATCTACCATTATACCAGTGATGTTTGATGCGGCACAGAAACACCCAATCATCTGTCGTCCAGTTACACGCCATTTCTACAATCATACATAACATACAGATAGCAGATGGAAGGAGAGGTAGGGGGTATCTACAAACATAATTCTGGTATATATTGATAAAGTATCATGGAAGGAAGGTGAAATGTTGGTCCACACTTTCCTTTTTCTAGGTTTCTGTCAGTTATAAAATCTTAGAAGCATTCATGTAGAGTGAATAATAATTCAGTCCACAATCAAAGTGTGGGCACGATTTATGTGATGAGATCAATAAACTTTGTATACTATGTATTACAAGTACAGCACATGACGTGTCAAGATATGAGTTACCTGTAGAAGATATTGTAGATGTTCTATATCCACCAATCCATGTTTGTCAGCCTTCACTCTCAGTACCTACAACAACAACATCACTGAATACTCAATATTTTCACACACTTCATACAGAGGGCTCAGTGCAAAACTATGGTGACTACATCAATTTATAGAGGAACATACCAACACAAATTATATTCTGATGGCATGTGTCATGTATTTCCAGTTTGAACACCATTTCTCAACAATTGACTTTGGTCAGATTTACAGCAAATGGCTGCATCCAAATCAGTAATTACTTTCCTTTCTATTATGTCAGCAACTTCTCGATGTATGAATTTATATTGATAGTGTCATCAAAAGGATCACTAATGATTTTCTTTATAAAAATTACATTTAGCAATATGAATATTTGCAACAATAGATAAGAAGTCTGAAAACTAACAGTTACCTTAGCACCGATATCCTTCCATGGTAGAAGATTGGAGTGATGCTCATACGGTCCAACAAATATAATCTGTAACGATAAACATTACAATACAAACACAGAGATCACTTATCCTGGCAGTAAGGTCAAGATGGAATAACAAATACTGAAAGTCAATAACCTGGGGTGGTATTCACAAAGAATCTTAAGGATAAGTTTTCTGATGATAAAAGGTGCATAACTAAGTGAATTTTAATGTAATCTTACTTGACATATAAATTTATGCATGTTTTAATTATAAAATACAAGTTAGTTCACAATTAAAAGAAATCTTAAAACTTTGTTTATGGTTGAATAACAGATAAATATTTTCATGTTCATGCTAAGGTAGGTAATATACCTCAAATACAGTCTTCCCGAAATTGGCCAGTGGACCAATAGGCTAGCAACTTGCATTGGTCCAAGCCCAAAATCATCGGTCAGGAACAACGGTTTTCGGGAAGACTGCATAATATATTGCCAAAAAATACTCATTCGTTTGAAGTTGTATGTGTTTACAAATTATTGACTTACAGGTTTATGATTGAGATCTAGAGAATGTATAAGCTTATGTATAGCACCGGTGGAACCGCTACCAACAAATATCACAGCATCATGTTCACTGGCATGGACAGCATTCCGTACAATGTCCCTGAAATATATGGTGGAACCAGTCAACTCCTGCAACATATACTTCTTTAAATGTAATATGAACTAAGGCACCGCCTAAATGAGGGATTAAATACACATTAGATATCTGTTAAGCTATGTTTCAGATAGAAACTGACTAAATATGAGTTGAATTTAGATGTTATACAATAAACAAAGATAGTTATTGATCAGCAACTGATCACTTTTCCTCTTTAAATTTAAGACCAGAAATAATAATTATTCAAAATTTTAGATTGGCTATGTATGTGTGGTTTATGTTTGGAATAAGTGTAGGCATCCCTAACCTGGAGTTTTACCTATATTATACTGATTTGTTATACATTGCAACGTAACGTCATGAGTCTATTTGGCGTACTTTTGGTATGACGTCATTTCCTGTTATTTGTGACGTCATGACATCACGTCTTGTATTGGCGCCGTGTATCCAGTACAGTAGCGTATTTCTTACTTCTCTTTGTTTTTTTTAAATAGTTTGTTTTATTTATTGAATATTTTTTAAAGATGGTTATAATTCGAAAGAAAATGATAGGGGGCATCCGTTTACAGACTACTATTTTTTTATTTTCAAAGGACCATTCACCTCGGAAAACTGCCTGAAATTTTTGACCGGAAATAACTTTTTCTGAAAGCATTAGTACCGGCAGAGACTCGACGAAGATACGCACGTGGACATTATTGGTATGGGTATTTACAATAGCCAGCTTCGCTGGCTATTTAATCCCCTATAAGTTATAGAAATGCACATTAACTTATAATTTAATGTTATTTTGATAATTATCAATAGGACAGAACAGATACTGTAAAATCATTTAATTTTGATGGGACAAAATTTCAAGGTTTTGGTAAAAAGGACCATTTCGGTAGGAAATTAATTCGTTTAGGTAATAAATATAAGCGTCAAAATTATTGTTCAATGGGATTTGATTTTGTGGTTGAAGGTGAACCATGAAAGTTCTACACACCTAGCTTCATGGCGATATAATGTTGTTTGTAGAGACGTGACGTTACTTGTAGTGTGTGTGTTACCATATTCTGGTAATACTTGTTCTCTGATGTAGTCTTCAATAAAACTCAATGACCTGAAACACAGTGTTAGCTATATGTTAGCTGTCAGTGTGGAAAACTTGTTAACTTTTTCTACTTTTCTTTTTCTTTTCCTACCCTCTAGGTACTACTATGCTGGACCAACCCGGGTGAGAGCAGAGCAAGCCTCTGATATCTCATCTGCATTGAAAATCAGCTTAACATCGTATTAAAGTTCCCAATGGAGAACACAATTATGAGATATCAAGCTGATAAGAAACGATAACCAGAGCTACAAATAAGGTGTTCGTCCATTGGATATTTTACCCCCAAGTTTCAATTTTGATTGGGTTTTGACAAATTTTATTTGAGTATTTAATCAAACTCATAGGGTAAATGATATTTTATGTACTGTTTTTGACTATATAATCCTTTTCTTTTTGGGTATTTCAGATTTTTGTTGCTTTTTGAAGTTTTTCTTACTCCCTCCTCTCAAAATCTATGAGTTTTTAAGAAAATTAATTGGGTAATTACCCCAATACGCAGCTTATCTGTAGCTCTGGATAACTATACTTTTATCCGAGAAGCTTGAAAAACATAAAAATGTATGTAACTGAAGAATGACATACCTTCCTGATGCAGTGTAGTCTAAGTAGACAGCTGAAATATCAAACAAAACAATTTCAAACAACATTGCTAAATAATAATTACAGGGAGAACTGTCTTCAGACTTTGAACATAGTGCAAATGGGTAGCCTACAATTTACATATTTTATTACAATAATCACATTTTTGCACAAGAATTTGTGAAGTCTTAGTCTTAATGAATACAGTGACAACACTATAATACGTACGCGCTTAAATACGGCCTAGACAATATTTTTTCCATACATATATTTATATTTATCTCGAAAATTGCTGATATTTCCTTGTCATTGGTATGCATAAATAGGTCACTACATGTAGGTGTCTCAGTCACAGATGAAGATGGCCAGTACATGGAAGACGAGTCCCAGACACCACAGCTAGTGTGGATAGAGTTTTGTAGACGATGTGAATATGGTACCATCAAAGAAATAAAGGAGTGAAGAGTGTATACAGATAGTGACATTGGAGAATGACTTTTGACAGGTGCACAGCTAGCAGATTTCGCAGGGCTACATACAAGCATACAACTTTACAGGGGGGGGGGGGGGTACCGGGGCCAGTTGGGTTAGACTTGATGTCCATTAGAAACCACACATGACATAGCACATGTTTACCATTAAGTTGATATCAATTGATTTTATAGCCAGTATACGGTTTAGTAAATACAGTTTTGAGCTTGTGAATGAAAGAAACACACCTGAAAATAAAAACGTTAAAAAAGGTTGTCGCGAAAACAGGTGACATACCTTTCCTGATCCCGAAAGGACCACTGAAGACTTTGTCTGCTCCAATGATATTGTTTCTCACATATGTTAGCAAATGTTTAAGCTCAGATCTAACACAGACAGTGTCAGATTCCTCGTGTTTAGGCAATGTATAAAACACTCTGTCTCTCGCGGAAGTTGCCATTTTGGAAGTTGCCGATAAAAACCAACCCTTTCAAAATCCGGAATGAACGGATAAAAAATCGTCTGTTCAGACATAGATCTAGTCACGAATTTTAATTGAACTCTGCTCGATGCGAATTGAACTCCTTTATCTAAACGGGTCATGAAAAGCAAGTACAAAACTTTAGATGGCTTCTTAAATTTCTTTTGTCGCCTCTTATAAATATAAACGTCATTTGAAAGTGAAAGACGTCTATTCTAGGCGTGCGGATTTAACCCCCTTTATCTCAAAAGGATCTTGAATATGTAGATTCATAATAGAAATGTTTTAAAAGCAAATATAAGGATCCTTTTTTACAGTTATTTTGACCTATGTGTAACTTTAAACGCAATTTGAAAGTGAAATATCTTTTCTAGACGCATACTTTTGACGTTTTCCAGTGACGTCTTTTGTTAATCTTTAAGTTTTTGATTGGAAGCGCTTATGAAATCGTTGTTATATATATTGATGATTTAGTCAAGTCTGTGATTTTATGACAGAAATGTTTTGAAACACGTTATTAAGTAACTATGTCGCGACCATTTAAACAGCTGCTTTTGACGTATTTTGTGTGCTAGGAAGTTCTCATTTTTTATTATTATTTTAGTGGATGAATATACGTTTTGCGCTAAATAAGGACCCTATACATTTAACCAGTACTGCTTCACCATCGATGCCAATATTCTGGTGTTCCATTAATCCCCACTTTCCTCAACGACTTGCATTAATCTAACTATTTCGGAAGTTCGAGTCTACATAAAAGAGTGGTGTGACATATGCAGTCAACTGCGTTTGATACGAACATGACCTGAACAATGGTGACAACTTCATTACTGAATAACCTTAGAAGAGGTGTGCTCCGCCATCTAACAGAGGAAGATACCAAAATACAGAATACATATACAGGTGTCAAGTTTCTATAAAAACGTGGATTGACATTCTACATGCGGAGGCATACATCCACTACCGTTTCAGAACTTCGGAATTGACACAAGCCTGTATTATATCAGTACATTTTAATGGTAAACACTTGAGTATTAGCCTGGCCAATGTGTGTTAGACATCTAGAACGCGACTGCTCTCCATATGTAGTCACCCGGGATATATCACTCGACAGGGCGTTCATCGGTTCAGTGTGGGTAGATTGAAATAAAATACACTTGACGTATCCTGTAGCACTTATTATTCAAAATGACAGCTGCTAATCAGTCCCTTTTTATTTTGCCATATGGGTTATTCGATTTTCTACGCTGTTATTTAATTTCGCATTAGTGTTTGTTTTCATGGTCAAATTTTTTAGTGTATGGATTTTAAATAAATTTTCTAATTAATTTTTAGGCTTAACCGCATAGGTAAGCAACTACAATCTGGTTTTTATATTGTAAATTTATAGTAATTGGTATATGATAGTGAATATATTGCCATGTTGTCATGTTGTAACAATCTCATATATTTCTATTTAGAAAGGCTGTATACATAATGCCTATGTAATTGTATATATGTAAATTGTATAAAATCACAACGAAAAAGCGGAGGCGGCTAATTTTTCGTTGTGACTTTTCTATAAAAATTTCCCTGGACGAGACTATTTCTAAGTTGTACTGTAAATTGTTTATATTGTATTATACAGATGAGAAATAAATGCTATCTTACTTAAATTTGACGAGTTTGTTGGTCGTACACTGCTTAAATGCCATGTAAAAGAATATGTGGGGTGCACCGATTCAACGTCGTTTTCCAAGTAAACAATATAGCGTAAGAGCTGATGGCGATTTATTCAAAATTTGAGCCCATCGTTTATAATATACTCAACAGCTGTGGCTCAAGTGACAATACATGTACTACATACTCGTACATGTTTGGCTTGTGTCGTTTTCATTGTCAAATATTGTACAAGGATCATATTGTGTGAAAACAGACACGATCATGTAGCTCGGACATTAAAGTATCAGAACATGAGGAGTGGTGTCCTAGAGGAGTGGTGTCCTAGAGGAGTGGTGTCCTAGAGGAGTGGTGTCCTAGAGGAAGCGTGCTTCTGGATAGACAGGTCCCGGGTTCAACCACCGCCTTCACCACTGATTAATTTATAGTGAGCAAGAATTTCCCACATGCTTCACTCGACCAATGTCTGGTACACATGAGGATGGTGTCTACACCTGTTCGATATCCCTCTAGGCGCCATACATCGATGTTGGCTGCACATCAACCAAAAGAAAAAGTCTCCCCAAGGAGACTTGAACGCAGACATCCTTAAACATCCCCAATGACCAGGAAAGTAAAAATGTCAAAGGGTAGCTCAGCTGTACTACTGAAATTGGCCTTCGAAAACTGGTAACTTAACTTTCTATTTAGGACATGACATTATGAGCTATAACATGTATATTGGTACGTGGGACAATATGGCACTTACTAGGGTGGTACTGGTAGCTCATTAGCTATTATGGATGAAAGAATACATGTACATGTACCGATATTGAAGTAAACACACTTTGTTTATAAATGTGTATTCTTAACAAATGATAACGTACAAAATGATATGTATAAAAATATTCAACATAAAAACATAACAGTAATTAACGCACAGCATATCCTTGTATATCTATAACGACACAGACAACTTCCACCTGCACAGATGCAAGGGATTCATGAATCAACATTTTACGGACACAAACACTTTCCGTCTCTTCCCCTCGAAACCGGAGGTCACTTGTCAATTAGGCCGGGATAAAACCATACGACTTAATTAAAAAGTTAGGGTCTGGGACGCAAATAATTGTTTTCACTTTAAATGTTTCTAAAAGTTAAATAGAATCCTCAGTAGATAAATGTTACATGAACGTTACATGAGCTCTCAGATATAAACACCGAGGCTTATCTAATTTACATTTTTATGTTGGGTGTTCTTCTTATATTTTGGCATCATTATAATATTCATGATGACTTGTACATGCTAACATTAGCAATATAATCATAATAGTATGGTGGTAGAGAACGATCTTCATACGGTGGAGGAGGTTCGGAAGGCAATGCACTGGAAGCCTGTTCACTAGGTGGCGCGAAAGCCTGTTCACTAGGTGGCGCGGAAGTATGTTCACTAGGTGGCGCGGAAGTCAGTCCAATAGGAGGCGCGATTGTGTTATGTCCGGTATTGTCGTCTGAATCCACAGCTGAATATTCCACTTGTGGAGGAACGCCGGGAGAATCAACTTCTAATACAGGATCACTAGGAGACATCTCATTGTTGTTTACACTTGTCACGTGGCTTGATTCGTCAGTCACATGATTGTCAGTGTCGATTGACACCGGTGCTTGTGTCAGCGTGTCAGCAGAATTGATAGTTACAGCACTTTCCGTGTCCCAGTCAGAATCTGTCGAGTAATAATGGTCAAACTCTGTGTCAAAATCAAAAGGATGTTCAAAACCACAAGTGACCTGTAACCTTCTAATAGCTGTAGGGGTATTTTCACTGTCTGCTACAGGTTGTGTAGTCACTGCACTTTGCCCAACACTATCCATGTCCCAGTCAGAATCACTCGAGTAGTAGTGATCAAACTCTGTTTCAAAATCAAAAGGATGTTCAAAACCATATTCAGTTTGCAACCTTCTAATAACTGTAGGTGTACTCTCGACGTCGGTCACATGTTCAGTCGAGTCTGCACTTTGTTCAATACTGCCTGTGGCACTTGGTGAATTATTCAAATTTACATTTTCATTGTTTGCTATATTGGAAAGAGTCCGTACATTAACTATAAGTTCTGCCGGTGTATCAGCTATCGCCTCTTCATAGCTTGGTACAACAGGAAGCCCACTGTCTACCGGGACAGGTGGAGGAGGAGGAGGCGGAATGTAAACATGATCTGGTGTAAATAGCTCGTCGTAACCTGGTGGTTCATTCCCTTGGTGTGCTTGTGAAGCATCTTCTAATGCTTGCAGGAGATGGAATATTTGAACATTGCTAATATCATCACCATCAGCTACCCAATCTAGGGTTCGATCTTGTGGTCTTTCTGATGTCGTTGGTATGAACCTATCTGGTGTCAAATCAAATGTATCACTACGTGTTCTGCCAGTGTTATTATCAGCACTACCAGAGCTTTGTATACCATTTTCTTGATCAGGTGATCTGTCTGTTGATGTTTCAGTTACAGTACTAGCTACCCATTGTTGCGTTCTGTCCCGTCCGCCTTCTCTTTCTAGGGTACTGATATCGCCTGTTAGATGTGGTGCTTTCATGCATATATGACACATGCAGTTAGCAAGACGTCTAACACGATCACGGAGCTGGAAATATAAAAACCTGGAATTTACTTCACCTTCACGTAACGTACTTCTATTACTATGGTATTATCATTGCTAGGGTATGTTTAAATAATTACTAAAAATGTATCGGTTATGTACGGATACTAGTATATACCTTTTTAAAGTTTCGACTGATATTGACAATGGAACATAATTATATTAATCGAAACCATGTTCGAAAATGTCTCTACAACCTTGATAACCTAGTGGTAGAGGGCCCGCCTCTGATCGCAAAACAAGTGTATGCTTATGTTATATTTTTGTGATAATATATAAGATATGCGATAAATGATCGTTGTTTTGTAAAAAGTCCTTTTTCAGGACTAAATATGCAAATTAACTATATTCTTTTCTATGATATACCACTGTTTCTTCAACTCGGTATAGAATGACATAATTTATAACAATGTATAAATGATTCATATCATGTTTATATCATTGTAGGTTTAAATTGATGAGACATTAATAAAGAATACAAATTATGCACATCACAAGTTGGAGCGCTTTTCATGTTCGCGTTTCTTATTTGCTACAAGGTGTAAATGCTATGTTTTGTTTTAGTAATGTTTTAAGTCCAAAGGCCCAAATAAGCAGACTAAGGAGAAATATAACCGTTATACTTACATTTGTGCCCAGCGAACAACATCCTGCCCGAATACGAACAACGCATCCCTCAACTGAATCACAGCACTTGTCTCTCATATTCTTCAATAATCTGCTAAAGATTGATAGCATGATAATAATAACGACAACCACGCCGATATAACGGATCATGATAGTGAAGGGAGACTCGTCATAGCTCTCCTCCTCTGTACATGTATGCTCGCTGTCTCTACACGCATCGATATAAGATGAGCAGTAGTATGTGGAGGGAATACAATGTCCAGTGTCACATTGGTGCTCGTCTTCTGAACTACATGTATCTGTAAATAACGTTAACATAATTACTGTACCACATCTCTAAATTGGCCATCTGTAGAGCAACAAATTATTAACACTATATAATAACAACACCTTTAAAATTTCCCCTAAGCTGATATTGCCTTACTAGAAATTTAACATTTGGAGAGCAGCAACCTCTGTCCAATTGACAATATTTGCAGCTCCTAAAGGGCGATTATCTTCAGAGATTATACGACATATCACCATGCTGCTCTATTTTATCTCACATTTATGTTGAATAACTATGTATGAAACAACCGGTACGAGCTAATTTGGTACATTTAAAAGATGACAACGTTACAAGTAACAAAGGCAGTGTTCAAGAGAACCAACAGAGCAAGATTATGGATGGATACCATCCATTTAAATGTACCTTATGATAAATATTGTCGCCACTCGTCTGGTCAAATTCACCTTAGACCAAAGTCTCCATTCCGTCGGAGTTACTCACATCTTTATAGCAAACTATTGTTTAAACGAAATGCACGATGTAAAGCACCAATGCACGATATACAACCTCTGGGTTTCCTACCATTTCACCTCCAGTTGGGTGGGAAACACTAAATAACTTTTCTGAAATGACCAAGTACCACAGCCGAGACTCGAACCAGGGACCTCTCGACCAGGAGCCAAGTGGTTATACGTACCTGTATGATATGATATGAATTTGATGACGTATCTGATACTGGTTGATCGACCGAGAGTGTTGGAACTATAGGTGATAGTCAGGCTTGGTGTGGTGGTATAGTATACCAGGTCTGTTACCAGGGACGTATCCGAACATAGGTAATCTGGTAACCCTGTAATAATACACAGTGTCATAATGAACACGCATAACATATGGTTACAATCAATGCACACGAAAATCACTGACCATCAGGAATCTATTTTATGGAGTCTTTTGTTTTCTACACGAAGAAAAGAACAAATTGCGTTCTCGGTACTAGTAATACTTTTATAAAATTTAATTATAAATTCAATTTATTGTCATTTATAATAGAAGAGTAAGATCTAGCTTAACTCTATATTGATCCATAACATTGAAACTTCAACTTTAAAAGTCCTATTTAACTGTTTTCGAAATGAGTGTAGGCCCTCCTTATATGTCCAAAATAATGATAGACGGGGAACCCACAGGGGGTATTGGACTTAAGGAGTCGAGCATGAGGCACAAATCGTTTTACTTACCTTTAATTCCTGGACCATGTACAGAACGACCATCTCTAACAGTCAGGTTGGTCTCCGAACAATGTCCACCGTATGTAAAGACAGTAAAATAGAACATCAGTCTGTTTGGAACATGATAATTGACTGGTTTAGGAGTGATGGTAACACTACATTGTGGAGTGTGTAGTAATGAGGTGTATGAGTCGTATGTTAACTCCCCGGCGTAGTCATCATTGGATATATCCGTACCACATACGTCCAGCATACTCCCTGTGGAGATAGAATATTGTCATAGAATTAAAACATATTGAATGTTTGAATCACATATATATGCATTCATTACGATATGTATAGCATGAATAGTCTACATTGAATCCCTGTGGTATCAGTGGTTGCCGAGGGTTACGTAGGCTATTACGTACAAATACAAGACGAATAGGTACAGATATTTTGATCAGTAAAACACAGTAAGTCCCTAAATTGACTGATACCGTAGTCCAGTAAAACAACATAGCACTAGATCTGCTAAACAAGTAATATATAGATCTATAAGTATGAAGGAATGAGGAACATCTACATCTTTACATGGACGGAATTCATCGGCGTCAAAATGGTAGGTATACTAGAGCCACAGGTAACAGTATCGTTGAAAAAGAAATTGAAAAAAAAATTGAAAAAAAAATTTTCTCGAAATTTAGGTATTATATACGGTATATAATACCTAAATTTCGAGAAAATTTTTTTTTTCAATTTTTTTTTCAACGATACTGTTACCTGTGACTAGAGCATGTACGTTTACAAACAAGTCATACGTTGTTTTTTTTTTTTGGAAAATCGCAATTATTTATTTATACTCAGTCTCATTAAAAAATCAACAATTCAATCAAATTACGTGAACATACATACCACAAGTAGTTTGGCAAATATCCTATGCTTTGTAAAATTGGATTTTGCATTGGTATTATTAATACGACAATTTACGGTGTTTAACATAAATCGCTGATCAAATATATCCAATACATACAATGATTCTAAAAATCAAATCAAGTGCTTTATTGAAAAATAAGCCGAAATCCACACAAAGAATAATTTAATATACAAACCATGTAGAGTGTGATTTATACATAATTATGTTTTTATTTTCCGTATTAAAGTAGTTCAAGCGGAGGGTTGTTTAGTAGATGGGAATAAGGATATACTAAAATGTAGTAAATTTGTATAATAAAATACAGGTAGTAAATGGATAAGACTATTTTCTCTTTACGGAGAAACCCTTAATGAAAACTAAAAATGAAACAATATTTATAGTCCAACTTCATGGTGACATGTACGGTTCATTTTAATATAAAATTATGGACTAATTGTAAAATATGAACAGAATGTCGCCGTGTCTGCACTTTCAGATGGGGTTTTAGGTGAACAGTACGTATATTAATATAGTTGTCGAGGGTTCGGCTAATGTCACCATGTTGATTGGGAGCGTTATGTCATGGGTACTTTAACAATGTCGTGTATATATGAAAAATAATATATATAAAAGAAAGCTGGTCAGCTGACTAGTGTGTACAACTTTAAGGTTGGTGGACAATGCATGGTTCCATGCAAACAACAAGTACTGATAGACTCACCACAGAAACATAAAACAGCCTAAGTAAACAGATGTTAACAGAATCTAGGTCAGAAATCGATATAAAAACATTAGTTTCATTATGTTTGCGAATATTTACTCTTCCAATATATATAACATGAAATATCACTAACATCCGTGAAATGATATACATTCTCTTTGATGTGGAGAATGACAATAACAATCGAAAACGAAACTATAAAACGTAGCCTTTATATCTCTGTGCTACTATTGACATGACAATGTTTATGATTATACCCGATATTTACATGCCACAATGAGTTTGTTCTGAATCAATATATGGAGGTGGTAAACACTTTGTCATTGAGTCCATCAGTTACATTCCCTTAACTTGGAGAATCTACACCTACAAGGATGACGGAATGCTTAAATGTCTAAAATTGTATATTCACGTAGTCGTATTATAATATCATTTTATCTTTAAGTGTATAAATGAGTCGATTTCCTGTTATTGCAATATTAAGGAATAAAGACATGAATACACGTTCAGTTGTATATATAGTTCCCTAATTTTGATCAGACATCACATATGCTTTTGCTCGCAATAAGTGATACACGTTGAGTTGTAAAGTCTCACAATAAGTCATATGTAACGATTAGGTTGATTCACTGTGGCTACCCGTTCAGTTTCACAGGCTCCCTAATGATAGTATTTTAAACGTGCATTAAATTTATACTTATACTTACATGACACGAATCCAAAACATGGTCCCTGGCAAAGAAACAATACTGTTATATTTATAATAAAAAATCCTCGTCCAGACATAGTTATATACACCAACACTTCACCATTGTATTACACCATGTTAAACCACTGCCACTATCTGTATCCGTCTGTTATACATGTACTGTATTATGTCGACAAAATGTAATCCATAATTTGTAGGTAAATAAAAATAGGTGTATATTTTGAAATTTTATTCTCTACACATTTCAAAATCCATTCTAACACTTAATCTACGTATGCTTGGTCTATAAATAAATCCAATAAAAACTGCTTAACAAAGAATGGATCTATGATATATTGTGGTTATTGATTTGATTATATTGATCCACAGCTAGTCACATAAAGCGTTATACTGTGATCTACCCGACACTACTACGTTAAGTTTCGTAAATGCAAATACCCGGGTGAATGACGGTTGTACTAAAATAAGCGAATTTAAATTATATCTAGCGAAAAAAAATCGTTTTAAAGTATGATTACTGTTTATTAAGAAGGAATAACGTGCACTATAGTGTGAACATAATATGGAACGTTATATCGATCTCATCACCGAACGCATTTTATTATTGCACTAAAGATTTACTTAATAAACAGTGTGAAGAAATGTTCAAAGTTAAAGTATGTTTTCAGACATACGCCCGTTTAACCGACTGACCACCAAACCTATACTGGTTCCGCAAGTCTCATTCCCTACTCAATCTGACCATTGTCGCAAATCGGCTGCTTCGTACACTTGGCTGATCATACTCGGGACCTATCGAGCCAAAAGTATGCTCATTACCTCTAGGCCACCATTCTCCACACTTCAGTTCCACATTTAATCAAGAATGATAAGGTAATGACCTTTAAGGGTCTCATATCTGTACAGCAACTGTTACAATGTTCCAACAAACATTCTAAGACAAGATGCCCAGACATTTCCCAGATCAGACAGCAGCTTTCCCTGACTTGTTCACGATCGGGCCTGTTTGTCAGAGCAAAATAGAACAATAGAAATAGTGAAAATGAGGTTATAATATTATTTGATTTATATGGAATTAAAATGTTTCATGTAGCAGTTTTAGGACTGCTAATTGACGAAAAATAATCATAATCAAAATTATCCCGAGCGAGCATGGCGAGTGAGGTCTATTTTCATTTTTTTTATTTTCTTCGTAGAAAATGACACTTCTGGTCATCTTTTATGAAGAATTCCTTGACTTTTCCTTGATCTTAATTCCCTGCCTTTTCCATGACCTTGTCAAATATGTTTTCCCTGACCGTGGGAACCCTTTTCTATTTTAAGGCAAAATATCAATTATTCTGAGAGAATATCACACATTTCCAATGTATTCTTATATAACGTAAGAATAATATGTTAGATTTTAAAACAATAATGGTAGTATGCTAAAATGAAAATGCCTTGCATTTTTTTTGACTGACGTGGGTTAAACTTCACGCCCAAACGTTTGTCGTACATTTTTCGGTCCATACAAACCTTTCTCGTTTTCAAAACGACGATACTCTTCAGAAATGTGCTCGTGTCACTTAAAAAATTACCGTGCAAGTTTTATATTTTCGGCAGCAGCTCATTGATGTTTGTTGTATTGTTTGTGTATTGTGGGGAGCGGTGGCCTAGAGGTAGGACGCGCGCTTCGGAATCGAGAGGTCCCGGGTTCGATCCTCCTCTGGACCACTGGTTTATTTCTCTGAGCAAGTTCCACATGCTCCACTCCACCATGGTGTAAAATGGTACCTGCGAGGGCAGTCTATTCCTGGGCGCCGCAGATCGATGTTGGCTGCCACATCCACAGGAGAGAAATAGTTTTCCCAGGAAGACACGAGTGTAGGTTTCCATATGTAGCCTAATGACCAGGGGCAGTTTAAATGTCAAACGGTGCTTGAGCGGCCTAACAGCTGAAAAGAGCCCTAGAAAATTGGTAACTTAACTCTTTTTTAAGACCGGAGTACAATTAAGAATTGGCATTCATTTCCAGCAAGTCATTTCGCTGGCTTAGACTGAGAAGGTCGTAAGCACAAAATAGATATTTGAAACATACAAGAACTACCCTGTCCGAAAATTACTCTTAATTATGGTAAAATAAGCTGTTTAAACGTCAGTTCAGTCAAAATGACAAGTGATTATATTCTTGAAAATAGGCACATCAGAAGCACTTACGACCTTCTCATTCTAAGCCATATTTGTCTCTTTTACATAATTATCTAATAACAATTTTTGTAGACAAAGTCCGCATAATTTACCTATAATTTGAAACGTACCACAAGTCAGGCAGGGGTGCAGTGGGGGGAGGTTGATGTTTCCTCTGTGCTGCTGACTGATTTAGCTTTAATTTGGCTTCACATGTATATTGAATGCGTTGCCTACTAAAAGTCCTTAGGTCTGATGTTTCCGAGCTTTGAACCCAACGCTAATGAGACGGTACCAGTGAAGATGGTCAAGATCTTCCTTGTTTCAAGGTTCATTGATATGAATTTATTCAATGACCTTAGACCAAATAAGATTGTAGAAACTTAACATCGACAAGACAATGAACGAAGTCAGTGGTGTCGACTAGTATGGACGCTGATAGTGAACATAATTAACAAATGCATTTACTACCTCCAGTGAAGGAGAGTTCATACAATATTACAAATAAGCCGCAATTTAAATATATGACAAAAACAAAGAACATTTCATCCATATCAATATATAAAGATAGGACACAAGGAAAATTGCATCCATATAAACACAGGACAAGAACAAAGAACATTTCATCCGTATAAATATATAAAAAAACAGGACTCTAGGAACATTGCATCCATATAAATATAGGACAAAAACAAAGAACATTTCATCCATATAAATATATAAAAATAGGACTCCAGGAACATTGCATCCATATAAACATAGGACAAGAACAAAGAACATTTCATCCATATAAATATATAAAAACAGGACTCTAGGAACATTGCATCCATATAAATATAGGACAAAAACAAAGAACATTTCATCCATATAAATATATAAAAATAGGACTCCAGGAACATTGCATCCATATAAACATATAAAAATAGGACTCCAGGAACATTGCATCCATATAAACATATAAAAACAGGACTCAAGGAACATTGCATCCATATAAACATAGGACAAAAACAAAGAACATTTCATCCATATAAATATATAAAAATAGGAATCAAGGAACATTGCATCCATATAAACATAGGACAAAAACAAAAAACATCTCATCCATATAAACATATAAAAATAGGAATCAAGGAACATTGCATCCATATAAATATATAAAAATAGGACTCTAGGAACATTGCATCCATATAAACATAGCACAAGAACAAAGAACATTTCATCCATATAAATATATAAAAACAGGACTCAAGGAACATTGCATTCATATAAACATAGGACAAGAACAAAGAACATTTCATCCATATAAATATATAAAAACAGGACTTAAGGAACATTGCATCCATATAAACATAGGCAAAAAACAAAGAACATTTCATCCATATGTATAAATATAGGGCAAAAACAAACATACATTTTTTTATAAGCAATACTGAGGTCCGGTAAATTCCATCAGGGCATATACCATTAATGGCACACTGGTTATTTTTGGAGTGAGTTTTGTTTTTGCACACATATAATACATTGTATGTATACTCATTGAAAAAGAAAATGTTTTATTTAGATCTAGTTATCATCTCAGCTTTTCTTAGTTCTCCTTTCTTTTGATATGACATCGTCATACGAGGGTGGTTCGTCTACCATGGAATGAAAGGTACGAGGAGGGGCCGAGGGGAGAGGACGAATGTCATTGGATGCCTCGTAGTCTGGCACTTCTGGTTGATAGCGTTGTTGTACGGCCATTTCATATGAAGGAGGTGGTGGCTCATTGGACATGTCAGATTGAGGCTGTGACGTCACAGCATCGCCGGTCCCATTATTGAACTGAAATAACAGAAAAGTATGAACATAAACTTCAGGTTTATATATAAGAGCAATAATTTTATATAGATGAAAATATTATGTTTAGGTATAAGCAGAGTGTTCACACTATAAACGCTTATGTAGATCTAAATTAAGGGAATATAAGGATACATGTAGTTTTCAATGAAAGATAATCTTGAATTAAAATGCTATTTGAAATATAAAATTATGTACCATGCATGGTCTGTATTGTGTCAGTATAATTTTGACAGGCATATACAAATGTAATATAGGAAAGTTCCACCCCTGATCATTAGGTCAACAGTAAGTGTGTCAAACTCTTGTTTTATGCGCTAATCCTGATCGAAGGGGGGGGGGGGGTACTGCTTCTTTTGGCATTTCGGCAAAAGCCTGACGATCGAAAACAAAATATCCTTGTTAAACACCTTAATGAAATAGATGTTTTGGTTGCTACATGACAAAATAATCGGTCGGACCTCCTAGAAAAAATGCGGTTAAAAAATGCTACAAGTGGCATGTTGAAAAAAGATATACATGTACTCTCAGGTAACTGTATAATTGATAACATTTTTTGTAAATTATATATTTTTCTTTAGTAGAAAGTTAACATTTTTTCGTTTTAATCTTTATCAATGAAACAGTTGCCTTTGCTTGAACTCATGATTGCCACATCTCATAACAGTTGGCGTACATACCACTCGTATAAATTTATAGTACAAAATATACAAGAACGAACTTACTGTTGCAAGTCGATGTCTACAATTGTTGCAAGCTTGTATCGCACGACTTCGACACTCCGAGCATCGAGTACGTAGACTGTTACCACATGCTGTACATCCGGTACTCACACAAGTGGCACATTTAGAACATCTCTCACCAATACAATCACAACATTTACCAATCCCTCCACAAATACAATTTCCAATTTCAACGAAACATTCACAGCAACCGCCAAAACGACTTGGACCATTGGAACGCTTCCAGAAACACACAACCACGACGACAAATACCAAGACGAACATAGAAGTGAAAATTCCTTGTATAACAATCGTGAAGGCGTCTTCAAGAGGGGTGGTAGGGGTAGTTGTATTATAGTCACAGTTGGTATCAACACTACCACACGAGTTCATGCTGTCCAAACATGCATAGTCTACAGGGATACAGTGCCCATTGCTGCATTGATGATCCATGTCGCTAGAACAATAATCTGAAGGGAAAAACACACAATATCTGCAAAGTGGACTTACCACGTGATGTTTTGACCAAACTGCAATTTTAAAAATGTCCACAAAAACAACTTACGAATTGTATTCCTAGATCGCTTTTAACTATACGTGTTCGATGCTCAAGCCGAGAATGGGCACAACCCACGCAATGTTATATGTTTCAACAGAAGTTCACAGACTCAAATGCTATCCATACAGTTTCGAGCAATACTACATGTGTCCTGTTTCTTAAAATATTTGTACACGTTACTCACCATGGTAACAATGCCTGAATCGGTGCGTTTGGTGAATATATGGTATATAAAGTGTACGCACGTGACATCTCTTGGCCGAGAGCAAAGGCAAACTTTACAGTATATCAAAGCATCTCAAGCTTAGCAAGATCTCATCTTAAACATTGGCATGTGTTTTAATGTTAATTTTCATACGAGACTGGACTTAAAATTAGCATTACTGAACATAAATGGTATTCTCAATTTATTACAGTAAAATATCAGCTGGAACTTCAGATTTATCTCTAATTGCGACTCTGATTTTAGCAAAACCTCAATTTGAGTTGAGGTTTCGACTGGAGTTGCTTCGGGAGATTGGACCCTGTGCACTTTTATCAAACTATTTTAAATCCACTTACCTAAATGGTAAGGCACAAACACCATTGTGAAAAGATTTCTGTATTTCATTTGGTTTCTATTGAAGCTGATTTTGATATTGGCACCGCCTGTTGTGAATGATACTCCAGACTGTTCCAATGTGCTGTTGTTGCCACATACATACCTCGGTAAACCTGTTGGTATGGAAACACATGTAAGTATATTGTTATTATCTACGGAAATGAAAATACATTTTACATGTATTACATGGAGAATGAACGTTTTGTAACGGACATTTTAGCAACATTATTGGAATGAACAAATTTGGGGACTATTCAATGTTAATTTTTCTAATAGCAACATGGCGTCATGTAGCGCAATGCTGATGTTGGTATATTGAATATTGTACGTGTGCAGGCAGGCGCGTAGCACCGCATACTCAGATACTCGATCGAGTATAGTTGAAAATGAAAACTCAAAAAATAAAATCGTTTAAAATTCGAAAAAATGTATTAAAATATTGATTGACAGTGTGCAGGAAGTAAGGGGATAAGTTCGTTACCAATCATCATAACTCCAATTTGTCCTTTTCAATGCTACAAAAAATAGATCCCACAGAACGCCCATTCAATCTACTGTTTTCAAAATATTCCCCGACCCCCCTACCTACTATTTTAAAAATAGCCTAGTCATTTCATGATAATCTGGTGATGTCTGGTGTTTGTCGTGAATGTACCACGGATAAACTGGCACCTTTTATAACTTGTTTCACTCTCAAACTAACCATTTCGGTAATTGTTATTACGTTCTTCTCCTTAGAACTGCGTCTGTCTTGTTGTGGTCTATACCTTCAGCTTGGATGCAGTGATGAACCGCACCGTCTGTTACAGGTTTTTGGAATTTCCTCCACAGTTTGGTCCGGAAGAACATATTTCTGTCACGGTGGTAACACCGGCCTGGTTCTTCTTCCAGATTAGGACAGATTTGCAGTTTATCGAATGGTGTCTGTTCTGTGTCCAGTACATGCATTCAGTTGTTACCGCAATACCAAGTATTTTCATATGTTTCGGAAAAAAAACACAATATCCAGTATGTATGCTTCTAGCGCATGTTGTGCTCACATTGAGTTTGTTTAAAAGACAATATTGTATCTAGTTTTCTTTCCAAATTTCGCTCAGACAGTTGAAGCGCAGCATATCTCCCTGCAGTTCATCCCATTTTTAACCAATCTGTGTAGGTTTCTATCCAGGAATGAGCTGGCTATCATTCAAAATTTCTCTCTAGTGTTAGAGATTTCTGGATGTCTACACCTCTTACTCTCAGTATCTGTGTCAGGAGTGGCCTTTTTATTGGTAGGTCCTTGACAATGTTGTTGACACATGATTGCTGTTTCAGTCTGCTCTTAGATCGGCTTTTGGAGTTTTGTGTGAAGTAGGTTGGGTGGTAGGCTAAAAAGCCTATTTCAAGTGCTTTGTGCTCATGTCTTGTCTGAAGTAGCTTTCTTTTCTATTTCCTTTAATGGTGTGGGTTCCATGGTCCAAATGATAATTCTAAGACATTTGTTTTGAACCTTGTCCTTGGCTATGCTGGTTCTGGATACAATTATCCCTGATGTGTAGAACGTGTCTGTGGCATGCTGTTATGAGCAACAATGCATTTTTCGTGCTCGCTACGCTCGCACAATAATTTTTGTATCGTATACTTTTTATATAAACACTGCATTTTAATTTTAATGCGAGATCTGTTTCAGGTATGTCGCTCAATGTAAATACATTCGCTTTTTCTGCGCAAGTATTATTAAAACATTTTGCATTCAGTAACACTACTTTCGGATGCTGTGACCCAACTTTCATTAGTAGGCGAGGTCCCTTTTATGACCCACTTCCATCTCAACATTGTTTTAAGATAAATCCTAGATGCGGCCATAACATGTACTTGAAAATTAAAGTACTACTCGTAGATTTGAGATGACAACTACAGAAATTATATTCAGATTTCACCTATAGCCTGTCTACTTATCTTCTAGTGTTTGATGAACATAGTCCTTCACCATGATGTCCAACCATGGCATGCACATTCTTCTCAGATGATCAACGACTTACAAAATAAATTCGAGCTGACGTTTTATAGCAGTTTTTTTTATCAAATCTTGAGAGAAATAATTAGACTAATGTGACGTCAAAACTCCACCAGAGACGTCTAAATCAATAATGCAATACAAAATTTTCCTGGGAGAGGACCCCCAAAACCCCCCTTCGACTTCTTTCATATTTCGAGTATGTTCAAATTACTACTAGCTACGCCCCTGGCAGGCAATGCCTTGGTTACAAATCACCTTGACGCCAAACTACATCGGAAGAGGAACCCAACGTTTGGGTACCGTAAATACAGCGGCCATAGGCTGACAATGAATACATGTCAATATAAGCAGGACAGAAATCGCTACAGACAGACAAAGCTAAATGATATAACTATATATTGACATTAAAGCCAACTGTTCAACTATACAAATAGATTAACAGTTAACTATTTCCGGTCTATAACTCAAATGTAGTGATATGACTGTGCCGATGGAGTTTGTACATACATTGAAAGTCAAAGCTGAAACTGTTACTACCTGTTATTACTCTGTCATTATTGGAGATTCCATCTATAAATGTAACATTAGCATCATCACATGAGTCATTAAACTTGAACTGCGAGAAGTAGAACATCACCATCATGTTGTTTGACGTGGAAGATGACGTCAGAGTCAGTGTGCACGTACTACCGGGTAAATTAACCGGAAGTTCATTAGAATCAAACAGTAGTGTCCCAGCCGTTCTATATATGTCCTTGTTAGCACCACACAAATCATGCATGTTCCCTAAACAAATAAAAGGTAGTGGTCAATGATTCGTATAAGATCCATCCATTACGTAATTAGTCTAACTTATAAATAAAAACACGACAAACCCCACCGTCGGCTACCATAGCGATATATATTTAAGCGGTTCCGAACTATAGTTATTGCTGCTTGCCATGTTCTGCGTGTGCTCCGATCTTCCATTTAAAACCGCATCTACATAATTTCAGACAGTGTGAGATCGCACATCTAGCAGGGATGGTATAGTCATACAGTCATCACATTTACTATAGTGTGATAACTTTGTTTTAATAGAATTGATAGCTTAATTTCTAAGTATATATATACAAGTGTCTGATAATGTTTGACAATATATACTATGACTATCAATACGTGTCGACCAGTTCTTTACGGAAACTAGAAATAACAAAAAAAAAAACATTACATAGGCCTACAATAACACATGTAGAATCAGTGGTATTCCATAGCGGTGGTATGTCTGGATGAAATAGAACATGTACTGATATCTACACACAATCTTATTTTGATTTATGATAAAATTATGAAAAAGACCAATAATACTACTTACATGAGGTAACGGCCATCGTGAAATCCACATTTGACAAAAAGTGAGTCACAACAAAACACACAAACGTATAAGCTGAACGCATGCTTTTATGTTTAAAAAAACTTATTCCATTAATACATGTTCAGTTTTCAATATGACCCATTTACATAGATATTTTAAAATGCCTTTTGCCTAAGCATTCATTCTGTGTTATTATACAATTACAGCAATATGATATAGTTAAGCATAAATATTGAATGGATTATCGATTTTATTCAATATTGTGATCGTGTTTGAACTAAATCGGTTTGTAGGTCGGGTAGGCTATTTTCTCGATATTTGTACAATTACTTTTAAATCAGATAGCTTTTTAAGTCGTAGTTCGATGTTTAGATCAGGCTTTTTACTTCTCAATCGAATACTATTAATTCATTTTATGGATTATGTATAACAACCCATTATCTATACGAGTGATTTGAAGTGGTCACTCTTACTGATAACGAGTTCCCTCCCTTCAGTGGCATGATATATAAAGCGTCTGTAGTTGTGTCCCTTTCTCCATGTATGTCTTCATAACGACGCAGAATGTCGTTAGAACCGGTTGAGAATCGGCGATGAATCAGAACAATGTCATGTTTAAACTTTAAAACATGTTTGAAAATTCCTAAGATGGTCAGTTGCTTCACCTAGGGAGCCAATCGTGAAAACTCGGCCATTTCCGTTCGACCCCTGTAAATAAAATGTAATGTAGGCAACACAACAGCAGAACAGATGATGTTAAGCTTTCAATATTTGCAGATCAGTTTCATAATCTGTTTTGTGCATTTCACGTTAGACGGACATAAAATTTAAAATCGACTTCTTGGCCCTTATCAAAGTGTGAGTAGTATAGTTGGATATACACAAACTTCCTTGGTTGGGGAAGTTTATTCCGCATTGTTAACTCGTTGGTTATGAACAACTTTTGCATCAGCTACTTAGGAAATAGATCGTAGTTTTCCGTAATATACCAGCTAATATATCACGGTTTGGAGCTCATAGGCATAGGAATAAATCACGACGGCCGTAGGCCTTAGTGATTTATAACGATAACATTTTCATCCACATAAATACATGAACATAGGACAAAAACAAAAAACATTCCCATCCATATAAATATAAATAAACATAGGATACAAACAGAACATCTTTCCATCCATATAAATATAAGACAAAAACAAAGAGCATTTCATCAATATAAATATATAAACATAGGAAAAAAACAAAGAACAAATCCATCCGCATAAATATATAAACATAGGAAAAAACAAAGATCAAATCCATCCGTATAGATATATAAACATAGGAAAAAAACAAAGAACAAATCCATCCATATAACTGTATAAACAGAGGAAAAAAACAAAGAACAAATCCATCCATATAACTATATAAACATAGGACAAAAACAAAGAACAAATACATCAATTATCCAAAGATTTGTGTTTCTCGAACAGCGTCTCATTCTGTACCAGGGCCGCGAGAAGTTGACTCCAATTCCATTTTAGGCCATCCCCGAAAACCCAGGCGACACTACACTCCCTACACAACTGATGCAGTGGTTTCGTGTTTGGTGTCACCGCTGGGTTTTCCAGGTTGTTTTATACAGACTATCCCCAGCTACAAAGAACTACATGCATCACATGGTATATTCCACCAGGGCATACACAGTTAATGGCATACTGGTTATTTTTGGAGTGAATTTTGTTTTGGCACACATATATAGTGTTGCAAAATCCTGTTGCATGGTTGGTATATGTATCTATCTTCGTAACATAACATAGTTACGGCGTTCTTGCGTAACTAGATGCATGTATACTCATTTAAAAATAAAGTGTTGTATTAAATGTATTTAGTTATTATCTCAGCTTTTCTTAGTTCTCCTTTCTTTTGATATAACATCGTCATACGAGGGTGGTTCATCTACCACGGAATGAAAGGTACGAGGAGGGGCCGAGGGGAGAGGACGAATGTCATTGGATGCCTCGTAGTCTTGCACTTCTGGTTGATAGCGTTGTTGTACGGCCATTTCATATGAAGGAGGTGGTGGTTCATTGGACATATCAGATTGAGGCTGTGACGTCACAGCGTCGCCGGTTCCATTATTGGACTGGAATAGCAGAAAAATATGAAAATACATTTCAGGTACATATATGATACAACAGCATGCCAGAAAAATGATTTTTTTTCAATCATAAGCAGATAAGCAGAGTGTTCACATTTCTAAACGATAATAAAGATCTAGATTAAGGGAATATAAGGATAGTTTTTGGCATTTTGCAAAATGCTTGTTGAACATCTTAAGTGAAAAAGATGTTTTGGTTGCTCCCTGACAATAATCAGTCGGACCCCCGAGAAGAAAAGATGATTCAATCATATCATATATACCATTGTGATATCGGTTAAGCAATACTGCAAGTGGCATGTTAGATAAGATGTACACGTTCATGCACCTGTACGCATGTTAGCCATATCTCATAACAGTTGCTGTAACATTTGTATTTATATTACAAAATATACAAGAACAAATGTACCGTTGCCAGTTGACGTCTACAGTTGTTGCAAGCTTGAGTTACACGACTTCGACACTCCGAGCATCGAGTACGTAGACTGTTACCACATCCTGTACATCCGGTACTCACACAAGTGGCAAATGTAGAACATCCCTCACCAATACAATCACAGCATTTACCAATCCCTCCACAAATACAATTTCCAATTTCAACGAAACATTCACAGCAGCCGCCAAAACGACATGGACCATCGGAATTCTTACAGAAACAAATAATCGCACCGACAAATACCAAGACGAATATAGTAGTGCCGATTCCTTGTATAATAATTGTGAATGCGTTTGCAAGAGGGGTGGTAGGGGTAGTTGTATTATAGTCACAGTTGGTGTCAACACTACCACAAGAGTTGATGCTGTCCAAACATGCATAGTCTACAGGGATACAGTGCCCATTGCTGCATTGATGATCCATATCACTAGAACAATAATCTGAAGGGAAGAAACACACAATATTTAAGGTGGTAATACCACGTGATGTTTTGGCCCAAACTACAATTTTAAAAATGTCCACAAAAACATCTTAAAATCCAACTTACGAATTTTATTCCATGATCTATTTTAACGAGACTTGTTCGACGCACAAGCCGAGAATAGAAACTATACATGCAGAAGCTCACAGTTTTTGCCCAACAGACTTAACTGCTATCCATACAGTTTCGAGCAAAACTTCAGGTGACCTGTTTCGCAAAATATTTATACGCGTTAGTCACCATGGTAATAATGTCAGAATCAATATGGTTGATGATCATATATGGTATATAAATTGTACAAACGTGACATCACTTGACTGAGAGATAAGTTAAAATTTACAAAACATGTACATCAAATGCGACATTTTATTAGTAGATGAACCTTGTCTGTAATATACTAGTGTTTAATACCAATGATGGATAATCCAGTAACATGTTAATAAGTATTGCTTATTGTGTACACGGCATTGGTACTCTGAACACTGTGACTTTCACAGAAATTTTAAAACTGTAATAACAGAAAGGTTAAATTTTCATACCACATTAAAACCCAACTAATAACGTTAACTATGAATGGACACCACTCGTAAAGATAGTACATTTTTTAAATAAGACCTGTGCCCATTTAACAAAGTATTTTAAATCCGCTTACCTAAATGGTAAGGCACAAACACCATTGTGAAAAGATTTCTGTATTTCATTTGATTTCTATTGAAGCTGATTTTGATATTGGCACCGCCTGTTGTGAATGATATCCCAGACTGTTCCAATGTGCTGTTGTTGCCACATACATTTCTCGGTAAACCTGTTGATATGGAAAAACATATAAATAGTCGGTATGCCAGTGGCAAAACCCAAAAAAATAGTACGCACAAAATGTTTTTGCATAAAATGGTCCTTTGACATGTACTTACATAGAAACTGAATGATGCAACTTTGTCATCATTGAGCATTTTGAAATATTCAAGATGGCCGCCAAGATGGCCGCCAAAATATTAAAAATGTATATAATCTTCTATTTTGAAAGTAAAATGGAAAGTTTTGAACACATACATAGAAAATTATTGTGAGACATTCTAGACAAGTATTTGAAATAAAAAAGAGGGTTGAAAATATTCAAAATGGCCGACAAAATGGCTACCGAAAAGAGGAAATGTGATATAATGATTTTATCAATATAAACCACATTATGTTCAAAAATATGTATATATTGGTTTTAAAATATGTTCCTACCAGGGCAATGGGCAACTAAGGCATTACTGAGCATATAAAAAAATCAAAATGGCTGCCAAGATTGCCGCCAAAAATTGTACATATCGCTTCCATATTGTATATTAGCCAAATAATGCCTAAATATATGTAGTATTTTATTGGTATAAGTTCTGGACAAGTGTTTTAAATGTATTTTGAACAAAAATAACTTTGAATACAATCAATATGGCTGACAAAACGACCAATAAATTGAAAAAATGACAGGAAATTTATTTCGAAAATAAGGCAATATGCCCATGTTTTCATAAACACTGAAAGCCAAACATTGGCACCTGATTGACTATGTCTTCACCAGGAAGGTAGACAGGCAAAAATTATTATGCCGAGCATAGCCTTTATGTGCTTTATTTCTACTGAAACATGGCAGGCATATATATGTACCTCCACCCGGATTTGAACCCGGATCGCCAGATTAGACGGCAAGTGTACTGACCACTGAGCTACGGAGGCACATGTTAACCTCACCAAGTGGTGCTCAATGCTGGACATTCCATGATAATGCTTGTCATCTCTAAGCTATCCATTCATCTCAAATCCCAGCGAAGGCAACAGGGAAAAACGAATCCTTAGCGTGCAGCTCTCGGCAGCAGATTCTCTGACGTTCCCTTCAGCCAAAGCGATAAGTCCACTTTTCTTGACGGGGGATCTTTGACCGCACAATCAAGAAATGCGTGACTGAAATATCTGGGTTGCTGCAAGAAAAGCATTGCATCTATTTGGCCTATCAGCAGGACCATAATTCAGAGTTCTTAAACTGCTCCAAGTACCTGTGATGATGTAACAGCCACAGAAAGCCGAGAACCAACCAAACAACCAGCCCAATGAAAGCTAAGAGGCATGCAAGACCAATGGCTTAGTTAATGACGAACCCTCATAGATACAGATGTTTGCTGACACCCATGTCGCAAAACGATTCTATGACTCACTAAAACAGTCTATGGACCCACATCCTCAGGCATCTTACCCCTCCTGAGCTCGGACTCGTCAACATTTATCACTGATCTGTCAAAGATCCTCGATAGATGGGCTGAACACTTAAATGCCGTACTGAACTGACCCTCCCCCAGTAACGATGAGGCCATTGTCCACCAACCACAAGTGTAAATGAACTTCACCTTTGGCAGACAACCAACAACCCAGGAAGTGGTGAAAGCCACTAAACAACTATCCAGTGGAAAGGCACCAGACTCGGATGCCATTCCAGCTGAAATATAAAAGGCCGGTGGACTGCCTATAGGACAGAAGCCACTGGAACTGTTCACATCATGCTTGAATCGAGGCGCACTTACCACAGGATTAGAAGATGCACCCATAGTACATTTTTACAAGCTGAATGACAGCAGACAGAGCTGTGACAACCACAGAGGCTATCACTCCTCGGCATTGCAGGTAAGCTTCTTGTCAGAATATAAATGCTCAACAGCCTGATACTACATTGTAGTACGCCATCTAGAAAATGGATTGCTGTCAGAAACTCAGAGCTGAACGATAGTCATTACAGCCTGCCAGCTACAGGTAAAAAGTCATCATGACCTATACCCACCCTTCGTTGACCTGCCCAAGGCCTTTGACACCGTCAGCCAGGAGGGACTTTGGAAGATAATGGTCAAGTTTGGATGCCCAGTCCATTTTGTCATCATGGTTTGCCAGTTTATGACGAAATGATGACACGAGTCCTGGGCGACAGAGACGTCTACTGAGTCCCATGTCACTAACTGTGTTAGACAAGGTGTGTCAACAATGTTCAGTCTCATGTTCTCTTCCATGTTGACTGACGCTTTCCACCAGGAAGACCCTGGAGTAATCATCATGTACAGGACTGATGGAATTGCAACATAAGCAATCACCAAGCTCAAGAATATCCCTGATGGAGCTATTTATATCATACGGAATATAGACTAACAATATGTACAAACAACGCCTACGAAAAGGTACCAATTCAGACCTCGGTGTAGTGGAGCATTGTGTGTTAGTATTGCTCAGTATTCAACAATAGCGAAGACTGCGAACCAGGTGCCTCTCTTATGCCAAAGCGCACACCCTGTCATAGAAACATGACATATTCAGAAAGTGTAAACATGTGATGCGACCTCTACGACGGCGATGTGTTCCACAATATGACCAGTTATAACCAGAACAATAAGACATCATACAGTTAATATTTATAATATATATTCATACAAATTATTAGAAACCTTCATCTAACAAGGCGGTCACTCAATTGGGAAAAATCATAAGTTAGTAGATGCAAGGGTTATGTGACTAGCATCAACTCGACTTGGCTTCAGAACTGTGTGAAAACGGCGAAACATAACCCAACCTCTTACATCATATCATAAACTTAGGCTTAAACAAGTTAAGGCTCATCCACTCACTAGGCACAATCAAACTATCACATTCCGTATTGCGTACGTACAACATATTTTGGCCTATAAATGAAAAGTCAGCTGTATGTCAATCGGGAAAGAGTATTTCTAAGTCATCATTCCATATACTAGTACTGCAAATATTCCTCAATCAGAAGTAAGCATGTTAGAAAGGTTAGATCACAGGTACACCATTCAAGGTGCCAGCAATTAACCCATAAGAAGACAATTTTGACAGCTACTAAGTATTTATTGTGACTGCTACCTGACTTACTGCAGTTTGTCAAACATATTTTAACTGGTAACTACCAAAATAGATTGACAAGTCAAAGTAGAAAAGCGGAATATGTAGACAAGACGGGTCAATTTATATCTTTTATTGACAATAACCAACGTTTCGACTATGCAATAGTCTTCATCAGGGTCCAAATAGACGAAGAACATCATTGAAATATGACAATGATCCTTATAGTGGTTCAGGAAATGATGAAAAAATCAAATCTCACATACAAAATAAACTCTGAAGAACAAATTGATTATTCTTAAAGAGTGCAATATAATATACTTGTGAAACTTGCCAGGTATTCAACATTGAAGGTTGATCTTCAAAATGTACTGAACACAAAATACACACTAGTATGGTTCCTGTTGATTTTCCCGATCTTTGGTTTCAATTGTGCTTATTGATCGTCAGTCATTTGGTCTATTCGTGTATGTTAAAGGTCACTGCCACCCTGACCTTTGACAAACTTACCCCAACATCAAAAGGGGTCATCTGCTGACTAATCTTTGCTTACAAATTAAAGATCCTTGTTTCAAGTTTTATTGAACAAAAACTTTTAAACCTACCGACTGATGAATCCACGAAGATCACCATCATATACTAAGTACATAACAATAATATTATACTCCCTCATCAAACATGGGGGGTAAGTATGATAACATCCACCTTAATAATGAATTACAGCTGTTTGGCCATTTTGTCGGCCATTTTGAATATTTCAAATCAATATTTTGTCCAAATATGTGTTAACACATTATTTAACAATAAATTACCAAACATATGTGTTTTATGCCATTGAAATTATAGACAATTGTATGAATATGAACATTTTAGATTTTTGGCGGCCATCTTGGTGGCCATCTTGAATATATCATAATGCTCAATGATGACAAGGTTGCATCATTTGGTTTCTATGAAAGGACATGTTAAATAAACATTTTATGCAAAAACATTTTGTGCGTACTATTTTTTTGGGTTAGGCCACTTTTTGGTACTTGGCATACTGACTAAAATATATTGTTATTATCTACGGAAATGAAAATACATTGTACATGTATTAGAACGAACGTTTTGTAACGGACATTTTAGCAACATTATAGGAATGAATAAATTTGGGGACTATTCAATGTTTTTTCTAATAGCAACATGACGTCATGTAGCGCAATGCTGTCGTTGGTATATTTATTATTGTACGTGTGCAGGCAATGCCTTGGTTAAAAATTACCTTAACGCCAGACTGCATCCGAAGAGTTACCCGACGTTTAGGTACCGTAAATACAGCGGACGCAGGCTGTCAATGAATACATGCCAATATAAGCAGGACAGACATCGCTACAGACAGGCAAAGCTAAATAATATAAATATATATTGACATTAAAGCCAACCGTTAAATTATACAAATAGATTAACAGTCTTAAACTATTTCCGGACTATTTAAAACTCAAATGTAGTGATATGACTGTGCCGGTGGAGTTTGTACATACATTGAAAGTCAAAGCTGAAACTGTTACTACCTGTTATTTCTCTGTCATTATTGGAGATTCCATCTATAAATGTAACATTGGCATCATCACATGAGTCATAAAACTTGAACTGCGAGAAGTAGAACATCAACATCATGTTGTTTGACGTGGAAGATGACGTCAGAGTTAGCTTGCACGTACTTCCGGGTAAATTAACCGGAAGTTCATTAGAATCAAAAAGTAGTGTCCCAGCCGTTCTATATATGTCCTTGTTAGCACCGCACAAATCATGCATGTTCCCTAAACAAATAAAATGTAGTGGTCAATGATTTGTATAAAATCCGTACATTACGCAATTAGTCTAACTTATAAATAAAAACACCACAAACCCCTCCATCGGCTACCTAAGCGATACATATTTAAGCGGTTTTGAACTGTTATTGCTGTTTGCCGTGTGCTGTGGGTGCTCCGATCCCCCATTTACACCGCATCTACATAATTTCAGACACTGTCAGACAGCCCATCTAGCATGGATCGTAGTCATATAGCCACCATTATAATAAACTATGGACGCGCTCCTAGTGTTGTTAGACTTTTCTGAGCGGCGTGTGATGACAATGTTTTTATAAGAATTGGTAGCCTTATTTCTAAGAACATAAAGTGCCTGATAATGTTTGACAATTTATAATATGACTGTCAATACGTGCCGATTTGTTATTAACGGAAACTAGAAGTAACAAAATACACATACACTACAATAAAACATGTAGAAGCAGTGGTATTCCATAGCGGTGGTATGTCTGAATGAAATAGAACATGTACTGATATCTACACACAATCTTACTTTGATTCATGATACAAATATGAAAAAGACCAATAATACTACTTACATGAGGTAACGGCCATCGTGAAATCCACATTTGACAAAAAGTGAGTCACAACAAAACACACAAACGTATAAGCTGAACGCATGTTTATATGTTAAAAAAAAACAACTTATTCCATTAATACATGTTCAGTTTTCAATATGACCCATTTACATAGATATTTTAAAATGCCTTTTGCCTATGCATTCATTCTGTGTTATTATACAATTACAGCAATATGATATAGTTAAGCATAAATATTGAATGGATTATCGATTCTATTCAATATTGTGATCGTGCTTGAACTTAATTGGTTTGTAGGTCGGGTAGGCTATATTCTCGATATTTGTACAATTACTTTTAAATCAGATAGCTTTTTAAGTCGTAGTTCGATGTTTAGATCAGGCTTTTTACTTCTCAATCGAATACTATTAATTCATTTTATGGATTATGTATAACAACCCATTATCTATACGAGTGATTTGAAGTGGTCACTCTTACTGATAACGAGTTCCCTCCCTTCAGTGGCATGATATATAAAGCGTCTGTAGTTGTGTCCCTTTCTCCATGTATGCCTTCATAACGACGCAGAATGTCGTTAGAACCGGTTGAGAATCGGCGATGAATCAGAACAATGTCATGTTTAAACTTTAAAACATGTTTGAGAATGCGTAAGATGGTCAGTTGTTTCACCAAGGGAGCCAATCGTGAAAACTCGGCCATTTCCGTTCGACCCCTGTAAATAAAATGTAATGTAGGCAACAGCAGAACAGATGATGTTAAGCTTTCAATATTTGCAGATCAGTTTCATAATCTGTTTTGTGCATTTCACGTTAGACGGACATAAAATTTAAAATCGACTTCTTGGCCCTTATCAAAGTGTGAGTAGTATAGTTGGATGTACACAAACTTCCTTGGTTGGGGAAGTTTATTCCGCATTGTTAACTCGTTGATTATGAACAACGTTTGCATCAGCTACTTAGGAAATAGATATTAGTTTTCCGTAATATACCAGCTAATATATCACGGTTTGGAGCTCATATGCATAGGAATAAATCACGACGGCCGTAGGCCTTAGTGATTTATAACTATGCACGTGAACGATAACATTTTCATCCACATACAAACATGAACATAGGACAAAAACAAAAAACATTCCCATCCATATAAATATAAATAAACATAGGATACAAACAGAACATCTTTCCATCCATATAAATATATAAACATAGGAAAAAAACAAAGAACAAATCCATCCGTATAAATATATAAACATAGGAAAAAACAAAGATCAAATCCATCCGTATAAATATATAAACATAGGAAAAAAAAGAACAAATCCATCCATATAACTGTATAAACAGAGAAAAACAAAGAACAAATCCATCCATATAACTATATAAACATAGGACAAAAACAAAGAACAAATACATCAATTATCCAAAGATCTGTGTTTCTCGAACAGCGTCTCATTCTGTACCAGGGCCGCGAGAAGTTGACTCCAATTCCATTTTAGGCCATCCCCGAAAACCCAGGCGACACTACACTCCCTACACAACTGATGCAGTGGTTTCGTGAGTGGAGTCACCGCTGGGTTTTCCAGGTTGCTTTAAGACTATCCCCAGCTACAAAGAACTACATGCATCACATGGTATATTCCACCAGGGCATACACAGTTAATGGCATACTGGTTATTTTTGGAGTGAATTTTGTTTTGGCACACATATATAGTGTTGCAAAATCCTGTTGCATGGTTAGTATATGTATCTATCTTAGTAACATAACATAGTTATGGCGTTCTTGCGTAACTAGATACATGTATACTCATTTAAAAAAAAGTGTTGTATTAAATGTATTTAGTTATTATCTCAGCTTTTCTTAGTTCTCCTTTCTTTTGATATAACATCATCATACGAGGGTGGTTCATCTACCACGGAATGAAAGGTACGAGGAGGGGCCGAGGGGAGAGGACGAATGTCATTGGAAGCCTCGCAGTCTGGCACTTCTGGTTGATAGCGTTGTTGTACGGCCATTTCATATGAAGGAGGTGGTGGTTCATTGGACATGTCAGATTGAGGCTGTGACGTCACTGCGTCGCCGGTTCCATTATTGGACTGGAATAGCAGAAAATATGAAAACACATTTCAGGTGCATATAAATTCTATAAGAGCATGCGAGAAAACTTATATTTTTCAATCATAATATTCTCAGTTATAAACGCTGATGTAGATCTAAATTAAGGGAATATAAGGATATTTGTAATGAAGCATTTTTTTACAAAGACAAATAATCTTGAATGAAGATGTTTTTTTTAAATATCTGTTCCATGCATGACATGCATTGTATGTGTAGTTGAACTGATCATGTGGTCAACACATAGTGTACCAGACTCTTATTTAAGCACGAATCCAGATTGAGGGGATAGCTCCTTGGCATTTTGGTAAAAGTCTGACGATCGAAAACAAAACGCTTGTTGAACACCCCTTACAAGTGAAATAGATGGTTCGGTTGCTCCATGAGAAAATAATCGGTCGGACCCCCTAGAATAAATGAAAAATGTTTGAACCCTATCTTTTAATACTGCAAGTGGCACGTTAAACGGTTAATAAATACTGCAAGTGGCATGTTAAACGGTTCATAAATACTGCATGTTAAAATAAGATATACATGCACGTGTGAGCATGTTAGCCATATCTCATAAAAATTGGCGTACATACCATTTGTATTTATATTACAAAATATACAAGAACAAACGTACCGTTGCCAGTCGATGTCTGCAGTTGTTACAAGCTTGTGTTACGCGACTTCGACACTCCGAGCATCGAGTACGTAGACTGTTACCACATCTTGTACATCCGGTACTCACACAAGTGGCACATTTAGAACATCCCTCACCCATGCACTCACCACATCCTTCACAGCACGAGCCAATACCACTTAAACATTTTCCGATTCCTTCACAAATTCCAGCGAAACAGTCACAACCGCCAAAACGACTTGGACCATCGGAATTCTTACAGAAACAAATAATCGCACCGACAAATACCACGACGAATATAGTAGTACCGATTCCTTGTATAACAATCGTGAAGGCGTCTTCAAGAGGGGTGGTAGGGGTAGTTGTATTATAGTCACAGTTGGTATCAACACTACCACACGAGTTCATGCTGTCCAAACATGCATAGTCTACAGAGATACAGTGCCCATTGCTGCATTGATGATCCATGTCGCTAGAACAATAATCTGAAGGGAAAAAACACACAATATCTGCAAGGTGGCCAAAACTGCAATTAAATGTCCACAAAAACTAAAAAATGAATGTACGAATTTTAACGAGACTTGTTCGACCCTCAAGCCGAGAATGGGCACTACCCATATAACTTAATATGTTTCAGCAGAATGTCACAGTTTTTGCCCAACAGACACAACTGCTATCCATACAGATTCGAGCAATACCTTGGGTGACCTTCGAGGATGTGAAGTGACACCACTCATAAACTTATCAATAGGACCTGTTCACATTTATCAAACTATTTTAAACCCACTTACCTAAATGGTAGGGCACAAACACCACTGTGAACAGATTTCTGTATTTCATTTGATTTCTATTGAAGCTGATTTTGATATTGGCACCGCCCGTTGTGAATGATACCCCAGACTGTTCCAATGTGCTGTTGTTGCCACATACATATCTCGGTAAACCTGTTGGTATGGAAACAGATATAATTATATTGTTCTGATCTACGAAAATGAAAGTATATGTAACGTGTTATTAGAATTCATTTAATATATATTTGTATATTTTATTTCCAAAGAAATAGGATTGGGCAACATGCTTAGCCTATATTAGCCCTATCCATACAAGGTGCATATTACACAATTTAAAGCAATCATAATTTACAATGAACAAGGTCGATACATTTTTACATACATAAATATTTTGTTAGAATCTGAAAAAAAAAGACAAATCAACGTTGAAAATAAAATAGTCAATGTACAACAGGATAGGAAGGGGGGAGAGAAATAGTATAGAGCAGTTGCGAGAGAAAGGGATGTAGTGCTTATAGCAACTGAACACAGTTTTGTCCAGAATAATTTGCTAGTATAGCATTTATCTACATGTATTAGAACGGTATGTAACAGTGACATTTAACAACACGATAGGAATGAACAAACATAGGGACTATTCAATGTTTTTTTCTAATAGTGACATGACGTCATGAAGCGCAATGCTGATGTTGGTAGATTGAATATTGACTTATTATTGTAGGTGTGCATGCAATGCCTTGGACGGTAACACATCACCTTGACGCTAGATAATATACGAGTACATACCAAGATCCGAAGCGTACCCGTAGTCTAAACATCGTAAATACACCGGACACAGGCGCTGTCTGACAATGAATATATGCCAAGGGATGCAGGACAGACAATAAGAACAGTCAAAGCTAAATTTATATTGACATAAAGTCAACTACTAGACTAAATTAGACGACTATATCAAAAGTAAACTATTTCCGGACTTAAACTCAAATGTAGTGATTTGACTTTGAAAGTCAAAGCTGTAACTGATACTAGGCCTACCTGTTATTACTCTGTCGTTGTTGGAGATTCCATCTATGAATGTAACATTGGCATCATAACATGAGTCATAAAACTTGAACTGTGAGAAGTAGAACATCACCATCATGTTGTTTGACGTGGAAGATGACGACAGAGTTAGTTTGCACGTACTTCCGGGTAAATTCACCGGAAGTTCATTAGAATCAAATAGTAGAGTCCCAGCCGTTCTATATATGTCCTTGTTAGCACCACACAAATCATGCATGTTCCCTAAACAAATAAACGGTAGTGATAAAGTTATGGCATACCGTGAACGTTGCTATTATCTATGCCATTTTTTCGAGTCATTTACATTAACATGCTTATAAACCATGTCTTTAATCGATATTTAGTGTTTGTTAACTAAATCATGGCAAAACCAAGAGTTTAGTTCACAGAATGAACACAATGGCGGCCATGACAGGGGAAGAAGACCGGACATTGCCCAACTTATTGTATCGAATCCGTCAATTAGGCAATTTGCCTTAATTATCAATAAAGCCACCACAACCCCATCGTCGGCTATATCCCTTTCTTAGCGATATACAAAGCGGTTCTGAACTATTACTATTGGTTGTCATGTGCGGCGTTCGGACCCCGACTACCACCGCTTCTACATAATTTCAGACGATGTCAGATAGTACATGTACATGTAGCATGGATCGTAGTCGTACAGCCACCATAATACACTATGGATCCGCTCCTAGTGTTGCTAGACTTTTCTTAGCGGCGTGTGATGACAAGGTTTTTAATAGAATTGGTAGCCTTATTTCTAAGTATATAATTATGTATATACACGTGTCTGATAATGTTTGACAATATATACTATGACTGTCAATTACGTGTCGATCAGTTATTCATGGAAACTAGAAGTAACAAAATACACATGGTAACGTTAGGCCTACAATTAAACATTTAGAATCAGTGGTATTCCATAGCGGTGGTAGTCTGAATGAAATAGAATATGTACTGAAATATACACCTAATCTTACTTTGGTGCGTGATAAAAATATGAAAAAGATAAATACACTACTTACATGAAGTAACGGCAATCGTGAAATCCACATGTGACAAAAAGTAAGTCACAACAAAACACACTAACGTAAAATCTGAACGCATGTTGGTTTTTATTTTTTTTTATTACATTAATACATGTTCAGTTTTCAATATGACCCATTTATATAGGTATTTTAAAATGCCTATAGCTTAAGCCTTCATACTGTGTTATTATACAATTACAGCCATATGATATAGTTAAGCATAAATACTGAATGGATTATCGATTCTATTCAATATTGCGATCGTGTTAATTTGAACCTACTTGGTTTGTAGTTAATAGGTCGGGTAGGCTTTATTCTCGATATGTGTACGTGTACTTTTAAATCAGATAGGTTTTTAAGTCATGGTTTGATGTTTGGATCAGGCTTTTTTACTTCTCAATCCAATACTATTCATTCATTTTATCACGGTGGGGGATCCAACATATCGATACCAAAATGGGTTACGCATAATTTCATATGTCGAACTTCCTGGTCTACATATGTTGTACACATTTCGACGAAAAAAATGTACGATTCTTATTTGTTATTGGTTTATGTTAAAATCAAATTGTTTTGCCCAAATATCTCGATGCAGTGCCACCCTTTATACATTTCCAAACATGTACGTGTATTTATCTTATCTGTACGTGTAGCAATAGCGGAGAAAAACTGATTCTCCGTCAGGCGGTGTGGCTGAAAATTCGCCGCAGTTTGATCACCACGAGAAAATCTTTTGTATTTTCACCTCATTTGTTTGATTATTGTTACAGAAATATAACATACCTTTCATTCCACACATGTTTAAAATGTAACAGCGATTTGATGGTTAAAAAATTATTTATTGTAAAAAAACAGCATGCTCTACATATGTTGTACGTGTTTTCCATATGTTGGATTGAAAATGTTTAATTTGCCGATTTTAATTTGAGTTTAAATGGATTTCGTGGGAAAAAATCGAAACTGAAATATGTTTAAGTTATCATGCCACCATCGATGAGTGGTATATTGCTTTTCTGGTGACTGTCCGTTTGTCTGTCTGTCTGTCGTTAGACCAAATGCTTTCTCGTTCAATAACTCCAGAACACTTTGCCCTATGATCTTTAAACTTTGCATGAAGGTTGATCGGAAACAGTCGATGCCTCCTAGATATTTTGAGGTCAGCAGGTCAAAGGTCATGGTCACTGTGACCTTAACCATTTTTAGACAAAATGCTTCCGTTCAAAACCGAAGAACGCTTTGCCCTTGTATCGTCAAACTGTACGCGGAGGTTAGTCAGTAACAGTAAATGAGGTTAGGGTTTGCAGAAATCATTTTATTAATAGTATTTGTCTGTTTGGGCGTCGATGAATTCTTGTTGAAATTAGTCGAAGAACCAAGATTACATATAACTGTTGGGTTTTAAAAAAAAAAAGATGAAGAACACTTGGTATCTACACATCCGTGTGGTGTTAATAAGGTCAAAATTTAAATCGCATACCTCGTTTTTATCACTGATTATCTCTTTTAAAAACTTCCTGACTGACGCTGTATCGACCAACGCCAGGTTATTTTACTCAGCGTCATGCATAATCAGATTGATATACAAAAACTTCAATTTCAATGCATTCCAGTAGATCCATACCAAATCGGACTATCACAATTACCTGTCTTTCTAAGAACTAATTTGTCATTTTTACTGCAAACACCTCATGATATGTAATGTTACCTTAATTGGCTCAAAGTTCAGAATAAAGTCATTCAAATGTATCAGTCAATGTATCGTACTAATGCATTGACCTTGAATTTGAGTTAAAACAATGAGTTACCTAACGGCAATCAACATTTTTATTCTTGGAAGAAACGTGAAAAAAAAATCAGAATTTTACATAGAAAATAACACCAATATGTAGCCGATTGTCTAATTAAGAAAATTAGTATCAACATGATATGCTTCAGTTTTATAATAAAGAAGTTACGTACAATTCTGCGATCAATCTGTCGTCAGTAGATCCATTTAAAGTGTATAGAGCTATATCGGAAGATATTTTTTTTTTAATTTTCATAAACTGAAAAACAATTATGCTTTCATATCCATTAGATCATTTTTCGCTTCAGTTTTAACAGAATTTCTTTCTGTGATTTATTGGACATGCAAACTGTCCATTTTCATACGAAAGTGTTCTAGAACACCTTATGAAACTATAAGAATCGTATATTTTTCGACGATTGAATCAAAGTACACGGAACCCATCCAAAGTTTTAATTTGCAATTAAGGTAGTCTAGTATCATACTTCAAACGATGCAAGTAATTATTTTGACATTGAATGACTGTTAGAATATAGCTCTATACACTTTAAGTTTGATGATAGGACTGCTCGAACTCTTCATTCCTATATTTCGGGCCACCGATTACTGAACATGTTTTGCCTAATTAGTGTATTCGTAAGTGTGTAGTTTTAACGAAAAAGGAACGGCATAAAGATACATAACAGGTCTAGTCTGCAATTAGCAAACATTTTGATTAGTTAGATATGCAGACATTTGCTGAAATGAAAATACATGTAAGTGCGAAAATAAGTTGGTGTAACGAATACGAAATGATATGAAGATAACTTAAACAGATTTGAGTGTGTGTTTTTCCAGGAAATATATTTAAACTCAATATAAAAGCGACAAATTAAACATTTTCAATCCAACATATGGAAAACACGTACAACATATGAAGAGCATGCTGTTTTTTTACAATAAATACTTTTCTAGCCAACAAATCGCCGTTAAATTTGAAACATGTGTGTAATGAAAGGTATGTTATATTTCTATAACAAAAATCAAACAACTGAAGTGAAAATATAAAAGATTTTCTCGTGTTGGTCAAACTGTCGCGAATTTTCAGTCACACCTCCTGACGGAGAATCAGTTTTTCTTAGTCATTGCTACACGTACAGATAAAATAACTACATGTACATGTTTGGAAATGTATAAAGGGTGGCACTGCATTGAGATATTTGGGCAAAACAATTTGATTGTTACATAAATCGATAACATATAAGACTTTCGTATTTTTTTCGTAAAAATGTGTACAACATATGTACACCATGAAGTTCGACATATGAAATTATGCATAACCCATTTTGGTATCGATATGTTGGATCCCCCACCGTGTTTATTGATTACGTATAACAAAACCCAATACCAGATTAGAAGTGGTCACTCTTACTGAGAACGAGTTCCCTCCCTTCAGTGGCATTCTATATAAAGTGGCAGGAGTTATGTCCCTTTCTCCGTGTTGCCTTCATATCGACGCGGAATATCGTTAGAACCGGTTGAGAACAAGCGATGAATCAGAAAATGTTTAAACATTTAGAGCATTTTTGAGAATATTTAGATTTTGCTGCGTAAGATGGTCGGTTGTTTCATCTAATGAGCTAATCGTGAAAGCTCGGCCATTTCCGTTTATCCCCGTTGTAAATAAATTATCATAAAGACAGCAGCAGATCAGATGATCTTTCAATTTTTGCAGAACGTTTTTTTATCATTTTTGTGCATTTCACGTAAGACGGACATAAAATTTAAAGTTGACTTCTTGGCCCTTATCAAAGTGTGAGTAGTATATTTGAATACACAAACTTCTCTGACTAGGGAAGTTTATTCCGCATTGTTAACTCGGTGATTATGAACAGCGTTTGTGACAGCTACTGTTTCTTAACTCATGCATTGCACATCTTATATAAATGTAATTTATACACCGGTAGTTAACGTGTATTCACTGTTATACCATGTAGTTGAATATTGTGCAATAATGTTTAAACAACAAAAAATACACAAAACGAGTCATGCATCATTGTACAGTACATTTGTATTAATTTTAAAATACTGAAGACTAGCAGGGTTGACAGGGGGGGGGGAGTAACATCGATAAAACTTCAGACAACAATACAATCAGTTCAAAGTTAAATGATAACGGTTATAAACGTTAGCTCGTCCGTCACGTAAACTTTGTTTATCTAGGGTTTACGGGGCGAATACGAGTGAAGTATAATCCCCGTTAATCTTTCGAATTGACTGTTCCCTCATTAGTCTGACGTATTGAGTCGACAGCATATAAGTTGATCATAACTGGTTATTTTTTTACACCTCAGTGGCACTGGTTGACCCATCATATCACTGGCTTCGGTTAGAATGAGAAGGTCGTAAGTACAAAATCAAGAATTTAAGAAAACAAGATACACTGTCTGAAAACTACTCGTTACTTATGGAAAACCCAACTCTTTGAACTTCAATTTGGTCAACATGACACGTTTTTATAATAATACGCTCATAAGAATGATCATGTAATGCCGATTTCAAATATGCATGAGTCTTAGAAGGTCGTAAGTATTACTTACGACATTTTCATTCTAAGTCAGCAAAATGATGCATGGATTATATAAAGGGTAAGTAATCAGCAGTCGTAGCCTAGGGGTCCAAACTCACGGTTTCCCAAAAGTTTAGAAATCTACTTCATGAAACCAAAAGTGATTTAATATTTACAATGTTACACTCAGTTTAAACTCATACATACGCGTTGTCGTATATCATTATTTACGAGCATGATAATGTTTTACACTTAACCCGGATAAATAGAAATAGTTTATCTTTATTTTAACTTAGGGAATACATAATCTGGGACACGTACTGACTGCATACCTTAACCTGGTATCATATTATACTCGAATATATTATCTATACGTACATAAACGCAATCACAGCCATTTTATTTTATGTGTTGGTTTTTATGCGACTAAACTTCCTCTTTCGGGACATATATTGTTTGTTTCTATTCGTGTGATAATAGATTTATAGAATGACGAGTATTGTACAAACGATGTTATAATGTGATTATTTTCGTGTTTAAAGATTCTTAACTGGATAATGTTGATGAAATAGTTTTAAAATGTCGTTATTTGTACCGGTAAGCTATGATATGACAGGTGATATTGTGGATGCCACACAGGGTTCGAGTGTATCTTACGACAAACGTTGTGAACAGTGTAATAAAACGAGTAGAAAGACTCGTCAGTTACCAGAGTGTCATCATGAGTTGTGTATCAAATGTTTGAGTAAATGTTTGGACAGAAGGAGTACGTGGGTTGATGATGAACATGATGTGTTAGCGTGTCCTAAATGTGGTGTGGAATCACGTAAACTAGATATCTCTCTAATCACCAAGGCAGAGAAAGTTTCAAAACAACCAAAGAGTACGAAAGGTATTACTACACAGGTTGATCGTAAAGAGACGGACAACAATGACGTAGACGTCAGAGCAACTCCGAATGCTCACAGACTTAATCTATCTAAATTCTATACGCTAACTGATACACGCCCAGCAATGACAGGTACTGGTTCAGACAATGTATTGACTAGATCATCAGCTATGGCGAGACTAGGTGGACATAGATCAGCTGTAAGGTATTCTACACACGAGAATTACAGTGGATACCCGACTAATGTTAGTACGGACAATCACCGATGTGTGTATTTTGATGGTGATATGTTGCAAGGAGGCCATACCATACTAGCTGACTGGAGAAATCGCGTATTGAAGGTCTACACCAAATCTGGAATACATGTGTGTACAAGTGATAAGGTAACTTCTTAGAATTGTCATTTGTGTTTGCATAACAGGATGGTGATGAATAGGGCACAGAACAGAGCAGAGCAGAACATATCTTTATTTATCACCAAGGTATACATGTACATATACAGCATGGAGAACCAGGAAGCATTAAGTTTGGAGTGATATGTTTGCACGTGATCCTCATGATTATTACATACTCTCTACTGCTATTTTGGCGTGCATTCGATCATAGCATTGTTTCTTTAAACTCGTTGTATTGCATAAGTACACTCTTCGAAAGAAGTACAATAATAATGTGAACTTCGAATTTTATCTTGAACTCCTAAGAACTGCTCAGCTGTATCAATTATTTTGGCACCAAGTACCGCGATCAACCCTTTTAGTGTCACACATTTGGCCACACTTGTCCGAGTTTTAAACATTACAGACGACGACGATACTCGTTATAGTCGTAAATACTAAAACTCTTTAATACAGATGATTGAATCTCAGATGGTGAAGCGAATTTACTCACACAGTTACCGTGACACGCATTATCAGCTGTTGTACAGTTCCTATCCGTCATTAGACAACGGTATATCAGTGTACTATAAATATATCTACAGATTTATATTACGTTCACCATCACGTGTAAAGAACTTTATTTCGATATCGTGATTTCATGGGTTTTATATGGTCTTATCAAGAGCTTGTCAAACATGGAACACTCTAATACACTGCAGTAAAGGTTATTCCTGTTGAACTATTCGGGACTTCTTGATAGGTATAATATTATATAAATACGCGAAGTATGTTGGGTGCGAGTCTTTCAATAAATACATTTTAATATTGCTTTGAAACATTATAGTACATAATATTATATCAGAAAGAATACTGCCTGTATACATTTCAGTTGGAGGAAGGACCGTTACACGTGACTGTCATGTCAAACAAAGTTATTGTGGTCACTTTTGGCGCCAAATCCCAACAAATAGTATTTCTGTCATTCGATCCTCAAGAGGCGAAGCTAAAATATTTTGGGGTATCCAACATCAAAGGATTTATGTACGCAACGGCCAAGTAAGCAAACGTTTTATGTAGAATAAATAATGTATAAGGAAGTTTCACTCAAACTTTCCTACATACATTTTTGCTCTTGAAAGGTTTAATTTTGTCTATTCGTACCTAGAGATAACATAAGGAGTTGCTCAGCAAATTAAATATGCATGTTCAACTGCATCATTCATCAATCTTACGTATACGTGAAATCTGTATTTTTTTTAAATTTAGGAACTATATAATTAAACAAACACTGAGACTTTTTCCTTGACTAAAACTATCGTTATACATAATCGACCAATTTGATTACCGTCCACTTCAGGTCATACCTTTCCATATGTAAATGTGACAACATTGTCGATTTTCATCCACGTGTGAAGAAGTTACTGGTTCCTTGTGGAAGCATAACATTCTCTGTGCGAATTCATCCGATTTAGGCAATAGTGTACAATTATTGTTTTATGTGTGTATATAAAATTAAATTAACAAATGGCACATCAATATAAGAACATCACCATTTCATGTTGCAGGTTTGAGGATAAATGTATAGGTATTCTAGAAGTCGATGGGAAAGCTCCATGTTTAGCATTGGTTGATGTGAGTGAGTCGACTATACTATCCGGGTCGTTCCGGAAGTCTGTGAAGAACTGGGCGTTAGCCACTGACTGTCCGGTATCTTCAGAGAGTGGCTTATATTACTGTCATGCCAATAAATGTCTGTACCTGACACACAGACGGACACTGTATTGTTACACTACAGGTTGGTATACTATGATATATAAGAACACTTGTTGGATCATTGTTTCCATAATAATATAAACATAAACCTTATCGTAAAGTGTAAACTGTTCATTCATTAATAATAAGGGTTTCGTTTATTATACTGTCACCCTACCATAACATGCATAAAGGGATATCAAGTTTGACTTATGAAACACCTATCTTTCATACACACTTCGTCTGTTCTCTTATTGCTGGGTGCCTGACTGAGGTGGGCGGTGTTATCTATCATTTAACTTGATGGCGACCCATCAACATACCGTATCAGTTCAAATCCAGCCTCCGCCGCAAGATCAGAACCTTCAATCTCCCTCTTCTAAGGCGGACTCCCTAACCACTCGGCTACGATCGCGGTATATGGCCTATTGGCAGTCGGCATACGAGAAATAGACTTATAAATGACGTGTGTCTATGGGAATCACACGAAGAAAGTCAGTCTCAAATTGCATTACATTCGTAAACACCAGAAAATGCATATATGTATAACGTTAATATACTCTAGTATATAAATGTACATACATGTATATATGATTGTGAAGCCCAATAGAATATGTTTTCATAAATTTTTGCGCTATATAAATGCCATGTATATGTATATTTGTACATGTACATGTTTGGTACGGGCAAAAATAGAGTCCATGTTCATTGGTCTGATAATGTTATCACATATTTCAGACATGACGCTGATGTTTGATAATGCTATCACTTATTTCAGACATGACGCTGATGTTTGATAATGCTATCACATATTTCAGGCATGACGCTGATGTTTGATAATGCTATCACGTATTTCAGGCATGACGCTGATGTTTGATAATGCTACTAGTATCACTTATTTCAGACATGACGCTGATGTTTGATAATGCTATCACTTATTTCAGACATGACGCTGATGTTTGATAATGCTATCACGTATTTCAGGCATGACGCTGATGTTTGATAATGCTATCACTTATTTCAGACATGACGCTGATGTTTGATAATGCTATCACATATTTCAGGCATGACGCTGATGTTTGATAATGCTATCACTTATTTCAGGCATGACGCTGATGTTTGATAATGCTATCACTTATTTCAGACTTGACGCTGATGTTTGATAATGCTATCACTTATTTCAGACATGAAGCTGGTGTTTGATAATGCTATCACTTATTTCAGACACGACGCTGATGTTTGATTATGTTAGCACTTATTTCAGACATGACGCTGATGTTTGATAATGTTATCATATTTTTCAGACATGACGCTGATGTTTGATTATGTTAGCACATATTTCAGACACGACGCTGATGTTTGATTATGTTAGCACATATTTCAGACACGACGCTGATGTTTGATTATGTTAGCACATATTTCAGACATGACGCTGATTTTTGATTATGTTAGCACATATTTCAGACATGACGCTGATTTTTGATTATGTTAGCACATATTTCAGACATGACGCTGATTTTTGATAATGTTATCACACATTTCAAACACGACGCTGGTGTTTGATAATGTTATCACAAATTTCAGATATGAAGATGATGTCTGATAATGTTATCACATATTTCAGACATGACGCTCGTGTTTGATAATGTTATCACATATTTCAGACATGACGCTGGTGTTTGATAATGTTATCACATATTTCAGACATGACGCCGATGTTTGATAATGTTATCACATATTTCAGACATGACGCCGATGTTTGATAATGTTATCACATATTTCAGACATGACGCTGATGTTTGATAATGTTATCACATATTTCAGACATGACGCCGATATGTTTGATAATGTTATCACATATTTCAGACATGAAGCCGATGTTTGATAATGTTATCACATATTTCAGACATGACGCCGATATGTTTGATAATGTTATCACATATTTCAGACATGACGCTGGTGTTTTATAATGTTATCACATATTTCAGGCATGAAGCTGATGTTCAAGAGGACATACGACAATGTGGGCAAAGATTTATACATGTTAGGTTCTATAGCCAGTGACCATGTAGAGTATATTTATGTGACATCTGATCAGTGTATTCTACGAGTGGATTCCAGAACCGGAAGTCTACAATCTACCATACCTACAGACACTGATCCCTACCATATACTGATGGGACATGATCAAACATTCCTTGTGCTTGTTGGTAACCAGAATAATACATTATATTGTATGCTGCAATAAAACAGGAACTAACCTTTGAAATAATTATATTGACTTAAACACGTCCACCATATAGGTTTGGTTTTGGCGTTAACCATAGTCTCCTAAAATATGATCTAACCAACGCTAAGTGACTTTTGTTTTTGTTTTATCTGCACATCTAGAAACTACCCAAAGTAAATTTATCTATATGTGCTTTGGTGGTAGGAGAAATCAGATCTTCTCGTTGAAACTTACAAGAATAGTTAGCGTCAAAACTAAACCAAATTCATGGACCCGACCATCCTTTTCCAACAGCACTTGGTATCACATTGACGAAAGGTGGCGCCACCAGAGACCCGGTGACGAACAAAGACATATCTTGAATAACCACCTGATCTAATATTGATGAGAATAGTACTAACACGTGTAAAGCTTGAGCTCTCCTAATCTGTATGCTGTCATACGTGTTTCATGTTCAAATGCCGCCAGTATTCATACATGTATAAGTTATCATGTTTTAAACATATAATAAGAGAGAAAGTTAAAAATGTCATCAGACATAGACAATTCTGAAATACTGTATAGAATCTACATGTTTTAGAGTTTTATCATAGAATCAGCGATCTAGTGATTTTAAAACCTTAATTGTTTTAATAATATTGATGGACCAAGCGTTATACGTAGAGTAGCATATACATGTAATATGCTAAATTGACGTCGCGTCACAAGTTGGAGCTATTTTACTTTTGCGGCGTTTTTATTTCTTGTTAAGTGATTCTGTTGTTCACCCGTCACGTAACTATATAATGTTATACATCATTTTAAAGAGAAACAAATGTTTTACACAAATGTGTAATTTTCCCTTAAAAATGATACATGATTAAGACGTCAGTTTGTTTGAAAGACTAAAAAACTACAAAATACACGTTGTAGAGATGTAACACTTTTTATCGCGCACTTGCAGTAAAACCTCATTTTCACCAATACTTTTACGCCAAAAGACGTTAAAAGTTTGCATGACAAGAATTGAAACCATGTGCTTCTGATATAATTTCCGTAGATTTGCTTAACGGAACCGGAAGTTGTAAAATAAACATGGTTTGAAGAAAAATATCGATGTAGAGATTTCGAAAAAAGTAGCGTTTCGGCTACAAGTAAGAATTTAAAATGTGAATTACACCTATCTTTTTCAACGCACGTATTAGATATTTGAATACACAAATATTGTTTTTTCCTAGATAAAAATGTGTGAAAACTTAAGTGATATAATGACATAAACAATGTTTTTTCCTTGTTTTTCTATGTCCACAGAAATGTCCCACTTGCGTAAAAAATACGTTCGTTATGTAAACCGTAATTTGCGTTCCTTCTTTTTGTTTTATGCTTTGTGTATTACAAGCAAACGACTGAAGAAATAAAATATTGTTTTTCTTCTGAATCTATACATGTATTATAGTGTTAATTGCTCCAAGCATGATAAAATGGTGCGTAATAATCCATGTCCACAGAAATGTCCCACGGCACGTTTTAGGCGACGCTGACGTTGATATCTACTTAATTAAAACGCTTCGTGTATTTCTACAAGAACAACGTCTGTTTGCATGGCATTGGTTAGTTATATGCGAAACCATTTTCTAAAACATCCCCATCGGTATGCAGAACAAGGGTTTTAAATGGAATATATTATATTTACAACCATATTTTTTACTGGATATATATATACATGTATATAGAGAGAGATTGGTTAGAAATAATTTGAGTGTTAAACGAAGTTATATGCGGATCTACTGTGCATAATATTAGATTACTCGTTTACTTTTGTTAATTGTGTTCTAGTATGTTTTTAATTTAAAAACGATTTGATTTTTTCCCTCAGTCTTTACTCGAAATACATGTGTGTATGCAAATTATAGCACAACAACAAAGACGTTGTGGTTATTTACATCTATATGAACCATTTTTGTCGCTAAATTATCGCTTATTTGTTGGAAGTTGTTATTTATGTTGTCATAGTTAATTTCTATCATTCTTGGGGTGTGTCCCAAATGCATATTAGAACACAAATAGTGTGCTAACCTTGGTGTTATTGTCTGCCCGTAATTTAATTATAATGACAATTTTACGTTAAATTAACGCCAACCACATTTATCTAAAATAACGGCGTTTTGACGTTACGCAAACTAGCTCCAACTTGTGACGCGACGTCTTTGTATTAACCACGTTTGAAATAAAATAACATGAAAAAAAATAGAACAATTTGTAGTGGTCATTGAACAATCAAGACTGCGTAAATGTCAAGTTGTAGAGATGATCCAAAATAAACAGAACTGATGTTTAACAATCAATATGGTTTCATGATACAGAAAGGAACGATGGCGCTTTTGGAGAGAGGTCCCGGGTTCAACACTCGTATGGACCAGTCACCACTGGTTAATTCATGTGAGCAAGAATAACCAACATGTGGCCACTCATCAAAGGTTCCTGTGGGGCAGTGTCTATTCTTAACTAACACCGTTAGGTTTGGTAAATGTTTTTTTGTAAAATATTTAAGTTTTTTTCTTAACTCAGGTGTTCATTTTTTGGCCAAAGAATATTTAGGAAATATCGCCGACTTCTCCCCATAATTGGAAACGTTTGTACGAGTTGATAAAAGTAGAAATTTAGTCAAGAATACATCAATTGTCTTTGTGCTGTGTCTGTGCGTATATTAAATAGCGAAACAACTTTTAGAGATGACATCTTTACCGAAATTAAAAATGATGTGAAAGCTTTCGTTGATAAAGAAAAACAAGTGCTGAATACGGAACTCCAATCCATAAGAAAACAGGCCAATGACCTTACTGATTCAGGTCGTTGTCTGAAATATGACAGAAGACAATCTTTAACTGACCACGAAGAGTAACTGGTAGCTGAAACAAATCTCGATTTTTCCAACAAACCAAACAAGAACGGGCAAAATCCTACAACGGACAGAACAGGCTAATATTCCACTGAAACCGTTTATACCGAGAAGTGTCATAGAAAAGGTAAACCAAAAGAGAATACCAACCGTAAAGTTATAGTGCAATTCACTAATTCTGGAGAAGAAACATACTATGGACTTCTTGGATAATATATTTATTCAAGAGAATCTGACACCACATAGGGAACTGGTGACATTTGAATCCCGTAACCTCAAACGTCACGTCGTGAAGGATTAGTTTCGAATACATGGGTTGTGGGTTGTAAGATCGTGATAGGTTGCCTTCATGGACTAATTACATTAAGTGAATTAGACATTCGACATATAAACGATCAATTTCTAGCTGCGAACAAATATTATGACAGAAATGAGTTCGATATTCGACTAAATGAATGAAACCCCGACTGTGATTCAAGCTCTGAACTTCACAGCTCAATGAATTAAGTGTGAATGTATGCTAACTTTGTTCATAAAGTTTTTTGACACAGTAACATCGTCCCTTTCTTGTCCAAATGTAATGAAGTAAGGCATCTGGTCTGTATGTAGTATCTCACCATGTATACCCAGGATTTGTAACGTTACACGACATGGTTTCGCGAAGTTGGTGGCAATATTCCCATGTTTGTATCATGCAATGTCCATACAATTATTGACGACATATCTTATGATGTGATTAAAATCGTGATGTGACATGCATTACTTTATTTTACACAAATTAATTACTAACTACAACAACGTGGTTCCAATTAGTATAGTTACTTCCCTTTCTGCTGTATTGTCGGATTCATGAAGGGTAGTTTTTAACCCAGAAGGCCATTATAAATCACGTCCATGACCTAGACTTTATAAAGATGATCATGCCATTGGGATTCAAGTTTCACGGTGATAGTCTAAAATTGTGTACTCTAGGGACTACACAAGGGTTTTCTATGAATTGACCAACTGACCTAGTTTTTGAACCCAGAAGAACCAATAATGTGCATGAACTAGACTTTATTTAGGTGATCATTAGGACTAAGTTTCATGGTAATGAAATAAAATTGTGACATCTAGTGACTGCAGGGGGTTTCTGTGATTTGACCATATTTGACCGAATATCAAACTTATACCAAGATTTTGTTAGGATGATCATTTAGACCAAGTTTTCTAATGATAAGGTCAGAAATTTGACATCTAGTGACCAAACAATGTTTGTCTATGAATCAACCTTAAGTTATCAAACATGACCTATGTTTTGATGACAAAGTTTCATCAAGATTACACCAAAATTAAGATATCTACTATATAGACTGGTACGGAGCGATGTCAAAGCGTAACGCAAGTCCAGACGACAGCCTGCTATAGACTCCTCGCGAAAATACCATAGCAACTTTGCACATCTAGGCCAGTAAACGAAATCTTGAGTAGCATCATGTCTCGGACTAATTGCAACAAAAACTTCTCCATTGTTTTCGTAAACTACAATATGTGTAGTAACACAGGAAAAAAGTTGCATTCACATGGACCTGGCATTACTGAGAAAATGACCTTTCTTTAAGGTCATATGAAATCATTTTAAAAAGCTCTGATCGTTACATGTTTTGGTCGTTTAGTACTTACCTTTGATAGTATGGGTTATTTTTAAGCTGTACTGTATACACCATGAACTTTAGATATGTTTTAACGCATTTTTTGGCCATTATTTACATACGATGCTATAAAAAACGCATTAATTATCCTTCTTGGGGGGTAAAATTACCCCACCCACTTTTAGGACTATACTTAAATTTCGATAAATAACAAAGACACACCATTATGTTTGTTAGTTATTATTTATTCCACAATGTCTTTTATTTTCCTTATTTATGACATATCAGATAGCACCGTTGTTGTCCAGATAATCCTAAATGATTGGATAATCCAAAACGATGAATGTATGTTTTCGAAAACAACCTATTTTCGACCAATTTCACTAATTTGTTAACGTACGAAGATAGAATAGTAGCTTTCATGAAACTGAAACTATTTGACAGCAGTTTTGTGAATATGATACATTTGTAGTGACTCATGTGTGAAAATGGATAATAGCCAAAATTGATCGAGGATAAGTCACAAAATGATTAACCTAAAAATAACTGAAGCACCAAACTGTTAAGCATATATACCAACTGCGGTATACCGTACATTGGATCTTGCAAGTATATTTAACAAATAGCATTACTTTTCGCGACATTGGACTGGAAAAAGAGTGTAAGTTCAGTCACGAGAACCACAAGACTGATTCCTTCACGCATCTTAAATGGTTTATGCATCTTCAGATTTTATCATGGTTATATACATCAAACTATAACAGGTATTGTTTAAGTGTTTTAGATCCCTTGTAAAAAGCGACTACTCACTATCAAGTAATGGTCATGATGCTGCATATGGCATTATGTGTCTGGAATTATTGCATTACTAAAGTACATGTATCATTGATTTTGAATTGAACATTCTGTTAATGATGATCCAAAACAAACTTGCTCCAAAAATCATAACAATGACGGAAGTACAAACAGATCCTAACTAAAACAGCTAAACGTTACTGTGCAGATTATTGATTTTACTGACTGACAACTGCCAACTGTCATGTTTGTATAGCACTACATTACGTCTACATAACTCATTTACTCGCAATACCCAGTGAACACGTGTCCAAAGTGTTAGTGTAACTGCACACCTATGCCTATTTTTAATGGTAACAAATTGGAGGAGTGCGTGCACTAAATAATTTATATACGTGTATATTTACTATATAACTTATTTGTTTTGCTGATTTAACATCAGTATTATCCCCACCTAAATGACTCGTCAGCACTGTATGTATATATTCCTTTGTAGACGAATCGGTAGAAAATGATGAACACAATGAACATAATTCTGGATGATCTATGTCGTTATTGAAATAAAATAGCTAAAATTTGGATGTAGTAATTGGGTAACTGAACTGTCTTCTGTAGGTTGCTTGCATCTCCCAGAAGCATGGTCTCAAAAGACGAGTGTGTTGGTAGAACCTTCTGTGCTGCTTCCTCCAGATGTACAATTTATTGAATAGTGTATAAAGATGACTCCATGCGGCTCTGTCTTGCAAACAGTGTCCACAAATCACTGTCTATAGATGGAATCTGATAGCTTGACTTTGTATATTAAATATGTGGCCTAGCATCTATTCAAACTCCTTAAGAATCTGGCCATTTTAAGTTTTGACATGTTTGGCATTTCATGGAACCAGCAGTTGGAAGATCAGTTGTGCTTAGAATAACAAGACTGTTTCGGTTATAGATATACATGTAGTCTGTTCTGCAGTTAATGTGAATTAATTTCCTGTCCAGAAACAACATGCATATTTGATTGACTGTCAGTAAGACTTGTTGCCTTTGTCTTGTAGATTTGGCAGTGTAGAACAAACAGCTATCTATCTGAAATTAATAAGTATGCCCAGTTTAAGATAACAATCGGCTAAATTCTACAATATAATCAACATAACTTATTTATCTAATTTGATCCAGAAAACTTTTGGAATAACAACCAGTCTTGTTCTTAATTTTCTCAAGTTTTCCATCCTTGAATTACTTACTGGTATTGTTTGTCTTTAAAATATTAGACTTAAAAGTCTATATAGTGAGATCATTTGTCAAGTAATATTTTATTAGTATTACATGTACATGAACATAAACACACGATAGTTATGTAGTGTAGAACTCTTTTAACTCTATGATAGATACTACTAATACTGGTCGGTATATCTGTAGATACGATAGTCTGTATAGTTGAGTATCACATGATATGTATTGTCATTAACTGAATGATTATATTCAACTACTGAGGCCCAAAAGATCAATTTAAATTTACATAATTATCATTATATTATCATGTATGTGTTAAGCATTTAATACTACTATTCTTAACACAATGTTTACAAAAAAAGTTAGGAAAGTTATATATACAATGTTCAAATTTATCATGTCCATTTGCTTGGACTTCGTTGTTAGTATCTATTCAGCAACTGAAATAGAAAATAAATATGAACCATTTACTCTGGATGATCCATGTATAATAAACATGTATGTTATCATTGTTTTAGGCTGTAACACACTAGAGATGTAAAGAGTGTAAATCAATTAATAGGATCGTACATTACTTTTATGTGCAGAATAATATCAAACATGAAATTATAATGAACAGCTTATCTTGGTAATATTTAATAAGACTGTGATATATCCATGTAGCATTTGGTTGGCTTGATTGAGATAGGCACAGGTCAGGTACAAGATTAATTGGAAACACGTGCAGGCTTTCGATTGGGATTTAAATGACAGCAGGGATTCCCTGGCGTTCCTGACGCAAATTTGTGACTTGGGACCCTAATTTCTGCATTACTGTGCATCCTTGGGACACCCAATCGGATCCTTCGAATACATTTTTGTTTCCGCTAGAACATTTTTTCTGGCACTTTATTTATTGCACTGGTGGTTTATTGAGCAATCTGTATCGTCTACTCTACACGCTATAATAAGTTAGAGGCGTTTTATGAACGTTCCATTCCATACTGCTGTCCAATTGAAATAGTCATGTAAATGATTAACTCATGTGCATTTGCTATTTTATTTATAAATTGGATACTGTAACAATGAACTCGAAATGCATATCCGTATATGATTGCACCCCAAAATGTCTCAGGGACTCATTGAATATAAACCTTAAGGGGACCCTTGTATGAAAATTCCTAGGGAAACCCTGATTTACTAAATAAAAAAATCATTAAAAACGTTTAGGAGCATGCTCATATCATGATATGGGCTAGACGCAAAACAGCTTCAGACAAAGAGTTTCTTTCTTTGAAAGCGTGAAGCAGGCTGTTTATTCTGATTAGAAACGTATCTTTTACGGGTACAAAACAATGGGGGGTCGTTGTCATTATAACATCAATATGACTTGACAATGGTTGTTTTTATTCTAATTGCTAGTATCAACCAGCGTGTATTTTCAATATACATGTATATCAAAATCATAAACACCATGAAACATGCAGTATGACAATCAAGCAATGCAGTTTGTGACCATATAATATACGGTTGGTCGTGTTCTAGTACTGTTATGTACGCTATAATCAATAACAACTATCAATTAAAGGATGTATTTGATTGAATATCTATAGTAGATCGATCCTTTTAGTCTTGAGAATTGTGCAGTAAAATATGCTTTTAATGTTTTTTCATATTTAAATTCGAAAAGATACTACAAAAAAGGCACTATTCGTTGTCAAATTCGTAAATTTGATAATTTATCAAGTTTCGTCAAAATGATGACAATAACGGCGTTCCATACTTGGAAAAATGAAAATATTTGATAACCCATAAAACACGTTTCTATTATCAAACAAGTGCTTTTTATTTATTTTTATCCTTGATATGTATTTATATTATTTATATAATTATTAAAATATCCCATTCACTTTAATATCTCAATGTTTGGAAGTTTAAACGACATTCGACCTTGGCCCCGACTTCGCCGTAAAACGACACACATGCACATCTGTGAAGACGTACAACGCGTAAACACAGACACACTACTTGGTAATCATTAAAAATAACCATAATCGTTACTTACCTTGCATATTCCATCGATAATAACACTTCATGACGTTTGTTATTGTTTTTTACTGGGCGCCGCCATTAAACTTCGACCGTAAATCGTACCTCCCGCTGAAGAGTACTCACTACGGTGTGCTATACGGGCCATACTTTCAGTTGGAAATATTTACATCTTTGATGGTCTATAGTTTTGTTTTGCCAGGGTCTACAGGTTGCAACTTTTTTCTTGTATATACTAACATGATGTACTTTCGCCCAGTATAAGTTTAGTTTTTGTTGCAATTAGTCCGAGTGAAAATTTTCGTTTACCAGCCTAATCAGGCAGCACGCTTTTGAGTGTGTCTTCTTTACAACGATTTACCCCTCTAATAACGTTTTACTTGATGCGATCGTTCAACACATCGACATATAAGTATTTGTTCTAAATGATTAGGCTAAAAAATATAATTAAACGCGTGTAGTAAGTTTATATTTATACCTGAAGTAGTCATGTTTTGCGAAAAAATTAAAGAAAATACTAATTATGTTTAATATATCGCAATATGAATAGAACAAATGAGTTATTAGAACCAGATAATGTTCTATAAGAACTATCTATGCTATGATACGTGTATTGATAAACGTACATGTCTCACAGGCCGTAAAATGTGAGGCTGTTGATTTTTTGGGAATGTCTTGCACTCTAAACGACTTAAAATATTTTGTCATGGTCTCTAAACGAAAGTGATATAGATAATAGACGACATTCTCAAGAAGGAAATCTCTTACGAATATGGAGATTCGGTTGATGTTAGTGGCATAAATGTCGGCTCATTTATGGATGTAACGACGACAGACATTTCTGAACCACAAATGTTCAGTACGCCTGTAAAGAAAGTTCTCCTGCAAGTATTTTCATTCTATATCCCATCAGCATTTGTTCTATGACATTAAGACTACCTATATATCATCCTGGTAACAGACACAATTTGCCTGGGATCAGACCCGTATTTTACTGCTCAAGATGCGGATACTCCAACCATTCTGTCGTCGACTTTTAATAACAGGTGTTGTAGAACTACTTTTTACGTTATATCTTAACACACAACGTTAATGATAACCAAAGATAGTCCATTCAATTAGTAATACCAATGAGGGAACTATCCCGTTAACTGATGTATATATCTTATACCCAGTCAAACCTATATAAACATCGCTTACCTGTTCGTTAGTTCAAAATGTTAAGGCGTTTATACAAAACTTGATGAATTATTGTGATATATAGGTAGTCTTAATGTCATAGAACAAATGCTGATGGGACATAGAATGAAAATACTTGCAGGAGAACTTTTGTTAAACTTATATAGTCATCAAACTAAATCGTAATGATAGTCAACAAGAGTTGTTGTGTGCATGTGTTTTTTTCTGATTCGATAAGTACTAGGAGTACTATCCGAGTTAACCTTGATTCGATAAGTACTAGGAGTACTATCCGAGTTAACCTTCACATGTAGACGAAGTGTTGTCAATGTCATTGAATACCTTGTTGTGAACTGAGTTCGAACTGTTGTTTACTTTACACATCTTTTTTATTGGACTTGTGCCACATTGTTGTATAGGAATGTTAAGTTTTCCTGTCTCCTGATTAATATACACTGATTTCGGATCACAGTTTAACTCACTTCCTGTAATTTTAAAACAACATATTTTGTATTTTAGTTTGTCCTCTGATTTGAAGAAATGAAGATAAGAAATCTTCTCATTGTCGTGACTTCGCATGCAGTGCCTTATTGCTGAATTTTCACTCTCACTGCACACTTCACAAAAGCTGCATTTGAACTTGTGTTCCAAAAAAGTAAAATCATAACTAGTATTAAGGATAATAAGAGGTGATGATTTCACTACAATATTCCAGTCGGCTAAACATAACATTTGTAAGGTATATTTTGTAACAGAGATGAGTGGCCATTTCAAACGAGATAACACATGACCAGTCAACGTATGAAGCAGGCGCAGCTAAATTGAGCCGGGATACATGCCATTACATTAGAATAATGTGTTTAAAAAGATGCGTACGGCACATTCCATTGAACATTTTATGTATTTCTATGTGTTACAATCAAATGATCATTCAATTGAGAGCGCCAATCTCCATATTAAGGAAATTACAAATGCTAGGACCAGTGGCCGAAAAAACCCACAAAATACGTATATGACCCATTGGGTCTTATTAAATAAAAGAAGCCACATATTTGTATCCAAGTGTGAATGTGATAAAGAGAGGCGTGTACTATTAATAATGTTTTAATAGTCAAATAACACCAAGCCATTATAATTGTTGATAATATGTAGTTGCTGTAGATTGATATTTTGATTTGTGTGTGTATGTAACCTGTCCGTTAGTACTTTGAAGAAATAGTGCATTCATACTCAAGTTAAAATCACCCGATAACACATACAAGACTTACTTACCATTTTCTGTTTCTCTCGATCTCGTCATAACAACGTGTATGCCAGAAATGATGCAAACTCCATACTCCGAAAGAAATGTATTTTATAAAGGTTTCGTTTAGAGATCACGACACCGTACTTGGACTTCGTATGCAGACCATGACACCGTCTGATCGAAACTATGACATGTGTGAATTTTATTTTTTTGGAAAAAAATTGTTATAAGGTGATTGTTTTGCATGGTATAACAAACATGTTAGTTATAGGCATTGTATTGACTATTCAAATGGTACATTTTATATATTAAGATAACAAATAAGCCTATAGTTAAAGATATTATGTTTCCGCTGATTACACCATACTAATAACGAAACAAAATCAAAGTGTTAAGCATTTAGAATGCTTATGGGTACATTAATACATATGATAATCATTCACTGTTAAACATTATCTTTGTTTCCATAAAAACATAAGAAATAAGTGAAAATACCCTTTAAATATGTTTTACCCGCCCCAAGGTACTAAGAAGTATTGGCTATTGTCTGAAAAGAGTCTATAACCGGCTGTCGTCTGGACTTGCGTTACGCTTTGACATCGCTCCGTACCAGTGATATACACAAGCAATTGATTTGAATAACCGATGGGGGACAGAGTGATCACAAAAGCCCATTCTGTTACTTCGTGACAGCCTGGCAGTTGTACTTTCAAGGGAGGTAACTATAATAATTATGGATCCTATATTTATTCAACGAACTTCAATTAACCATGAAGCAAAGAAAATCAAACAACAATTGTGATCTGACAGCAAAATATTTATTTTAAAAAACATCATATTTCTATAACAATACATGTTATAACTTTAAAATTTCAATATAAAATGCAAATACTCTGAATCATTCATAATCATACATGATTTGTCAAAGGGATCAGAAAGGGAGCTACAGCCCTCATATGCACTATTTCTATCTATATACACAGTACAGCATCTCGAGAGTGGCCCTCTGTAGAGAAACAATGTCTATAACAACACGATCGGAATTTCCCTTAGCTGGATTTTACTACTAATTAAACCTCTGTAGAGCAATAACCTCTGTACACAATTAGGGCCGAGATTTGCAGCCCTCGTTCAATACTGTCCCCTTAGCAAACCGTCAAGTTCAAGAAAATAATGCAAAATGATCAAATTATTTTATCACCTATTTCATTCACACACAACATCTTCTCAATATTCATACTGAATAATACATTCATGTCATACATACAAATGGTTATCACCCAAATAAATGTACACAATCTATTATAAATAATATTGAAATAATGAAACTGAACAAATAGTTAAATTGGTTACAGCTCAGTCTCAAACAGATCTCATAGTTTTGTCTTTAGAGAAAAACAATAAGAAAAAAAATTTGAAGACGGCCAATCAAAATTATACAAAGAAATAATTAGAATAGAACAGTTACTAGGTATTAGTGCGGCAAGTATTTGTATCTGTCTGTGGATATTTATCTAATTGGACATCCTCATATCATAGGATGTAACAATCAAAACGAGGTGTCTGCAACTCACTGTATAAAGTAAATATAAATGTTTTCTTTTAATATATTAATGTAAATCACTATTGGTAAAACATTTTTTGCGATTTGTTATGTCCTTCACAACAGAGATTGTTCAAATCACTCTAAACAATTTAACACTTTTAATTAAAAAAACTATAGTAAATTCACAGAACTGTTGTCACCTCTAGTAGTCCTGTCTGTGTAAAACATCTTTCAACCATAGTTAACAAATTCTATACAGCCGTATTAGGAGATCTGACCATCTATACCTGCAACATGAAAGTAACAAAACATGATCAGGTCACTCACCGTCACTGGTATGAGTCCAATACATAAATGATATACTGTAAAATCATTTAATTTCGTTGGGACGAAATTTCGTGGTTTTGGTAAAAAAGGCAATTTCGTTGGGACTTGAATTAGTGGATTTTGCATTTCAGGTAATAAACAAGGGTCAAAATTGATGTTCGTTGGAATTAAAGTTTGTGGTTGAGGTGAACCACGGAATCCACGAAATTTAATCCCCCACAAAAATTAATGATTTTACAGTATACTACAAATAATGATACTACAAAAGGCACACATGTTCTTCATTAAAAGGTCTAAACTCCATTTGGATGATTAAAACATGTTTTTAATCACAAAACTATGCTTAAAAGATATATAAAGTATTCTTACAATTTACATTATGATCAAAGGCGCAATTGATGAAAACTCTGAACATGTTTTACCGTCCATTCATTAGGTAACGGCTTATCTCGGCATGTTAACACTGCCCTACACTACACAATGTTGAATATATAGTTTAATGAGTTAGTAACACAAAAGATTTTTGGGTTTTAAATTAAATAAAAACCAATGTTATGCCATTATTTTTAATCTTGTTTTAGGTAGGTCAAGCCAAAATAATGTGATTTAAATAGAGCTTTTTGATACATTTTGCAATTTACCAATAGGAGTTGAGTCCCTTTAATAACACAGCACTTTTATGTACCTATCAGGTAAGCACTTTCTAAATGTTTTATTTAAATATTCATAATAAAAGTGCACAATTCAAACAGATACATGATTGAAGTATTGCTAATTTGCTATAGAAACAAACCATGTTTTTTACAACTTAATATGAAGATCGAGCACAAATCATTGTATTTTCAGACAAAAAATACTCTTCATGCAGTCTGATCACATTAAAATGAGAACTGTTACAAACATAAGCTTGTCTGTCACAGTCAGGATGTAACTATTACTGAGTTAACTGTAGACCCCGCTATTCTTTCAGGGCCCTCATTTGACCTTTTTTGGGGCCTAAATAGGGCCCCATTCCCCTCCTAAAATAATATACTTTTTCCCCCTACTTTAGATAAAAATTTCCCTTCAGAAAAAAAGGGGGGGGGGCTTAATATTAACTTATCAACCTTTGATTAATTGTATATTAATGTAAATTATTTCAAAATAAGCTGAAATGTTTCTTGCAGGGTTATAAGGCAGTTTAAAAAATCCCCTGAAATTCCCCTTTTCCTTCAAAATGGCGCGAAGTTCCCCTACCTGAGGGCACTGGGCCCCTTCCCCTAAAATGCAGCTAGGGCCCTGTCTTTTGAAAGGGATAGTTCCTCCATTCGTATTACTGAATGAATTGACAGTAACGGTCACATATTCAAAAGGTTATCCGGGTGGAGGCAGAATGCTGAATAGCAAATACAGGCCATGCTCGGCAGGTTTTAGAAATGATGTAGATGGGTATTTTGATTTCACAAAAAGCACTAATTCAGAGTTCTCAGTAAGTTTTAACCTAGCAGGTCGAAATACTTAACCAACAGTCATGATAAATTGATAATGTTTTAAGTACAACTATTTTCTTCAAATTGTCAATTTGTGTATAAATTTAACATTTTTATCCAGCCTAATATGGTTTTAAGCAGTCTATTAAATTTTGGTCTGCAGCCTGCTGTTTTTTGAGAACCTTGACTATTGAAGCCTGAAATAAGTGCTGACTATGCAAGTGGTATCTTTTGTTAGTTTGTTTCTTTCGCCCTTGAGTAAAACCTTCTGTCACAATTCAGATTATACATTATATTTTGGTAATAAAAAAGGAGTCAGGTATTACCGTAAAACAAGGCTAACATATCATCACAACAACCTACTGGTAACCTATGTCATACTTTTCTCTCTTCTTCATGTCTTTTTTCTGAAAATACATTGGTACATGATAAAAAGGATTTATAACGGTAGTATAGTATGCACAAAGTTAGCAGTGAGTTATAATATATTGGAATATTTTAATAAATATCTGACAGTTAATTATAAATGAACAAATATTGCCCTTTTTGTGGAGCCTTTTGATTTTTTTTATCACTAATTACTAGCTGATTGACGTGGATTATTGGTTTTCTGGGGATGCTAGAGAATAAAGACTGAAGGTCAAGTGGGGAGCTTATGGTCAGGGGATTGAGAGTCATTTAGTCTGGTGGTCAGAGTCGAGGCCGAGTCATGCAGGTTGCAAGTGATGAAGGCTGTGAGTCAATTGGCTGTCAGTCATGGAGCCTGTTAGCTGCAAGATTGTGTGGAGGACTTGGGGCTCTGATTCATGGAGGTTGGACGTAAAGGGCTGTGTGCAATAGAGGCTGTAAGGGAAAAGTAAGATGTAATCACTAACCAGTTAATTTTCAAAAGTAGTTAGTTGATTTTGAGACCCACTTACATGTATAGTAACAAAGTAGAAAGTAACTAGAGGTAGCCAGCCACCTTGTTAAACAAGAGGGCCTGAAAGGCCCTAGGTCGCTCACCTGTTGCACATTAGTCTAGGTATCAGTACAACCTACATTCTGACCATATAAATTTCATGAAGATTGGATCAAAACAGTGACCCCTGGATTGAACACAATATTTTTCTAAGATTTGACCTAGTGACCTAGTTTTAGACCCCACATGACCAAGTTTCAAACTTGGCCTAGATTTCATAAAGAACAACATTCTGACCAAGTTTCATGATGATTGGATCAAAACCACAACTTCTGGAGTGAACACAAGGTGTTTCTAAGATTTGATCTAGTGACCTAGTTTTTGACCCCACATGACCCAGTTTCAAACTTGGTCTAGATTTTATAGAGAACAACATTCTGACCAAGTTTTATGAAAATACGATCAAAATTGTGGCCTCTGGTGTAAACACTAGGTTTTTCTAAGATTTGACCTAGTGACCTAGTTTTTGACCCAACATGACCCAGTTTCAAACTTCGTTTAGATTTTATAGAGAACAACATTCTGATCAAGTTTCATGATGATTGTATCAAAACCACGACCTCTGGAGTGAACACAAGGTTTTTCTAAGATTTGACATAGTGACCTAGTTTTTGACCTAACATGACCCAGTTTTAAACTTGGCCTAGATTTCATAGAGAACAACATTCTGATCAAGTTTCATGATGATTGGATCAAAACCACGACCTCTGGAGTGAACAAAAGGTTTTTCTAAGATTTGACCTAGTGACCTAGTTTTTGACCTAACATGACCCAGTTTTAAACTTGGCCTAGATTCCATAGAGAACAGCATTCTGACCAAGTTTCATGAAGATTGGATCAAAACCACAACCTCTGGTGTGAACATGAGGTTTTTCTAAGATTTGACCTAGTAACCTAGCTTTTGATCCCACATGACCCAGTTTCAAACTTGGTCTAGATTTCATAGAGAACAACATTCTGATCAAGTTTCATGATGATTGGATCAAAACGGTGACCTCTGGAGTGAATACAAGGTTTTTCCAAGATTTGACTTAGTGCCCTAGTTTTTGACCCGGCATGACCCAGTTTCGAACTTGGCCTAGATTTCATAGGGAACAACATTCTGACCAAGTTTCATGAAGATTGAATTATATTGGTGACCTCTAGGGTGTACACAAGGTTTTTATAAGATTTGACCTAGTGACCTTGTTTTTGACCCCACATGACCTAGTTTCGAACTTGTCCTAGATTTTATGGAGAACAACATTCTGACCAAGTTTCATGAAGATTGGAACAAATTGGTGGCATCTAGAGTGTACACAAGCCAATTGTTGACGGACGACGGACGGACGGACGACGGACAAAGAGTGATCACTTGTAAAAGCTCACCTTGTCACTATGTGACAGGTGAGCTAAAAAGACAATGGATAGTATGGCCTTCTGTCTGATTTCTACTCCCCTGTATGACATTAACAATAAGGCTGCGAATCATAGAGTTTGCAAGTCATGAAGGGCAGGAAGTCATAGAGGCTGTGAGTCACTTTGGGAGTTTGTGTTGCTAACTTGCTGTGCTGGTGTAGGGACATTATTTATAGAGCCGAGAGTGTGTAGGGGACATGTGGAAGATGTGACTTGGTGAGATTGAAAGCAAGAGCTATTGAGTCGTAACACACCAGCATAGACAAGCTAGATTGCAGCAAATATGGTGCTTACAAACATCTAGTCAGCAAAGCAGGTTACTGCAACTGTTCAATCATTGTATATGCTTTTTGTCCTGAGAATACCACAACCCTGCACTCGAAAGGGAATTGAATCAACCGCCACATTATATGTGGTAGTCATGAGCAATATAAATCCCCTTGGTCTGCACAGTTTTGGATCAACAAGTTTTTAGTTCTCAGCTTGGTAGGCAGGGGCGTAGCTGGGCATATTTTCAGTGTACGCACATGATGAATGCAAAATTGCTAGGGGGTCCGGGGGCATGGTCCCCCGGTGATTTTTTTATTTCTATGAAGCCGTGCATGCATTCTGGAGTAGTTTCAGATCATACTATAGCGTAATATATGGCATGATAAACTCTGATTATATTTTTTAAATTAAAACATGATTTCGTTTTATACTCTAGTAGGCCTAGTTTAGGATTATGCTTTGATGTATCATATTGATTAAAGCGAGCGAAACGAGCTCGAAAATCATACAATGTAAATGATTTCCCCCTAAGAAAAAAAACTACTTTGACTACGTTCGTATCCAACGCACCCCCTAGATATGACAACGGTTATTAATTGTTAAGGTTATGTGGCGAGCGAAGCGAGCCAGAAAAAATGAGAAGGTTATAAAGTGAATATATATTTCACCCCCGAAAAAGGCTGCTTTGGCGTTCGCACCTAACGCACCCCCTAGTTACGGCCATGAGAAACCGTGATACTGCTCGGCATTGAATAGGACACTAATGGATTAAAGTGGCTCAAGCTTCATTGTAACGTTAAAATACAAATAAACGATACGTTGTAAGCCACTAGCCAGTTGCATCCACGGCACCCACATCCCCCGGATTTTTACTTCCACGGCCTATGGGGATAGACGATGGTAAAATCTCCCGTATTTCCCGGCACCTGACAACTTAATATTGTTCCCGTGGTATTGGTTCGCAATTCCAACATGTCCCCGGCCCTGCGGGGGAAGCTGGAAGGTCAAACACGACCGCATCCCCCGACTATCCCGTGGATCCCAGGGGATAGGTTCGTGGATGCAACTCACTTCTATAAAAATTAAACATGGGTATCTTCTCATCACAGTGATATTTACAGCCACTTACATGAACATCTCGTCTTTTTACGTTAGATACAAACAATTTTGCGACATATGTGTCCATTAAGTTCATTGGTATATTTGCATTGACTGACTGGAGCCGTCCGTACCTTGTCGTGCCATCTCGTACCATCTCGATAGTCCGGGACATTCGTCAAACCCCGGTATATCAACGAGCGTGACGACAGAGTACGATTGTCGCCAGACCTCGCACGGCGGTTACACTGAATACACGGGTACATACTGTGCTGATCCGAGATTATCTGTTTCTCGTCCGAGTTATTCCGTATTCTCTGAAGTGCATATCCGGGATATTCCTTGGTCAGCCCAATGTGAGCCTTGTAGATCGTGTGTTGCTATCTTTTTTTAGGCACAAGCTCGCTCGTGTTGCCTTGTCACCACTGCATCGATGGTCGCAAAAGTGAAGGATGTGAAAGGGTTTAGTGGAGGGGACATTTAGAGCTATCTATTCTTCTAACAGAGGATGTGATTCAGTGCTCACAAGAGTACGGTAAAAACACAATTTACCAGTGTTGGGCGGTATTTACCGCCCCGGTATTTACCGGGCGGGAAATACCGGGAAATACCGTCCTGTCCAATACTCCCTAAGTGTCCAATACCGGGAAATACCGGGAAATACTGGTCAATTGAATGGTCAAGTGGGAATTTTTTGTGTACTGGCAGGGATTTTTTTCCTTCTTTGGACGGGTCCTGTAAAAGGACCCGTTCCCAATGGCTACAGGACCCGTTCCCAAATGGCCGAAGGGCCATTCCCAATCAGGCAAAAATATGTGTTTACCTTCAAAAAATGCACAAAACAATGTTCTTTTAGAAATTAAACTTCTCTCATGAATTCCCTATGTGCTTTCTTACATTAACACCATAAATATCTTTGTTTAAAGTGTTTTTAAGTAAAAAAGCAAATTTTCTGTTAAAACATTTATGAAATAAATTCCCAATTTTGACGATTTCACGACTCTATTTTTCCCAATTTAGCTGCATTTCACGACTCGAAAATTCCCAATTTGAAGGGGTACAGGACCCATTCCCAAAGGGGTGAAAAAAATCGCTGACTGGTTATTTTAAATGCATTATGAAGCAACTGAACTCTCAGGTTTTCATTTGTTGTTCTTTATTCAGTTCTATATCATTCAATAGATCTTTAATTTATTTGAGAGTATGATCTACAAGTGGTCAAATGAACTGGTCAATTCATTTTCAAAGTGGTCAATTGGACTGGTCGATTCAATTTCAATATGGGAAATACTGGTCAATTGAATGGTCAAGTGGGATTTTTTTGTGTACTGGTTATTTTAAATGCATTATGAAGCAATTGAACTCTCAGGTTTTCACATGTTGTTCTTTATTCAGTTCAATAACATTGAATAGATCCTCAATTTATTTGAGAGTATGATCTGCAAGTGGTCAAATGAACTGGTGGTCAAAGTGGTAGATTGGATTGGTCGATTCAATTTCAATGTGAAAAAAAATCTAAAACACAATTAGTCTTTAATAACTAAATTTTGATTTAAACATATAGATCTAGATCAAGTACACTTGTTACAAATCTAATTAAAATATTTAGTAATAATTAATATATTAATTTCAATTTAAAATGAAAGTTATTATGTTATAGTTATACTAGAAAGTGCATGAGAGAGACTGTTTAAATATAAATGATTAATATTGATAATCATTTAGACTTGTATAAATTGGCTTAAACTAATTTAGCACATTGTTAAATCAGGTCAACTAAGTGTGAAGTGTGAAACTGACAACTAACAGATTATGCAATATTGTGTCATATTCTTGCAGTTAACAAAGGATTAGTCTGGGGGAGTGTTTACATAACTGGACATAACCCTAGTACCCTACAATACAAAATAAAGATGTTCTAATTATTGGACAATTTTCTACACAAAGTGCATGAGTTTCAAGCGTCCTATTGAAGAGAACTTGCATGAAAAAATAGAATTTAAAACAAATAATAAGTTGATAACCTTTACTCTAGTAGAGCTAGGTATATAGATAAAGATACATGTATGGAAGCATAATTTCACATGACCAATTCAATCGACCACTTGTATTGTCCAATTGACCAGTATTTCCCAGTATTTCCCGGTATTTCCCAGTATTTCCCAGTATTTCCCGGTATTTCCCAGTATTTCCCAGTATTTCCCGGTATTTCCCGCCGTCCTGTCCGTTACTCAATCGACCGTCCGTTATGCCAACACTGCAATTTACCTGAGTGACTTCGCACATACAAACATTAATACGTTAAGACTAAATACAATGTCATGTAGTGAGGAACTAGACACATGTGAGGAACTAGACACATGTACGTATGTATATCCATGATTTATCACATATAAGAAATCTCTACTTGATACTATACAGCAATAAATGCATTGTGCGAGCGAAGCGAGCAAGAAAAAAATGCCTTATTTACCGAAGATGCTTTGAATAATTTTCTATATAAATTACATTTTATCATAAAATTATGGAAAATATGCCCCACCCGGGTTAGGCATTGAATTTTATTGCATTTTTATATCACTTAAATTTTGCCAGTTTTTTAAACAGCGTACGCACGTGCGTATTTGCGTATAGCCAGCTACGTCCCTGGTAGGGATCGGCATTACCGAGTGCTAAAAAACTGCTATATGAAGTCAGCGCCGCAGACATTGTATCCAATTTGCCATCACTGCCCATCAGCGAGCTCTCCTGGCTCGTGGCCTGCCGAACAGTGTGTATATTCCTGGCTCATGGCCTGCTGAACAGTGTGCAGATTCCTGGCTCGTGGCCTGCTGAACAGTGTGCAGATTCTTGGCTCGTGGCCTGCTGAACAGTGTGCAGAAGCCTGCTGAACAGTGTACCGTAAAGCTCTACCAAAGCGTTCTTTTGTATAAACCCTCGCAAAGCAGTATTCTCATTGACGTAGATAGGTGCTACCATAATAGGGCCTTTCATTAGTCAATAATCTCGATTTAGGGACTACTCCTCCCTGTGATGGAGATAATAGTCAGAAACTAAAAAAAATCTCCCAGCAGACTGCCCAACCAAGTGATGCAGTCACTCAGTATAGAGATTGTTTGACTACACAGGTCTTTTATTGAAAGTTTCAACAGCAGTTTATAATAATATTAATCAATACAAACACCAACAAAGTTCATAATATCAATCGTACAAGAGTTTCAGATAGCTCCTGATCAAGTAAAGTTCCTGTCAAACTGTTGTTATTACCCTTGCAGTAGTTTACGTAATTATCCGAAATAATACCTATCCGAAAAGTATAAAACTTCAAGGACACTCACCTGCCATGCGTTGATATGGTCTTTGTATACCATAATAAGTGAATAAAGCTGAGCTTACAAGAATCGTTAAAACAATTTTTACAACTGTTTTATTATCTTCAAGCTCTCTTTGGTCAAAAACCATCTTGTTATTTTTAGGACTATAAATGCGACGGATTGCGTTCCCCATTTTGGTTTGTACTAAAACCCAGTATGCTGATTGGGCAGTAGTTACTTCCCTTGTGTTAAGACACAGGACCTGGTGCTAAACTTCAATAAAATCAAAATTTAATAATTATTGCTACCTCAAACTGGGTCTAGTTATTAATTACAAAATATTGTTCTGGGATTTATTTATTCGCGCTCAACAATTACAAGTACTTAGGAGTTGCGTCCACAGACAGGCAAGCTGAAAACAGTATAGGGGCCTATAGGAAACCACCTTACATCTTATGTAGAGGGGGCGATATTATGATAATATGATGAATGTTGTAGGAGAGGAAAAGCAATGGAGTTAATATTCTACCATCAACTTGGTACGGCTCTGGAATCGAGTGGATAAGACGCTTGACTGCTGTGCACCAGGTCATTTCAGAAAGCTATTTAGTATTTCCCTACCAACTAAAGATGAACTGGTTTGAAACCCAGAGGTAGTCTCAAGTGTATTGGTGTTCTACAACGACACGTTAAAATGCCAAGGAATCTATTTGAAATGAGCCAGAGTTTCACACCCAGATTTCTGGTACATTTGTATTAGGGCTGTAACGGTATACAGCGGTATATACGAAATACCGCAGACTTCAGTCCCACTCGGTTCACGATACAAGATTTGTAAATTTCGGTACGGTTCGGTATAAGCTTTTTTATGAGCAAAATAATATTCAGACAACGAAAACACCTGACAGCCTTCTGTTTATGTATAATTACTAGACTAATAATTACCATATATCACTTGTTTTAATTGTATTGGGATATGCTTCATATTGTCAAAATTCACTTAAAAAAATGGTTGATAGGCACATAATAATTGCTGTTATAGAAGCAACAAATACATTATTACTCAAAAAATGAAGTATTTAAGCTACTGTAAGAGAATATTGTATCATACCAAAATATACCGAACCGTCAGAAAAATTGACGGTACGTATCATATCGTGAGGTGAGCGTACCGTTACACCCCTAATTTGTAGCTCACCTCTGTCTCTTCATTGATTTTAAGAGCTAAACAAGAGGGCCAACAGCTAGGGGATTTGGTCGCTCACCTGTCTTAGAATGCACCGTAAGTCTTTCAATATTAAAGAGTGCATACATGTTTATACTAAGATTTGATCAAGTGACCTAGTTTTTTACCCAGCATGAGCCAGTTTGAACATTGGCATAGATATCAGCAATACAAACATTCAGATTAAGTTTCATAAAAATTGGCTCAAAACTGTGACCTATAGAGTTAATCATATCAGATTTGACCGACTTCTAAGCCAGACATGACCAAGATTCAAGCTTTGTCTATATTTCACATATAACTGTGACCTACACAGAACGAAAACAATGTTTTTTCTTACATTAGACCTAGTTTTCAATCCAGCATGACCCATGCTTATATTTGGCCTAGATCACGTGAAGAGCAATGTTCTGACCAAGTTTTATGAATATTGAATCAAAACTGTGACCTCCGGGCTAAACACAAGGTTTTGACCTAGTGACAATAGTTTTTGACCCCACATGACCTTGATTTGATGGAGAACAACATTATGACCAAATTTTGTGAAGATTGGATAAAACAAGAGCTATCTCCATAGGACGACACATGCCCCCGTGCATGCTTTGATAGTAACGTAACGTTAAGATATCAGCACCGTCACAGATGTGTCATAATATATTGGGCAAATGTGATATTGACATATTTTTCTTTGTGTAAAGGGCCATAACTCTTAAGCGTGTAGGTCAATTTGAAATCTTGTTATCTAACATGACCTAGATCTTATGGCCGTACACCTTTTCATGTTTCAAAAGGTTTGACGAAGATCCGATGACAAATGCTTGAGTTATTGAGCGGAAACGGGAAGAAACACCATTTTTCTATGTGTGAAGGCCCGCAACTCTGAAGTGTCTTGGTAAATTTGAACGGTTACCGAACCTGACCGAGATCTTATGGCCTTACACCTTTTCATGAAGTTTGGCGAAGATCCGATGACAAATGCCTGAGTTATTGAGCGGAAACCAAAAAAAAACGCCATTTTCCTACGTGTCAAGGGCCGTAACTCTAAAGTGGCTACGTCAATTTGACTGGTTATCAAACCTGACCTAGATCTCATAGCCTTTCATATTTTTATGAGGTTTGGTGAAGATCCAATGACAAATGCTTAAGTTATTGAGCGGAAACAAAAAAAAACGCCATTTTTCTATGTGTCAAGGGCCGTAACTCTAAAACGGCTAGGTCAATTTGACTGGTTATCGAACTTCACCTAGATCTCGTAGCCTTACACATTTTCATGAGGTTTGGTGAAGATCCGATGACAAATGCTTGAGTTATTGAGCGGAAACCAAAAAAAACGCCATTTTTCTATTTGTCAAGGGCCGTAACTCTAAAGTGGCTACGTCAATTTGACTGGTTATCAAACCTGACCTAGATCTCGTAGCCTTTCACATTTTCATGAGGTTTGGTGAAGATCCAATGACAAATGCTTGAGTTATTGAGCGGAAACCAAAAAAAACGCCATTTTTCTATGTGTCAAGGGCCGTAACTCTGAAGCGGCTAGGTCAATTTGACTGTTTATCGAACTTGACCTAGATCTCATGGCCTTACACATTTTCATGAAGTTTGGTGAAGATCGGATAAACACTGCTTGAATTATTGAGCGGAAACGAATCCGGACGGACGGACTGACGGACGGACTGACGGACGATGCGATTTTAATATGCCCCCGAACCATCGGTTCCGGGGGCATAAAAATAATCAAGGGTGAACACAAGCAAAATGTTGACAGACAGACTAAGAGTGATCACCAAAGCTTGTCACCATGTGAGCTAAAAAGCCTTGAAACTGCTGGTGACTTAGTTCAGAATTTGTGTTTACAAGTTTTGTCTTTGATATGACCTAGTTATTTACCCATTTTCATCCATAATCAATCTCATTATAGAGCACAAGGTTCATGAAGATTTCACTTGACACTGGTCACCTCAAGAGTGATGACAGGCAAAACCAGACTTACATCACACAAAGGGAGATAACAATGTTCAGCACAGTTGAAAATCTGTTTAAAATCAAAATCTAGCAAAATTGAGAGAGACCCCTGAAATTGAAACAATAACTACTTTTTAAGTTTTTATCCTATTTACTATAACACATTTTTTTATTGGATTAATGATACACATGAACATGTTTTGACACAAAATTATTCTCCCAAAAAGACATAACTCTAGAAAAAATCACACAATCTCACTTTCTGAAAAATATGCTCAATAAATTAGATTTGCACAAAGTATTCATGTGAAGTTTCAATGAAATCAGGCTAGTGGCTAAAGAAAACAAGTGTGGAGCCCTGATCAGACATTGTAACATCCACCCAGGTCTTCCCAACTATATGTGGGAGAAATAACTCACCAATTACATGATATTTTTTCATTCTACAAAGTCACTGAAAACATCTTGAATTTGACAGGTTAAAGGGGCCGAGAATCGCCCCCCCTCCTTTCTCATGATTCCTGATCAAGTACTTCTCATTTTTTCACCAAGTCCAGAATACTTTTTAGTAAGTATGTTTCGTGGCATTGTTGGTGTATAAAAATCAGTGTCCAAAACCATTATTTCCTGCAATATCTTGCACGCTGTATACCAAAAACGGTTTTCTTCCTGTGGATGATGCTCCTGCGTCCAGAGCACAGCCTAAATTGCACATGAAGCTAAAATACCAAGAGGGGGTGTCATCCTCATTATGCAGCTGAAATTATTAGAATTCACATTCCAGTCGTGTGATTAGTAAAATAGTTTGTACTTGACAACAAAATAATTTACTAGTATACCAGTAAAACAAACAGCCCTGCATCAATATTCTTCATCTAAATTAAGGTATAAACTTAATACATGTAGGTTTAAAAGCATGATTATTCCATTCAAAGGAATAATGTACACAAATTATGGAAGTCAAAAAGAGTTTGACCAACAATGATATTTCAGTTCTGTGAAATGTTTGAACATGGTCTTCACAATAAAGTAATGTCCAGTATTTCACTCTTGTTGTCTAGCAACAAACTGCTGTTTAGTCTCCTGTGATTCACTGAAGTCCATGTGCATGATTTAAATGAATAAATAATATCCTTTAGAAGCCATACTTTAAATTATTTGACAATGTTCAAAATCTCAGTGAGCTTCTTTCACTCATCAATGTTCAGTACAATATATCACAGCAATCTACGACCAACTTCCAGCGGTACGTGTAGTGGCACTTGTACTATTTCGGTGGCTCATAAGGACTTGACCACACCTTCATGTCTGAAAGAAAAATAGTAAAAACTTTCTATTAATAATAAGTCTAACAAATAATTATTGATTAAAAAATATTAATCCGAGAATAGAAATACTGGTATTATAATAATTTACTTTATTCATTTTACAACAACTCGTCAACTGTAGCCTGGAGTGGTCAGAGTATTCTAGTATTGACCACTCAGTGACAAACACTGATCACAACATACACATACCATTAAATCATGGCAGGGTTTTATTGGCAGGTGGACCATCATAACAGGTTCGATACCATTGGAAATTGTCCCACCTTGGATGGGAGACAGAATATGGTGTGTAAGTTAAGGTGTTGTCATTAATTATCATTTATTAAGTTACTTGACCAATTGTAAGTTAAAAGTTTGCCTGAATCAAGAATTACTCGTCCTGGAGAACAGTTGTTTTTTCTGGAAAAGTGCCAATTTCGCAGACTGGGGACTGGTACCTCATGTTGACTTCAAATAGTACAGTATTCACCCTCGTTAATAATTTTGACAAATAACAACACTGAAGTTGAAATAGTGCATCAAATTTGTGAATATAATTTACAACAAATATTTACAGTACTCAGGTTACTGAGTAGGCCTGTATACCAAAAACAATCATTGACTTGCAGCCACCACATGCATACTGTCTACATGTGTAAGCTTAATTGATTATACATACTTCCAGGCTGTATTTTGCTCTGGTCAACCCCCTCTCTATTCAGTTGTTGCATCTTTTCTGAAACAAAATAAAAACATGAATTCACCAGAGTCTAAGGCTCTAAGCATTCATCAATAACTGTGGTATACTGTGTAGGATAAAAACCGACCCTTTAAAATCCGGGTTTTAAGGGGTTTTAAAGGGCGATTTTTAAAGAGCGGGTTTTATGTGCCAACCCTGGTTGTAGAGCATGCAGATGCAAGCAGCAAGGGCTATCCTCTGTTGGAAACTGAACAGTTGATATCCTGCTCAAGATTAGATTCCACTGACATCTCAAGCCTTCAAAGATAAAGTGGGGAAGAGTGTTGTGATTCATGTGTCAGTAGCCCTGTTAGCTCAGTTGGTAGAGTGCCCGGCTTGCAAGAAGGGTGTAGTGGGTTCGAGTCCTGAACTAGGTAGATACTTTTTCTCCTAAAATTACAATAGTAATTTGGTTTCAGGTAATTGGAATACCTCACACAATTAAAAAAAATCTGTATTAAATCAGAACACAGGGTTTAACCTATAGCCTACTGAGTATAGTAACACTGTAAAAGGTTGATTTGTAGAATGTCCCAATTTTATAACAACAGAGTTACTGCCCCTGATTTAAGTTCGGCTTTCGAGAAGTTTCATATTTCATGGCATGGTCACTGGACTATAAGTTATTTGTATCATTCATAATTTAAGATTTTTTTTCAAAGTTGAGACGTTGAACAGTGAACATAACGTGTGCTTCGCACAATTTTCCCACAGGTGTATTGATGGGTACGAACTGGTCAAGGGACGAATGTGAGTCCGTTATTATACAATGATGTTCTACACTAAATCTTACTGTATTTATCTGATTGTTGGAACAGTGGTCTGTATATAACTAGGTATGCTGTTATTCCAGTGAGTGCAACCAGTGTCAGGGTAAAGGTGGACCCACGGATAAACTTTTTGCTCTTGGGATCTAAATTTCCGTCGTCGAACTCCATTTTTTAAGAGTTATTTCCCTTAGTTGGACTGCTTGATTAACAATTTGGGGTAAGAATAGACTGAACGAAATTCTTTGTTGCGCCGGTTGATAATTATGAAAATGATTCTCTGCACGTAGGATTGTTGATTAGTAAGACCCAACGGAATATAATAGTTTGTAAACCAAATTAAATTCAAAACATCAAATGCTATTGTACAGGAAGAAAAAAAGTTGAAAAATCATTTTAGCAAGTATTCTCACTTCGACCTTGACCACAACACGAACTTATGTGTAAACTTTCCTGACCACAAACAGGTCAGTTATGTACGTACGTCCAAATGATGCATACTATCAATTGAATAATACCCAAGCAAATATTAAAGTGGCAATATATACAAACACAAAAAGCCACACCAGAATAAAGAGTATCAGGAGTTTTCGTAGAATAGCTCAGAAGCAAGCGTTGTAACACGTCTATTTTTTAACTGAAAAAACTTGGGACACCCGCGTGACTTTTCGGTTTGGGCGAGGTAATACGGTCATAGTTTATATTTGATTTTCTATCTAACAACTCGTGATGCATAAACCTCAAACAGCGCATCGTATTTCCTAAGGGTTGCCACATACAGGTTATCATCATTTTCTTAGAAAAGATTATCCAATTAAAATAAATGACGGTAACGTTACCATTTTTCATTTCATGGTTAGAATGCCAGGCCCGCAAATGAACATTAAAAATGCGTGTCTCCAGTCTTTTCGATGAGACTCTTATTCACCGGTTAATGTTAGGCCCGTCCGGGGAACACACGGGAATTAGACTGACGACTCTTCCCGACTGACGACTCTTCCCGACCGACGGGAATTTGCCAACCTCATCGACTCCTAGTCCCGGGGAATAAACTCTAGTCAATTCAAAGACCTGGGAATTACTACGTGCCCCGACCCCGGTGATTTATACAGTAAGAATTGACTCGACAAGGGTGGGGGTTTAGACGTAAACATATCGAAAATGTCTTAATGGACTGCTGCATAAAATCCCTATTTTGCGTGTAGACTACAGTTCATTTTCCAAATTCTGTACCCTCTCGGGTATACAATTTTTATACTTCGAGGGCTCAGCGCAAAACTATGGTATGTGCCTCTATAAATTGATGTAGTTACCATAGTTTTGCGCCGAGCACTCGACTTACATAAAGGCAATGTGTATTGTGCATGATGCTATAAATGAGACGTAGTCCAGTCATTGAAGCTAAAAAATATGGTCAACCTCAAACAAATTGCAAAACAGAGTTTCTTTGCATTTTCATCATCTACAGACTATTATCAACTACAGACAAAACGTCAAATATGCGAGTTCAGTGGGGAAAATACAAAAAAATCGACATGTTTAAGGTCACTTTTGGTAGCAATTTCAGCATTTTCCTTATTTCATACTACATGGGGAATTCTAAGTTCTAATAATTCCCATGTAAGTCGATAAATATTTACTAATTGCACCTTAAAGCTTATATTTTCTGAAAGATACAACCTTCTTCTATCGAATACAAATATTGATTTTATCATCAGACAATTTACTTTTCATATATATGTCAGTCTACGAGTTGGTATACTACCCATTCAAATGTCGACAAAATGACTCAAAATAGTACTTGGAAGGGGAAACAAAAGTTTTACTCATTTCTTTAATATTAATCCAATTTGTTTATAATTTACACATATCATGTGGTGTATACATGTGTGTCTAATGGAAAAATGATATTTGTGTTTGGACAGTATACAATAATGTTAATATACAAAATGTACACGAATTTATCGATTCGGGAGAAATAGTGATTGTTTTCTTTGTCTGTTCGTCCACAATTGCATTTGTATTCACAATTTTGACTTTATGATTATGAAACTTGGTCAGAGTGATCATCTGAACTAAATTTAGGCCAAGGTAGAAAATGGATGATCAAGGATAAAAAACTAGGTCACTAGGTCAAATTGTAGCAAAACCTTGTGTAGTCGCTAGAGGTCATAATGTAGACCTTTTATTTATGAAACTTGGTCACAATAATAATATCAACAAAATCTAGGTCTAAGTTATAAATTAGGTCATCCGGGGTCAAAAAGTAGGTCGCTAGTTAAAATCAAAGGAAAACGTTGTGTAGGTACAAAATTCACAATTTTGGTCTAATATTTATGCAACTTCGTCACAATGCTCATCTCAAAACATCTAAGACAAGTATGTTATTGAATAATTTGGGTCAAAATAAGGTCAATAGGTGAAAATAATTGATGCGACTTTTTGGCGAATGAAGGTTTGTCAATTTTTTGACCTAGTGACCTAGTTTTAACTCATGATAAGTAAATATTGAATTTGACCTACATTTTATCTTCATTATCCATGTGACATGGTTTCATAAAGATTAGGTAAAAAGGGCGCCTTCTAAAGATTTGTTCTATAATTTGGCCTAGTGACCTAGTTTTGAACTCAGGTTAATCCAATTTCATACATGACCTTGAGTTTTGTAAGGTGATCATTGTGACTAAACTCCACAAGTGTAAGGTCCAAATTGAGACCCCTGGTGACTATATCTTGTTTTTTCTTTATTTTGACCTAGTGACCTAGATTTTGGCTCCGGTTAACTCAACATTTTATTTTACCTAGATTAGCTTTTGGTGATCATTGCTGCAAAGTTTGATAAAAATCAAAACAAAATTGCGACCTCTAAGCACGATGTAAAAATAAGTTACTAGTACAAGTCAAGATTTATTTACATCAAAAGTGACAAATATCGCGAAAACATGTGACAATTCAATATATTTGTAAATATCTCAAAAAGTCCCACGAATATTCAATTAGGACATTTGTACATTGCTAAGGATAGCTTTACGCACCATATAAACAAAAAACTGTTTGTTTTGCAATTAGTTTGAGGTTAAAAGTTAAAATGACTGGACTAACGGGTTGCTTCTCGGGACATCTTATGTATCCTTGATCTTCCCTGTTACATACTGTGCTCCAAAAACTAAATGCCTAACCTCTTCTTGGGGCCTCGTCCATATCAAGTGGCGAGGATTAATAGTTGCATATCATAAACAGTCGCCCACACGTGATTTTGACAGCTGAAAAGATCTTTCAGCCCTTTCTTACAGCTAGGTTCATGTAGGTCTTTCGTGCGCAAGTTCATTTTCTCCTTCAGTTGAGTTGCTCACAATGCCGTGTAAGTTTGGTAGGCATACATTGCACTGTGTTCGCACACATGTTGTAAATGTGCATAACTCTAAAACCAGATTTTCTTCCAGCATGAGTAACAATGTAGCACTTTATCAACCAGACTGTCTTCATCATGACTTCCCTTTATACAAGCATTGTACAGGTATGTCTGTTTCACTCTCAAATAAAACAAGGCACAAACAAGGTAAATTTTTATACTAAAATTTCAACAATTATACAAGTATGGTAAAAAGCAATCAAATGACTCAGAAATTCAGCATTACTGTAAAGTCTATAAAACACTATATTGATGATGACACAGTCGAGGTACCATCGTCACTATGGCGACAAAAGGTCATACAAATAACATCCAATATTGAATAAACACCATTGCTGCCATTTGCTCTGCATCTGAAAGAAAGAACACAGTATCATTAATATCTGATTCTTTTAAAATATACAAGTCCATTCGATAATCATATTTACAAACAACGTAGTTTTTATTAGTTCATATGTAGTTTAATTCCATACATATTTCATTTAGAACACGTTCTATATATTTTATAAATCACTACTGACATTGCATTCCGGATGTTATCCACCGCCACATAAATGTATGGAAGGTAGAAGCCAGCTTTTTCTGACCGTACAGCAATGAAGTTACTTGTACCATTTTTCTTTGACATGGTATGGCCTGTGATCGAACCTGAGGACTCACAACCTCAAATCAGATGCTCTTATACTAGGCTATCGACCCTGTGAACTCACACAAACGAAATAGATGCTCTATTAGAAGGCTATCGAACCTGGGAATTCACACACTCGAATCAGATGCTCTATTAGAAGGCTATCGACCCTGTGAATTCACACACACGAAATAGATGCTCTATTAGAAGGCTATCGAACCTGGGAATTCACACACTCGAAATAGATGCTCGACTAGTAGGCTATCGAACCTGGGAATTCACACACACGAAATAGATGCTCTATTAGAAGGTTATCGAACCGGGGAATTCACACACACATGAAGTAGATGCTCTATTAGAAGGCTATCGAACCTGGGAATTCACACACACACAAATTGATGCTCTATTAGAAGGCTATCGAACCTGGGAATTCACACACTCGAATCAGATGCTCTATTAGAAGGCTATCGAACCTGGGAATTCACACACACACGAAATAGATGCTCGATTAGAAGGCTATCGAACCTGGGAATTCACACACTCGAAATAGATGCTCTATTAGAATGCTATCGAACCTGGGAATTCACACACTCGAAATAGATGCTCTATTAGAAGGTTATCGAACCGGGGAATTCACACACACATGAAGTAGATGCTCTATTAGAAGGCTATCGAACCTGGGAATTCACACACACACAAATTGATGCTCTATTAGAAGGCTATCGAACCTGGGAATTCACACACTCGAATCAGATGCTCGACTAGTAGGCTATCGAACCTGGGAATTCACACACTCGAAATAGATGCTCGACTAGTAGGCTATCGAACCTGGGAATTCACACACATGAAGTAGATGCTCTATTAGAAGGCTATCGAACCTGGGAATTCACACACTCGAATCAGATGCTCTATTAGAAGGTTATCGAACCGGGGAATTCACACACACATGAAGTAGATTCTCTATTAGAAGGTTATCGACCCTGGGAATTCACACACACGAAATAGATGCTCTATTAGAAGGCTATCGAACCTGGGAATTCACACACACGAAATAGATTCTCTATTAGAAGGTTATCGACCCTGGGAATTCACACACACAAATTGATGCTCTATTAGAAGGCTATCGAACCTGGGAATTCACACACATGAAATAGATGCTCTATTAGAAGGCTATCGAACCTGGGAATTCACACACATGAAATAGATGCTCTATTAGAAGGCTATCGAACCTGGGAATTCACACACTCGAAATAGATGCTCTATTAGAAGGTTATCGAACCGGGGAATTCACACACTCGAAATAGATGCTCTATTAGAAGGTTATCGAACCGGGGAATTCACACACACATGAAGTAGATGCTCTATTAGAAGGCTATCGAACCTGGGAATTCACACACTCGAATCAGATGCTCTATTAGAAGGCTATCGAACCTGGGAATTCACACACTCGAATCAGATGCTCTATTAGAAGGCTATCGAACCGGGGATATCACACACACACACATAAAGTAGATGCTCTATTAGAAGGCTATCGAACCTGGGAATTCACACACTCGAATCAGATGCTCTATTAGAAGGCTATCGAACCTGGGAATTCACACACACGAAATAGATGCTCTATTAGAAGGCTATCGACCCTGAGAATTCACACACACGAAATAGATTCTCTATTAGAAGGCTATCGAACCTGGGAATTCACACACACGAAATAGATGCTCTATTAGAAGGCTATCGAACCGGGGAATTCACACACTCGAATCAGATGCTCTATCAGAAGGCTATCGACCCTGAGAATTCACACACACGAAATAGATGCTCTATTAGAAGGCTATCGAACCTGGGAATTCACACACACACAAATTGATGCTCTATTAGAAGGCTATCGAACCTGGGAATTCACACACACATGAATCAGATGCTCTATTAGAAGGCTATCGAACCTGGGAATTCACACACACGAAATAGATGCTCTATTAGAAGGTTATCGAACCGGGGAATTCACACACACATGAAGTAGATGCTCTATCAGAAGGCTATCGACCCTGAGAATTCACACACTCGAAATAGATGCTCTATTAGAAGGCTATCGAACCTGGGAATTCACACACACGAAATAGATGCTCTATTAGAAGGCTATCGACCCTGAGAATTCACACACTCGAAATAGATGCTCTATTAGAAGGCTATCGACCCTGAGAATTCACACACTCGAAAAAGATGCTCTATTAGAAGGCTATCGAACCTGGGAATTCACACACTCGAATCAGATGCTCTATTAGAAGGCTATCGAACCGGGGAATTCACACACACATGAAGTAGATGCTCTATCAGAAGGCTATCGAACCTGGGAATTCACACACACATGAAGTAGATGCTCTATTAGAAGGCTATCGAACCTGGAAACTCACACACACGAAATAGATGCTCTATTAGAAGGCTATCTATATATATATATATAATCCCTGACTCGAAGCAAATGCATGTCCTACTACTAACTATGCTATCGAAGCGTTGAAGTGTAATTGCTATACCATTGACGGACAATGTGATAAATATATGCAGCAGCAGGGGCGTATTTAGGTGGGGGGCTAGGCGGCTTGAGCCCCCAGCTAGCTGGCCAGATACGATTTCATAAAAAAATGAGCCCCCTTACATTTCCAACTTATCCACTATAATAGGTACATTTTCTGTTCACTAGTCCCCCCCCCGCAATAAACAGCTATGATCAGTGTGATTTAGCCCCCAGGCATAAACCTCTGACAGGATTATACTTGTCTAGATAAAGTACATGCTTCATTGATTACTGGCAATTAGCCACAGGCATAATAATTTATGTTTCAAAATATATATACACAATTTTTTTCTTCTGTCTGTTACTGAAAGTAATGAGATTTAGACACTTTTTTAGACAGAATTTTGTGATATAATTTCTACTGTAAAAAAAAATATGTGGTTTACTCTAATTGATGGTGATTTTTTAAATTTATAAAATTTGCAATTTATGACTAATCTAAAAAATGCAGAAATTTGACATCCCTGATTTTTTATTAACACATTTATTATTTTTATTAACAAATACATGGCTCTAAATTATATTTCTGTGACAACAAAAATAATTTTTCTGTGACAAATTGTCACAGAACGTGTGAGAGTGACAGAGAATCAGGTCTCGATCGCTAAAAACCCCACCGCACATGACTCAAATTGTCGAAGTTTGTACGTTGAAACACGGTCAATAACTTTGAGGTTATGCAGTTTTGTATTGCATGCGTAATCGTGATTACATAGCAGGAAACTGCACCAATTCAATTTGTCAGGTTGAAAATTTTTGACCACGGGAGCCCTACCGGCCGGAACCCTTCCAAAGACTTTAAGTTAAGCCATCCCCTGAAGACAGAGTTGTTGAAGTCTGTTCGCACATTTTTTTAAAAGTTTGTTTGCAAAAAAAACCAGACTGACTGACAAGGATAAGGGTAGATAAATAGATTTTCCACAACAAGAGAGGTACAACCCTATATGTAGGTCCACATCCTTAAAATTATCTAGATGAAAATGTGACCAAATTGTAACTTCTTGAGTTTTATACATTTAAAGTTCATGCATTTAATCATTTTTCATGTTTTGCATGTTCATTTGTCAAGCATAATGATGATCAGATAGCAGGAAATTGCACCAATTCAGTGGGCCCTTTGGAAAAAATCGACCCTCCCCAAGTTGAGCCCCACCTCTGAAAAAATTCTGGATACGTCCCTGATATGCTACAGTCTACCAAACAGTGTCAACAAAGTAAAATTAGAAATAGGAGTGAGACGACTTACTTTAACTATATAAAAATTCGAACAATTATAATTGTACTTCACACGCCACTGACACCGGCCTCATCGAGTCCACTGTCAACTTGGATTCTCTGAAAATAAAGCAAGGTAATCAGGATGAGCTCTTTTATAAGCTAATATTTTTAATAAACAAGAGCTGTCTGTCATCTCGCAGCGTATTATCAGTGCCATGCATGGAGTGTAATCAAAGCAACACTACGCTTTGATAGAAGTAACTACTCTTGAGAAGGCATGATTCCATCTTGCAGGAACAATGTAATTCTACTGTAACCATCTTGCAAGCAAGTATGTAAAGTATCAAAGCAATAACCATTGATGTACTTGGAAATATAAACTTTGATTAGGTTTTCAATGTACTTTGACGATATTTGTGATTGTACCGAAACGTAACATTAGCATTACAAGACTCAAGTCACGTAATTAACAGTTGCAGGCTTGGTACGAAATGGTGTGGGTACGCCTGAATTACACATCTCGCAGCGCGATTGGACCAAATTTTCAAGTCAATGGATGATGTATCACCCTATTCACGGAGCATAATAAAAAGTGAATTTAAGAAATTAACATTGAGCAGTTAGTGAACCTTATGAAATAGACCTGGTTAAATCTAATTAATTAAAACAAATGCATGCTAACCTCGGGATGAAAATACCAATCCTGGTGGCCGACTACTTCTGCTGTTACACCCATAGATATTCCAATAATCATCGAAGAAAATAACAGACCCCAATGAGGTATACCCGGTCGTTTAGGAATGGGAATACGGGGAACAATATGCAATCTCCAAAACATGTTTGACTGATGTTTTCCTTCTGACGTTCCTGTCAGATTTTTGTAAACATGCCGATGCGTTTGATTTTTCGCGTTGATTGTTCCAATATTTAATCGAATAATTTGCCACGAGCAAAGTTGAAACTACGCGTGTGTATTTTTAGCTCAACAGTTGAATACCGTCTACATCTGTATCAACTCATACATGTGCATAAGTAGGTTAAGTCAGGAAATAATAACTTATTATTGACTATTCAGTAAATTATTCTATTGTCTCATACATGTTGTCAGGGATTCTATATTATATAAGAGAAGATCCTGCTGCTGTATATAGTGGTCAAGTCTGACAGTACAACGTATAATGTAAATGTAGATGTATACATTATGCCCGGGTTCTTCTTTAAAAATCCACGGTTGCATGGATATGAGATCATTTTTCTCTTAGTAGCCAGTTTTATCTTTGTGTTAGCAAAGAGGACCTCTCTATTGGTGTTAGTCTACATATTGATTAAAAAATAATTGATTACAGTTTTTACTTCCCCAATTTTTCATCCATTCAATATACAATTGTACATGTAGATCTAGTATACACTGAGCAAAATTTCTAATTGATCACTTTTGAAACCCCAAATACTTTTAACGGGGATAACATTTTTTTTTAAATTACTGGCAAAGGAGAAGATTCCGGACAGAAATCGCATAAAAAGCTTCCCCTGGAGTTAAAAATAGATTTTTTCTCAGATTTTTTAGTGTTTACAAATACCTTGGTTCAGGATCTTTGCTAAAAATAGGTTTCCCGAAAACTGACGTCACATGAACAGCAAAATATTGGGGCCTGAAAAGGGGCACTTTTGTGCTATTTTCAACATTATTACCGTAGATATACCGGACAGTCTGCTTCGAATATATCGCGACGAATATTTAGAAACATATTACCGGGAAATATTTAGAACAGGGTTCCTTCTTCACAATCATGCAAAAATATGTCAATATTTACGACATGACAACACGTGACGCACATGTTTTCAACCCAGGGGGCGCTCGTGACAGGTTAAATTCCAATCCATACCGTATCTTGTATACCGGCCGAAAATCGAAACAAAATGTGGAAAAAGTTTTTCAGATTTTTTGACAAGATATCAAAAAAAAATTCTCAACAGATAATGAGGACAAATTTCCGTCTATTGCGCTAAAGTAAATGCTGGAAGAAAAAATAAAAATTAAAAAAAAAAAATTTTTTTGGCGCCGCCATGATTCGATCGCTGGACCCTAGCATAAGATAATTACTAATCGAGCTACTTAACCACTCGGCCACGATCTCGTTAGTAATTTTGAACTAAATAATTGACACCATAAAATCATTGTCGCTGTGCACGCGCTATACTGCGCATGCGCACTAAATTTGTTTACCCCCCCGGCGGTGTTGATGTCAAAATCACAACAGCAGACGATATTTTCGGTATATGAGTAATTATTTGTTGATTTTGATTTTTTTTTCTTCCAGATTTCCTTTAAATACGCATCTGAGTGATTTGATACCAATATCAATGAATTATTTAACTAAATAAACCGTCTACGACCGTTTGTCCGGAACTTCTCCTGTCCGGAATCATCTCCCTTGGCAGTACTTATATGGCATTTGTTTATACACTTTATGCATGTTGATTTTGAAATGATTTCAGTTTGGGCTTAATTATTATTACCATGCCTGCAAAAAGAGTTCGTAGGTGCATCAAAAATTGTGCTTACAACATTACAACCGCTTGTGCAGATTGTTCGATAGTCAATGACGCCATGTTTTGTGTGTGTTTTTCTAAATACACTTGTTAAATGTTATAAGTACACCAAAATGTAATGCGTTTATCTTTTTTATTAAGCATGATATTATGTTCATTTTTTGCATGTCTTCATGCAAGTAGTATAGCAGTAATATCCGACAAATCAAAGATTGTAATTAGCCCGCTGCGTGCAATGAACCGTGAATACTAAAATTATGCAAAATGCACGTGCGAAACAAATGATTTTCGGACGAAGTCTCAAAATGTTGCATACACATTGTCCATCAATACCCACACCATAAAAACACAAAGCCGGATGAATTACGATAAGAGACCGTACAAGAGAGGTTTGTGAAACATACACGTCTCATGACAGTAAATAGCCTAGTGTAGCTAAGGTCACCACGACCTTGACCTTTCATCTGTCGACCTCAAAATTAGTAGGAGCCTACATGTATGAGATGATTAGCTACCTCTATGTAAAGTTTTACGATCTAACATTCTATATTTCTTATGGTGTGGACCAGTGATTTTTGTGTGTTCAAAGGGGATGGTGAGTTTGAGCTTTGATCCAAATGACCCTGAAATTCAGCCTGGCCATCTGTGGAGAATGAATAATACCCACTTAAAATTTTAGAATCCTATGTCCACCCGTTTTGGAGTTATTGTTGGAAAACCATTCGGCATGTCGACCGACCGACTATTTGCACGTAACGCCGTGTACTGTGTTGGTGTACTTATAACATTTAATGAGTGTAGAGATCTAGAGTCGAAACAGTACACTTTCTGACAGATTTTGATGGAATATTTGCATCCTTAACACAGGACGGAGTGAAGATGCAATATCGGTCACATGACTGACCATGGATACTTCAGTACGTAATTTAGTTTTTTTAATGATTTGATTGGTAAGTAATATAAATAAATGCCCATGTGCAGAATTTCATAAGAAAATATTATCCCTCTTAAAAATATGTTGAATTTGAAAAGTAACCGATTAGAAATGTTGCTCAGTGTATGTAATGAAAGAAATTACACATAATGAATAAGGTCACTTTCATTACGATGATTCCTATTTTCATTCATGTCTATACTGTCACCCGGGGCCGGGCCTCAGCGATAACGAAAACTGTCTTCTTCATGTTCTCCTTCTTGTAATAGAGTTTGTTGTTCTAATTTTGTTGGTTTTGGTCATATGAATTATCTTAATTTTCGTGGAGGTGACATTGCTGAAGTAGGTGTTCTGTTGTTTGGTCAAACATTTCTCACGTGCATTTTAGCGATTTGGACAGCTTCAATTTTTCATGCATACTAAGAAACAACCATGCAACGATGAATGTATTTTATTAAACAACAATACAATATACGAATATTCATGTTATCAATAATAATACCTTCTTGATTAGTTTTGACGCCAATAAAACATATTTTAAATGCCAAATAACTATGGCATATGCATATTAGGTGTCAAATGTATGAAACGTATCAAATGTAAATGAAACAACGGCACGCATTAGCCGTCATAAGTCGTGGACATTTTGAACAATATACTTGACATGGACAGGACAAGTTGGCAGAGTATATTCATCCGTATGCATGATTTTAAAAAAAGGTCATGTACTACTAGTAAAATTATAAACTTGATTTGCATATGCAATTTCCTTGCGCGAATTGAATCTAAAACAATCATACTTGAACATTTATACACATTTCAAACATCTGATACTAGTATATCAAACAAATGAAGCTGAGGTGATGAGTATACGAACATAATATACGAGTGCATATAGCTGCACACAATATTAACAATGCAATATTTTAATTCTGAAAGGGTTTTGTTTGTTTGTGTGTTAATACTAACATGTAGAAATGCACTGTAATTCAATATAAAATGGATTAAACAGTCACAGGCCCGTTTATAGTGTCGCTTAACTATGATTCATTTTTGTTTAAAGGAAATATTTCGGCATCATTTTCATGTCTAACGTATAGGTATTTTATTACGGTTACATAATATTATGCGTTTTAAGAACAAAATGATACGAAAGTACTGTACTGGCTTCAACAAATGAAAAATGTAATACTTGTTATGTTCATACCCACAAATTAATAAGAACATAAACAAAAAAGATTTGTACACTTTTAGCAGTACTAAGCTAATTTTGCAATTCCTTTATGATAGTATATCGATGGCTTAGAATTAGAAGGTCGTAAGTGACACTTACGACCTTTTAAGATTCATAAATATTTAGAATAAACATCACAAGGCGCTTCTTATGAACCCATTTTCATAAAAATCTGAACTTGTCATGTTGACCAAAATGAAGTTGTAAAAGTTTGTTTTACCATAAGTAAAGAGTAAATGTCAGACAGTTTTCTCTTGTTTTCTCAATATATCGATTTGGTAGTTACGACCTTCTTGTTCTGAGCCATCGATATATAGTGGTTAATAAAATCCTTCGGAAAAATACACATGTCCGTGTTTACCTCGGTATAAAAGCACCATAATTGCACAGCGGCATAATAATGCCTTTGGTTAATTAACGACTTGAATATAATATGTTTAGCAAAAATAGCAAGGACGTACCAAAATAACAGAGTTTGTTACATGGCATGATTGTGTAGAGCATTCCATCTAGGAAGTTAAATGAGAATTATGGCACATATCAATATAAGTATATATATACACGAAATTCATATAAGGACACACACCATCACGTCATGTGATTAAACAATCATAATCAACCATCACAGGTGCGCTTTAATGTCAGTAAATCATTCTTCTCTAACATTTCTTTGGTAACTAGCACATAAATATCAAATTGTTATCCAAAGAAATCAATACAGCGTCTAACAACAATTTTATTCTGTGGTCCATGTTTGATTTCAATGATCAGTTCTGTACCACCAAATATGAGACGAATCAACAGTTCATACTTCCTGTCTCTATGTGGATTGATTTGATCTACTTTAATGTATCCCACTTGTCTACAGCCTTCCTCGTCCACAAACCTCGGGTTCTTCTTGTTGGAGGCGTACACTTCTAGAACAGCCATAGTCATATCATGTGTAGATGGATAGTATTTGTGGTACTTGGCATCGTCTGCCGCATCCACACTCACAACCGTCCCGATCTCTATATGCTTGTTGAACACGTCATCACAGAACGTATAGTCTTGAATTGGAACCTTTATATGAAAGACAAATTGACTATCTATTGTTAACGGAAGTTGGATTACAATTTATGTTATATGTGTCGGGTAGTGTATGTTCTTAATAATGGTCACGCCATCCACAGTCATGTGTGGAGGATGTCAGTTGTTTGTGTAAGAAAGGTCAAACAAAGAAACAGACACACATGTTCTCTTAACGTGTATATTACTAGTATGTTTTTCAAATTTCCTTGATTAATGATATATTTAGTTCGCACTCTCCCGTTAAAACATGTAACTTCATTTACGACATCGTATCAAAGAAAGCAATATGAACGAGTGCTCCATTTACGACTCTTGATTTTTCTGGAGTTTGATATTCTCGATTATAATTTACGTATACAATATTAACAGAAATGATGAGCATTGTGAAAACAACAAGTAGTTTCAATTACCTTTTTATTTTCTGGATGTACCCCTGGTTTAAACCGTTCCATTCGGGCAATGCCGTATGTATAACGTAGGGTCCTTGACGAGATGGCCTTCGCTTCATGCCCATAGATCACCGCTCCCTTTAGAACAGCTGATGAAGGCTCGCTAGGCAATATGAGAAGATTGCTGAAGTTTTCCTTCATCACGTGTTGTAAATACGGAGACTCTGAGAAACCTCCGACTAGGATTATATACTCAATATTTCCAACCTCGTTCTCCAATGTGCTAACTGTTTCCTTGATCTGCTGAACAGCACCGTCATACATCTTTCTCATCTCAATCTCAGATATAACAATCTTGTCTTGCTGGAATCGTATTTCACCGTTCCTTGGCCACTGTTGAACGGCCCCTGCTAGGTCCATGCCAACGTTGTCATTGAACTGACTGGACAGGCGTGCAGGAAACTTGCATACCACTCTACCCTGTCCATCGAACTTTCTCTTTTTAATTTCAAAATCAGTCATCATGTCCCAGTATTCATCCATATGGTCCCTCATGAAATGTTTAACATCTGGACCGGAGAAAATACTTCTCAGTACTGTCAGGAATGCATTATCAACATCCATACCACCGAAACCACCTCCACTTGGTGCGTGGATTTCTTTGAGTGTTTCATTGGCTTGTACTTCATGACATGTTATATCGGTTGTGCCACCTGAAAGAACGATATTTAGAATAAATATCAAGTTTTTTAAATACGTTTTAGGGTATGTAAGTATTGCACACAACACTCACATATACATAGTTATGCCAATGGTGTAGTCTTCAATTTGGTTCAGTATATTAGTGGTACCATGCATATTGTGTTTACCAAAAGAGTATTAAAAGGTATAAGGATATCAGACAGGGAAGGCATCATTCAATTTAACCAGTCGAGCACAGAAATCAATAACACCACAACACAATACAGGATTTATTACATAGTAAAATTGTACACTTTATCTTGTGTTTATGAAATACGGAATGAAATATAGATGTACGAGGGCCCATCAATAATTTCGTGAACTAATTTTATGTAGCGAATATAAATAGCATAGCACACTATTAGACTCTTAACCTTTTAAAAGTAACACCCCGTGCACAGTTTGCAATTATTCCATTGCTCGACCCATAATCGGGTCACGTGCTACATGCCGTTACGTGACATCTCCCGCAAATTTCCGTTTACGACGCACCCAACTCCTCTCGGGGCTTGTATTTCTAACCATGCAGCCTATTTTTGAGTTTTTGGAAATGGCCAGAAGTTGCTGATGTCCTATTCTAGGTTATATGATGGGTGCGGTAACAGTTATATATCCAGGTCTTAGAATGTGTCCGAAACAACGCTGATGCTGTGGGTTGGCAAATTATCATGGTATAACAGAATCTGATAAATTTGAAGTTGTATGTGCGTTCATTTCATAACCGATAGCAACTGAAATTTAATTACTGCTGCAAAAGTTTCTAATAACAGTAGGCTTTCGAATCAACACACTAATTACAAGTTTTTCCATGAATGCCGCAAACTATTATGGTCGATACACTTTAACGACCGTCAATTGTAATGGAAAATGGCCGCCGAATATGCTTATCATCTTTGTATGCTCCTCTATTACCCTTAAAGCAAGTCTTCAACATTGAAAATGCACTATTCGATTGCCAAGAGTCCTTATAAACTGCATGCAAATTTTCATGAATGTAGAAGACATATTTCCTGAGGAATGAATAAATCATAGACACAAAGCGTTACTCGGTCCTACTAGGCGACGCCATTTTTTATTACGAACGCCCATGACATGACGTTCGAATGTTGCTATGACGTCATAAATTGTGACGTCATCAATCATATTTCATGCTGAATTAATTGGAGGATAAATTATCTTTGACCATGCAAACTTTCAATAAGCTATGTCAAAGCGTTATGAAACTGTGGAATTAGTTCACGAAATTATTGATGGGCCCACGTATAATGTACATGTATATAGAGCTATAAAGGTATGAGCAAATTGGACAGGGACGACAGCACTCAACCTTACCAGTCGAGCACAGAAATCAGTAACACCACAACACAACTACACTGAGCAAACCAAAAATTGATTAAAAGTCCAAGTCCCCACCTCAAAAAGTCAGCAAAAATAGTGCTCAACATATAAAGGATGCATACGTGTGTGCAATTTGTGAATACCATATTGATATGGACAGGCTATGGCAGCGATGTAACATGTGTGATATATTGGATAAAACGTGAAATAAACTTTATTATCATAACTTGCGTAAACAATCATTGGTCGTTAGATGTTTTGGCAATTGAAAGGGAATATAACAGATTATATCTCAAAAGTCATCAATAAATGTGAAAGAACTATTCTAGACACATTGCACTTATATAGCCACCACTTTCTGAACACAAAAGAACCTACATAAATTGCAGGACTACCTATAAACTTACCACCAATATCTACCACCATGTATCTACATCCTGTCGGAATCTTGCTGATTCCAAGTTCCTTTTTACTGAAGAGTGAAGCTGCCTCGGGCTCTAAAGCTAACTCTAGACTCTCACTTGGTATACCAGCCTGCAACATAGAGTTAACAAACATTGTCTTACCTTTATTCAAGGGTAATTATTCACGGATACAAAAGTTATGTAATTAGGAAATTGAACGAATCTCTTGAAAGAATATCTTTTGGTCTAAATATTGAGGAACAAGTCTTGTCTACAGCGAATCTTTTATCACCTAGTTATTGCGTGAATCGCATTATTTAACGCAAGCTTGTCGTTCTATTTAGCATGGACAAAACCACCAATACTAGTAATACAAACAACTATGCTAGAATGTTTTAATAATAATAATAAAAATACAAATTATAATGAAGAGTCTAGTTAACGAGGAAACTTATTTGACAATATACTAAATCAATCTTCCATAAGACCCTGAACAATGAACCATGAACTAGTAAACATAACTATGCAAAGTAAAGACAAGTACCTTAGTTGCTGCTTCGCGCATGAATTGTTTAGACAGATCATTCCATATAGCTGGGACTGTTAGAACCCAATGTATATCAAACACTCCCTTTATCTCGACCTGGTCGGTTCTAGTTTTATCATTAAGAGCATCCATCAAATGTTGTCGAATATATCCAATAGCTCCAGCGAATATGTCGATGGCTTTCATTGGTCTACCAAGAATATCGTCAATTTCCATGTCTCTGTCTAAGGTCTGAAAGAAATTAATTTACAATTTATTGAATAGAACAACTATTAGTTAAAACAAGCCCGATCGTGTGGTAATCTGGACATGAAAACATAGCTAAATATCATAACAAATTGGAAGACAATTAATGTCAAAAGCCGCAAAGTATGAAAGGCACAAACAAGAACATTAGAATTTGGTTTAAAAACGCCGAGCATATATTATATTTGCTAATCAGCTTTGTGTTGAAACATGAAATATATACGAGTCTCTCCATCAGGATTTGAAACATGATCGCCACATTGGACGGTAAGCACTAACACCACTGAGCTACGAAGGCTAGCTGTGCATACAAGTGACGAATAACCTTTGATTTACTATTTGAGTTCGATCACTTTCGCTGTTTGTACCGTTCGAACTTCATATCAGATCCGACATATGTTTGTAGTTACTCGATATAGTATTTCATTGAATATCTCTGGTTCAATATCTTCTAAAAGATACTCACAGTTTCTTTGACGAATAGTTGCATCTTAAACTTTTCAAAGTAGTACCAGTCATTACTGATACCCTGGCTGATCAATGACTTATACTTCGCCTGTGCTTCCTCGCCAAATGAGTGAAATCGTTTCCTCGTGTCCATCAATACTACAGTTGGTGTCTGAAACATAGGATAGGTCTGTCAGGTAGTGACAACGCACATAATAAAAACACGGTGTTTTATTAAAGTGTTTATCTATGCATGTTTATGTATGTTGTAAGCTTTTAGTTTAATGTAAGATTGTTATCTATATACTTGAAAGGTAAGTCAAAGTAAGCAGTAGGTGAGTTTTTATCAACACATATCGAAGTGATATCCAGCTGGCTATGCTACGCGGCTTAAGGAATCCGACTTTCTGGACTTTCCAAAGATTCTGGGACTCTGGGTGGTTCTGTTCTGACAAGGGCGTTTGGTGATCCACCAACTAGTGAATACCTGGTAATGGTCAATGTGTGACAAACATTTACACAAATGATAGATAGATAGCTAATTTTCAAATTCCAGAAGGTAGTAGAGCTATAGGAACAACCTATCAACGTAATAATAAGGTTTGTAGTATAAGAAAGATGAATTCTGAGGTACGTGTGTTCTAAAATTAAATATTTAGTGGAAGAGACAATAATATGATAGACATTTTATACTTGATACTGAGATCAATCGACACTGATATAATATGCTAAATCATGGTAAATCATGACTTACCTTCACCCTTGTGCTCGGCCATAAGTTTGCTAGGATTTCATTTGGGTTTGCCATAAACGAATAAGCGTATCCACTGTATGTTGTACCAAAGTCTATAGCAGCAACAATCAGGGCGGCTTTCTTTTTCTCTCTAGCCTTTATCAATATAATTATAGTAACTTCATTAGACACTGTTCATGATATTACAATGGAGTCATGTAATACAACTATTACTTTTGCTGTTTTGACTAACTGGGGCGGTTGATAATAGGGTGTTTGTTTTTGTGGTTTTTGTGGCTTTTACGCTTCGTTTGTCCTGATTTTTATCGTCGTAACTATGACTTGTAATATGTGATATTTCTGTACCGTTTTCTATTTGTGCCATTAGTATTCATCTGTTTCTGACTTTGCGTGCTGCCTTGTTATTCAATTTTCGATGTAAAAATTGGTTTGAAAGGCAAGGACAGTTGATGAACATGCCTTAATAACAAGGTTAGATAAGTAACAATTTCAACCGTCAGCTCACTTTCTTTCTTATTCTTAAATAACTGAAGTGTGGCTAGCTTGCACTTCATATAGCTACACCCGGTTGCAAAATAAATTTAATCTACTAAATGCATATCGTAATTTCGTCTTACTAAGAACGTTCATCTCGGTACCAGTGTCATGATAATGTGACTGAGTAGTCTCTGTGACAGGAATACAGTTCAAAGGCTTTAAAGTAATGAATAGAACAAAATATACGGGTATGTACGGGAGATCAAATACTTACGGTCGCTTCAAACTTTCCTTTTCCAAGTCCACCTGTAATGGATAATGAACATAAATACAAAATACTCAAATTTGGAGCTAAATACTCGTATTTGGAAATTGTTGTTAAATGGAAAACTCTTAGGGGAAACTGTCATTGGGATGTCTACATTTATTCAGACACTATTGTCAACCATAGGGTACATTCTGTATCAGTCTTATGTCGGATTTTCTCATACCTTTTTTACTTCTGAATTCATTACGGTTTATCATCGTCGCCTTTGCTGCATTCTCATTTTCAGTATTATTTGCATGTACTAGTAGTTTATAAACAAGAATGAACGATTGAACATTTTACTAACGTGGTGTATACAACTGCCATTTTTGTTTTTATAAAATGATAATGCATTTACTAAAAGTGGGTTTTGAGTGAAGGAGGTCCCCATAGATCGTATCATACCATGATGGTATTATAATGGTATGTGCCAGTATTTTCGTTGCTCGGCGTCCATCACCTAACGTTATGATTGTCTTGCGTTTCCTTACACCATGAACTGCGTGGATACTGTCAGGACCGGGGTGTGACATCATCAACTGCGTGGATACTGTCAGGACCGGGGTGTGACATCATCAACTGCGTGGATACTGTCAGGACCGGGGTGTCATATCATCAACTGCGTGGATACTGTCAGGACCGGGGTGTCACATCATCAACTGCGTGGATACTGTCAGGACCGGGGTGTCACATCATCAACTGCGTGGATACTGTCAGGACCGGAGTGTCACATCATCAACTGCGTGGATACTGTCAGGACCGGGGTGTGACATCATCAACTGCGTGGATACTGTCAGGACCGGGGTGTCACATCATCAACTGCGTGGATACTGTCAGGACCGGGGTGTCACATCATCAACTGCGTGGATACTGTCAGGACCGGGGTGTCACATCATCAACTGCGTGGGTACTGTCAGGACCGGGGTGTCACATCATCAACTGCGTGGGTACTGTCAGGACCGGGGTGTCACATCATCAACTGCGTGGATACTGTCAGGACCGGGGTGTCACATCATCAACTGCGTGGATACTGTCAGGACCGGGGTGTGACATCATCAACTGCGTGGATACTGTCAGGACCGGGGTGTCACATCATCAACTGCGTGGATACTGTCAGGACCGGGGTGTCACATCATCAACTGCGTGGATACTGTCAGGACCGGGGTGTCACATCATCAACTGCGTGGATACTGTCAGGACCGGGGTGTCACATCATCAACTGCGTGGGTACTGTCAGGACCGGGGTGTCACATCATCAACTGCGTGGATACTGTCAGGACCGGGGTGTCACATCATCAACTGCGTGGATACTGTCAGGACCGGGGTGTCACATCATCAACTGCGTGGATACTGTCAGGACCGGGGTGTCACGAGTCATAGGTGGCAGTATCAGTGTTTGGAAAAAGAAAAAATCCGTCACTGAGCTAATACACTACATGGACAGTATATACATGTACTAGTATATCGATTGTCTATCTAACTCTATGTACACCACTGGTACGGAGCGATGTCAAAGCGTAACGCAAGTCCAGACGACAGCCTGCTATAGACTCCTCGCGAAAATACCATAGAAACTTTGCACATCAGGCAGTACGCTTTTGAGTGTGTCTTCTTTACAACGATTTACCCCACTGATAACGTTTTACTTAATGCGATCGTTCAACACATCGACATATAAGTATTTGTTCTAAATGATTACGCTAAAAAATATAATTAAACGCGTGTAGTAAGTTTATATTTATTCCTGAAGTAGTCATGTTTTGCGAAAATTAAAGAAAATACTAATTATGTTTAATATATCGCAATATGAATAGTACAAATGAGTTATTATAACCAGATAATGTTCTATAAGAACTATCTTTGCTATGATACGTGTATTGATAAACGTACATGTCTCACAGGCCGTAAAATGTGAAGCTGTTGATTTTTTGGGAATGTCTTGCACTCTAAACGACTTAAAATATTTTGTCATGGTCTCTAAACGAAAGTGATATAGATAATAGACGACATTCTCAAGAAGGAAATCTCTTACGAATATGGAGTTTCGGTTGATGTTAGTGGCATAAATGTCGGCTCATTTATGGATGTAACGACGACAGACATTTCTGGAACACAAATGTTCAGTACGCCTGTAAAGAAAGTTCTCCTGCAAGTATTTTCATTCTATGTCCCATCAGCATTTGTTCTATGACATTAAGACTACCTATATATCATCCTGGTAACAGACACAATTTGCCTGGGATCAGACCCGTATTTTACTGCTCAAGATGCGGAAACTCCAACCATTCTGTCGTCGACTTTTAATAGCAGGTGTTGTAGAACTACTTTTTACGTTCTATCTTAACACACAATGTTAATGATAACCAAAGATAGTCCATTCAATAAGTAATACCAATGAGGGAACTATCCCGTTAATTGATGTATATATCTTATACCCAGTCAAACCTATATAAACATCGCTTACCTATTCGTTAGTTCAAAATGTTAAGGCGTTTATACAAAACTTGATGAATTATTGTGATATATAGGTAGTCTTAATGTCATAGAACAAATGCTGATGGGACATAGAATGAAAAAACTTGCAGGAGAACTTTTGTTAAACTTATGTAGTCATCAAACTAAATCGTAATGATAGTCAACAAGAGTTGTTGTGTGCATATGTTTTTTTCTGATTCGATAAATACTAGGAGTACTATCCGAGTTAACCTTGATTCGATAAGTACTAGGAGTACTATCCGAGTTGTGAACTGAGTTCGAACTGTTGTTTACTTTACACATCTTTTTTATTGGACTTGTGCCACATTGTTGTATAGGAATGTTAAGTTTTCCTGTCTCCTGATTAATATACACTGATTTCGGATCACAGTTTAACTCACTTCCTGTAATTTTAAAACAACATATTTTGTATTTTAGTTTGTCCTCTGATTTGAAGAAATGAAGATAAGAAATCTTCTCATCGTCGTGACTTCGCATGCAGTGCCTTATTGCTGAATTTTCACTCTCACTGCACACTTCACAAAAGCTGCATTTGAACTTGTGCTCCAAAAAAGTAAAATCATAACTAGTATTAATGATAATAAGAGGTGATGATTTCACTACAATATTCCACTCGGCTAAACAAAACATTTGTAAGGTATATTTTGTAACAGAGATGAGTGGCCATTTCAAACGAGATAGCACAGTCAACGTATGAAGCAGGCGCAGCTAAATTGAGCAGGGATACATGCCATTATATTAGAAAAAATGTGTTTAAAAAGATGCGTACGGCACATTCCATTGAACATTTTATGTATTTCTATGTGTAGCAATCAAATGATCATTCAATTGAGAGCGCCAATCTCCATATTAAGGAAATTACAAATGCTAGGACCAGTGGCCGAAAAAAACAACACAAAATACGTATATGACCCATTGAGTCTTATTAATTAAAAGAAGCAACATATTTGTATCCAAGTGTGAATGTGATAAAGAGAGGCATGTACTATTAATAATGTTTTAATAGTCAAATAACGCCAAGCCATTATAATTGTTGATAATTTGTAGTTGCTGCAGATTGATATTTTGATTTGTGTGTGTATGTAACATGTCCGTTAGTACTTTGAAGAAATAGTGCATTCATACTCAAGTTAAAATCACCCGATAACACATACAAGACTTCCTTACCATTTTCTGTTTCTCTCGATCTCTTCATAACAACGTGTATGTCAGAAATAATGCAAACTCTGTACTCCGAAAGAAATGTATTTTATAAAGGTTTCGTTTAGAGATCACGACACCGTATTTGGACTTCGTATGCAGACCATGACACCGTCTGATCGAAACTATGACATGTATGAATTTTATTTTTTGGAAATAATTTGTTATAAGGTGATTATTTTGCATGATTTTACAAGCATGTCAGTTAAAGGTATTGTATTGACTATTCAAATGGTATATTTCATAAATAAGGATAACATATAAGCCTTTATTTAAAGATATTATGTTTCCGCTGATTACACCATACTAATAACGAAACAAAATCAAAGTGTTAAGCATTTAGATTGCTTAATGGGTACATTGATACATAGGATAATCATTAACCGTTGAACATTATCTTTGTTGCCATAAAAACATAAGAAATAAGTGAAAATACCCTTTAAACCTGTTTTACCCGCCCCAAGGTACTAAGAAGTATTGGCTATTGTCTGAAAGAGTCTATAACAGGCTGTCGTCTGGACTTGCGTTACGCTTTGACATCGCTCCGTACCAGTGTACACTATCAATGTATAAAGCGTAGTATATGTCTATGTCCAAAGATTGTGGAACATCGCATAGGTAACCAGTGCATAAATAAAATGACCTTGAGAAGTTAAATAACGAAAGTAACACTGTTTTGCTGTTTCGCAGTTATAAGATACAATTGAACGAGATTTTCGGTAAGAATGAATATCTTATAGTTTATTTGAATGACTTGTATAGCGATTTTTCGTCAGCGCCCGTATTTTATGTTGAAACAACGAGATGCAATGTTCCACAATCTTTGGCATATATACATATAGTACGCTTTATACCTTGATAGTATATTAGCTCAGTACAGAATTTTTTATTCATTTTTTTATTATTTTTTTAATCGTTTGCGGACAAAACACTGATACTGCCACCTGTGTCACGAGTTATTGATTTAATTTCTTATCTGTAGAACCAGATTCACAATCGACCTAATACATGTACCAGAGTGTATTTTTGCCTTGCTATTTGTGATAAGTTACCTGATGCTTGTGATGGTGGGCGTGGTGATGGCCCAGCATCAATCGCCAAGTCTAGCTCGCTACCAGTATAACTAGTTGCTGGAAAACAATAATACACTGGTTCGTAAATGTTTATTTACTCAATACAGCAAAAACATGCCGATATTTATATATATTCTCTGAGAATATATCATTTTGAATAAAATGCCATGTTGGTGTTATATTAAAATCGAAATGCCGAACGTTTGGACATAAACTAAGAAGATTTGGTAGGGGATGTCAGGTACATGGTGGAGTGCATATAGCAGCATCATTTAGGTTCTAACAAACAAATACAAAACAGAGTTTTAAACTTCACATTTGAAAAGATGTCTTCTCGTGTCATAAGATCGACCAATAACATACAAAAGTAATTGGAAATATTTATTTCGGAATTATTTCGACTTTATAACATTTATTGAGCTAAATGCTTCATGAATACAAATAAAGACAGAAATACTTGCAGAAGAGCACGGACGTACAAAAAGTATCATAGTTTTGAAGAAATAAATATTCAACTAGAGCAGTTTATCAATTGGGGGATCTATGCGAGTCTAAGGAAAAGGAAAAAGAGTATTATAAGGCACGTGTTGGTTAGGTGCTTCATGTGGATTCCATAACATGAAAGAAAAGTTAAAAGGTAAAGATATACAACAGCAGAGCAAACATAGTGCATAGTACGGTTAACATGTATACTAATGTTGCCAGTCATTGGAAGGTACTTATGTCCATGTTGAGACTCGAGAGTTGTGGTGGATTTGATCTACCGAGTATACAGTTGTTCGTTAGGAGTGTCCTGCCGGGTTTATGACAATATGAGAAAAGTCAGAAAACAGTTCAAGTTCCTGGTTGGGATCAGATGAATATGATATAAATGGACTAGGTTGACTAGCTATGGAAATGTTTTCACACTATACACAGTAAAGCTTGAAATGGATGGGGCACAGAAAAAGCTCAAAACAGGTGGAAGTGGAGAGAGTTGAATGCGTCCTTGTACTAGTATGCGACAAGTGAACGAAGTAAGCAAGAACGAATACTCGAATGCAAACCTGCTGTTGGCCTGTCATATCTCCTACGCCCATATCCTACAAAAGGCCGTAATTTAATAACAAGTAAATACTAACTGACAGTCTGGTGAAATGCGTATCAAATTATAAAATCATTTAGAAAGTTTAAATTCCAGTGTGAAAACCTCAATAAAGAGACACCTTACGTTTGACATTATGCATGTTCTCATGTGTTCAACGTATGCACATTTTAGTTCACAGCGTTTCCGACAGACTGGCGATCGATGACCCTAATTATATTTTATGGCCTTTTGAATTCTTGGCTAAATGTCATTAAAATGAAGATTTAAATTTGTTCGACTAATACATTATATTAAACGCATTTGAATTTGCTCAGTTTATAATTTTTAAACACATTGTATTATGAAAAGATATGTGGTATCTCTTTTTTTGGCCATATTGTATATTGTTCATTCTAACATTTTAATAAAATGTTACAGGTGTAAATATGTACAACAAAATTCTAATGAACAAATCCGGTTCAATGGACAATGTATGTAGAATTAAGGAGAAACATTATCCTACCTGTCACGCGTTCCTCCCTACTCGCACGAGGCGCTACAACAAAATGTGGAAACATGTTAATGTTTTATACAGACACTGATTTGTCAAGCAGAATAAATCATGCTATATTTGGTAAGTTGCCTCTCTTAGACAATGTAATCGAAATATTGTGAACTGTTTAGTCAATATCATGTGTGCAGATTCGCACGTTTCCTTCGTGTTCAACACATGCAGTTTCACAGTGTTCTCGACAGTATCGATGAAGTACACGAAGTCTTATCATGTCATCGTCCTGTATCATAGTTTAGTGTCTCGGCACCTTCTCTAAACATACGATTCCACTCCAATACAAGTCTGATAGCATGCACAATGTGATATGCTTGTTGATTTACTTTACTTGTGCATTGTTTTTGGTCGAAGCATTATTTGGTAACCAATTTTGATAATTTACTGGTTTACTTGAAACCCTAGGTATCATTTCTAATTGTGATCTAAGAAGCATTTGTTTTGTAATTAGGCAAGTATGTAAGTCGATGAAATGTTAAATGCAATCGCCAAAATAATCACTATGAAACGTGTGAATCACGCAAAAATCTGATACCATTCTATCGTAACTGAATGCAAATACAAAATTTAATGCGAGTTATTACAAAATATGTTTCATTTCTCATAACAATAAATACGGCTTGACCCTGTGGTTTGCTATATAGTAACAACTTACTAGCAATGCTTTCTAACCCCTAACAAACGCATCCAATGTATGTATATACATACAAAGTATTATACCAATATTGGCCATATTGTATATTGTTCATTCTAACATTTTAATAAAAAGTGACATGTGTAAATATGTACAACAAAAGTCTAATGAATAAATCCGGCCCAATGGATAATGTATGTAGAATTAAGCAGAAACATAATCCTACCTGGCACGCGTTCCTCCCTACTCGCACGAGGCGCTACAACAAATGTTGAAACCTATTACTGTTTTATACAGACACGGATTTGTCAAGCAGAATAAATCATGCTATATTTGGTATCACTATCGCTAAGTTGCCTCCCTTAGACAATGTAATCGAAATATTGTGAACTGTTTAGTCAATATGATGTGTGCAGATTCGCACGTTTCCTTGGTGTTCAACACATGTAGTTTCACAGTGTTCTCGACAGTATCGATGAAGTACATGAAGTCTTATCATGCCATCGCCCTGTATAATCGTTTAGTGTCTCGGTACCTTCTCTAAACCTACGATTCCGCTCCCATACAAGTCTGATGCATGCCCAATGTGATATGCTTGTTGATTTACTTTACTTGTTCATTGTATTTGGTCGAGGCCTTACTTGGTAACCAATTTTGATAATTTACTGGTTTACTTGAACCCCTAGGTACCAGGTATAATTATGATCTTAGTAGCATTTGTTTTGTAATTAGGCAAGTATGTAAGTCGATGAAATGTTAAATGCAATCGCCAAAATAATCACTATGAAACGTGTGAGTTACGCGAAAATCTGATACCATTCTATCGTAACTGAATGCAAATACAAAATTTAATGCGAGTTATTACAAAATATGTTTCATTTCTCATAACAATAAATACGACTTGACACTGTGGTTTGCTATATAGTAACAACTTACTAGCAATGCTTTCAATTAAACGCCTAACTATTGCATCCAATGTACTTATACAAAAAAGTATTATACCATATTTATATGCCCTTTTTTCATGTAAATTACACTTAAAAAAGTGCTTGGTTTATGTTTATAGTTGATGTTATATGCGCCCCGTAGATTGCCATTATATGTTTCTATATGAAATTTTAGAATGTTACATTACCTGTTTCTGTTTTTGTTGTCCCACTTGGTCGCTCACTATCATTCGTTCCTGCAAAATCAACGGTGCACGTTTTCATACCAAATTTCTGATTCAGAAAATATCGTCAAAAATAACACAAACTTTGCACGGTTTAGTAAAACGATTAAACATACAGTCCAACCTGTCTAGAGCAACACCTCTTTTGGAAATGCAAATGATCGTTGTTGAGCATTTCATCAAATACCATTGGGAAAAGCAGGAATAAAATGTGGTTTAGAATATGACGGGTTAGTTTTGTTTTATGTGCTAGCTTAAATGTGATGCAATGGTACCGTAGTAAAAGCTAAAAGCATGATCTTTATAATACGGGTATGATAGTTAAAAGTTACGGTAGCAACTCAATGGTGCCGTTTATCGCAAGAAGCTGTTTCCATATTTGGCGTAAATGACCTGCGTGGACATTACAGGGTGACCTACTTATGTACATGATTGGTCGTTGGATAAATATATGTGCTGAGCATAGCCTTTATTTGTACGTCAACTTTCTGATGAAACATTGCAGGTCAATGAATGCATACAGTCGTGTTTGTACTGAGTTTTATTAGGCCATGATAGAAAGGTTCAGGACAATTTGATTTTGACCTGAACACAAAATCGTTGATATAGTGATGTCTTTTCGAAATATGCACAATGTTGTTGATGTTTCTTGTCCGAGTTGTTTTTGTTTCATATTCACCAGGGTACTATTTTATCAAAGCACTTACGGGGATTTACCGACAGCAAAAATTCCCCTGCTGTTGGCCTCGCAACCCTCTTATGTTTTTCACCTACAAAATATCGTGAAGTTATACTAGTCCTCTCTCTTTTAAAACAAATACGGATGGACCAATGCAATAGACTTATTAAGATGTTACATAATTATGCATAATTATAGATATTTTAGACGAGCGTTAATATTTACATTTTCCCTACTGATTCATGTTATGACATGGTGACTTTGTCAGTTACAAACTATTCACACAGAACAAAGACAAGTAGCAGGTCACTGAATTAGCTTTCCATGCCCTTCTGAATAAATGTGTAGCAATTAGTGATGAAAAAGCAGCTGAAAATAACTAATATTGCCGAATTATTACGTTACAAAACTAGCTAAAGCAACATTTTTCTAAACAATGTAAGAGTTATAATTCATGGGTGGGTTTTCCCTTGATAATGCTTAACTACATATATATATAAATGTTTTATAAACCAATGTGCAATATATAATTATAATTTACCTTTTTCCTCCCCCGACTTCGTTACATCTTTTCCTGTTTTTGTTTCTTTTTCATCATTCGCATCCTTTGTTTGTTTTCCACCCATTGTGATGTATCAGTAATGCTGTTCAGATACCTACAAAGAAATCATAAATAGATCTATGAAGAATACATGCATGAATTGGACATTATGGTTGAGATGTCTGATGCTGAGCACGTTGACCCAGAGTGCCAGTATTTCTCTGGTAAAACGAACGGCTCACTTGCGAGACTTTTACGTAGCTAAACAGTTAACATGTGTCTACAAAGACGAAACAAATGGTAGATTCTACCAGTAATTCCCTGGCAAGACACTCGAGATAAAAGGGAAACCCCCTCAGGTATAATGTGTCGAGAACGAATAATTGCTATGAGTTTCAAGAGCTTGTGTCACATTCGACCTAAGATGAATAATGTAGGTTGTCCTTCAAATTAAGTACGTGAGTTATTTGCATACGCATATTTTACAGATGTAGCGATAAGATGTATGAATAAAACCCATCACTTCCCGGTATGGACGTGAATAAAGCCTTTACCCACATCATCTCCTGTTTTAGATTTACCGTCCATTACATAACGTGATATGTGCACTTGTTTGTCCTTGCAATATCACGTTTTCACCGTAAATTGCGTTCATTGAGTGATATTGCATTTTGATTGAACGTGATCATATTTCACATATCTGATTAAACGTCATTAAGGTATGCCCAATCATGTTACCTAGCTTATTGATTGAAAACCCTTAGATAAATTCTACAAAACATTGCAAGAATATAATTATGTAGATAAGGTTACATAATAACTGAATTTGGGATGGTGGTCATATCTTATTATGAAACATCATCGTGATGAACATCACAATTTACATTGATGACATTTGCATGGTTTTCATGCTGACATTTCGCTGGCTTAGAATGAGAATATCGTAACATTTAAATCAATATTTTGGGAAAAGCAGAAACACAGTCTGGCAATCACTCTTTACTAATCATTGTAAACAAGCTTTTTCAGCTTCGGTTTGGTCAACATGACAATTCATGAAAATAGGCTCATAACAAGCGCCTTGTGAAATTGGGTCATCCTGCACTTTTTCGGCGGGGACTTGGACTTTAAATTGTTTCTTTGGTTTATGTGTGGGTATTGCTCAGTGTAGTTGTTTTAGGTGTTTCTGATTTCTGTGCTCTACTGGTTAGGTTGAGTGCTACCTTCCCTGTCTGATTTCATCATACCTTTTTGTGATGTAGATTTCAAATATGCATTAGTCTTATAAAGGTATTAAAGGGCGACCTTCTTATTCTAAGACAGCGATTTGTTCAGTATCACTCCTTATTCAGAATAACTTGTGCTTTATTCATTAACTTTCACTTACATCTGAAATATTCAGAAATAAACTTTGTATACCATTCAGCACAGAACAACACAAATATCAAATAGTAGGATGAGCAGTATATTCATAGGGTTCTTTTCAATTTGAAGTTTAGCCTAACACACTGACCTCATTATCAGACGAAACGAGGTCATTTAAACAACAATGAAGGCCGGACAACTCCAAAGCCTATTACCAGTGGGTAAGTTCTTCGTCAGATGAAAAAATCTCCAAAAATGTTTTTCAAACTCAAACATGCAATTTTCACAACATTCAAATTCTCTTCTACCATTCATTCCAAAAGAAAATAATATTGGAATAATGAAGCTACAGCTCATGTTACAACTGCATCGTATGAATACTGGCTAGGTTAAACAAATACATTTTCACTACATTCCAACTCCCTTCTTCTTTAATACTTTTAGTTCCCAAAGTAAAAACATATTGGAATAATTAAGCTTTTGAGGAGTTGGTTTTGTGCTTGAATACCAAATTTACAAATTTCTATTTGTATATTCTGCAAGGAAATTTGAATATGTTGTTAAATGACAAAAAGTATGTGCCCCAGGTGAGGATCGAACTCACGACCTTCAGATTACTCTATATATTATGTGACTATGAGACTGACGCGCTGCCTACTGCGCTACCGAGGCACCTGACAACTAACCACCGTATCAACATTTTGTTTGATCTGTCCAGTTACCTGTATTTACCTGCATAATGACTAAATAAGACCAAATATATGTATGTTTGGGTTCTTGTGTAGCTCAGTTCATTTAAAAACATTTTAAGTAAAAATCCTACCAGCGTTCATTATAACTGAAAACTTTCCTGTATATACATGTGTAGTGACAGTATTACGAACTACTGCTATGCGTATATATTATATCCACAAGGTTCTTGTAATTCTGACTTTATCCACAATGACCACAATGTGTGGAAAAAAGAGGCATTTGAACACTAACTAACACAGGACAACCCTAGTCTATTAGCAAGATCTACGTTAGATGAACATAAATGTTTTTGAACACGTAAATTCTGATGCGGAAAATGTTTTGAACTTAAACTTGACAGTAAGTGATTGAAACATTGTTTGCACTCTCTTTTGACGGAACTTATAAATAAAACATATTGAATGATAAAGTTTAACGCATGTTAGAATTGCATCTTAGTATCAATACTGGCAAGGAAAAAAACCCAAATAATTTTATGTTTCACTGCATTACAACTTCCCTAACTTAAAAATCTTTGGTCGAAAACATGAAGCAATAATTTATGTAACAATTGCATGATAATCTTAGTATGAATACTGGCTAGGTAAAAATACATTCATTTTCACTACATGACAACTCCCTCCTCTTTTAAAAACTTTGTTCCCAAAGAAAAATCCAAATGAGACATTTAACTCATTTGACAGTTGCATAATAGTCTTAGTATTAATATTGTCTAGGTAAAGCATAAGAACTTATTAAGAAGTTATTAAAAACCAAAAACATGTTTCATCACATTACGTGAATACCATCGACTCACATTATTGCACTCTGGTGGATATCCAAAGCAAAGTATATATGAAGTAAAAAAGACAAAAGATTGTGCCCCGGGTGAGGATCGAACTCACGACCTTCAGATTACTCTATATATTATGTGACTATGAGACTGACGCGCTGCCTACTGCGCTACCGAGGCACCTGGTACACTTACCACCGGTGTCAACATTTTGTTTGATCTGTAAATTCACCTTTATACACCTGTATGATAACAATATTTTTAGACCAAAGACCAAATAATTTATTTTGTGTAACCTTGGGTTCTTGTAAATCTCTAGCATTAAAAAATAAATTCAATTTGCGTTTATGATGTATCTTTATTCTTTAGTGACCGTATTGTATGTGGATTATGTAATGTAACAGTCAATGTTATGCCCACCCGGGGGCGGCGGGTATACAGGGGGAATTACCGGTTCAAATTACTTGTAAATGTTTGATGACACCGTAAGATAATTTGTGAATAAAGTAACATTACCCACGTATAAGTATAAATTAACTTTACTCGCTAGTGTAAATTGTAAGGTTGTTAAAATAAATTGAATATACGTACATGTAATATTTACTTGTCCTATTTATTGTTTTATCTTGAGTCTTGGTGTTATAGCTTGGCCACATTGACACGAGCTTGAGATATTGATTAGCATAATTTAACAGTCGATATATTACCTACGTTTATAACAGCGATTGTATGTTTTCATAATCGAGGAGTATCATGAAGACGCTCGAGATGTAATACAAACATAAATATGAAATACCGATAGTGCAAGATTTTCTTGCGGAATTTGATATATTCAAAGCAAGAACCTTGTAATATATTCTTGCATAAAGGTCATGTTCACGTCAAAATAGCCAAGCTATACCGGAGTAATGCTTTCATGTATATCGATATGTATTGTTATTTTGTATGTGTGCTACATAATATTATAAGCATATATATATTCTTGGCATTTGTTTCAAATCTACTGAAACTTTCTTGTTAGAAATGTTTTTGATCCTTCCTACTGCATACAACTTGCATTGTAATACTGTTCGTCACCACAGTCCTATTACTATCCATGTTTCAAAATAAGCTCTAACTCATTGGTACTTGTAAGACTTTGCTTCGAGTCAGTTTGTTAAAAAGCAAAAACTCATTGCCTTATATGTTAATCGTAGGTACAATTTGTATAAACTACTAAAATCAATTGAATGTGTGCCCAAAGTTTATAAAGCCTAGCATATGTGTCGTGTATTTTACATTTGTATCAACGTGTAAATACAACATTTTGACAACTTCAATATAAGTGTTCGAGTTGTTTTATATAACTTCAGATAACATTGTATGTTTCTATATAACAAGTAGGTTATTGTAACACTAATCAGCGAGTAACATACATGTTTTAATATGCACCAAACATTTAATCTAGTTATGTGTCATATGCAACATGTAAATGGGGTCAACAGACATTGCACTCTCATTAAATCTGACCTATATAATTATATTTCACTACTTTACACTGGATATAGGATCTGGTCACTCTCTGTAAGGGGTCATGTTCATGCGAACAGCTCCATAACATCTCAAAGAAGTTGATCAAATGTTAGGATCTGATTTTAATGAGATAGCGGAGATCGTGGTTATGCCAAATCCACTCACCAACCTTACCTGCCCTACGTTCAAGGTAGAATCATGCCATGCAATATTCATAACGTTCATTCAAGTTACGGAACGTCAAGACAACGTTACGAACGTCCCATCACGTGATTCTACCTTGAACGCAGGGCTATAATGATGTAGAATGTTTTTATATCAACTAAGGTATGTCTCGGAATAACATCCAATAATTGCACACTAACTCTCCGTCCCCGACCCTAGTATACAAACCAAAAGCCCACCAAAACCCATTCGAAAAAGAAGGTACCAAGAACTTTGTGTGAAACGCAGCTTTTATTCAGTTGAGAGTTGACACCATAATAGTTTTGACGTAACATCTAAGGACGAAGCTCACACGCTTAGTACAATGTCATGACCACCCGCCAGATCTCGTAGAGAGGTGGGGCAAGCAAAAACTAAAAACTGCATTTCCTACGAACTTAATTTCGTTTCAATATACATGTGCTAGTTTATAAAAAATGAAATATTATTTGAAATAGAAGGCTTTGAACAAGTAGTTCACAGCTTAAAATCGTTAAAAAGGAACCGTTTTAAACGTAAAATACCCCCTTTAAATCATGCCATGTGTGGGGTAACTGTGAGCTTTTTGTAGATAAACATGCAATATGGATCATAAGTATAGGTTCTTACTAACATTAGATAAATATATCGAAATATTTGTATCGTTACACACAATGACATATCTTAACATATTGGGAGAATACCGAATTATATTTTTTTGAACATGTTATGTTTAAGGTTAACAGTAAGTATGTCACGGAACTTTACCATGGTTTCTATAAAAAGGATGTAAGTGTTTAAAGGAAACACATTTCATTGATGGATATTTGTATACGTCATGAACTTATTATAATAATTATCATATCCTATGCTAAAGGTGTATAACTCCGTAAACAGTATAATACATAAAACATAAAATACATATCGTCAGCATTTTACATGCTCGATAAAGCGCAACATGGGTTTAGCGTCAATGTAAAACAAACTAAAAATAATACGGATTTTCGAACCAGGTTAAAAATAGCCCACATAATGAATACCAAGTCGTCACGATCTTATTTTAGTCACCAGTTTGTTACAAAATTCACCCCTTTTCACTTGTAACTTTCCTTTTTATATACTTTGTATGCATTTTAGATACTATATTTTAACAAGGGTCGATTAAATGTCGCCATAAAATTCCCCGTTAAGTTAATCCAGTATCGGTGTGTTTGACGTACCATACATACATGCATACAGAAAGTTCCCCCATTTTATCTGAACGTTACTTTTTGTTCTGATTCACTTCAGTGTAAAATCACGATTCAACTAAAATATAGCATAACTATTACTTAATTAAGAAACAGTGATATAAATAAAGACTAGGAACATGTATTTGTATTTCGAAAGTAGCAGCATAAAACGATAGAAAAAACGTTTATTCAACAATGAATACTGGTATAGATCTGTCAATATACACACAAATACTCGACCATGCTGTGTACATAAACATACAATCAAATAGATCTACTAGAAGATAGTCCAAAGAGCGATTGAATCAATGTAAAAGTTAATATATTTACCTTGGAAGACCATAAGGCATCCTGGTCGTTTCTAAACAACCAGGTAGATCAACAATTCAAATCGAGGCTTGAATAACACAGATAGCGTAAAAAGTTTACCACAAACTTGGACCAGGAAGTGATTTAGATAAGCTCAAATATTCACCCACAATGCACCATTGTTGAGTTGGTTATTATCCATACTAAGTATTGTATTATCAACATGACCCTCGCTGCACATGTGTGCAGCCGATGTGTATATATCTATATGATCGGTTTTACGAATTCAACTCTCCCGTGTTAGAACTGCATTTGGATTTCAAGAAAAGAAATACTGATATAAAATCAAATAGTATTGACCATACGAGACAACGGTTTTAATTAGCTTTAAACTATGGATGAGGTCAATGCACCAATCTCTTCTTCATGTGGATTCCTTCTTCATCAGACGTTTCGGCGCTGTCCACGATATCTTCCGGAGGGGCGCCGGCCTAGGGTGTTTAAATCTCGACCAGAGATTGATTAGTGGTCATAACCCCCTTTAGGCTGATTCCGTTGTCCTACAGTCACCGCAATCGCCTGTCTCATTGTCATTCCAGTGATGCAAAGTACTCCGAATGCCTTCAAGAGTGACTGCCTGGCAATGCCTCGACTGCCAACCTCAACAGGGCGGTTCCAGATTTTCCAAAACATTGCATATAGTGATGTAAATGGTTTGGTTCATAGCACATATAGTAGGGTCCCAACCCTTACTATACCACGGTGCTATCGCCTAAACATTGTTTGTTTTCAAGTAATACTGACCCGGTGTTGATAGGCACAGGGTTGCCCGGCATCAACAGATGTTCAAATGCGTTCGATTGGTGGCATAATGAGTTCAAAGTTGCTAAATTGAGAATCACAAGAATCCATACATACACCTATGTTTGGTCTTATTGTCATTATACAGGTAAAGTATAGATGAACACTTGCAGACTATGATCATGTTGTTTATTCGCTCTACATGTTTCATTGCTGGAATAGACGAGTGTCTTGGTAATGGAGTTTGCAAACTAATTTTTGTTTTTACTTATTATTACATACTGATCTTGTTGTTGCGACTGCATGACGGACTTCCCTCTTCACGCTTAAATATTCTCCTCTGTGTCTTCTGTCAAGAATGATGTTTGCCAGTACATTGGTACATTGCTTAAGTTGGTTAAACCTGGACATAGTGACTTTATAGTCGCTTAGGTCTTTACGAGGTAGGCCTATCACGTATGTCATTCTATAGAAACCTCGTATCTGCCCAAGATCTGTAGGATGAGATCAAACATGATGTGTGCAGTGACCTCTGTGATTCTCTTAATGGCTTCTGGTGGGATTTTGTTAGGTCATGGAGCTTTTCTGTTTTTTTTTTTTTGTTTTTTTTTTATATCTTATCAACATTTGTTCAACCAGCGTAATATCTTCCGAAACATAGCTGGGAACGTGACTAACCACGGATATATGAGGATGCTTGTTAACAGCCTTTGTGATTTCCTAATTATTAGTAAAAATGTCAGATATGGACCCTCTCCTACGGACGGGTATTTTTTACTTGTGTCCCATACAGGAGTTCATCTAAGCGCGCTTTTCAGCGACATTTTAAAGTTCCCAGTGAAATGTGACGCCGGTTAACCTCTGTTTGGTCAGCAAATGTTTTGGTATTACCCGAACACATTAACACGATCCTCTTCAACATTTTTCTATGTAAGCAGTTGATTGCTTGTCCAGTGTTGTCTATATTTAACATTGTGCAATTAAAACTCGTCCAAAGTACAGTTTTCTTGCGGAAATTGATACATCCCTTTAAAAAACATGTGTAGACGTGGTATTCCAAATGAGGCATTTAGACGGGTGGAATATATGGCTTTCTCTGGGATTGACCGACATTACAACGAAATTAGACCAAATAACCATGTTCGATACTATAAATTTCCTTCCTGGTAGAAAAATTCCACATGCATGGTACGTAATACTTGAAGTACGTAATTATGTATTCATACATAAGTATTTTCATCCGTACCGGGAAATATCATATGACAATTAATGAATTAATGTGTCGCTACTTCAAGTGGTTCGAACTGATGAAGCAGGTCGCTATGTTTTTGTGATATAGATTTCTAATCAACTTGGAATCAATACAGTTTTATATGAACTGATATAAGTTGTATGTATTATGATAGGTGATGTTTCTCACTGACTAAACGCCTTTTCTACATCCTAGTTCTACCATCCCATGCATGGTACACATGCAACAATGTATAACTCATTTTTATTTTATTAGTACTTTGCCTGCGTTATTGATCCACGAAGACAACACATTCCAAACAATTATATTACCAGGAAACACAATTAAATATCGTGAAATATATTTATATAGAATAAAGTATACCTTAGAGCTAAATGCAAACATTCTATCTTATTTACTAGGTAAACATGTTCTGTTCTGTTCTGTTCTGTTCTGTTCTGTTCTGTTCTGTTCTGTTCTGTTCTGTTCTGTTCTGTTCTGTTCTGTTCTAAAGTACGTTAATATTTACGGAACACATAATTATGTGTATGATAAGTACGTTTCTAATTTAGGAATCATCTTGTCGTATGAGTCAGTCATTGTCGTCATTTTTTTAATTTAAGGACAGCAATAACTCATGTTCGGAAGTAGATTCAACAACCCCTTAATTGGCAATATAATTTTTTATTACATTTATATAGTCATACCCATACTTCCATGATACGTATTTTATAAGAGTCATTGTGAACTATAAATAGATATTATAACCAAAATAAATTTTACATACAACTGAAGTTATGTTTATAAGCACAAGCATTGTGTATTAGTAATCAACTTATCTACTTAATACTGAAAATGACTGATATTTCTTGAATAAGTTTGACATGCATGCCTAAATATCTAATGCGTTCGTGATATTTCTGTACATGAAGACCCTCATCTTAGTATTTACATTAAATAAATATAAAACAAACACCCGGTCTTCTAAGTTAATAATTTTAAACCACAATATTATCAGTACAAATTGTAAAAATGCTAATGATGCGATGGTCCTTTTTTAAAGATTTTACCGCAATTTGATTTCTGATGATGAAAGAGTTAGGTGATCAGCATATTGTTGCTATCGAAGCTGGTTCCAATACCATACAGAAAATCAAACGTAATGTCAGCGGCGCCGGACTTCAAATTATGTAGATCGACAATATGGCACTATCATTTTCATGTCTTGGACTTTCTAATTTCCACTAAATTATTTTTCAATTTAGCGATCCATTGTAATATTAAAAGAGAAATTGAAGCATAGAATAAACAGAAAATTTGTATATGTTATTAACAGGTACAGTAACTGCGAGCTTTTTACTAAAACATCTTATATTCTTTATTGTGGTGTGAAATTTGTGCTGATAAATGTATATATTGCCACATATTTATGTAAGATCATATTGGTTTCACCCTTGATCTAAAAAAAATGAATTTACGCTACGCTTAATAATACTGATTCCTGTGATCACTAAGTGCAATAAAATTCAATATTGCACCAAAATCAACTGACCAAATATCCTCTGCGTATTATAGTTTGCATTAGTAGTATTTAGACTTATATTTTAACCTTGCTGTTTGTAACATGACTGCATGGTTTGACGTATATAAGGAGGTACCTATTGAGATGGTGTAGAGTATGTTTGCTCAAACTCGGAAGACTTGACGATATATTCAAGGGGTCATATAAAGAACTCTAGCAACGGACCAGGAAGCCAGGTTCTATACTTCCCGTATTTCAATCAAGTCAAATAAAAATGTATTTATTGTCGGGTTCGGTTAAAATAAGCTCATATAATTACATACCGTGTATACTCCTAAATCAGGAAAAAATCACAAATATGTGCAAACAAGGAAGAAAGGCACCTGGTACTTATTAGATATTATAGTTTATCTTCATTATATGTTTTCCTGGTTGGCTGTGTTAGTGTATACCGGGTTACATAGTTGTATCAGATTGTGAAAATACTTATTGTATACCTCCATATTTTTTACTATAGTCTACCAATATTATACATGTAGTTTAATCTAAGATATGAAAACGATGATGTTGGGGGACTCTATTATTTATAAATGTTATGATGCACGAACTTCGTAGATTAGTCAGGAGAGGTTCAGCCAGGGACAAAACACTACCAAGACCAATGAGAAACAATCAGTTGTAATCATAAAACAATGCAATGAAATCCATGAGTGGGTATATTCAGTATAACTCCCTAAATACTGACCGAGCCCAAGTATGGACACTTGTCAAAATCCTGCATATACATGTAGTCACCACACCTAAGTTTCAAATTCCTAGACCCTCATTCGTTAATCATAGGTTTGTATTTTCAATTAAACAAACATTGCATGGTTTTTAATCTTAACCATTCACGGGTACATATTCACGAAGAGCTTGTCAGAGTCAGACCCCGGTCACTTCTACCAATTAAAAGCACCTCTGATATAATTACGGTCGAATTTCGGTAGTCGTACATCAGAATACCTGGTACTACTTCGGATAAGTGACCCGAGGCTGGGTTAAAATATAGTACATGTGTCAAATCAACTTTAATGTTCTTCCGTACAATGTAAGGATCATGTACTCGGGTAATTACTGAATTGATCATGCTGCAGTGAATCACGATTCCTTTATTTACAGTCCTGCTGTATTACACCCACATCAGGTTCGGTGTGTATAAATCGAAATATGACAAATTGAAGGCGAATAGCTGAGTAATACAGTATCACTATATACCCAAAACCATCGTACGACTTGTCTATTGAGACTACATATGGGCTGCATATCTGTGATAAAGTCACACCAACCCGAAAATAATAATTAAAGTGCATGCAATACACATATCGCACCACAATGTACAATAAATACACCCGGTTACATTGGGTGTGCGGTACGACCCTCCTACAACCAATGCTCGTGTCATTGTTTCGAAATATACTTCTGTCAAGTTTTAAATTACAGTAACTGTTACAAGTGCATGTTTTTGTCCCATCCTAAGTTCAACAAATATGATACACTAGTATTATCTGACCGTGATAATCGACATGTGTTTGTTCATTGTGCAAGGTTGTATACTACTGGTATTTGAATATTCTCAGTACAGAACGCGTGTCAATGTGAAAATGTTTGATAAACTGATATCTAAAGTATATTAATTTATTGAACGAATTGTATTTCCTTTTTTGTTTTCTCCGCTATATACACGTAGTGCTAATGGTAATGATAAAAGGTTATACTAGTTATCTAATTACATAAATGCCTATTTTTCCTTGTGTTATGTTGCTCCTCATTCCCGGGCAAGTCCTTGACCAATACATTAAATTCATTATTGCATATGCTTGTTACTATGAATGTTATTGTTCATGTACATCAAAAGATAATTTCATACATTTTAATTGTTCATGTGAAACCATGAACACATGGAAACTTTGTATACATGTATATACATGCAATGTACACTAACAATGTATGTCACATAATATATGTTTCACGGACAGGAAGTATCAATATGTTACGAGCAGGACATGTTATGGGTTGGCTCGTCCTTGGCCGTCCCTGTGTATCTGAAAGACAGATAGAAACTGGTATAATCCAAATGTATGTCAACCGACATACAACAGCCGTGTTAATCCGATAATAACATACATGAAACCAGTTTCTTTAACCATTGACACAAATAGACCAACATAATTATTAGCTTTCTTAAGGTTAAATGCGCATGTGCGAACTTCCGTGATCGGAAAAAGACCATTTTCTTGGAAGAAGAAGCAACAACAACAACCGGTACAGATAAAGAAGACGAGAGTTGACTTGGTTGTTTGACCAATGAGCGGTCATGTAACATAACGATACACGCAACGATGTAAATATAGAACCTAGGTGACACAGTTCAGTTTCGTATATTGTTATTATTTCGTTCAGCCAATCATTTGAATAAGCTTTCCACAAGTGAAGAAACATTATGCAAATACCAACCATAATTAAAACAAATACAACAACATGTATTAACAACCAGAAGATAGAACTATGATCTATTGCAACAAGCAAACCCCGATGAACTGTCATGTACAGTTCAGATTAAACTGGGTACATGTTTCGAAGTTGGTTCCCGAAGCAAACATAATCGGATGCATTGTATATTGCATAACTCTTTGACGAATCATTGCATTGTCGATGGATAATGCTAGCTTCCTCTATTAATTATTAAAGCAAGTCGTTGCAACTAATACGGAACCCTCTGTACGGCGGATACCTGGGTAGCCACTATTCATATTGAAACCACAGGGGAACTGACGGTTATGCACCATCCACATACCAATTGCACACCCAGGCAACTACTGTAAGTTTTATGCACTGACTTAATGGATGGTGTTTTTGTATGGCTGATGTGGATTCACTGTTACTGTGTAGGTGATAATATCTAGAACTAGTATTAGTTTATATTGTAAAGTTTTCAATGTCGTCATATAATATCAAATATAGAACATACTTCAAATAGTTTCTATTTATGGATAAATTCTATGAAAAACAACGTTTTTCCTGAACAGCTTGTCGAAACAGAAAGGGGGAATCTTAATATAGGCTACAACTTCCGGCCAATTTAAAGCGACAACATCAAGGTCCGTCATTGGTCGTATTTTACAATGAGTGAAAATCCAAAATGCCCATAAACGCAACGTCAAGATGAATGCTTAATGACATACAAAAAATACCATTTGTAGGAACATCTGAAGAAATACAAATTGTTTTTATTGACGCACCATGTTGCTAATGTCCTTTACAGAACATGTAAATACCAGTACATTTGTATATAGGCGACAATTCAAAGAATGATTGGATTAGAAGTGATTTTAACATCAGAGAAGAACGCGATTATAAGAGGTTTTTTAACATCAGAGAAGAACGCAAGCGACCACTGGAGACATTGGCACAAAATATGAATGTAAGTTTATACTATTTTAGATCATATAAGATTAGCATAATTATGTAAGATATGTGTAAAACTATTGTCCGGGGAAACATAGTCTATTGTTTTGTAATACGTGATGTTCTTGAATGTATACTTATGTAAGAAAATCAGTTATCAATGTTCAAGGGCTCTTTTCAGCTGTTAAGCCGCTCAAGCACATTTTGACATTTTAATATCAAATGTTTATAGGGTAAACAAAATATTTGTTTACATTATAATCCAAAACTAAAATAAAAACATTCGTCACTTTGGCTGTAAATTGCAACTGTATGCAATATCAGTTCTTTAGATTACTTAAGACCAGAAGCATCACTAACATACCACGTAGGAAACTTAAAACGAAAGTGAACAAGTGTAACTTGAAAAAGGAAGACAACAATCAAATAAAGAAACAGCAGAGCTTGTATTTAAAGCGTAATGGGGACAATACACAAAAGGAAAATCGTGGACTATAAATTGAATGCAAATTGCAAGGACAACACTAAACATGAACAAGATATAAAAAGAAATTGAACAGCTACATAAAAACAAGACACCCTACTTTAGTAACATGTCGCATCAAGCAATCAAACATATTCGGAGCTAGAACCAGTGTAGAGTTTTGTCCAAAATATAGTCTGGGAACTTGACTTACTACTGATTTATGAGAACAAGAAACGAAAACAAATAAAGATTCAGAGGAAACTGAATACATGTCTTATTGAAATAAACGAAGCATCTTTGCTTGGGCTCATATTCAACGTGCGAAAAGGGCACACATCGTTGGCTTAGAATGAGAAGGTCGTAACTACCAAATCAATATTTTGAGAAAAAAAGAGAGAAAAAAACAGTTTGACAATCACTCTTTACTTATGGTAATACAAGCTCTTTCAACATCAATTTGGTCGTTTTGGGCTAGAAAAAGTTCCATTTGACGGTGAATAATGGTTTGTGTTCACGCATGTATATGAACATGCACATAATTCCTGTGTACTAGTATAATGTCTTATCAGCCAATTGTTATATATTATTTGATCACATTCACATAAATAGCCATGATGAACTGATGTGGTCAGTATGATGCAATCCTCACATGTCGTTATCTATGAGTACAATAATCAAATGCGACGTAAAACTCATAGTAATGTGAGATCATTTAAGCTCTAGAAATTCTAATTGGTAATTTCTAGTTCAGTATCTTCCGAAATCCATTTGAATAATTTTATTAATTTTGTAATGATCGTTGGGTGCCTTAATGGCAGAATATGTTGGATATAATCATGGTTTAAAACAAACACAGAAGGTAAAGTATTAAGTTTAAATATCAATTTTACTGGCATAATTGTTCCAGTCTGGTTACGAATGCTACAGTTTGAAAATACGTTACGTGTCCCTGGTCTGATTCTAAGTCGCTATTCGAATCTTCTAAACATAACACTTCTTAGACGGTTTGGGTAAGGTGCGGATTGTAGAACTAGCCACTAAACCGTTCACATGAAACATTTTATAAATTGTCATTTTTTCATATTATTGTATGTATAATCAAATGTCGCAAATGACCCTATGGATATCATGAGCGTGAATTATGTCCTTATGAAAAGTGTAAATTTCATGTATGTTCAAAATGACTTGTATGAAATGTAATATTAGGGGGGGGGTCGAAACATGAGTGTATTGGTTCCTGTGTGTTCCTTTTCTATGTGTTCTGGTTCCTGTATGTGAAGCAACCCATACATGAATAAATGCAATTTGCAATTTATATTTTACGTAAGTCCAGAAACTATACATGACAGTTGAAAGATGATGTCTTCCTGAATCGATATACGTATCATACATAATACAAGTTAATAAACTATGTTTCACAATTGACCTAAAATCAATTAATATAAATCTAAGATAAAGGTCTTAGCTTTTACTATAAACAAGTTGTAACTTGTTTTACGATCGACCTAAAGTCAATTAGTGTTAACTGTAGAAAATATAAAGTCATAGCTGTAACACTAACTTCAGGAAGTTCAAAATCAGTTCTCATGTCCGCTTGGTGATAATATCGCCATGTGTATTAGTAATCAATTATATATATCCGCATTTATATATTAAATTATTTACTATTATAGTGCAATACATTCGTATCCGGAGGTTGCACTTTTATTGCTTGTTTTCGTAACATTTGAACGATTAAGTACCAGAATGCTCCCAACACTTATGTTTATCTTGATAGTTCACTGTCACAAAATACCGTAAAAACCCCCTCAACAAAGTTATCAATATGATATAAGTATGCACAACAAACCAGTTAACATAAACAAGTGCTAAGCCTAAAGCGCACAATAGTTCAACTAGTCCCGTCCATAATAAACATTTGAATTAAATACAATACATCAATGCCAAGGGAAAATACCTTTTAACTAGGTTCATCAAGTTATTTTGGCAACTGAATGGTTGTTAGTAGATTAGCCAGTACACATGTAAGAAATAACTATGAGTGCCGTACGTTCCTGACAAGTATCCTTGTGAGAATTATCCGTTAAAACATATCTATAAACAAGGCATGTTATAAATCGTTTCGACAAACTAAATATTGAGGAAAATATTCTAAATTCTACATTATTTTGGAATTATACATTATCTCAAATCACAAGCACAAGCACGAGCCACAAGATCGACCACATTGTGCAAGAAAAACACGTCGCTGAATGCAACATAACACCCAAATGACCCATCAGATAGGACCAAACCACAAAGACGATCAAATATCACAAGCACAAACCACGAAGTAACACATTTAATTCAGAGACAGCATGTGTGTCCATTTAGATAGAAATGAAGCCGCCTTAATTAGGCTGGACTACATACGAGTATAACAAAATAGCAGATACAAAATATGACCACACAATCATTACGTTGACCATAGACGTAATTAACCATAATGAGGATAAACGTATTTATAGACTTTAAAGTTTTATTCAAAGTTCAAACTATTTATCATAATTGAATTGTCGAGTAGTTGGAGGAGAATATTTCGACAGTAACACGTGTTTCAAAAAACAGACGGGATTGGAAATTTTCACATACACTTTATGTACAACTCTTTCAAAGCAAATACTTGGTATATAGTGTACATATGCTTGTTTGGTCAAAGATGGTCTAATACAAATACAAACGCCCTTAGAACACGAATTCCGTATGACATAAAACATGTCCGATCTGTTTATCTTGAAATTTGTTTTGGGGATTTGAGGTTTTTCATGGAAAACTGTTTACTATAATCGGTAATAAATAAACGTCGACAAAACGTAACCATTATTCAGAGAAATAATAAGGCCTTACCAATTCAATTATTCGTTTAGTGTCTAGACGGATTGGTTTGGGAATCTTGGCAAAGCAAAAATCCACACCAAAGTTTGTTACTTCTTATACCTTCAAAATCAATTTAGATATTGCTTTTTATTACTTATCGCCATCATGTCCCCAAACCCCTACATAGCAGTATGTTTCACACATACAAGTTTTCTGTTATTTCTTCATGTTATCACGATTGACAATGCTCTGAAAGCTATATGTGTTGGGTATATAAGAATGAGCATATAGACGTTGTTATGGCAAGTGTTTTTCGAGAGCTTCGTGTTTTTTTGTCTCGGGATTGCTAGATCAATTTTCGAACTTAGGGTGGACGTTAAATGAAAAGACAAGTTGGTATGGCCTAATCTCAATATCCTTAAACGTAAACGGTGTACGTAATTCAATAAATTGCGTATTACCGGCATGCATTGTCATGCACTAATAATTATATACGTGCATTGAGGTAATGATTTAAAACAATGCGTTTTTATAACTTATTTTGAGAATAGGTTTAACCAAGTTAGAAAGTATCACCGCAAAATGTGCAATTGTGTTTTCCCTAAATTAGTTTAGGTAATACCAAAGCAATAATTTTATAAAGTGCGGCTAAGACTTACAACACGGTCTGACAAGGGAAACAGTATACCGTGCTGCTACATATAGGTACAGGTTGAGAACACTTATAGTCGCCTCAACAATTAGGCGACACTAAAAAGATTGAGTAAAACACTTGCATCTCAAAATGATATACGTATATTGTTTGCCAGACCAGGAACCATCAGTATACAAGTATGTACCAATTACGAATGTGTGTGATTTGTTACAACTTCTTTTTCCATAAATGTGCTCCAATAAATACTGTCTCACAGATTGAGTGATTTTTTAAAAAAAGTATAATTTTCTTTCCAAATTAAATAGTTATATAATAGAACATTGTTGACTGTTGATTCAAGAAATATTTCTTTTTTTGAGTAATATTATTCACTATATCGGTCTGTTAACATAAACAAACTTCAGTCTAAACATTTATCAAGTATTTGGTTTGTTTTTAAATTCGTTTTCATCACATGCGAGTAAATGTCAGGCAATTTAAATGAGTGTAGTCTAAAATTCTATACCGCATTAAGACGGTATAGAAATATTGAGGTAAAATACTTAAATAATTGCACAATCCTGATGTTTCACGTGTTATATTTATATCAGTGTGCTTATTTATGGAATATACAGGCATCTATGCCAAAATATAGTGAATATTTAGCAATTTTATTTGAGTTTTGCTATACGCTGAAACGTCACACAGTCCCTTTAACATAACTTCTATGCCAATTTGCCACAAACTCTATTTCTATTTCTAATGTACTTTCACTTTCGTATCTTGAGACCAGAATTTCTGAAATCCAGTACATCAGTTCCACTTGTACAACCATGTGACGTTTGATAATACCTACGACTATAGTTTCCAGCTAATGCAACCTTATTTCGAGCTTCAACTGTGTAGCCATTATAACAATATACGTGATCAAGGAAGATCTTCTTTCCAATACACCAGTATCTAGACTTGTTGTTCTAGACTTGTTGTTCTAGACTTGTTGTTCTAGACTTGTTGTTCTAGACTTGTTGTTTTACCACCTTATACTTATCTTATCATCTAGAACATAAGGCAACTTACCCTAGAGTATTTACGTAAGACTAATTCAGACCGAACATTATACGTCTGAACTGAATTATTGAGGACGCAAAACTATCTATGACCTCTTGTACTGCCATTGGGGACCTGGCACCTGTTCCAACGATTCCTATACACAAAGCGCTCGTAACTGTTGCATTACAGAAATAAATTACAAGATCAAGTTGGCCCTAAATCCTTATACGACTTTTAGACTTATACCAATGTTAAATAATCCTTACACCATTAAATGCATTCGGTCACTTGGCCAAGCACACATCTAATGAATGTACCCCTTCTTATGCATTTTCAAGCACATATTAATTAATTGCCCCTCTCCCCGGGGTCCCCCGGATCCCCAAACAAGAGTATAAGGTCCGACTCCCTTACATACCTCGTGCCCCCACTCAGAAAACCTGGATTCGGGCCTGAATTATACGACTGCAGCTAAGGTTACCTGTAATTAAGATTGCTTTCCTCATTCATCAACTAAAGTATCATCTTAGTTACTAGAGCATGTAAATATAAAAATATCGCTTAGGAAACTCTGAGATCATAGTAGCGGCGGGAAAACCCCACGATACGGAAAACCGCCAATGACCATGAGCACATCACATGCTTGCAGCCCGAGGGATATACTAATGATGTACCGGCGTGTATTTGTGAAGCTGACTTCAAATGATATCCTAATTAATTAATTGGCAAGAGATAGACAAATGACATCAGACTACAAGAATGTGTGTTTATTTTGGAAGATGGTGAAATAAACAATACATGTATTATACGAGCTCGTACATACTCCAAGTATTGATTTTATATCGAATATAACCAGTATTAAGGGGTATGTGGATTATTGTTCCATTTATGTACCATAATAATAATAAAATCCTTATTTGAAGTTATAGTTGATCCTTTGTGATTAGTCTGGATTGCGTACTGATCAATTCCATCGCCAAGTACCAGGACTGGTTGCTACAACCGTGTATAGTAAGTTACTTATAAGTTCTAACTTACTTTCATTTTCGGTATGGTGTTAATTCAGGAAATATACATGTACTCATAGAAATGAGTTGGTAGAACATTTAGATTACTTTACATTAACATACAAAATTAATGCTTCCGGTTTCATTGGAATATGAAATAATGACATTGGTGAATAAATTAAAACAGAACAGATTAAATAAACGGGCATTGTATCTACCCGTATATCTATGTAAAGATTAATGAGATGTAAATATTTATGAAAAAAGTATCCATTTCACGTGTGTCGGTATTTTCGATGATTTTCTTGAAAATGCTAAGTTTCGAAATCAATACCTATTAAACATAAGTATTCATTTTGCACTCCTTCATTTATACGGTAAAATAAGTTATAAATTATAATTATACAAGGATGGGCTTCTTAGAAATTAAGGATGGTGTACATATCAGAGTTCCTTATTGCATGTACAATAAATATAGACAGAACATTGTATGCATGCCATTTGACCTGACAACGATCCCAAATATATTATCAGTGAGTTGTAGCATTCGTGGAATCCCTATGCTGACTTGGTTGTTTTCGATATTTTCCGACTTTCCGAGAGGGTGAGACAGTCGTATTTAAGACCTGGGCTAAGTTTTCCCTTTCGTTTGTGCGTGCACTTGAGCACAGTTGATAAACTTTCTTGGAGACTGTGAGTTGATTATCATTCATGTTTAACAAAAAAGTAAGAAACATATTTAGGTTAACGTATTACTTATAGCGTACTGCACAGTGCTGACCATCTGGGTTTTTCTAGTCGGATATGTTAATATTATAACCATTTACCGTTTATTTATAGCAAATCGGCATATAAGAATCAAAAAGAGGTTTGTAAATTTTGAACACTTTTGTCTGATGCCTGGTAATAGACCCTTTCAAATTTGATAGAAACTGGCAAATCGGCCGTTGAATATTAGTACTATTTCTGTAATTAATAATGTCCTGTGAAGGCACAATCACGATTATGATACGTTTTGTAGCATCATACTTTATAAGGGTAAACATATTTTAAAACATTTATTTTAAGTTTTAACATTTAGATACTAGTAATCGGTCTTGCCTTTTACGCATTGTCATGGTGATTCTTGATTTATATCATATAATTATAGAAATATTGCGATGTATATCATCGTTCGTTCTATACTTAGATCATTTTTTTCTAAGAAATTATTTGAATATAAAAAGCCACAAAATATAATTATTATATTCGACAAATCAGAACATAATGTTCTTCTGTTGAGCCTGACCGCTTTGTTCTATATAGAAACAATATGCATTTTGTTGACAGTGGTGTATTGTTGATGAATAATAAAATACACATGGACTCACGCTAAACTGATGACCTATGTCTTTTCACAGAAACAATTACACAATACAAGTGAAAAAAATCACCCAAGGTGGTGATTGAGTATATATTTTATCCTGGTTAACAATATATTTTTGTGATTAAGGAGTATTCATGTTTTCATTGTTTATGAGATAATTTTCATTACGTGTAGATACTTGTTAATATCAATCAATTACAATGAAATGGATTCATAATGAATTATGGTATGCTTGTTATCGTATTGTTAAGTTTTATTTATGTCAAACAATGCATATACATAAATATTCTAGCCATGCCTACGTTTTGATATTGTAAGTACATTTTTGTTATATATTTTGTTTAGTAAAATTACTCTTTAGTACCTTAAACGTAATAATAATTATGTGTTTAAAACAAATTTAATTTGTAATGTTATTTAAATTATTCATTTATTGACATTGTATAAATACGTTCAGAGTTACAAGGTTAAAAAACTTTATGATTATTCTTCACTTATACCATAAATAAATGCAGCAATTGAGAATGCCGAAATGACAGCAATTGAGGGAAATGAAGTTATTGTAATTTTATTCAAGTATTATAAAACTATATATACAAATAAAATGTAGAAACAATTATAGGAATAGGAATAAGATTTTTCACGGTGGGTCTAACAATTGAGTGCTGATGCTACAAGTGCGTTAAAATGGTGATACAGTATGGTGATAAACAGTATGGTGATGTTCTTAAAATTGCCTTCTTTGTATAAATGAAACTGTTTGGACCAAATTGGTACGTTATCATACAAGGACGAATGGGTGATACTGTGATATCAGTATTTTCTGTCTTGCAGTAACCGCAATTGGAACCTTAAAACTGACACAAAATATTTCTGTTGGTGGGGGGGGGGGCATACCCGAATATTGGCATCAATGCTAATATTGGATATCGGGACTTAGTAGCGTGCATAAACGTTTTAGCAGGCTACATGAATACGTACAAGGATTTCAAGGAAGCAAATCGGCTAAGATAATTTTTCATTTGCGTTGTGCTTTTTAAAAAAAATACTTAACCATAGACCTTTTTGTAAGGTATTAAAAGGAATATAAATATAGGGGACATATTTGGTTTACTAGAAATCAAGGAATACTAGCACACAGCAACGAAATGATAACGTGATAGCATTGACACAAGGCACACACAATGCTAACATCTTATTCACCATAGTTTCTTTGAATGTGATTTATTAGAACTATAGTATCAGTGTTATTGGAGAAACAGTTCGGACGATAGTAGTGGTTCTACGGGATGCTTACACAAGCGCGTTTAAACATTTTAAGTGGCATGTGGCATCATATTCTTCACATTATATTATGCATCAACAACAAAATGGCATGACTATAGGAATTTTACAGGTCTTAGATATAAATAATATGCAGTTAAGGTATGCTTATGTTTTAAGTAATAAGATTAACCGAACATAGTGAGTATTAACTATGTTTTCCTTATTTCTGTACACCAAAAATTGGTAAAATTAGTCAGACTATTTTGGAGAGTTGGCTGTCCATTTGTTAACATTAACAAGCCAAAAATATCGCCCGACTGGGAAACCATACCATTCATTTATTATGTTCAGGTCAATTATTGGCGACACTCGTCTTTGTGGAAACACGTGTCTTATTTATCATAGCTGTTTTAAACTATGACATACATTTGTGCCACATTATACATACCTGGATGTCAAAATGTTTGATATGCATGTAAATATATACACATGAGTGTATGTGGGTAGTTTTACGGGATATTTTATTCATTTTATTAAAAATAATATTAATTCGTGTCAAACTTAACCTGGAAATGTGCCATTCTTGCATTGAATTTTTATTTAAAAAGGTGTCCATATTTTTATTTCTTGCGCAATAAGTGCACACATTGCAGGAAGGGAAATTCTTTACAATTATTTATATTTTGAAATGCATATGAATAAGCTAAATTTTACACTGTATACCATATTTCATTGGTTGTTGAGTGGGTATATACGTATACTATAGCTATAAATAGAACAATTTATCTAGGACATGGTATTATATTATATAGGACGATTGGAAAACACAGTCATAACCAACGTGTCTATACATTGCATCACGATTTTATTTCAAATACAAATTTTCACGTGAACAAATTTAAATGCCAAGTATTTCCAAATATAACTAACCCTTATGCCCTAATAAAATTAGGAGGGACCAAAATCGGTCAAGTATCTACCTATGAAGATTCAGTATCAATCCAACAAACCCTGTAAACAGTTTAACTGACCTTATTTTGAAATACAAATGTATAGGGATCGTTATCCTATCAATAATTTACAATATATGACCATATACGACCTACTTTGTCAAGTTATGTGTAACTTCTAAATTATACATTCAAATCATGCCACATATCTAACCGTTACTCACCATGTATCACATGTATTAATACATGTCCCCTTCAGATATTGTTTTAACTATTCCAATAATTAATTGAACACATTTTTTTTTTCAAAAGAAACTGATCTACATACATGTCATATTATTCATTAACTTCCTGTGTATAGGGTCGAAAAATTAGTACAAAACTATACCTTCATGCTTATGACGAAGCTCATTAAAACCATTTTCCGTTTTAGACCTGGAAAATAACTTCCCGCACGTCTGAAACGGTGCCAAATAACGTTGGTAATAAAACTCAAGACTTTTAGTCAAACATTGGTTGTGTTGTGGTCCTGTGTCCTCAAAACGAAAGTAGAATCTTGCGCAGTTTGTATCGATAACATAGGGAAACCACGTGTTCGCGGTATACCAAGAAGCTCCTAGTTTAGAAATGACGAATTATCACACAAATCTTAACACAAAGCAAACACTAACGGTGATGTTTGTATCTTGAACAAGATGTTGTGTTTTTATTTAAAAAATAACAATATGTGTAACTTTGGCCAACATTATTTTACAACGATTCAAGAAATGGGAATTACTTAGATACATGTTGTATTAGTGAATACTTTATTTTTGATATTTTAAAATGAGGAACATATAAGGTACGTATTACCCACGTGGAATGGCTTACTAATATACCTCGTACAGCATTATAACGTAAATATCGATGGCTTTAGTATTAGAAGGTCGTAAGTGCCACTTACTATCTTTTAAGATTCATACATATTTAGAATAAGCACCACAAGGCGCTTGTTATGAACCCATTTTCATAAAAATCTGAACTTGTCATGTTGACCAAGTTGAAGTTGTAAAAGTTTGTTTTGCCACAAGTAAAGAGTAAATGTCAGACAGTTTTTCCGTGTTTTCTCAAAATATCGATTTGGTAGTTACGACCTTCTAATTCTAAGCCATCGATATGTACGTTCATTACAAATCGTGTACATAACCTTCAGTGTTCCGTTAAAAAGTATGGTAGGTCTTAACACAATCTTTCATAATCATTATTCTATAAGAAAATAACAAATTCTCTAACTGATATCGATTGGGTTTTTTTATTTTGAAATCAACATTCAATGCAATCATTATTTGTTTCATTGAACTTACTCATAACAAGTTATACATACATTTACAAATACATGTACATTATTACAAACAGTAGTCACTAAGACCACCCTTGTAAGAAAACCAGAACAACACTATTTGTTTGCTCGTACGATAGTTACATAAATATTGTTTATTGTAATATTTATTTTTCATAATCATGTGACTGACATTTTTGAATAAACAATGTATTGATTGACCGACTTCTTAAGTACTACAGCAGACGATTTTTCTAGCCATAATCTCGAATGTTCTAGACATATAAATTATGTGTATGATCGAGTAAAAAAAGTAAATAAATATGTACATATATAAACTTCCACTTAAGAATATCTAAATAAAGAGTAAAATGTATTTCCAAGACAGTTACCAGGTTAAAACAAAACCAATTCGTTTATCAGTTTATCATTCTATTTAAACCGGACGCTACCGGACGTTACCGGAAATATCCGAAGTACGTGAGTCATCCAATGTGATCACTATAAATAGGCCTTGTAAACATGTCGGAAAATAGAACGTTAACGAACACACGTGGATTAACAGCGAGAAATGAAACAAGTATGATTTTCTATTATTTTATGAAATATTTACTAAATTTGTTAAATGTATTCAATTAGTTTATGAATATGTTATAAAGTAAGCTTTTCTGATTTGAAAAATTCTAAATAGTTAAATTAATTCAATATTCCTATATTAAGTATTTATACACCATCATTTGAAAGAAATCAGCTGTTCGACTAGATTTTGCTGACGTTGTAAAAATGTAACTTAGAATATTGAATGTTTCTGACATTAGATAAAATACAATATAATATAAAATGAATATTTAAAGAGAATGTATTCGTATGTTCACAAAAAAATAACGTTTCATTGATTTTGTATATAACGTTACTTATATCGTATTATATCTTCATTTGAAGCTTAAGTTATAGCATTTTGGCGTGTTATATATTATACACCCTCCCATTTGGGGGGGGGGGGGGGAACCATTCACCATACGCATGCCTACTCTTTTAGAAGTATAAATTTCTGCCGTTTTCATTCGAATATGGTCTTCCATTTTAAAACTACTTTCACGGGTATTTAATTTTGAATCTCTGATTAAGGTTAACTACTCAGTTGTTCAAAACACGCCTTAATATTCTGAAACAAACTGTTTATTAACTACTGTCAATAGTGTTAACATTAATTTCATTTTCTTATAATAATTAACGTTAATTGTTTAGAAAGCTTCCTTGAAACAGTTCATATTCCTTATTATTACGAATGGTTTCGTTCTTAGACTCTACAGTTTAGCCATGTTTAGTTCATGTATAATTATGCTTATTTTAAAATTACCACATTGATGGTAAACGAAAAATAGAATTATGATATGTTCATCACAACATTGATCAATACTTTTTTACCTGAACCAATGAATAGTTGTGTTTATCCGTCGTCATATCATATGTGTTGTTCTTACTATTCTTATAAGGCACAATAACGAAACTAAACGTGTTAAAAACTTGGTCCAGAAACATAATCTTAAAAAATAAACAAATCAAAGTGCTAAAAAAACAAATCTTTTGATTGAAACCTAGAACCTTCATCGTCAAGTACCTGCGCTCATACTCACAAAGTATCCGTCAGTAATGGTAATTAAACTTGTTCAATCTGGTGTTAGCTGTAAAGCCATTTCAATGATGCAGTCTATATATCGAAATGTTAAATCATGTATTAAAGATTGTAATTCAATGACATATTCTAACTTCTTCGATGTAACGTTAGGCTTGAAACAAGGAGAGCCACTGTCTCCGTTGATGTTTATCTTATTTTTGAATGATATACATGAATCTGTAAATTTCGATCATCTTACTGAAAACGATATTAATTATCTTTCCATATATATGTTACTGTTCGCTGATGATATAGCGTTATTTACTACAGACGCAGTTAGTCTTCAAGCGCAACTAAATAATGTTTATGCCTATTCTTGTAAATGGGGTTTAAAAATTAATGTTATAAAAACAAAGGTATGTATTTTTGAAAAGCGTAGATCTCACAATAACTTGAACTGGTATATAAATGGTGAACAAATTGATATAGTGGATAATTTTTGTTATCTTGGAATTAACTTTACTCATACTGGCTCTATGGGCGGTGCTGTCAAAACTCTAAATGAGCAAGCTATGAAAGCCTACCATAGCCTTCTATCAGTCTTTAATAAAGTAAGTTTGGACGTTAAAAGTAAACTGTCGCTTTTTGATTCATTGGTAAAGCCAATTATATTATATGGTTGTGAAGTCTGGGGCGTCTATAACTACCTCGAGGTCGACAAAATTCATTTAAAGTTTTGTAAGAATATTCTAGGTGTACGTTCCCAGACCTCAAATGCGGCTGTATTTGGAGAATTAGGTCGTTATCCATTGTCTCTCATTTGTATTGAACGTTCTATAAAATACTGGATAAAAATTATGAAATCACCAAATTCTCTAATGTTCCGCTTGTTTGAAGAGCAAAGAAATTTACAAACTCTGAATACACAGACATGGGCTATGTCAATAATATCTAAAATAGAACGATTAGGGTTTGGATATATTCTGAACAATTTTGATGATACCATAAATTACCTGCCTAAATTAAAACAAAGGCTGCGTGACCAATATATTCAATTATGGCACGACACCTTATCCTCACAAACTAAAATGCAATACTACATAAAATTCAAAACTGTTTTCGAGTACGAAAAATATTTAGATGCTGTGTCAAACGAAAATTATAGACAAGAGATGTCCAGATTTAGATTAAGCTCGCATCGTCTTGAAATTGAAAGTGGGAGATATAATAATGTAGTCAGAGCTGATAGAATATGTAAAGTTTGTACACAAAATGTTGTCGAGTCAGAATATCACTTTTTATTATGTTGCTCTCTATATAGAGAATTCCGAATCAAGTACTTCACAAATGTGTCATGGGTCTCACTTAATAAATTTGCAAATATTCTTTCTTCAAAAAACAAGAAGGTACTTGTTAATACTGCCACTTTTATTTTTCGTTCTATGAAATTGAGACAGGAAATACTGTCAATGATTGCTGCTTCATAAGTTCTTTATATTGTTATTTACAATTATATTGATGCTGGTTTTGTGATATTGAAATTGCTGTTTATATGTGTCTATGTTTACCTAGGCCATATTTTTTTTTCTTATATGTACATGGCTAAAGGTATAGTTATATGCCGATTTGCTATAAATAAATGGTAAATGGTAAATGGTAATCAATACGAGATTCGTGTTTGTTTTATTTCATTTTTGATTTTGAAATGTATTTTCAGATTGGTACAATGACGATGCACGATGAAGAAGAATATAGCGATGCTAGTACAACAAATGGTGGATACGGTGCAAGAAGAGAAGTTTGTTACGCGAAACAATTAAAGAATGGACACAACCACCATAATAATGGTATCCGACGACATAAAGTAAGTCGTCTCACAGACTCAACAGAGCATATATCATATCCACCAAGTATTGAACAGTTAGAAGCCACAAGTTTGTGGGATTCAATACCTAATGGTCGAACTGATACATACTTTGATAGTACATGTGATCAGCTAGATTCAAACTTGTTGGGTCCAGTAGATCTACCTAATGGTCACAATGACACGAATGTTGATAAAATATGCGAACAGCTTAGACTGAGTTCTATAGACTTGTCTAATGTGCATGAGCTGAATGGTTGCTTGGAAACAAGAGCGGAATCAAGAAGACACGAGCATACATTCGAAGCAGACGTGGTGTTCAGGAAAGATCGAGACGGGGACACTTTATTACACACAGCATTAATACTCCTGGAGGCAACACTAGCTTTTATATTCATCGACATGGCACCACTACCCGAATATTTGTCTATCAAAAACTTAATGTGTCAAAGTCCACTCCACTTAGCAACATTGGTAAAGCTACCGGAAGTTGTAAGGCGGCTTGTAGTTGCTGGAGCGGAAGTGGATGTCAGAGATAAAGACGGTCACACTCCGTTACATATAGCATGTCGGGACGGCTCTGTTAGTATCGTGCGCCACCTGTTAGAACCCGTGCGTTACCTAGAAATGAAGAAAAACAGATACGAAATTCCATACCAGAAAATTCCTCAAGATCTGACAATCAGAAACTATGAAGGTTTAACTATATTCCACCTTGCTGCCATCAATAACCACCTAGACATCATAGAACTACTTATAGAGGCAGGTATTGATATAAACATGAAAGAGGGCAAGGCAGGCTGGAGTGTCCTTCATTACGCATGTGAACGTGGCAATATCAACTTAGTCAGATTACTACTGCGATATAGACGGTGTAATATTAACGCTCGTACGTACGACGGTAGTACGCCCTTTGACCTTGCACGAGATAGAGGTCACGAGATTGTTTGTATGACGTTAGCTGCAGCAGGTGCCCGACACGGTGAGGAGGAATACCCGGATTCAGACTAATCAGTCACAGTACCAGTCCTGCAATTAATTTTACAAATCCAAATTTGCATAATAATGTATAAAATTATAGCATTTACGTTGTAGTTGTAATATTTATTTTTTCTTTGAACTCCAGATCATGTGCCAGTATCATTAAGAGTTTTAAATTGCTATGTTTTGTGACATATTTATTTCCAGAGACCTAAAATGCGTTATTAGTTTAGGTCTTTGTTATTTCATAATTATATTTAAGATATATTTGTTATTGGTTGTTGTATAAAACTGCAGTTTGTAACATGTAGATGCTAGAACCTATTTAAGATGTAGAACCTACTAAAACCAAGCTAATGTATATTATTCTAGTCCACGTCATTCAGAAATCTAGTTGATGCTTTATATGAATAAGGCATACATACTGTATTTCAAACTGTTTAATAGAAGATAGTTAACAGTTATTTTACTATATGATTTGAATACCACTTTCATTAAGACTGTTATTGTGTGCACAACATATTCAACATTGCTGTCGGAAATGGTTTGAACTGCATTATGCCCCTTTGGAAATACGTACAATGCTTTCTACAATTAAAAACTCTAAATAAATAACTCCACAGACGTTACAATGATTGTAATATAAAAACTTATTTGACTGAAATGTTATCATTAAAATATGCAATGCTAATATTTGAATGAACTTGGGAAGATCATATGTGTATATTTAATGTGAAATATTGGATGTATATGGTGTATTGAATGTATACGGTTTTAATGGATTGTTTGGTACATGGTGAAAGATTAATTGTTTTATATTCTCATTATTGGTGACATTAATTATGTTTATGAAGTTGTTTATTTCTTAGAATAATGAGTGTTAAAATATAATATTAATCCAAGTCTTTCAGTTGTATTTATATAAGTGCCTTACTCATTTGTAAATTGAAGTTGTGTTCATACACTTATGTATTGATTACATTTATATTAATATTATTTTGTTGATAGCGATGAGCTGTATACATGCTTAAGCTGAATGAGCTGTTTGTTCTGTTTGTTCTGTTCAATATAAGTATTTTTTGTACATTTTGTTCACATGTTTGATAATTCAATGGTTGCTAATTATTTGTTATTTGTTTATATGAACTTATGACGTCAATTACTACAGCTTGTCTGATCTTGTGTTACCTTTTATATTCTTGGGCCGGTATTCACAAAGCATCTTAAGTGAAAACTTACATATTTTGACTTAAGTTAAAACTTTAACTGCGCATAATTTGCAAGAAACTAAGTACAGCTCAATTTTTCTTGATGATAATTGTAGCGCTTTACATAACACTTCAAAATAATGTTAAAAGGTAATAATCTTAGATTTCCTGTTAAGATGATACACTTAAGGAAATGGTACGATTTTGAGGACATTCTAAGTTTTCCCTTAAGATTATTTGTGAATATCACCCATGATTTTGATTTATACATGTACATGCTGCTATATACAATAACTCATTTACGGTTGATTGTGAATCAAGTTATGCAACTAATATGTTTTCACTTTCGACACCTCATTCCAGATGGTACCCATCACTACGACCTTATGAGAGGTTGTTTTTCTCATACAATGTATATGTAAGTTAAGCAGTTATACATGCATTTTATCTAGATCTAACATACTATTCATGTATGAATGAATAAATATCATTGTGCCAAACTTTATTTTTTTTACTCTTTCAGTATTACACGCATCTTTATATATTATGTGACGTTGTTTTCCTTGTATATAAATAACGCCTACTTGTGTATAACTATCCGATGTTAGGTTAGTGATTTATTGCTATGTTCTGTTTTATGTTTTATTCGCGATTAATTTATGAATGCCATATACATTGTACATTTTAATGTTAGTTTTATTTTATGTCGTTTTGTCCAACATACAAGTCCTGTAAATAAATATATTCGATTGTTTAATGTCTTTTCTACAAAGGTAATGATTGATTCATAAAAATATACAATGTATATTGACACAATGCAATAATTGTTTACTGGTGTTATTTATCATTTTAATATTGGACTTCAAATGTTGCTAATGGCCAATTAAGCACCACTGTTTTGTCTAACCATATCAGCTATATATCAAACATTTATACCTCAACTCTCGTTATAATGCCATTGCTGTGCATATCATTAAACTGCTTTGTTATAGTTTTTTTTAAACATTTGTTGACAAAAAATAAACGAAACAAAACCTAAAATGTGTGTTATTTGATTATCCTTGATATGGCTTTATTCAGTCAACCAATAATATAATATTTATCGAACGACATGGAAGACATCATTCAGCAGAAACAGAACAACACGAACTACTGAACAGCTACAAAACACCACACCCACTCCGACAATATGCCGCCTCAGTCAGTCAAACAAATCCTGAGAACAAGTATCAGAAGACACAGACAAGAAACAACACTTGAAACAACACTTTAAACAGATACAGTACATATGCACGTTTGAAAGGCTCATCTGATCTCCCGGAATAGTAACCGGATAAATTTATTCTTGTGATTGTTGAGTAATTAAGATAGTCAAACTGGTCTTAATAAAAAATTAAACTAAGAGCCCTCTTAGAATAGGATACACGTTACATCAGATGTAGGGTTTGCCTCATGGGTAATAGTGATTCATTCAACTTGGCTGCTGAATGTGTAAGGCTGTTTAATACATGACATTGTACTGAGATAAGGTTTCTTGATAATTTCCTGTACTTACGAAATTCTACTTGTTGTTTCACAGCCTATTATGTATGCCGAATATAAGGATTGTCCGATCACTGGGAGTTTAGTTAGGTCGATGTTGGTGCATATACATGTATGTGCATTCTTACACAATGTTCAGCTATATAATACCGGTTTATTGTCTAATTTCATTCAAAGGGGTGATTATTTGAAACCTGATTAAGTAAAAAATAGGTTTATTAAGTACAATTGCCTACTCTTTCTATGGGTATCTTTTTTTTTATTTTAAAGTACAAAGTTTACCCACGCAGTGTTCAAGGTTGGAGACTCAATCCTTAAATACATTTTCATGAAGTACGTTACTCACTTTTCGTTGTATTTTTTATCAAATTACCACACCTTAAAACTGCGTGGGTGCCATTCATTGGTGCAACTATCCTAAACTATTCAAATACAAAACAACAAAAGTACTTTTATTTGTGATAAAACAGCAAATTCAAATTCAACATCCAATAATCCCGCACGTGATAATGGATATTTCTCTTTAATTATATTGTGAGTGAATGATTTTTTAGTGGTCTATTTTGAATTGAATTGGTCCGGTGGTAAAACATAACTTTGTAAATACATGTACACATCGCTGGCTTAGAATGTGAAGGTCGTAACTACTACTTACGACATTATAAGACTGATAGATATTCGAAATCTACATCATAAGGCGCTTCTTATGATCCTGTTTTCATGAAAATCGGAACTAGTGATGTTTACCAAAATGAAATTGTAAAAGCTAGTTTTTTTCATACAGTTTTTTTGTTTTCTCAAAATATTGATTTTGTTCTTACGACCTTTTCATTCTAAGCCAGCGAAATGTACAAATACTGGATCTGCATATTACAAAATTCTAAAAAACATACACATTTCAGCTGAAAAATCATTTGAGCGATTATCGCTCTTCAGAACCCCGAGTGATTCACCAAAAGCATGAAATAATTTATCAATAATATACAATTTGTACACATAAGCAAAATCTAATAACATACAATTACAGCTACAGTATTGTAACCAGGGTACAATAAATAAATTATAGAAAATAAGGTATCACCGTGTAGTTGAAAAGTCGGGATCTATAAGGGGTATAACTAAGCCACACTTAGCACTGTTAAAATTATATATAGCGGATGCTTAGTATACAAACATGTTGCTTACTCAACAACAGTTTATGTCAAGTACGTTTTGTACTATTGAATTAAATTGACAAACAGGATGTAACATATTTATTATTGATGTCAAATAGGCTTTCAATCTGACATATTGTGTTTAATCCAATCCGTGTTTAAAATAATATAATAACCTAAAGTCGTTAAGTGTTAATGAACATTCCCCTGAAGGATTAGTCTTGTGACGTCCCCGCCAAACCGGAAGTGTGCAATACAATTGGTTATAACGTATTGTTTAAGCTGACGTAAAATCAGTTCCTGTTTTTCTCGGTTAATTGCTTAAACAAGAAAGACGTTACAGTTTTAAAATGTAAATAGGAATTCATAGTTGTCAATTTAACTTACAGTACAAAGCATTTTTCAACTGATATCATTTTAAGGAATTAATTACGCATCATATAGGATCAACAATGGATCATAAAAGATATGATAAAGATTCCATTTGTAGAATCTGTCACATTCCATGGTTAGTACAATCCGACATTTGTTGGATGTGTAGGTGGAATTTTTGGGCATGTCTTAACAATTCGACTCTTGTGCGTCCGCATTGCGTCTAGGAGGTCGTTAGTGACATGATGGGTGACTGCGTCATACAAAAAGACTAACAAATGTATCATTCAGTATGTAAATACTGTAGTGCACAGATAACCCAAAGCAACACAATTACGGCGACAGCCATCATAACTTCCATTATATTTTGTCTTATCCGCTAGTGGGCGATGTATTACATGTTTTCATAGACGACCTAAAACAAATAACTACACTTTTGTATATTTAACTAAAATAATACGTATTATGTTACTATATACAGTTAACAAATTTGCCTTCGAAAAATAGCATTATCGGCCTTTCAAAAGTACAGTAAAACCTCGTTATCTCGAGGACTAATCGGGACAAGCCAAATGATCCAAATAAACCGGCAGTTCGACATAGCGCTGTGATATAAGTATACACCATATATTAAGCAAATTCGCCAAGACTTTGACATTTGCTCGAAATAAGCCGAGTGCTCTTCGTTAAGACGAGCATCGATATTACGAGCACCCAGCTTATTTACATAATGAAAGGTCTGTGATAAAATCCCCTGGGCTTAAGCCCTCGGACAATTATCAGCCTATCGGAGCGATTATCACTCAAAGGCACTGTTCAGCCATGTATTATTCTGTAAATAATGTTCATACTCTTTCAGAACTCGGTTTGACGAGATTATTATGTGGGTTGACTCAAAACAGTGCAGTATATGTCTGGTGTGAATCAAACCACAATAAGAACTATAATGGAAACATCTCATCTCTTAATTCCGAACTGGATTAACTCGCAATGCACTTTTAAACAACTGCCCCATCCCAAGTGATGTTGTGCGATGAAAGAATTTTTAACAAGATCCTGCTCGGGCAGATGTCGTTAGCACGATACCCGATACGAGGGAGGGTTTGACTCTGATGTAAATTATAAACTGATAATCAATATTTTATAATTTATACAAAATTGAGTGCAAAATGTATTAACTATTAATTGAGTAGTTGAATGCGTACAGACTGTCAGTGCAATTAGATTATACATCCGGTAGCGTAATTGGTTGTGTGTACGTGCGCGCACACAAGTGTCTGTCTGTGTACATATGTATGCCACTTTCCGCACGTATAGTCTGATGAAATATTTGGTGACATGTCGTAGTAGGGGCATAATTTATAGTACTATGGTGGTTCTATGTATAATACGTGTATGTATGTGCGTATGTACGAATATCGTAACATATCGGAAAACAAAGAACGGGGTCCCATGCAATGAATTCCGAAAATTTGGTGGTTGTTTGGAATTTCAGTGTAAACTGATGGAATTAATTACGCAGGTCCGAATTCACGAAAATCCGGCGTTATTGGAAAACAAAAGTATGGAGTTCCATGCAATGGATTTCGGAAATTTTGTTGTTATCTGGAAATTCAGTGTGGACAAGTGTTGGAATTAATTGCGATTTATGGTGTGATTAGTGTGAAATGACAGCTTATATTTGAGTACATGTATAATTGTATTTCTCATATGGTAAGATCAAACAGTACATTATAGTGTGCCTTTATCATTAACGATTAATCAAAGCGGCCAAAATGTATGCTCACTCCCGTGTTTTTTTCCGGTAGTAGCACGTCATACCCTTCCATGACATTATTCCGACACTTAATGTTCCGTCATATACGCAGCAATGATAGGTTCCATGTGATTTGTAATTGTTTTCAATAGAAGTGATTAGGATTCAGGCCAGGAAAACTGCTTAATTAAGTGAATTGACCGCTGTACATATACAATATATATACAAATGTACATGTAACTGACAATTTGAGAAACTCAAATGAACAAACGTTTAATGACGTCCTTAGTTTATGGCCTATGTCGGGAAGTGACCCGTAGGGGTAATGTTGACTGGTAATCCGGCTGAAATATACATGTAGTTAATTTACATCAGGAATCAATAAGGAACGATTTTTAAAAATTAGTTTAAAGCAGTACTCATAGTTTACTATACTGATTAGCAATAAAATTTAAATTTCTATTTTTAGACCGTTACCGACATATTTATATATAGAGTTCAACTTTTCGATATCAATAGTATATATATAATATGTGTATGTCATGATCATTATACGAACAGATCAGGTTACAACAGACGAGATATAGCAGTACACTGATCGAGTATAGAGAAGCAAGAAAATAAAAAAAACTCACACAATTTAAAAATAAAGTAAGTTCTAAATTACAAATATAACAAGTGCATTGTAAAGTGTTTTGTAAAGAGTCAATTGATTAAAAATACATGTATGCATATTATCAATATTCACTTTGATTGACCTATTTTGTAATCTAGTTAAATTTTGTTTTAATTGTCTACCTTTCTTGTTTACAGTTCATCGAAATCACAGCTGTTTAGTTAAAGTTGATTAACTATACTGACAAAGATGGCAAAGGGGGGCAAGGTTCACAGACAACATTCATCCAGAGACACCTTGCATGGTACTCAGCATCGAGCAGCACGACTGTTAGACCAAGCAACATTAAGACGTGGGTATGACTTCTATACAAGTAAAGTGATGGACGATCTCTGTGAAAGTGTAGGTGTATTAAATATTCAACGAGACACTGAATCAAATATGGCTGACCATATACATGTAGATATGCGGAATGACTTTGACATGACCGTCGATTGTGATGGTGATAGTTTGCTACATCTAGCCATTATTCTAAACCAGACACACATTGCTTTGGCAATTATTTCAAAAGCTCCAAGTTCCTCATATCTGTCTACACAAAATGCTTTGTATCAGTCGCCATTAATTTTAACAGCTTTAACGAATCAGCCAGATTTGTGCCGAATGCTTCTTTCTGCTGGAGCGGAAGTCGAATCACGTGATAAAGACGGAAATACAGCATTGCACATTGCATGCCGGGACGGTTTGCGGGATATAGTTGGCTGTTTTGTGAAGTCACGTACGAGGAGCAATGTTCGAGCACCAACTAAGGTACAGGATCTGAGTATAAGAAATTACTCCGGTTACACGTGTTTACATCTAGCAGCATTGAACGGCCATACTGACATTGTTGAAACATTGATACAAAATGGCGCCGATATAAACATGGCGGATGGGCGAGCAGGAAGGACCATACTTCATGATGCTTGTATTCGTGGTGATATAAAACTTGTTAAAACATTATTACGGTATAAGTCATGTAATATCAATGCACGAGCGTATGATGACAGCACTCCATTAGACTTCGCGAGAGATAGGGGACACGATATTGTATGTATGACTTTAGCAGCAGCCGGAGCTAGGCAGTGTGACATATTTACTGATTCAGATAAGAACATAATCTAGTGTTTATGAATAGTATACACTATTAAAACAAGAAATAACTACCTCCGGAAATTCAAAATAGTTCCCTGATATCATTGACTTATTAAGTTGAGTGATTGAATGATTGAACAACCGCATCTTGATTTCGTAGAAATAATCCTTTAAGTGGACATACATGTATCATCAACTACATACATGTACATTCATTCTCTGAGTATGTTCTGTATATCAATGAATATTGGGTTGAAATAGTAATCAGCTTCTGGTATATTCAGGTTTACTGTTAGATATTGTGTCCACTCATGTTTGTCATGTGTATTTGTTATCTGTGTGATATTTTTTACTTATTTAGTGCTCTTCTGTAGAATGCAGTCTTCTCTGTATGATTGCATCGATTCGTTATGATTTTTATACTGCTTTTTATTATTTGATAAATAAAAATAATTTATTGATAAAATGGTTGTTGTTTGCTTCAACATGCCTTATTTGATCAGTTTGCAAATTACAAAATCTCACAAAACCTATAGTTTTGAGCGCTTAAGAAACGCCTTACCTCGCAGCAGAAAAGGCTCATCAAGACCTTTTATTATATAGTACTTCAAACGTCTCGTCCCTGTTGATACTATTGTGTCTACACAAGTCCCCGTGGTTGTAAAGCATAGCCCGCGCTCTACTCACCAGACTTGAGTCTAATAAGTCACAGTCTAAAACCAGTTAAATTAATTACAAATAGTGTGCAAACCTCCATCGTGCAATGATTTGTTTATAAAAAATTATCACACCAAATACTTAGTAATCAAATGTTCTGAACAAAATATCTAGCCAATACATGTATCTAAGAAGTGGGCAAAACGCGCATGCATGCTTGAATATTCTGCCAATATGAGACCTACACAATCGACCCTTAAGTCGAAGTATACAGCCGTAGCTGTGATTGATAAAGGCCAACAAACACACGCTGTACATTGAGTTTTTATTTCCTTACTTCTTTAGTAGACTGAAAGTGTTTTCACTTATTATAACCTCATTTTTTTACTAACTAACCCTGGTAGATTTGATAAACTACACGAATACTGTACATCTATAGTATGTTTTAAATACGTTTGTGGTAATTCCCTGTCAAACTAGCATGTATGTGTTTATTATAAATATATTACTGTTAAACGATTACTGTAATATCTTTATCACTCTTTATGTATTTATCAGAATAAATAAGGGCGTTTGTTGTACAAGGTTTTCAAAATACTAACACATTACATCATATGAAAATCTGTAAGAAGTGGAGTATTGTCTGTACATTGAACTTACCGCCTACGATAGGCGGGGTACCTACTCCCACCGTGTATAAACATACTCAATTACTCACTGTTATAGAAACTGCACAGAACTTTTTAGCTCATCAAACATGATTTCAGACGACGCCCAGAAGTTAAACTACCGTTTCACAAGTTGTAAATATTAAATATAACACCCACAAACTAGTGTAAGGATGTATTGTTTAAAATGAAATCGTAATTGATACCGAGGGTTATGTGTGTATGACCAATCAAAGTGTTACTGAAGTTGTTCATTCGTTAACATAAAATATCACGATAAACTTCTTCAGTTACATTTGAATTAAAAACACAGCAGCATCGAGTTTCCGATATATTCCTGATATTTTCCCCGGAAGTAGTTGAGGATACCTACCGAGGGTAACCGTACAAGTATGAGCCGCCGGCATATCTTCCGTGTTTAAATAAAAAAGGATTATGACACGACATACTTATTTAAGCTTCCGTTTGGAAATCTGATGTGGTTTTTGACCTTTAATTCGAGATGGTCGTTAGTACAAAATCAATATATTGAGAGAAAAAACTGTCGGAAAAATACCCTTTACTTATGGAAAACCAAACATTTTGGACTTCAGTTTGGTCAACATGACACGTTCCGATTTCCATGAAAATTATAGGCTCATAAGATGCGCCTTTTAATGCAGATTTCAAATATTAGTAAGTAAGTAGTTACGACCAGCGAATTATCCAATGTAAAACGAAATTGCAAGAAAGATGCAACTGTGTAAAAAAGGCTCAATGTTATATTTGGTACATTGAAAGTAATAAAAGTTAAAGATTAATAAAAACGGCAACGTAAGTCGTTACGTCCTTTCCTTTAACATCAAAACATCATATATAGTTACTACATGTATCAATTTATAGCAACTTAATGTCACTTGAAATATATGGTTAATCGTTTATCTATTATAAAATATACGTGAATATATCTGTTTTGTCAAAGATACGTCGAGTTGGCGGTTGAATAAAACTTGACGTTACTTCAAAGTCTTGACTAGATACATAAGTTTTTATCACTGACTTTCACATGTGAATACATTGCCGACTGAAAGCTGAAAGTTCCCGGTGATATAAACAATCATCGGACAAAAACAAGGAAAATAATCCTGATTTTATCCTTGACATTTATATATTAATGAGTTCTGATACCACAAGCTGGCAAGCTTGAAAGTACAAACACATTGATCATTTAACGTTTAGGTTTGATCGTTATCACCCCGTGTACCCCGATAATATGTATTAGACAGAGTACTGCTGTTTAGACAGAGCGGAAAATGTCGACGCTTGAGAGATAATGTATTTTGTGCCTGTTACAATTATTTCGTGTCCATATCAGTAAATCGATGAACATGTATGTATGCAGTGGTTCTTCCTCGACATGTAGATGTATTTTTTTCCGACCAGAAACGTAAGATTCGATTTTAAACTTTATAAATGCGTCCAAAATGCCAAAGTTTAGTCTATAAAAAATAATTAAAAATACTTCTAGACGGCGGAGAATACACAAATTTCGTGAATATGTAGCGAAATAATAGTACCATATTCTTTCACAATGATATATTCACTGGCTAAGTATCTTTCTAAAAATAACGGTTTTTCTACACTTGGTGTCGCCAAAATGGTACTGCTTATGTTATATGGCTGATACTGCTTATGTCCAGTGTAAATTTAATAAGATACTGCTTGTGTTGTTTTTTTGTTTTTATTTCATGGGTAAATGCAGGCAAATATTGATAATCAAATACTTTCTTGGGATTAAATATACTCTAGAGTCCTTACTAGAAATAGGTATATATATGAAATATTGTAAATTTGCCTTATTTTTACCGAATATTCAAGTACAGATCGGACTTCTGGACTTCAGCAAAGCCTGCAACAAGGTTCCCCACGAGAGACTAGCGCTCAAGCTACTACAGTAATACGGCATAAGAGGAAACCTGCTGCTTTGGATAAGTAGCTTCCTGACAAACATACCCAGCAAGTACTGGTCGAAGGGCAGTCATCCAACACAGCACCAGTCACCTCCAGCGTACCCCAGGGATCAGTCATTGGACCCTCCTCTTTCTGCTGTATATTAATGACCTCCCACTTCGGGCAACATCCACATCCCGCTTGTTTGCTAACGACAGTCTATTGTACAGGACAATTCGCTCTACAGAAGATGCCAAAGCTATACAAGAATACCTGGACAGGTTACAGCAGTGGGAGCGTGACTGGTTGATGTCGTTCAACCTATCCAAATGTGAGGTTATCCGTATTACCAGGAAGAGAATCCCCATCAAGGCGCCATACTTCATCCACGGCAGCGAACTGCAAGTTGTGACAGGGGGCAAGTACTTGGGAGTTTACATAGACGAGAAACTCTCCTTCAACACCCATGTTGCTACCACAGCGAAGAAAGCAAACAACAGTCTCGCTTTCCTGAGAAGAAACCTGACAAGCTGTCCCCCAACAGATCAAGGCACAATGCTATCAGACGCTTGTCATGTCAATTCTTGAGTATGCCAGCACTGTCTGGGACCCGCATACGAGATCCAGTATCAGCCAACTGGAGGCTATCCAACGACGCGCAGCACGATATGTCAAAGGGGACTACCGCACCACTAGCAGCACCAGCCAGATGATTACTGACATTGGTTGGAAACCCCTTGCCGAACGCCGTTCCAACGCCAAGCTAGTGATGGTCTACAGAATCACCACGGACTCGTCGACATCCCAGCCGAGGTATTTTTCCACCCAACATCAATCAACACCAGGGGCCACTCCACCAGGTACTTGCTCCCCTTCTGTCGTACAGATGTGTTCTTGTACTCCTTCTTCCCCTCCACCACCCGACTCTGGAACCAGCTCCCTGAGCAAGCCACTATCGTCGACGGTTTTGAGGCCTTCAAGAGGGGTCTGATCAGCGAATAAAGAATATGCTGTGTTGAAACGTTTTTTTTAAACTATCACTCTGTAAATACTGCTGCACCGCTCACACGATTTTAGTAGTACGACATTGCCACAGAGTGGGATCTGTACTAAACAGGAAGAAGAAGAAGAAGGGTATAGCACGCGATTTCTGATCTCGGGGTTGTTGGTTCGCATCTCCGACTGGCCAACTAAATTTAATTATAGTAAGTACACCTGGATACTCTTTTATCAAGGAACTTACGAAAATCTTAAAATTTACGCTGAAACTTAAAATCCTTAAAGAGTCTAGTGCGTTTTCTTCTATAAAAGAGGTGAAAATATTGTTTAAAATTATAAAGGATAATTTTATATTGGTATGTAAGTTTACGATTATCATAAATGATTTGAGAAGTCAGTACCCTGGCATGTAAAAAACACAAAGGATGCATCTGGAATTAGGGCATCTTCTGTATCATGCACTATCCCCAAAACGTGTCCGTTGGCGAGGTAAGTAAAAGAAACACGCAATCGTGCTTAGAAACGATATGCTATCGATTAGCACTGCTCGCCGGTAGCGTGTCGTTACGTAGGCATACTACAGATCGGTTGATCTACTACTTAAACGCGAAAAGTGCTAATAATGCTACTGAAACAACCTTTTTCAATATGGCTAAGGACTTTTAGAAAACTGCAGAAAGTTTAGTTGTACATATAAGGATTACTGAGAACATGATAGACGGTATTAAGAGATATATTAGTGTATGCTACTTTAATTCAAGAGATCAACCCAGTAAGAGCTAAATACATAATCAACATTGACAGAAAATAATTGCTGAGGCTAAAATGTGTCATGACAAGGTTGCTTTCGGATTTAAATCATTGAAACTATAATAAACATAAGCAGTATCTGTTAACAACATAAGCAGTATCGTGACAATTTCACCATATAACATAAGCAGTACCATTTTGGCGACACCAAGTGTAGAAAAATTGTTATTTTTAGAAAGATACTTACGTCAGTGAATATATGATTGTGAAAGAATATGGTACTATTAATTCGCTACATATTCACGAAATTTGTGTATTCTCCGCCGTCTAGAAGTATTTTTAATTATTTTTTATAGACTAAACTTTGGACTTTTGGACGGATTTATCAAGTTTAAAATCGAATCTTACGTTTCTGGTCGGAAAAAATACATCTACATGTCGAGGAAGAACCACTGCATACATACATGTTCATCGATTTACTGGTATGGACACGAAATAATTGTAACAGGCACAAAATACATTACCTCTCAAGCGTCGACATTTTCCGCTCTGTCTAAACAGCAGTACTCTGTCTAATATATATTATCGGGGTACACGGGGTGGTTATAGCTTGCTTTCTATTTCTAAGAATTTGAGCCGAGTGTGTACTGTTTGCACCATATACAGTATAAGTCATATCTGATGTAACAACAATTAACACAAAGTACTGATACGTGTTTGGGCATGTGACGTTCATGACACACAATTTCGGATAAGCCATCAAATACCTATGAACAATATAGTACTGTAGATAACTCACCATACAATTCATGGAAAACAAGAACATTAAACTCATAAATACCAGTAAAGTAGATAGTTAATAGAGTGGTTCCAGGAAAACAGTTATCATAAAACTGATAAAGTTCAATCAGTTGGTATATTGACATTTAAAATATTTTGAGTTTGTTGGGTGCGTTACAGGCATTGGATGTGATCGACTTTTTTCTACTAAAACTTAGACGTTCGGCTTTTTGACAGTTGAGACTAGATCTAGTACTTTTGGCTTTTAAAGTAGACTCTTGGTCTTTCAGTCATTTGGTTGCATTTTCTAGTCCAGTTGTGTTATTGGCGCTGCGTCGTGTAATTGTGGTCTGTGTTATTTCTGTGTTCTGGAGCCTTATTAACCAACGTTGTAAGTCTAAAATTCAGACTTAGACTTAAAATTGTCAAATGTTCTATTCGCTCTCAAGTTGTTAAAAATGTACCGATTTTGATATAAATGTGTAGACATGTTCAGTACATAACAACAAATAATCAGATAGAAATGTCACATGGTTATAACATATTTCAAATAAATGGCAGTGATTATGAATATTATCAATTTTAAGTCTAAGTCTGAATTTTAGACTTATAACGTTGGTGAATAAGGCCCCTGTGTTCGGCAGTCTCAGCTGTATAATGTCTTCCCTGCCCGATTTTTCAATATAAATATGTTTGCGAAAGGTTACAGTTATTTGCTGTGTTTATGACTGTAGCCTTAATTACTATCAATGGGTATAGTACTAAATTGCTGTCATAACCTACGCATTGGTTACTTCAGGCATTATTTACTCATTATCACCATGATAAATTAATCGAGTATAAAATTGAATGGAATTTGATAACTGTGGTACTTTGCTCATGATAATGTATCAATTCGTGTATGCTAATTGAATGAAGACGTTCATAACAACGTATTGAAAGATTAATGACTTTGTGGCCACTTTATTTTGAATGAAATGTGTCCCCCAACTACCTGGTTAATGACCGAACATAACCTTTCATTGTATTAAATCAGATACATTTTTCATTAATATAAAACCTTGTAAGTGGCCACATTTAAACCAACTAGATTCTAGATCTAGATGAATATAATTTACTGGAGGGGTCCACGTCCGTAATTGTCCGAGCAGTAACATATAATTTGTGATAAAATGACGTCAGTCGGATCAAAGCCTGGTTGATGACAGGACATTCTCATTTCCTGTGCTTTAATACAGAAGGGCATTAGAAGAAAAGTTATAAGTGCATAATACTGTTGAACAAATACATGCAGAAATCGAGTTCGATGGTAGAAAAGTTAGCATACCATTTGCTGGTCTATAGAAATAAGTAAGATCTATATTCAACATGCATCTAACTAATATTCTATCAAAATGCAAATTGTATTGTCCGCCTAGGCTTTCAGGCACATGAAACTTTATTACATGAACTATCTATCATGCTGGCCAATTAAACTGAAACCGCTAAATCTATACACAGCTGTAAACGATAAACACGACAGAGCTCTATTTACATGTATATATACATGTATAGTCCATTCCGTATTTCATAAACACAAGATAAAGTATACAATTTTACTCTACAATAAATCCTGTATTACAAATTACATGTGTTTTAAATTTAAATTTTCCGAAAGTATGTGTATGTCTTGAACAATCTAATGAGTCAGCAGAAATCACTTCATAGAACAATGTCAATGGTTGACCTGGTTATTTTATAATGACATCGTCACCTTAATTCCACATTCGTATAACTCATATTTTTTCGTTTTGAGAAAAACGCGTTTAAAGATTGAAAGTTCCCTAGGACTCATATACATTTACAGATTTAGATGAAATTTGGTATACAGTTTTATATGCATGTATTAATGCAGGTTGTCACATATTATACGATTCGATTAAAGAATAAGAGAGCTAATCAAAAAATAAAATTTAAAAAGTTGGCCATTTCTAACTGATCATATGAATAACTTGAGTTCCATGTTCAATTTGCTACTTATCTGCTATTGGTTCTTAATTTTTGAGCGGTGGCTTGATTTTTGAGCGTTTATCTCATAATATAAGAAGAAGTGTAGTAGATTTCGGATGGATATTGCCATAGAATTGAGCATACAATCAATCTGGTTTCATACATTTTATAACTAAAATAACAAAATATTTAAAAAAAAGAAATGTAATCTATGTAAGCCTAACAAACAAAAATTTGAATCGCGCATGCTATCATCTTAAACAATGTCTACTAGTGTTGTGTTTTGAGACTACATTTGTAATGCGTTCCATTTTTGTTACCTTTCATCAAAGACATCATTCAAAATGTTGTTTTTTTTTTTACATTTACATGTTTAAGTACAAACGTACACTTGTTGAATGTTCAATTAAAGACCCGTTTTGTTTGGTTAGGGAAAATATAGAGCCAGTAGCTAGGTTGCGTAGGTTATAACTTTAAAGGCAGTGCAGTATGGATTGATTGAAAGTTAAGTAACCAATGTTTAGGGCTCTTTTCACCTCTTAAGCCGCTCAAGCACCCTTTGGAAACCTACGTCCGTGTCTCCCTTGGAGACTATTTCTCTCCAGTGGATGTGGCAACCAACATCGATTTGCGGCACCAAGGAATATACACTACACTCACAGGTACCATTTTACACCTTGGTGGAGTGGAGCATGTGGGTTATTCTTGCTCAGAGAAATTAACCAGTGGTCCAGACGGGGTTGAATTTGGAACATCTCGATCCCGAAGAGCGCACCCATCCTAGTACCAGTGTTTGGTATTAGGGTACTGCTACTACTAAACATATGTGACATGTAGTTCGTATCATGACGTGATGTGTACCTCATTGTACCAGGAATGATTTACAGCATCAGGGCTGAGCACTCCCGTGATGACTACACTTAATACGAGTAGTTTGGACAGCAGAGTATCCAATATAGCTTGGTTTGGTTTGTTGTTGGCGAGGTTCATGTACTTTGGGTCAGATTAGTATAAAATAGAGGCTCTCGCAGTTGTGGGAAACGGAGTTAAAAACTCCAATAGAATATGACTGTATTGGTTGCCCTGTGTGATAGTGAACCCCTTAGAGCCCTTCAATCGGTGTTGAAGAGTACTTCAGACAAGTAGGGTTGCTTTCTTTGGGTTGGACAGAAGTAACCCTAAAAGGTTGTAATGACAAAAATCGGGCAACGTACCCTATAAAAAGGATCGATGTGGTATTGTGTAACACATTGGGGATGTTATTCGGCAAGTACTCCTTCGTCTTTGGTATGGCTATAGTGCTCTTACAGAGCCTGGTATGTGCATGGTGGTACTACATATGGACAGTTCTTCCGTGGCTGCTGCCCTTGATCGTTTAGAATGTTTAGTTCTCCTAGTGGCAAATGTATGTCTGTTCTTTGTTGTGGTAAACTTAATACTTTTTTGGAAATATTTTCATTGCAGTGACTATTCATTTGAGAGGCATTATTGTGTGACCGTGTGTACCTGGCATAGTATGGTCTGTATTTATACATGGTGGTAATGTCATATTTAAGCTGTACATGCTTCCTATAATGCCTGGTACATCTAATACGGTAGTTAATGAAAGTAATTAAACTATTGACAATGTAATGTATGTACTCGATGGTAGTGATTACCCCCACATGGGCTATTAAGGCTATCCTTTGTGGTGATAAGTATATCCTTTAGGACCTGATATGGCAGTACTAAGTGGTTGACTCTACCACTTACATACACACATGTATTAAAATGATGTTTATGGTATCATTATGGGGCTAAGCCTACCGTACATGTGTGTCTTCTACATAACCATATTCATTTAACTTACACAATATGCTCTATGAACACACATTGTACACATATTGCATATGTTCTTCTTCTGATATTGAACTATTATCGTATAAAGATGAATTCTATCTCAAACAAGATTCTTATAGCTAATTGGGTTTGATAATTAATAAAGCTAACACACACATAAGTATAAAATTTCGAAATTAGAACAATTTAAGTTTAAAAAAGGTTCAAAACTGAGAAATATTGTCCGAAATGTGAAACATCCGAAAGTATGTTTACTTTGCAGACCTGTCGGTTTTCACATTTACACAAAAACGATTTGATTTATACTTTCCTAACAACATAATGTATACGATTAATTAACATTCATTTGAGTAAGCAATACTTACATCGTTCTGAGAAGAATTAAATGAGCATTTTAATAACCAAATATTTTCATGTTTACGTCTTGAGCAGCCATTGCACCAGTTTTCGTTAGATCACGTGGTATAAAATTTGAAATTTCATTGGCTGAAAAGTTGTTCGTTTGTGGATCTAACTGCATTGCATTTCAGGCGAGTTAGACGTTTGTGGCACAGCTACTTTACCTATTCATGTTATTGCTACATACATATAAGTTATATCGTGTTGTAGAGCTTTTCAAGACGATTCCAACGATACCAAACACTCAATTTTCGTCAAAAATGAGTTATACGGTTGTGGAAATAAGGTGACGACATGCTAGTTTCGGTTTTCGTCGAAATATAAAATACACGTAGTTTTTATATATCGTCGAATAGAAATATATTGACATACTGCCGTTCGATTGCTAAATATGGTTACCTTAAGATGAAACTGTTGTGAACGACAATACTGCCGGTGACATTTGTAGTCTATTGCTCACACTGGGGTGCGGCCACCTAACCCTGTGGTCACCTAACCATGTGGTCACCTAACCCTGTGGTCACCTAACCATGTGGTCACCTAACCCTGTGGCCACCTAACCCTGTGGTCACCTAACCATGTGGTCACCTAACCATGTGGTCACCTAACCCTGTGGTCACCTAACGCTGTGGTCACCTAACCATGTGGTCACCGAACCCTGTGGTCACCTAACCATGTGGTCACCTAACCCTGTGGTCACCTAACGCTGTGGTCACCTAACCCTGTGGTCACCTAACCCTGTGGTCACCTAACCATGTGGTCACCTTACCATGTGGTCACCTAACCCTGTGGTCACCTAACCATGTGGTCACCTTACCATGTGGTCACCTAACCCTGTGGTCACCTAACCATGTGGTCACCTTACCATGTGGTCACCTAACCATGTGGTCACCTAACCCTGTGGTCACCTTACCATGCGGCCACCTAACGCTGTGGTCACCTAACCATGTGGTCACCTAACCCTGTGGTCACCTAACCCTGTGGTCACCTAACCATGTGGTCACCTAACCCTGTGGTCACCTAACCCTGTGGTCACCTAACCCTGTGGTCACCTAACCATGTGGTCACCTAACCATGTGGTCACCTAACCCTGTGGTCACCTAACCATGTGGTCACCTTACCATGCGGCCACCTAACCCTGTGGTCACCTAACCATGTGGTCACCTAACCCTGTGGTCACCTAACTATGTGGTCACTTAGCCCCATCTCGTCATGAAACCAGTTCCCCCATATCGGCGGTTAGAGGGTTTAATATGATTTCGAATGAATAATAATGCATTTAATACAGTTATTTTTGTCCGAATGTATTTACTTCAGATATGCTTTCAACCAGAAGTAGTATATGTATGTAAATATAAGACAAATATACTTAACCTCCTGATGAAGCTGCAGTAATATCATAGTATTTACTCAGTTTGTGAAAGAAATGTACGCATGCACAAGTCTGTTTTCTAAGATGATACCTTTGGGTATACACTACATAAAGCGCATACAAAGATCACAGGCCTACGAAATTATATCACAAACTACAGTTTTTACTTCCCCAAGTTTTCATCCATTCCTTATAGTAAATCTTACTATATTAAATGGATGAAAAATTGGGGAAGTAAAAACTGTAGTTTGTGATATAATTTCGTAGGCCTGTAGATATATATGTTAAGTGCAGTCACTGCTCAATATTCATTTTCGATCTATACATGGACATTGTAAATATACATACAAATATACATGTTTGATTTCATACACCGACCATATTACGTGTATGCTATGTATATGGTTATTGATATAATACCTTTGAACTTAAGTGGTTATGAAATGAGCATGTTCATTTTATTGATACGCCTTTTAAGGATTCAATTTATTATTCCTGTATCTATGGGATTATTGTATCGTTTATATTAGTTTCATACAGCTAATTGTCGGAGTATGCTACATATGGTCTGGATATTCAACCAATGGTCACGTCAAACGATGATGTGTCAGGTGTAGTCTAATTTAAGCGGCGAATTCATAAAAGGCAAGGCCGACTTATCGGTTGGTTTCTATGTTTCTTATTGAAATGATGTGCTTTGTATTAACGGCTGATGTATACACACACATACGTGGGGTTATCCAAAAGTTCGTGGAATTTTGCTCTTATTCAAAAACCATTTGACTTAAAGCTACGAATCTATGGTCCCTGTAAAATAGATTTATATTGTACAGGTATACCAAATGGCATATTGGTATGACTAAAAATAACATAAATATAGCATTTGTAAGCATGCGTGGTAGGCATACCCGGCGCACGCTCAGAAATGACGTACGCCGTCACCCTCACGACTAAATCATTTCATGAAGCTCTTAAACGCTGTAAATCAGTTGTTCTTCGTTTCCCGTAATCAGTTGTATTCTTATAATATGCAGACACACTCGTTCTGTCGATATGTTCTGAATTGTGTATTTTCTATCTCTATGATTCGATTTGTTTCTCCAATACCTAGGATGGTCGATTCTAACCAACGTAACGCTCATTTGTTGAACGTCGGTTTTGTACCTTTTAACATGCATCGTCTGTCACATCACCCTGACTTTCTGTTAATAATTTATGTCATTTAAAAACCATTGAATACAATGCAGAAGTGTTCATACTCAAGTTGCCAAACAATTATTGTCGTCATTGCGGGTTTCCCTAGCTGTATATATAATTGAATTATTTTGCGACTGCAAATGATATCTTGTGACGTTACATTTTACGTCGAATTTGATATGATAACATTGACCCTCATATTCATAAAATGACGAATATATAAGATATAACCTTTAAATTATACTTAAATGTCGGTATGACATTACTCAACATGATGACGCATTGTTTGTGTTTTTAAATGAAGAAACACTGTAACAATCGGCAATAACGTAACGCAATTTACTGAAAAAATTCTGCAGTGCGCCGCTTACCCATTTTTGTGTTACTATGGCAACCTGTTACTCTTGATACAAAGGGTACTTTATAAAATTATTTTGAGAATATTGTTTGTAATAGATTTATGTCACTGTATGGTAATTTTCATACTGATCTTACTTAAAATAAAAATTCAAGAGCAAAAGTCCACGAACTTTTGGATAACCCCACGTATATACAAGGTAAATATTTATTAACGTCACTCATATACATAATTGTAACAAATATACATATTAAAGGATAAAATGTAGAAACATGCACAAAACCATTCAATTTGTGTTATGAGAGACAATAAGAATATCGACACCAACCACTGACAGAATCCAACCCAGAAGTCATCTGAAAAGCCAAATTGATTAGAGCCAACCTCTCTCAGAAGTTAAATCAGAAGCTATCACAAATATTGAGTAAAAATTTGAATACAACTCAATTAAGTTCTACATGCACAATCGATCAAGTCGATGGTGCAATGTTAAGTAGGCTATTATACATCAAATAGTAATCAGGTGGCTGTGATGCAGTGGGCACAAAAATTCGTTATTTTCTTGATGCATGTTGGAATGAGGAAAATCAGCAGATCGTTCATGCTCCTACTCATCTAGTATCTGTCATACAACGAGGATTTATTTGTGATGGTGACATTTCCGTTTTCATCTGATTTCAATCATACGATAAAAGAACAAATGGTTACATTGTGTTATCCATAGACACCCGGAATATATAAAGAAAACGTAAAGCCTGATTAAATGTTTTTTCTTCAGACATCCGGCTTATCTCAAACAGTAGTTCTTTATGTATGCAGGTTCTGATGACGATCCTATCAATTAATTCATGCATTCTCTGTAGTGTATGGTAACGGATAAGACTGACACCTATACGACGATATAGGAGATTGGATGGTTACTGTAACACATTCATCCAATCAAACAGGTTCAGACAAGTCAGCCTGTTCCGCGTCGAATGATTATGTTTTGTTATTATTTAAGGTTCCTTTTATTATTTAACATAACAACTCGATTATTTCACCGAAATACATGTACGTATTCTCTGTTGACCTCTTGGAAAACTTAGTGAAATTGAAAGAAATGTAAATAAGTCAAACACATAGTTACAAGATTCATGTTATTATGAGGTGGAAACAAAGTGATTTCCTTTTTTTAATCAGAAAACATATTTAATCTTAATCTTCTATTTAGTATGTAGTGATATGACATTTGCGCAGTCAATGAGCAGAAGTATACTAGAATTCGAAGTTAAATGACTGTATCATTATGCCGACACTGTAGTATGCGTGCTAATTACAAGGAATGCAGACATAATTAATTCCGGAAATACCATTTTAAAACGGTATAGATTTCTATATAGAATAGACATTATATATGTCAGATGAAATATTTTAAAAGAAGGTCTGTCCATTCTTAAAATGGATCAATGGATATTTATAGAATAATACATGGCTGAGCAGTGCCTTTGAATGATAATATACTATCGAGCGAAAGCATAACATTTATGGCGTGTATGCATTCTAACAAGCAACCCAAACATACATGACTTCAATACAAAATTATCTTAAATCAATACACCTGTAACCTTAGAAATTGTTTTTAACATATCAGAACAGAACAGAACAGAACAGATAGTTTATTAAGACTTGTACATTGTACATCGTCTTTGAACACATTAATTATATACAACATCAAAGGTATGGCATATATACATAGTAAACAATATAGCAACTACAGTATATCATATAGGAAAAACAATACAAAGAAAAAAAACAACAACGGAGAATGCAAAAAAAAAAACAATACAAAGAAAAAAACAACAACGGAGAATGAACATGTATTTTTAGCGTTCTACTGTTATAAGTGCATTTCTGATACCAAGGGCTTCTTTTACAAATTTAGATAGTTTAATAAGTTCTACTTTATCACTTGAAGTTAAAAGCTGTATAAATTTGTGCATTGATGGATGTCTGTAGTAATAGACTTTGATATATTTTTTTCTAATATCGGAATAACAGTTGCAAATACAAATAAAATGAAACTCATCTTCAATGTCTAAAGTGTTACAACATAAACAGTATCTTTCTTCACGAACAATGTGATTTCTGTTGTAACGACCAGTTTGAATTCGAAGCGGAAGACTACTCAGCCTAAGGCCACAAAAATAAAATCTAAAACACCTAGGTAATATATTCAAATAACTTTCATATTCGTGATAACATTTAACATTTTTATACATACTTAATACAGAGCTGTTTTGCAAACTAGCATACCATTCTTGCTTAACAGAATCAATAATACGACATTTAAATTCGCTCAAGAACAAATTCTTGTGTATACCACTATAATTGTCAAAAACATGTGAAAACCCATAATCGTTTAAAAGTTTTCTAACATTTGTAACCCAGTTTTTACAACCATTGATACTATCTTTTAAAGCATGATTATACACAGTTTTTAATATTATATTGTCAGTATCAGTTATTTTCAACCAGTACTTAATTATTTTAACAAATCTGTTAACATATAGTGGGTATCTTCCCAGTTCACCATAAACACTAGCATTACATGTATTTGGTCTAACTTTCAACAATTTTTTGCAAAACTTTAAATGAATTCTTTCGATTTCTTTAGATTTAGAATAGCCCCAAATTTCGCTTGAATAATTCAGAGTAGATGAAACAAACGCATCAAACAACTGTAATAATGTTTTAGGATTTAAATCGAATTCTTTACATTTATGTAACAGTATATTCATTGATTTCAGTGCTTTACCAACTAAATGTTCTTGGTTTAGTGCAAAATTCCCAGTATAGTTAAAAACAGTACCAAGATAATTAAAATCATTAACTACGTCTATGGGTTGGCCATTATATGTCCAATGTTCATTGGCTAATAGTCCACCCCTTTTACGAAATACCATGATTTTAGTTTTTGAAGTATTTACTTTAAGTCCCCATGTATTACAGTAAGTATATAAAAGGTCTAAATGTTTCTGGATCTCTTCCGGCGTTTTACCCATAATGGCCATATCATCTGCAAAAAGTAAAAGTATTAAAACAATATCATCAAATAGAAGGCCAGAATTAGAATCATTCTGCAGATATAATTCAAGATCTTCTACAAAGAGTGAAAATAATAAGGGAGACATTACCTCCCCCTGGCGTAAACCAACAGCGTATTGAAAGTAATCCGAATAATCAGAACATGATTTAACACAAGATTTAACTTTTTGGTACATATCTCTTACAATTCTTAACAATTTACCTTGGATTCCGCAATTATACAATTTCAACCATAAACCGTTTCTATAAATGGAATCAAAACATTTCATCAAATCAACAAATACAATATATAATCTTTTATTTTCATTAACGAATTTTTGAACTAGTGACATTAGAATAAAAATGGCGTCAACAGTAGACTTCCCTTTACGAAATCCGAATTGAGCATCCGAAATAGTGTTATGTTCGTTACAAAATTGCTCAATCCGTTTATTGATAATAGTGGTAAACAATTTTGACAAGCAACTAACAAGTGTGATACCTCTGTAGTTATTGACATCACCAACATTACCTTTCTTATGCAGAGGGATTATAATACCTTCTGTCCATGTATCCGGAAAGTAACCTGAGTTCAATATACAATTAAATAGATCACATAAATGAGAGGATAAAACATCGATACATTCAATGAGATATTCATTCAAAAGATAATCACTACCACAGGCTTTGTTACGCTTCAACGATTTGACAGCACTCAATATTTCTGTGATTGTAATTGGTGTATCCAATTCGGGAAAACAGTCTCCCGGTTTATCAAAATCATTATTCTCACAGAAAAATTCAGCATTATCGTTATGACAGTCAAATATATCATTACTCAGATTACAAAAATATTCCCTAAATTCCTCTAATGGAATATTATTTCCACTTTTACCCGATTTCTTTTTAAAATATCGCCAAAATTCTCTGGGTTTACTTTTCTTTAAATTTTCTATTTCTAGCATTTTCATTCTATAATGGATATTTTTCTTTTTACGTATAATATTTTTATAGTATGACTTATGCTCACATAATTGTATTCTATTAAAATCAGTTTTGTCACAATTAAACAATCGTAAAGAGTCTAAATAAACCTTACGTGCATTATCACAATCCTTATCGAACCAATCAGCGTGCTTCATGAATGACTCATCTTCAAAACAATGAACATTCTTAAATTTACATTTCTTCGAAAATAACGGGTCAGCCACATTACGCAATGTCTCCGTAAAAGTATTTAGTGCATTATTAACAGACTGTCTACTATTACAATCTAAGGTATTAACAATGTTATTAAATAAAGGTAGGCTAGCTATAATCCCTGAACGAAATTGCTGTTTATACGCATCATTCCACACATATTTAATCTCGGAATGACTTACATCTTCGTCATGAATAACATTACACAATAGTGACAAATGCAGAGGGGTATGGTCACTCCATTCATTGATTGACCCAATGCTAAAATCATTGATCAATGAAAAATTACGTTCATTACATAATACATAGTCAATAATAGACGAACCGTTATGTGAAATAAACGTATATTGATTGGTGTCACCAATACGACCATTGATAATACGTAAACATGATGATTTGCACAGATCTAACAATTTAATACCGTGACTGTTATGCTTTCTATCAATTGAGGCCCTGGCAAGTGTATTGTCGGGTTCATAATCTATTTCATCAGTAACTGTATTAATATTATCATGAGTAATAAAATCATTTTTATTACCTACTCTGCTGTTAAAATCTCCGAGAAGATATACAACACCTAGATTATCATATACAGAAATATCATTTTCTAGGGTATCAAACAAATCAATGTTTAAAATATTATATGCAGGAGAATCTTGACCCCAAATATATGCACCACATAAATAGATGTCCTCGTCAGTATGAAAGAAATTATGGTCAAGTTTTAGCCAAATAATAGTGTCATGGTGATTTTTTATAATTTCAATACCTTCATTTAAGCATTCCTTATAATAAACAGCAATACCGCCACTACACCTACGTGCATTTCTATTTTGGAATTTTCTATAAAAGTTATGTGATACATAACCATTCAAAGAAATATTACTCGAAGTATTGGTCCATGTTTCATACAAAAAACAAATATCATGACTGGCAATAATATTTACAAAATCAGTGTCCACTTTCTTATCATTTGAAAGTCCGTGCACATTCCAAGAAATTATGGATAGCTCATCTCCGGTGTACCCCTAATCTCTAACAGGCCGACCGTTTACATAAAGAGTGTCATATGCTATCCAAGCTTTATTCCCTTCCTTCTTCTCAGCTTTCATCCTTGGAACTAGCTTCTTCCTCTTGGCGATTACTTCTGGTGGGAATTGTTCATACATGCTGAAGCTAGTGCCAGTTAAATGTTTCCATTGTTTACGAACGAATTCGCGATCCTTGAAATATGTGAATTTAGCCACAATATTACGCACTTTACCACTAAGCGTATGACCTGGTGACCTATGCACTCGCTCAAACCGGATACTTTCCGCCATCTCCTTCGCTATGTTAAGTTTATCTTGTAGATGCTGGCGTAGTAATTTCTCGGTAGTTTCAGAGGACTCCATGCCACTGGAACTACAGTCCTCAGAAATATTGGTGAATATGAGGTTATTCCTCATAGATTGTGACTTAAGATAAGCCATTTCGTCACGCATATCATTACGGGCCTTCACCAAATCGTCGACCTTACTAGCAAGTAGCGCAGCCCCAATATCATCACAAATTGTATTTTCAAAAATCTGCTATATATATATAGATCTATATATATTTATTAAATAAACTAGTATCACAAAATTCAACATGTAAAAATTACGAGAAATTTAGCCTCTGGCTACTGAAACTATTCGGTATACCAAAGATCATCAACCACAAAGGGACATTCATTCAAGTCAACGTATAAATGAAAGTTTTGTTTTAAATACATTGAATAGATTATTTCATCTCTGAACACATGCATACTCATGAACGAGCGATCTTCTTAGTGAATGCATATGTATGTAATATAAGACGGAGCCGCCATGATTGTATATTCGGTGCGCTGAGTTTTATACATACCCGACACTAATTATGATTTAATCATGTCTGGAGAATTTTATGGATTCTTTGTTTTATTCAGTTGCATTGTTGGATTATATTCTAGCCCGAGTGCTATCGACGAGGAACTGAAAGCAAATGGTGCAAAAACTGTTTTAGTTTTTGGTGGCAATGGATTTATTGGAGCGACCACTGTACAGAAACTGCTACGCGTTAACTACACCGTGGTGATCATCAACCGTGGAAACTGGTACTGGGATTCAGATGTCACAGTGAAACCTTACGTTAAACTCATCAAATGTGATCGTATGCAATCTCTGCAGCGATGTTCCGGACTGCAACATTACCTGTGGAGCTTAGATGCACCTCCATTATTAGAAGCTGTGGTTGACTTCAGTGCATATCACTCGTTTGAAATCAATGAGGCATTAAACTTATTACGAGGGAAGATTAAAAAGTACATTTACATCAGCAGCGATTCTGTTTACGAAGTTTGCAATAAAACCCATTCTCAATTAACGAGAGAAGAGGATGCTGTGAGACCCGAATCGAAAGATGATTACGATTTATATAAAGCACGTGACGATTATGGTAACCGGAAGTTGGAATGTGAGGAAGCGCTCATGAGACAGGCGGGAACAAAAGATAGCGTGCCCTATATTAACCTACGACTTCCGGATGTTGTGGGACCACGTGACAATACATACAGATGGTGGATTTATCAGTTATGGATCAAACTTGCCGAGTATATCGATAAACCGCTGACCGTTCCAAAAAATCTATGGAAACAACCAATAAGTTTCGTCTACGTAGATGACGTCGCTGACACTATCGTTGACGTCATTTCCGGTGAGGAGGACATCTATAACAATGCTTACAATCTAGGTCTAAATGAAATGCCATCTTTAGTAGAATTCCTGCACGGTGTAATGGATGCTATGGACATCGAAGACATTGATATACAAGAGGATCTTAATGAGGATAGTTTACATCTTTTTCCCTCAGTGAAAAGCGGACCAGTTGATACTACTAAAGCTCAGAAACTTCTAAACTGGAACCCAACATCCTGGCTTGATGTGCTCTATACAACCGTTGATTTCTATGAGAAAGCAATCATGAATGAGAAGTATGATATAGCTAGGAAGGATGTTATACGAACACTACAGCAGCATCTCTGCAAAGATCCATCAAACGTTATACGAGGACTTAGAAATGAATATGGAATGACCTTCGACGGAGGTCATGATGAACTTTAAGAATGGTAGGCGATAATTTGTGAAATTCAGATGGTCACTTTGAAATCCAAATAAGTGCCACAGTGACTATGACTTGTTAAGTATTATGATAATGTAGATGCCAATGGCATTAGAAAATCTAGTTCTATGGGCACACATACCATCAGTACAAGAATAAGTAATTTCTATGGTGTTAAGAAATGTTTTGATCGAGTGAATATGTGGTAAACTATTACATGGTACTATTCAAGGTAGTTATGTATACTGAACCTTTTGGTACTTAATAACTCCGTTTAAGGTAGTACTATATTATGAACTTAGTGCTGAATTATGTCTCTATTTAAGGTAGTACAGTTCTGTATAATGAACCTTTTTATTGCTATCTCTTTTTAAGGTAGTTTACAGTACTATATAATGAACTTGGTGCTAAATATATCTCTATTTAAGGTAGTACACTTCCTGCATAATTAACTTTGTACTGAACTATCTCTGTTAATGTGTTACATCGACATGTTCTCAATATGAAATGAAGGTAGATCTACCTTATTAAGACTAGAAGTTTATATAAGGTTTTGGGCATTGATAATTTATGTGGAAATCCAGTGTTTTATGGAGGGTATAGGTTGGCATATATCTAGTTATATTGTATGTTACAATATACACACATAAAGGTGCTAGAATGTATTGGCTCAATGTCATGAGAAGACTGCAGTGTTTTTAATATTGTTTATTTTTTATACATTTAGCTCAACTAGTCCCATTTGCCACTTTTGTATTAATTAATAAATATGTGGAACCTTATTCAGTTGATAATTACTACAGCATACATGGATCCAATTTGCACCAAGATCTTAATAAACTTGGATCTGGTAATTTGCTTATTACCATACTACAGTATTTTGTCATTTCATTATAGTTCATGAACTTGCTTTGCTAGTTAGTTCACTTTCAAGCTTTTACATTTCTGTATGGGTTTGCCATGAACTGAACCCATCTTAGTTTCAGTATGAACACAAATGGTTTTCTACATCAGTTAGAACTGTGTTACTAACCAATTGCTCAACTGTCCTGGTATTCAAAAAGCAACATTTTCTCGAATTCTTAGAATTTCTTTAGTGCATCATCTAAACAAGAAACTCAAGATTATTAATATTTCACATTGTTTTGAAGCATTGTGTGTAGGACTACAAAATCTATATCATATTCCTAAATTGCGGAAAATACAAGCTCAACAAATATTCAACTAAGGAAGTAGTATTCCACTAATATATGCTTTGTGAATACCAGCAAAGAGTTGAGGAATTTCAGTTATTTCCCCGTTCACAAAATTAATATTTGTAGGAAACAATTAACACAAACACAAGTTCTTCACAAAACATTTAATCATGGAATGCAGTCTATTGTGCCAAATTACAACTTGAAGTACAAATATGGCATAGGCAGTTAAATGCAGATGTGTAAAAAGTTACAAGTAAAATCTTAAAACATTGATCCAGAAAGTTCACATTATGCAAATATATTAAGAACAAAAGTAAGTCAAAAGTTTAAAGCACTAACACAGGATTTATACAGAGCCCAACAAAAATATGGATACAGAGAGTCTTCCCCCATTTACTTGCCTGTATAACACAACTTGCAGAACAGCGAAGCAACAATGTTTTTTGAAGACCAGGAATATTTTTTTTTATTTAGTGTAAAGAAAATACATTGATTGGTACCCTAGATGGAAAATATTAAGTTTCTTTGCCAGCAACATGATCATATAATATGGCAAATTCAGCCCCTTGAACCCCATAGTTAATTTTTAAATCAGAAAATGTTCATCTTTCTATCTGTCACATTTTTTACTCCTTCATTAATTCAGAAATTGCAAACATTGTTCCCGTCTGACCAAAAGATATGGAGTAATTAAACCAATTATAATTCTGCATCTGTCAAAAAGTGTATCCATATTTTTGGTGGGCACTGTATAACAGAATTTAATCAGCCGAGGTAATTATATTGATTATTACAACGACATTCAGTATACATAACCAAGCACCCAGAATGATGGAACCTTTCACGATCTGATCAACAACAAATACGGTATTTGGGCTAGGAAAGCTTTTTAATGGATATCATCTGAAATCTTTCTTCTGTGTAACAGTTCCTCCCAGTCTGGTATTAACTCAACATGCAGAACAATTCAGGTGATTATATTTTGTATTGTGTATAGCAAGTCTACCAGCAACAAGGAAGTTCTTCACTAACTGACAGGTGTGGAAGATAAATATTGCTGGCAACATGAGCAGGTTTCCCATAGGAGAGATTATTGCTTATAATGTGAAAGCTCCAATATTCCCAGTCAGAGACATGGATTTCCTAAAACATGGAACCGATTACAGGAAGTAGGTCAGAAATATTACTTCCTTATAGTAATCAAAGCGCCGATGGCACTAGAAGAACAGGGATTGTTCCTGTCGTCAGAAAAATATTTTTCCAGTCACCAAGCATATGAAGGCCCTCATATGCCCCCAACGCCATATTTATGTTCCAGCATCTAGTTAATACATTATTACCTCTACTGCCTGAACAGAAAGTAGGTCAGAAATGTTATACTCTATGAGGACCAACAGGCATGTCTCTTACATTACATACATGAAAGTGTGATCTATTATACAGTTTGATTTTGGTTGAAGCACCTTGACTTGATTGTTGATGTAAACACCTAGGCAACATATTACCAATATTAACACCACAACATGATTGCTGATGCCGATGCAAATATCTTGGCAACTGTTTGAAGATGCGACCAATACCTTGGCAACTGATACAATGTAAATACCTTATAATGACAATGTTAGTCTTGTTGAGAATTATCACAAAGTGAGTTTAATGGCAGTTAAGGTTCAGGTAATGTAGCTGTTTGGTAGCAGCATTTAACCTTTTTAAAATAGACAGAAGACATATACAGTCTGTTCACAGTCAAATGAGAACGGATGTAAATATACTATTGTCCGGCAGGTAAACTATGTTTATCTAGGTTTAACTGGGTATACTTAAGTTAATGGTATTCAACACTATTCTTTCAAATTGGATAGTTCCCTCATTAGTATTACTTATTAAATCGACTATACATGAAGTTCGGTGGGTAGGTCTGTGTACTCTTTCTTTATTAAGAATGCATGAAGTACCTGGATTCACAAACATCTATATACAATGTACATAAACTACATTTACAATACATAGCTTCATATATATGTAGCTAACCAACAACACACTAAATAATATTGAACTGATTTTTAAAAGACACAAAAAAATCAAAACATTTTGTACTTTGTACAAAAGTCTACCAATGTCAAATTGTCAATTAAATATATAATTATAATATTTTAACACACATTTGTTTTCTGTAGTGGATTTGAAGAAGACAGGTTATTGATTTTACAATACATGATAAACAATTCAAGTTAAATTTAAATAAATATATGATTTTAAGAGCTAGTATATCTATAACAACAGTTTTCAAAGTTAATCAACAACAATACACACATCCAATACCAGTGGTCTGTCACCAAAATATGCTAACAACATCATAAACAATTATTTGCTATATATACATACATAAAAAAATCAATAAGTGCATTGTATAAAAACAAAAAAGTTTCATGAGTAAATGAATTGATCATTTGCGGTACATAATAAATGATATTTAATACAATAGTGATGTTACAATGATCGGGTTTACATATGACATCATGAAGAGAACATTCTTGCGTACATCTGTTTTTCTTTAGCTTTTTCATCTTGCAAAGCTTTTTTAACCTTTTCCAATTCTCGACGTATACCTGAATAACATGACCAAATAATACTAATATTGACGGGACTTTCAGCATAACAAAATGCCATTGCTATTTCACAAATAATTGAACTTCTCTGTGTAACAATTTAAACTGCATATTGACATATATATGCTGACAAAATAATATAATAAGAATTGTTTACACAGTACTTGGATGCCTCTAGTAGTCATTGGACCAATTCAAGGGCAGTAACTCTGCAATACAGGATGAATTTGAGTCAAAATCCCTTCTACTGACTAACATTCATACAGCCTTTAATGACTGTAGCTTTTAAGAAATGTGCAGTAAAAGTCAACTTACATCACATGAAGGAATGTTACTCTGCAAAAACTGAATGAATCTTAATTCAAATTCTTGACTCAAAATACCAATGTGTGCAATCACAAAAGCTGACTATAATTACTATGAGACTTGCTGGGTGTACCAGAGCAAATCTATATGCATGCTCTTCCAACCTTGGGTAGGTATAACAATTAACTTAACCACCAGTTTGTGTCAATATATGACTTATCATACAATAGTATTACATATAAATAGATGAAGTAATCACAGAGAAAAGTAATGTTTGAGAATATACCGGTACCTTTATCAGTAGGTTCCAGTGTCACAGCCTTCTTTAAAACTTCCTGTAAATATTCAATACAACATGGAGTCAGCATTCATTAAATATTGTACTACATAAATCAAGATATTGCTTTATTTATTTCTGTCAAACCTTATATTTCAAAGAAACAATTGACATTATGACAGTTGTCATTCAATACTCTTTAAATCAATTCTAACGGTAAATTTTATTTCATGCTTACCGGTGGTTTACGGCAGAATAACGGTGGATTATTCCCCGATAATTTCACTGTTCATAATTTCACAGTTCATAATTTCACGGCAAACAGACTATTTTTTTAAAATCAAATTTCCTGGCCGTCAAAAATAAAATAATAAGCATTTTCACTTGCTCTCTTAATCTATAACAAATAACACAACATTATATATACATAAATGTAAAACAAATGGACGAAATTGAAGCCATTGCAGAAGAACTATTTGATTGCAACTCGATGCGTGCATGGCGGTAAAACGACGTCACGCAAAACATTTTAGGTATATAGTGGAGTATTTCCATCATTTAAGCTATTTGAAGCATGAAATAAATAGAATATTAGTATTTTACCGTGTATGGTCGTTTGATAATTCACCTCGTGAGCAGCTGACTTATATTTTCACTTGTGGCTACGCCACTCGTGAAATATTACATCAGCTGCTCACTCGGTGAATTATCAGCCGATCATACACGGAAAAATACAAATATCCTCTATATAATCACATGGTCCGATGGATTAACTTGAAAACCTTTGCCAAAGGCTTGCTTAATAAAATTTTAAAACTTGTTTAACATAAGTTTATATCAATTGATAACTTGTGATAGATCCTCTATATAGCAAGCAAAACAGGGTTCGACACTAACTATTTTGGTCACTGGTCCGACAGAAAAGAAGCATAAAACTTGTCAGTGTCAAGTCCTGCAAAATATTATCACATACGTATTTATAATATTAGAACTAAACATGTGTAGTCACATACCTCAGCTTGATCCAAATTTTTAGTGTGAACTAAAGCTTGTCCTTTTCTAAATAAAGCTTTAATATTGTCGGGAGAAAATTCTAAAGCCTGCAATAAAAGAATGATAACAATAAATAATTTTATTGAAATTGATTTTAAAATGTTTCAAAACTTTACCAATTGCATGAAATTGTCACATATTATGCATAAAGGGAAGCAACTCGAAAAAAAAATACTGTATACAATTCAGAGTTCTTTCCCTTGTATTAATTTAAAGAAATACAAACAAATTTTGAAGTAATAAAAATTCTTGATCACTCAAAAATATACAGAATTTTACTTCAAGCCTTGTGAATAGACAGTTAACACATGGAAGATGAGTAAATCAACACAAATCAATAAATAAAATTACCTCATCACAATCTTTTATAGCTTCTTCATACTCCTTCAGCTGTAATTTACATGCAGCGCTGAAATGGAACAATATCCTACATTGATATTAAATAGTATAAATACATACTCAAATCAGCATGCCATCCACATCCATGACTGCGCTTACACGACCAAATCTGTATTTGTATCATACAGCTGTTTACTTGAAAATAAGAAACATCTTTAACAATGAAATGGAATGATCATCGTCAAAGAGCTTGGGTTATCCACAACCATGACTGCGCTTACTAGTTTAACAACTGAAGTGGCCATGAGTTTAAGTTGCCAATGTATCAAGAACTGAGAAACTTGAGAAATGTTAAGATATGGCCATCTGACTAAAAGACTATTGGCATCCATGATGTTGCTCTGCAGATTGTCAGAAGTTGAATTTATAGCAAGTATTAACTTAAGAATGTTTTGAACATATGTTTTCTCAAATACGTTTTCTCATGTTATTTGATAGAATGCCAACGTTATCAGGGGTTTACACTATTTTTTGTCACAGGTCCGACAGTAAAGAAGCATAAAATTTGTAAAGAAAAAGATACTGGTCCTTCAAGATTTCGACTGGCCCTGGACCAGGGGACCAGTGTTAGTGTCAAGCCCTGGTTATATACAATGTAAACATAAAGCCCACAAGTACTCACAGATTTAGATGTAGGGGTAATATTGTGTGTGTACTCACAGATTAGAAAGTAGGGATACCAAATAATTTGTGTACTCACAGATTAAGATGTAGGGGTACCAAATAATGTGTGTACTCACAGATTAAGATGTAGGGGTACCAAATAATGTGTGTACTCACAGATTAAGATGTAGGTGTACCAAATAATGTGTGTACTCACAGATTAAGATGTAGGGGTACCAAATAATGTGTGTACTCACAGATTTAAATGTAGGGGTACCAAATAATGTGTGTACTCACAGATTTAGATGTAGGGGTACCAAATAATGTGTGTACTCACAGATTGAGATGTAGGGGTACCAAATAATTGTTATCGAGATCCTTCACTTGCTCATCAGCCAGTTTAGCCTCGCTATCATATAACTTCTCTAAATATCTGTCAAATAACAAAACATCACATTAATTTATTTATTTAGACATACTAAAATTCTATTTAAATCATTTATTAGAGTGTCAGGCACATACAATACATGTTATTATACAGTTTTACAAATATAAAAGCATGCAAATGTATGTGACCAATCAACAGTGAATTATTATACACTGAAACATCCATTATTTACAATAAAATTCTCATTATTTTATATCTCTATATGCTAAAGTGACGCATGAAATAAATAGCATAATCGTATGATTTTGTGTAAAATTGAAATTTATTTCACTGAGCAAGCATGACAGAAAGTTTTTACATGCAGCATATTAGAACTCTAAAGTGTTCAGAATGAACGGTAATCCTGTATTTATGTACTGCTTATAATATTAACGGCATATTCAAATAACTTATACATCCAGACTGTGAGGCAGCATTCAAATTTATTCATAGTAAATCCAGAGTTTTCAATAACAGCAGGCTACAGGCCAAACTAACTGCTTAAAAACCATTTTTGGGCAGCTGAAAATGTGAAATTTATTATACATAATTGAAAGAAATTAGTTGCATTAAGGATCTTATCAGGCCTGTTGGTGAAGCATTTCGGTCTGCTAGGTTAAAATTTATTGAGAACCCTGATTGCCACCACATTGGTATCATGTTAACCATCCCCTGAGAGTCAAAGGTAGGCGTCAATAGGGGGAGAACTCCGCTGCCCAAATAAGGCATTTTTCAAGAAGTTCATTTGGTGAAATTATTTGATTATAATTCAGTGAGTTCCATTGTAAAACACATTAAATAAATAGTAACAAATACTGTACATACCTTAAAGCTTTACTGTACTTATTTCTTGCCTTCGAAAAATCTTTTTCCTTATATAAATTATTACCAATAGCTTTAACTTCGGAACAAATTGTTAATACCATGTCCACATTTTCATCCTGCAAGAAGAATTAAACCAGGATATAACAAACAAGACTTGATGTATTTGAAGTACATTTTTTGTGAACAGTAGTTCCATGAAACAGTGGTTGTTTCATTATATATATATATATATATATATATATATCACATGTACTTTGTGCTGAGTGAATTGAATAAACTGTAAAAAACTTTACACATAACACCTAGAAAAGATCAATTGTTTCTGTGACATGAACAAATTTGCCGAATACAAAGCACCAGATTCGGCTTTACAGGTATTGCCTCTTTTGTATTTGAATTAGACAAAGTAAAGTACATAGTCATTTGTTTTTCCCAGGCAGAAAGGCCACTGTGAGAAAAGATTAAATGACTGTTGTGTAATACAATGACTCAGGGTTATATAACTAGTTACTTTTAGTATTTTCAATAGCCAAATCTATATGACATGTACAACGTCTGAATACTAAACATGACTGCTGGTCCAACTGCACGTGTAGATAGAAATATTGTCAATACTTGTCTTACCACATATCGGAATTGTCAAGAAGCCACAAATAAATAAGCCTTGAATCAAGGGCAGCTCTACAATTAGGAAATAAGAACATGACACAACAGGTTGTGGTCGAAAAGATAATGATACAAAAGGACTGGAAGAGTAACTTACGCTAGAAAAATTAATATCTGCTTCTTCAGGCCAGTCGGCATATTTATCACCGGTACCATCGTCTACAGTGCACCCATCATCCTCTCCAGGCATCAGTTCTCCACAGTCAGCGATACTACATTCCTGTATGTATACAATATTACATTTAGATAGTTATATACAGTACACCCATCATCCTGTCCGGGCATCAGCTCTCCACAGTCAGCGATACTACATTCCTGTATGTATACAATATTACATTTAGATAGTTATATACAGTACACCCATCATCCTGTCCGGGCATCAGCTCTCCACAGTCAGCGATACTACATTCCTGTATGTATACAATATTACATTTAGATAGTTATATACAGTACACCCATCATCCTGTCCGGGCATCAGCTCTCCACAGTCAGCAATACTACATTCCTGTATGTATACAATATTACATTTAGATAGTTATATACAGTACACCCATCATCCTGTCCGGGCATCAGTTCTCCACAGTCAGCAATACTACATTCCTGTATGTATACAATATTACATTTACATAGTTATATACAGTACACCCATCATCCTGTCCAGGCATCAGCTCTCCAAAGTCAGCGATACTACATTCCTGCTCAACACAATCATTCATAGTTATAAACAGGTACATTAATAACATACTATTGACCAAAAGATTTTTATATTATGGAGAGTAGTAAAACAAATTGTTGAGTTTTTCTGGCAAGCCATTTTTGTAATTTTCAAAACACTGATTTTAATAAAATAACATAGAATCTTGACTATTGTGTAAGTGAAGTTGAGATTTATGTCTCTTGAAATGTCTTGAAATGAGTTAAAGAAATATAAAACACTAGAAGTATCAAGTGTTTGTTGAAGCATACAAATGATAAACAAGAACTAAAACAAACATACCCTGATAGAACTTACTTTGCATTAATCAATTATGTCTTCTACAGAAAATCGAGTTGGTAAACAAACCATAGGACTTAAACCAAAACACGTCCATGCCTTTTCCATGTTAGTTATGTAACTTATGTCTGGTAATAATGCCAGTATGTAGTGAAATCTAAAGCATCAATTGGTCAAAAGAAACTATATCAGTACACTACCTTTTTAGGTTTTTCACCTTCCTTTTCAATATTCTCAAGAACTTTGACGAGTGACATTCCTTTCAGTACTTTACCAAAGACGACGTGTTTACCATCAAGGTGAGGTGTAGGAACGGTAGTGATGAAGAATTGGGAACCGTTCGTGTTAGGACCAGCATTAGCCATACTCAACAAACCAGGTACTTCATGCTGTAATACAATATATCTCACTTGTTAACAATCATCAAAACAAACATATATATCATTTACAGGAAGTGTCTGCAAGGATTTCACATCTTTAACAGGTTTAGTAAATTTTTGAGGAATGTAATGCCTAACTACTGATCCACAAATGGATGCAATGTCCATTCAGTGAGTTACAATAAACCAAATCATCTCTCCTTGACTGTATACTTATTGATGACTGAACAAATTCCTCTATGAATATCCAGCTGAATAGATTTGAGTTACACAATTATTGTTAACTTATACTGGTAATTTTTTACACCATACATAATATTCATCAATCAAACTCCTATTTCAATCACCTTCAATGTAAAGTCTTCATCTTCAAATTTCTCTCCATAGATACTCTCACCACCTGTACCATCACCGTTGGTAAAATCTCCACCTTGGATCATGAAATCCTTGATAACTGCAATACATAACATTACAATAACTCGCAAATTTTCCAAGATATCAATTGATAACTAAACAAGATGCCAAAATGTCACAAAATACGCCCGTCTTGATTGTGCTAGTGAAAAAAATATTGATTATGAAATAAAAGCCCATATTATGTCAAAACATTTGTGAACAATCATCTTGAAACTTATCTTGGCCTAGATATGACACCCATGAGCATCGTCAGCAAGTTTGAAGACGATCGGATGAAAATTGTTTGAGCTAGAGTACAGACAAGGCCAATTTCACATTTATTTTGGTAAAAGAAGGACCATAACCAAAGAAGGCCTGCACCAATTTGGCCTATAATCGAACTTGGCCTAGATATTACACCCATAAGCATTGTCAGCAAGTTTGAAGATGATCGGATGAAAACTGAATGAGCTAGAGTACAGACAAGGCCAATTTCACATTTTTTTGGTAAAAAAGGACCATAACCAAAGAAAGCCTGCACCGATTTGGCCTATAATCGAACTTGGCCTAGATATTACACCCATAAGCATTGTCAGCAAGTTTGAAGATGATCGGATGAAAATTGTTTGAGCTAGAGTACAGACAAGGCCAATTTCACATTTATTTTGGTAAAAGAAGGACCATAACCCAAGAAGGCCTGCACCGATTTGGCCTATAATCGAACTTGGCCTAGATATTACACCCATAAGCATTGTCAGCAAGTTTGAAGATGATCGTATGAAAACTGAATGAGCTAGAGTACAGACAAGGCCAATTCCACCTTTTTTTGGTAAAAGAAGGACCATAACCCAAGAAGGCCTGCACCGATTTGACCTATAATCGAACTTGGCCTAGATATTACACCCATAAACATTGTCAGCATGTTTGAAGATGATCGGACAAAAACTGTTTGAGTTAGAGTACAGACAAATATTGGACGCCGCCGCCCGCCCGCCTGCCGCCCGCCAAGGTGTTCACATAATACGTCCCGTTTTTCAACGGGCGTATAAAAACAATCTCAGTAGTAAGACCTTCCTTTGGACATTTCGAAAACTGGTCTCGTCAATTCATTGGGGTAGGTCATAATATTGAGTTCTCATCATACCAAAGACAAAATAAAATGTTAGAAGAAATTATATTGCAGCTGCTATACACTCAGCATACAAGAGAAGGCTGGCTTCTCAAAGCCTTGTAGCGAGTATGGATACAATCAGGAATGATGTTTCAAGTGTGATTAACATTATTATAAGTTGTTGCTTCACAATTAACTGAAAATAATTGTTTTAAACTTTATATGTAGTACAAACTAATAACATATTGAAAGAAGGCTGGACTCCTTCAAGTCGGCAGTTAGGCCACTGCCCGTCTACCGCGCCTAGTGCTACAGGCCGGTTGTATAGTGTAAATACATGTTAAACTTTTTGGCGAATGCTACATAGTTTTTATGAAGCGCTCCGCACTCTACACTGCGCATAGTTTTAAACCCTCTTCAGTAAATGCCCTAGTGGCGTTGGAGAGTATAACATTGAAGTTGAAGTTGAAGGGAATACTCACTTCTGTGGAATATTGAGCCCTTGAAGTGAAGAGGTTTTCCAGAGGCACCCACACCTTTCTCTCCGGTACATAGAGCACGGAAATTCTCCACAGTTTTAGGTACAGCATCCTTGTATAACTCAAACAGAATTCTACCAGCTGAAATAGTTAAGACATAAATTAAATGACAGACACATTGACAGAAAGCACTGATTGAAGTAGAGGAAACTTTTAATGCTGAGGCATATGTCACTGTCAGGGAAATGACCTCCCAGTTATTATCAGAATTAAAAGTGCAGAAAGCATTCAACAGCAAAACGCATAATATTGAATGCTACAGTTGTGGCATTTTAACTTGCCCTGGTAGCATAACTAAAGGAGTCTCCCTGGGGAGATTATTTCTATCCTGATGGGTGTGCTGCCATTGAACATTGATCTGTGGCGTCTAGGGATAAAATTTAGTAGTCAGAGGCCATGGAAATATCGGAGATTTTACCATCAGCAGTCTCAGCATGGCTGGGAAATAGTGGGGATTTTGACAACGTAAACGTAAGAATCCCCCCAGGGTGGGGGGGGCTTAATCAGGTCTAGGATTATGCTGTTTTTATGGATAATCAGTAAATTTACTGATTGTCCATATTTTTACTGATCAAAATATCCGTAAATTTACTGGCAATTTAATGACGAATTTCTAAGTTTTCCTTAAAAAGCTGAAATATAGCTCTTGTGAATTTCCACAACTTGTAAATCACTTCAGATGATGTCTGTATACTAAAATGAGTAAAACTTGCAGGTTTGGATGGCTGAAATTCAACTTCGAAAATATGAAAAACAGCAAAATTTCAAAATCATAGGAATTTCACGAAACTTACTTTAATGCTGTAAAATTGTATTCTGAACATAATTATATTTGTAATTGGGTGCCCTTTTTCTTTAATTAGAAAAAAATGATAATTTTCAATATTAGTCCGTAAATTTACTGATATTTTTATCAGTAAAAACATGGACTGTCCATAAATTTACTGATTATCCATAAAAACAGCATAATCCTAGACCTGTTAATTGTATGCAAGTATCGGGGCATGGCAACGGACCCAGGTACATTTCTTTGCTAATGACGACAACCATGCATCTTACACCTATATACTATTTCACCCAAGGCAGTTAAAATTTGAGTTTTTAGAAGAAATTTGCATGCACATGTATGTCATTTGGGTTTTTACAAAGAAATGCTGAACTTTTGGGGAACAAAGTCAAGAAGAAGGTTCAACGAACCTGACTCTCCACCGATTGTAACATCGAAGAAAACACGTGGATTAACCACTTCTTGTGTTTGTGTAGTCTCGGTACTTTCAGCCATTGTGAATGTTTGGGTATAGAAATTTCGAGAAATAAATTGGACAATGCGGACGGTAACGACGCCGGTGGAAAAACCAACAAGGGAGATCACTCTTGAGAGATTTTTAACATTCGGATATTTTCTGAGTTTTTCGTCTTTTATGTTTGCAATGTCAAGGACGCTTGTTTGGTTGAAAGGTCGCTAGTTTTGGTGATATTTTGTATTCTACAAACATTATGTTAGTTTATTTCAATAATCCTTTTACAAGACACAATACGCCATTAATTAAGATCAGAATGCACCGATCACAATTCTTAGTTAATGAGATATCGAAAGAATGGTTTATTCGTACTCATAATTATTCGATCTATATCCTTCGTACCGACTGTGCATGAATATTATAAATATCAATTAATTAGTGATTAAAGACAAAAGGTGTACTAATGATAACTATATTATATACACTGAAGTATTTTTATTTGGTTCTTAATATGATATAACACTAAATGACTGAATCAAATTGTTGGGCTATCACTCTCTTGATATGCCCCAAGGCCATGAAGGCCCAACTGTGTCTGTGGGCTAGAATAAATATATTATTGCCCCGTTGGTAAACCGATCCCAAATGTTTTTGTCACTAGAAGCGACAATTAATATCATTACACAGCTGCGGCTTACCAGTATCAAATTAAGGAATTATAAATATATGAATGTAGGCTGTGCAGCTTCTTAGTATTTTGTTCAGATTTGTCAAGCTTTAGCGCAGTTGTGGCCCTTGAAATAATGAAATATAGCTTAAGCAAAGCGTTACTGATTACTTAATTGGAAACGGCTTGCTATGTAACTAATGAAGCCAAAAATTGATATCTACAGACGGGTGCTCATGGTTAAGCAGACTGTTGCACTGCATATACCTTTGTCTCATAATTTCGTGCCTTCTCATGAAATCCGTGCTTAGTTGAATTCAACTCGTTTACATGTTTTACATAATCATTTTGGTAAAATTAACCAAATAAATCATCCCACAAATATCCTGCATCAATTGAAGCCCTTATTTTGGACGATTCACCATAGCTATCACCTTGGCGACCAGGAACCATACACCTAGTAATAATTTCAACTGATATTTTTCAACTGATGTGAATTGTTTTTGCATCCTGTTTTCATTATGCATTATTTTTATCACTTAAGTCTTTGATACTCGAACAGAATACGCAATTTGATAAGCACTACTCCAAATTTGTTTAATCTAACTGCAAATTTCATCACACGGATTTCATGGGAAGCAGTGTCCAGGATTCAGAGCATCGACCTAGACATCAAAATGTTATGATTATACGAGTTTTCGTGAACATTTTTTAATTTCCTAGTTCTTATTAGCTAAGTTAGCATTTTTTCTTCCGAAAATGGTGCAGACCATTTTAAAACTTGTATGCACGAGTGCGCATGCGTCGCTGAAAGTGTTAAGGAGCACGGAGATACGAGACAACAGCATATATTGGTAAAGGTCAACTCAGCCCTATTACAAACTCGGCCGGTACCTACTCGGCCGGATTAAAGAAACAAAAGCAGCCCTTCAAAATTAATTAAAATAATTGATTGCAATCGTTGGCCACTTAATCAACGTTGAAGTGTAATTAGAAGATACTGTTTTAACACCAAACATGATGATTTTCTATTTTCGCTGATTGCCAATATTGTTCCTGCTTCACTCAATATACGAGAAATAACACATACACAGTTTTACAAATTTATTTACAAATTATTATCAGTAATGAAGTGTAAAATAAACATATAGTAGTACCTCAGAGTGAGACAAAAAGTCCAGAACAAATTCCCCAGATCTATAGATGACAACATTGCAACTTTCGTAAGAAACATATAACCCAAACCATTAAAGGGAGTTGCCAAAAACACAGAAAGACTCCTGTGTGTACTTCTTGTGTATTTCATGGATATAAAGAATCAGAATTACTCATAACAACCATTTTGTTCAGTGTATCAAGTATTATGGTACATGATTTACTTCAAAGAATCAGTAATGTTAAATTCAGGGCGAATTGGACCTGGCCGAGTTTGTATTGGGGCCGAGTTCGTAATAGGGCCGAGTTGACCCTGAAATAATATATTGCGCTACCAACAGGACATGACGCTATTGGATTTTCAACAGGGTTCACACCTTGAAAAGTCCTTGAATTAAGTCAAAGAGCTCCAAAGAAAGGATGAGCAGAGATATCAGGTCTCATGATTTTGTCACATGACGCCATTGTGGGTGACGCTAGTCATCTATCTTGAATTATTTTGATTCTGATATATTTTGTTTGTATTACAGAGCCTGTAGAAATGGACAGTGGAATATCATGCTGATGTACTTTTAAGGAAATAATCTGAGATTGTACTATGTATAATCAATCATCCTAAATCTTGTTGTGTAAGTACTATAGTTTCAAATTTGAAAACATAAATCACTTTTACAAGACAGTGTCTGGAAAGAAATTAATTCCATCTCTGATCTGACAATTAAGTTTTAAAACTATTGAAATGAAACACCTGTCATTATAGACCACATGTATTATAATTTAATACATTGATTATTGTAATATATAAATATTTAAACTTCATGATTTTCAAGTGAATACTTTTGAAACTGTGCTATACCAGTATTACTGTTAAAACATCATTCTTATCTGGTCTAGTGTGGTTTTGTATGATTTATTTCATGACATTGATGTGATATTTTGCAGGTTGGGCCGAACCTTTACAGTTTAGTTGTGTCTGTACTGACGTGGTTACTAAGTGGGTAAAATGCTTTTCAACAGGACAAGTAGGGTTGCTGGGGTGATATGGTGTAGACATATAGGTAGATTGAATTCCTCATCTCAGCGCTCTAAGTGTGGATGTATTCCTGCTACAGATAGGCAGTCATTGTCATATTCAAGGCATTCAAAACTTATAGATACTCGTATAAAAACTAGTGTGACTAAATTAAAACTGGACACTCAACCTACCTCACCTGGGAAAAACATACTATCTTGTACACCGTGTAGGAATTACAGTATATTTACGAAAGAAGCACTGCCTGCTAAAGATGAGGAACTGGTAGACATGTTATTTAAAGGCATTATAAGACAAGAACGTGGAAGTCTATCAAGGGGAATAACTCTGGTGGAATCATCACATCCTAGAAAGTTAGAACAAGCTCAGTTATTGCTCAGTAGAATTTTACGATATAACAAGATGAAGGGGGACATGCATGACAGGAAACCTAAATCATATAGAATAGGTAAATCTTTAACATCTGCCAAAGCTTCTATACTTTCTGTGTAGTGCAAACTTCAATTAAATCAATGTATCATTTTTTGCAAATCTAAATGAAATAACTTATTGCAAGCAAAAGTACCTGTAACTTCCTGTCACTGTGTGCATTATTGGGAGCCTTTCCAATTCAATGTGTATGATTTATTGCTATCAGCAGAAGTGGATTTGTTAATACATTGTGATACAGATATGGCTTTTATGTCTATTGATTTTCATAAAGTTAGGGGTTAAACCCATCAGGGTTCTCTCGAATTTTGCACCCTTAACATTTATCATTTATTTAGTGTAAGGAATTTCTTCAAACGTTGACTAACAAGTGTCCAATCTGAATTTATCTATTGGGGTACCAATCAATTTGTTACTTAGACAATGTACAAAGATATTTCAAATAATTATGAATTGCTAACAGACTAACAAATTCAGATATATAAAAGAATAGATAACATAACAATACATATACATATGATGCTCAATGTATTCATTGTTTGTAGGTTTATCAGGTCCACCAGGGGCTGGTAAGAGTACGTTTATTGAAGCATTTGGTAAATTCCTGACAGATAAAGGTCATAAAGTGGCCGTGTTAGCTGTTGATCCTTCTTCTTCACAAACTGGAGGTAAGTTAGGTCCCGTACAGTCATGTATATCAAGGGTGTAGAAACGAGGCAGAAGCAAAAGGCAGAAAATTCAATGGCTATTTGAACATTTTTCCTTGCTACCATTGTCATTTTTGAACAGGGAGCGTTAGCGAGTCGTTCAGTGCAGTCGATAAAAATAGTTGAATTTGCATATTCCACGGGGCGACTTCAGACTTTATCGCTCAATCTTTAGCCGAGACAGTTTTTATAATGTTGCATGATGACTTAGCACTTTATCGCAGGAAGCTTGATAAATATATCGAGACATTGATATTATGTTATGTAAGCTAGGTTACTATCTGGTCAGTGATAAACGCTCAAACTTTAAATACTACGAGTAGTATAGGCAGTAGTGGTAATATTGTATTAACTAGATGCTGGAACATACATACGGCGTTGGGGTGGCGTATGCTTTGTGACTGGAAAAATATTTTTCTGATGACAGGAACAATCCCTGTTCTTTCAGTGCCATCTGCGCTTTGATTATCTTGGTTACTTTAAATGAGATCTCAATTAGCTACCTACTTTTGGAGATTTACTGGCTACATGAAAACATTTCTACCCTCTGGTATATTCTAATTTCAAGGGCTGTCTCTGAAGTTGTGGATTTTCGTCATGTTTTTGTAAATTGAATTAAATTTACTATTAATTTATCTTTTTCATTAATGCTCACAAAACTTGTTTCTATGGAAACCTTAATTGATTCAGTATCGCACTGTCATGTCAAATTTCCATCATTTGTTATAACTTACTGATCATATCTTTCAATGGTAGATACTAGAATTCACATGCATGAAAGTGAGACAATCCTTGTACTAGTAGCATGTTTAATAATTTGCATACTGAATGATATATCACTGGCTTAGAATGAGATGGTTGTTAGTACAAAATCAATGTTTTGAGAAAACAAGCAAAAACTGTCTGAAATTTGCTTTTACTTGTCAACATGACAAGTTCATTTTTCGTGAAAATAGGCTCATAAGAAGTGCCTTATGATGCAGATTTTAAATATGTATGAGTCTTATAAGATCCTAAGTGGCACTTACGACCATCTCATTCTAAGCCAGCGATATGGGCTGTGAGTTTGAACTGTATAGAAACTACATAATTTTACATACACAATCATGCTTTTAACATTCAGACATTCGTTAAATTCCTGTCATCTAAACAAGCTACTGTAAAATCATTAATTGTCATGAGGGTTAAATTTGGTGATTCACCTTGAAATTAAGTCCCATCAAACAATAATTTTGACCTTGTATTTAGTGCTATAAATGCAAAATCCATGCATTAAAGTCCCATCGAAATGGTCAAAAAGACCGTCTTTTTTACCAAAACCACAAAATTTCGACCCATCGAAATTAAATGATTTAACAATGTGATATTTTCTGGAAAACTTGACTTAGTCACCATTATCAGATATTTATGTTATTGTTAGGTTCCCTCCTTGGAGACAAGACACGTATGCCCGAACTTTCATGTGACATGAATGCTTATATTCGACCTTCACCTTCACGAGGTAGTCTAGGGGGTGTGACACGTACAACCAATGATGCCATAGTACTGTGTGAAGCAGCTGGTTATGATACTATACTTGTTGAAACTGTAGGTAAATATTGCTTTCACTTCCTCTAGTTTTATACCATACTTTAGCCTAGAGAATTTGAAACGATCTACAAACTTTGATTAGCAGATTTTAAAATCTGATATTTTCTCTATATTTATTCCCCGTTTGTATGTTTTCATATGCAGAGTAATTCAAACACAAATCTGTAGGACCACTATTGCTTGATTTGCTTGCAGAAGCTTACGTCTTCAACGCCAGAATCTTGTAAAATATTCATGCATAAGCAGGATCAAGTCAAATCCTATACTGTTATGTACTTGCAAAATATAATGAAACGTCTGACAGGTAAGGCATCACTACACAGAAGCAGCTAAAGGGCAAAATATTCACAGAAATCATTTCATCAGACGCTTGCATGCCCTCGAATGATCGTAAAAAGTTATTGTGTGCAACAATTTACTGCTAAAATTAATCAAGAAACTAACATCCTCAGCAGAGCGCTTTCCCAGAACATATTCTGTAGTAACAGTGACAAAATTATAAACAAGTTGGCTTTATTTTTCATAATTTGTAAATATTGATGCTAGCGGCAAAATAAAAAAAAATGTAGGACAAAAATCATGTGCGCGTGGTTTTCTCAGGTGCGGGCCCAATAATTTAAATATTTATTTTGAGAAAATCAGGAGCGGGTGATCCCGACAAACGCATGATCAATTTGTTGTGGCCTAAGCTCAGAAAACAGATATAACACAAACTACAGTCTCACTGCACAATGTTCATACAGCACACAAAACCGAATGAGGAATGAAAAAGTCCTAAAAAGCTTTAGAATATAAATTATGTAACCCTGCAAATTATACTAACTTCTGATTGCAGTCAATACAAAGAAAATAAGTGAACGAATAGATCATGATATGACGCCAGAAAAAAGCTACTGGTCCTGATTTCTGGTGTCAAATAGCCCAATAAGATATAGAATCAATACAAATGGTATAACCATGCTGTTGCAAAAAATGTGTTTTAAAGGTAGACAACAAAAGACAATAAATAAATTTTAGGGTATGATGTGTTTTAATGGCTCAACTGGCACTAATTAACCTATTTCATTTCAATCTGTGGAAACTTTTCGAAACGAATTTGAAGTGTAGACCAAAATCGTCAAATAATAACATTGACCTATTTGTTATTCTTGGAATGATAATTATTCACAAGTTACAATAATAATTACAGAGGAAATATTCTGTTAATGTAAATCTAACAGCAATTCAACCTATTTAAGTTCTTACTTGTGAATGAAATGTTGCACATTTGATATGGAAGGCTTGGCTTCAAAATATGAAATGTAACAGTAACCTTCTCATTGTCAGCTTATGATTGCAGTAATAACTGTATACATTATGTAAAATATATTAGATAGTAGCACAATATATAAGTACAGGGCATTCATTTGACTCTTGAAACTGCATTTTGACTCTTGAATTTGATTAAAGTGTCTATTTTGACTCTTGAAAATTTAAGGTCAAGAGTCAAATTTACTTTACTTATAATTATACAAATTTTCTTGCAAAAGTTTTTTGACTCTTGAAAATTGTAAGTCAGGAGTCATTTTGACTCTTCATTTTTGGAGCCTAGTGAAAGCCTTGAAGTTTGTGGAGCTAAATGATTACACTGTATAACAACATGTTTGTCTATTTACTTTTACTGCATGTATACAAGATGTACATTTGGCACTGAAGGAGTTTGAACATACAATGTCATTACAACCTATTTATTTTCCATAGGTGGAGATGGTCAGGGAACAAACCCTCAACCCACCTTACAGTGACATTACAATTGTACTGTTTATATCTGTCCGACTTTTAAGAAACCAAATGAATTCCTTTTTTTATTGTAATACCTGGTATAATGCTGTTACTATACCGGTATGTACATGTTACAGGTGTTGGACAGTCTGAGTTTGTTGTAGCTGATATGGTGGATTTATTTTGTCTGATTATACCCCCTGCTGGCGGTGATGAACTGCAAGGTTGGTGCATACATTTCATTTCTAGACACCGTGAGTTCTACATGTGTACCTTTCCTATCTAGACACGGTTAGTTCTACATGCATACATTTCATATCTAGATACTGTACAAAATAACCATAATACCGTATAGCTGGTTATTTCTGCGGGTGTAATATTTTGCGTTTTTGCCCCGAAAATGGGTGTGTTTATTTCTGCTGGTTTTAATTTCTGCTGGTTCACAAAATGAAAGGAGTCAAATTCTGCGGTTTGCTAAATGGTAAGAATTGACATACATCAGTATCATTTGCAGTCTGATCCATGTACATTGTAATTAATTATTACAGTCCAAACTGTGGATCGCACTATGACATAATTATCATTATACAAGTACAAACAATGCTCGCTTAAATCATAAACACCTTTGTAACAATAGACAAACTGCTATAAACGAAACAATGTACAATATCAAGTTAAGTTGTGAATACCCCTTGATTATTATTTGTATATAATGGAGATAATATTCTGCGTGAAAATTGTCTACGGATGATAAAATTCTGCGTAGATTTAATTCTGCGAATTGATCTTGGACTGCAAAATGGCAGAAATGTCCACCCCGCAGAAGTAACCAGCTATGTGGTATGGGATCAACAACAATTCAACTTTATCCTTATGCATAAGTCAATATTATGCCCGCCTGAATATTTTGACAGACGGAATTTGGACAACCTTATCAAATCCGATTCCTGTCGAATAGACTTTAATCTGGTTCCATGAATTCGGCAAATCACTATGTGATTATGTGTCCTAAAACTGGAGATTTACCGGTAGTCAGTAAGCAGTACATGTCTTTAGGGTGGGGATTTAGACAGAATTTTTTTTAAAATCCCCCTGGGTTGCCCGCAGGAGTAGTGAGCGAGTACACAAGTACCGATTTTTGTACAAGATGCCATCCTTTGTCATTATCGTAGGTTTTATAACAGCTATTATAATGTGTGAAAGGTTATTGAACTTGGGAGGGTTATTTCTACCTTTACTTCAAGAACAGCATGTTATATAAACATTATGATATTTTATCCTAAAATAACTCATAGTGAGAAATATGTCCTCAGTATGAGGTATGTTTCTATATACTATCAAATCTTTAATTGTCGTGGGGGATTAAATTTGTTGGACTTTGTGGTTCACCTTCCACAAAAGTTAACCCATCCCATCGAAAACAAATTTTGACCCTTGTATTTCTCGCCTGAAATGCAAAATCCACAAATTAACTTCCCATCGAAATGGTCTTTTTTACCAAAACTATGAAATTTTGTCCCAGTGAAATTAAATGGTTTTACAGTATAAACTATGACTCACAAATTTCTTGTTTACTATGGATGACAATAGTTTGAGGAAATTCTCATTTCATTTAAACCTTGAAGAAAACTGTGTGCAATGTAACCTCCAGTGGCCTTTATATTCTCATCTTGTTATTTGCTTTAAATCAGGTATGAATGCTTCCAAATTTGGAGTTTCTGCGCACGGTCGCAAAAAATCCGGTTGTGGATTTTCTGCGTATTTTTGAATTATGCAGTATGTTATGATATATTAATGGACGCACAAAATCCACTTCTGAAGTATTTGCGTATGTACGCAAAACTGTAATAGAGACGTGGAAAAATTGTGCGTACATGCGCAAAAACTCCTACAAGTACGCAAAACTGTAATAGAGACGTGGAAAAATTGTGCATACATGCGCAAAAACTCCTACCTGGGAGTTTATGCGTACATGTTAATTAAGAAAAACAAATTGCAAAATATCAGTATAAAAATTAAAAATCAATAAAACGTACGATCTAATTTTATTTCCCAAATACCACAAATATTCTAGTATATAATTTTTAAACAAAAGTTAATTTAATATCGGTAAAGAACTATTTGGAATTTTTTGCTTTTTTGTTTATTCATCAAAATCCTTGTTCAGATATCCATGTTTGGTCATATGCTCAGAACTTTGTGTAATTAAGAAAACGTACATGAGGACTATCAATTAACTGTTTATTCCTTATATTCATTCTACTACATTAGATCTAGAACTAGATCTACCTCTTCTATACTAATTGGGTGTTTTCTGTCTGGGCTTGGTGACAAAGTTAACTACCTTTTTAGCATCCTCGGTCGCAAAGTATTGATATAACTCAATTTGTTCATCTTGGGTAAGTATGCCCGTCGGCGGTATTTGCATATAAAGTCCAATCTCTACTACATGTGTATAATTATGTACGCATAAAATGTTTTTGCGCATGTACGCACAATTCTTCCAGACATCAATACTAAGATAAACATGTATATACACAGTTATGTACGTTTAAATCCACAGGGTGAGTTTGTGAACCTGTACGCATCTAAAGTATAATTGCAGTTTTGCGTACATGCGCAAGTACTCAATCAGTGGTTTTTTGCGTCCTATATATACCGAAACAAACTCTGCTCTCCAGAAAACCCAAAGCTCAAACGTACGCACAATTTTTCCAGACATCACAACTACATGTATATCGTTAACATGTACGCATAAAATCCCAGGTAGGAGTTTTTGCGCATGTACGCACAATTTTTCCACGTCTCTATTAAAGTTTTGCGTACATACGCACAATTCTTCCAGACATCACTACTACATGTATATTGTTTAAAACATGTACGCATAAAATCCCAAGTAGGAGTTTTTGCGCATGTACGCACAATTTTTCCACGTCTCTATTACAGTTTTGCGTACATACGCAAATACTTCAGATGTGGATTTTGTGCGTCCTTTAATATATCACAACATACTGCATAATTCAAAAATACGCAGAAAATCCATAACCGGATTTTTTGCGACCGTGCGCAGAAACTCCAAATTTGGAAGCGTACATAGCTAGATTATAGAATTATAGAATTGTGATTGCTAAAAATATCATACTGCCTACCAAAAATAAAAATGCTGAGGTAACTTCCCCATTTAGACATCTGAAATAACCTTATTTACAGAACAGTGAAGCAACAATATTTTTGAAGACAAGCATTGACCATATGCATTGATTTGTGTCCTACATTAATAAATTTTGTAGGTGTAGAATATATACCGGTAGTTAAGATTCTATGTCAATGACTTGAAAGGTAGATTTGTCAAAAAAAGAAGGAAAATTCTTCCTTTTGGATCACATGGTTTAATATTTTAGTTCAAAACATCTTCATCTTTACTTCTATCTCATTTGACACATTTACTTACTCTAGTTTTAGATACTACATGACGTAGTATAATTTCGACTGTCTGATGATCACGTATTGAATAATTTAACCAAGTTTAATTTTGTAACTTAATAATAAAGTTACTTATTTGTGGTGACCACCATATATACCACATCTTAATAATTTCTTAGTAAACATCAATAATAAAAGTTTGTGAAAATTCTCATATTATTCAAACCTTGAAAAGTACTATGTAATTACGTCCAGTGACCTTGAATATTCTTATTTTGTTTTAAATATAGATTGGTGGTGGATATATATGGAAGTGAATGATTTGTTTACCATTTTTGAATATCAAGGTGCTACATACAAAGACGTAAATAATATATAATAGTACTATTGTATGTTGATCAGGTATCAAGAAAGGTATCGTTGAAGTAGCCGACCTTGTTGTTGTAAACAAGTCGGATGGTGACCTTGTACCGGCGGCACGTAGAATACAGATGGAATATATGAGTGCAATAAAGTACATGCGACAAAGATCAGCTGTATGGAAACCTCAGGTATCTAAACATACCCAAACCTATCTAAACATACCCAAACCTATCTAAACATACCCGAACCTATCAATACTCGAACCCCCCCCCCCCCCCCCCCCCCCCCCCTGGGTGGAGCAGCTGGCACACCCTACTGAATTAGACCATTTATCTTTGTTTTGGTCTAATTCCCCACCTTAGAACCAACCTTTTTGTCTAACTCCCCATATATGGAGATGATTGGTGTATCAAAGTGCCTGCCATCTTTACGTTATTGTCTGTTTTTTGTGGTGTCTAAATTCCCTAAAACTTTGATCTGAAATCTAGCCAAAATCTATTTCCCTGAGCAAGGAATCATTTGGTGTGCCATATTCCCGTCTATCAGGAATCTTAAGTCCTGTTTATGCCTGAAGATATTGATAGCCAAAAATATTGATAGGTACCATTGTGCTTACAGCATCAGGTACTGTTGTTTAGACAGAATAATTGGCCATAGAAGTCCATTTAAGCTCCACTGTAAGATGAAAAGGTGAACTATAGTATTCCAGTCACCCAAGCATCACCATAATGATAAGGTTAAGCTTCCACCTCAAATATTTATGCCCATGTACTTGTAACAGTACAACTGCACTTAATGACGCTTTGCAGTAGGCTAAAAATAATATTTACTACCTACCCGGTATATAACATTTTTATAACTTCTTGCACTAAAAAAACCAGTGGCTATGAACCTCAAAATGATTAAATTCAATATTTGAGTGCAGAGTGTAGGTATTGATCATAGTTATGGGCCCTGTAGGTAACTCTTATCAAGTATGTAAATCTATGAGCCTTTTTTACTGGGAAATACGTTCACACTCAAATTGACATAATACAGCTTTGATACTATGCAGCCTTATTCAGCACCAAACCTATTGTTTTCTACACTGATACACCCACATAGACACAATAATGAGCTGGTTATTATATTTCTGATGATATGTTAACACTATCCAATGTAACCACTCCTGAAAGTGGGTATGGACAGTTACACAAATCAATAGCATATGCCTATAAATTGGTTTGCAAATTTCAATCACTATACCAGTAGTCGATTCAATTAGTAATGCTAATGAGGGAACTATCCTATTTGAAAGAATAGCGGTGAATACTGTTAACCCAGGTATACCCAGTTAAACCTAGATTAACATAGTTTACCTCATGAGAGTTAGTATATTTACAACTGCTCTCATTTGACTTTGGAAGGGATGTATAATCATGCCTCATGTTCTTATGTAAATTGAAAATTCTGTCGACCATTGAAATGACTTTTTTTCGGTTGTAAAAACATCGGAAATTTGCACATGTTTGTGTAAACTAATTGATTTGCTTGGAAGCCTTGGCAGCAAAATAAATTGACATGGAAATTGGTTGAGCATTCTTTACAGTGTGGTCGGGTCAATTATTCATCTGTCACAGCAAGTACATGTAACCTAGTATAAAAGTCATTAACTGAAATAGAACTTTTGTATTGTAGGTGTTGAGAATTTCGTCCCTTACTAAAGAAGGAATTCCAGACCTCTGGGAAACCATGGAAATATACAATATAAGTGTACTTCAAGCTGGAGAGTTCTGGCAGAAACGGCAAAAACAGCACAAAGTCTGGATGTGGAATTACGTGAAAGATCATATCATGGAATTGTTCAGGAAACACTCAGGTGTAAGGGAGATAATCACTGACATGGAAGGGAAAGTGGAACGAGGGGAAGTAACTCCGGGTCAAGGTGCTGATTTACTGCTTAGAGAATTTGTGAAAGATTTATAAAAGTTATAAACAGATTCATAGTACCTGTAATAAATAAATAAATCATGATAATAATTCATGTATGATTGAATACACTTCTTGGGTGTTAATTAAATGAATGACTTCTGGGATAGGTGCATGTCAATGAGTACTATATAAAACTTCCTGTCTAGTTGAGTAACTTAGTTGAATTTAGACTTCAATCAAACATCTTTGTCAAGAGACGGTTTTGTGTATTACAAGGTATCTAGGTGTGATACCCTAGCTCTTTCCCATTGGACTCCCTGACTCATGAAGTTCCTGGTGTACAGCAGTGATACACACTAGACTATAATGAAAATTTGTTCCATCGAAATTAAATGATTTTACAGTTGTTATGTAGCTTCTGTTATATTATGGTTTTCATTGTAGTTCTAGATGTTATATGTGTTATGTTACTAGTATGTGTTTTTATGAAATGTAGATCATTGTTAATTATAAAGAATTAAATTATTTATAGTAAAGTTAAACACAGTTTTGTATTTTATCAACAATTGGTGTACTATGCTATCAGGGTCAGAAGATGGAAGTGATATTTAGAGAATAATAGGTTAGTGCCGTGGATGAGTAAGTTTATTTGGCAAGGCGGAGGAATTTATTGGCTGAGCCGTAGGCGAATCCAATAATTTCCACAGCCAAGCTGGATAAACTTTTACTCACTTCACGGCACTAACCTATTATTCTATTTATCCAGTCACTACATCTGCTTTAAAAAGGGAATAAGAGTCGAGACTATTTAATTGCCATTCATTATTTGTGCTGGGTCATTTTGCCGCAATCAAAATTGTTTTTGCTAGGTCATTATTTAATGCATTGAAAGTAAATTGTCAGTTGATATTAAGTGACTTGAGCCTACATAAATAAACCGGCAGATCAGCATACCTATAGTCCAGTAAGGATATATTGACGGTGACATCATTGTCTATGTGTACCCAAAAGATTAAGACTATTGCTTAAATAGGTAGATTTTAGTTTCGTATTCAACAGTTGGCATAAGCCTTTAAACTTGATTTTACACCAAACTAGTGGATTGTTTCATTGCGTCACTGTATTTTTATCCTAACTGGACTGTATCAAGACAAACACATCGGGCTTTTCTTATGCACAATGAACCCAAAATCATGCTCACATTGAATACCACAACATTTCGCCCCATTAAAATTCAATCATTTTACAGTATTAGCCATTGATATCTGGGGTTAAAAAACTACATTTTGTTTTCTTGATTGCTGTGGCTGGGGCACTCATCCTTCCATATCTTTACATGGGGCCACTGCTCCTTTAACACTTGATAGCATGCTGCATTGCCTGTCCTTTCCTAGACCATTGACACTTACTAGATCAGTGATATCATCGTAATCAAGTAGTGATGGTGGCCACTGCAACACAATTTATGCATTTTTGAACAGGGTGCGTAAGCACTCCTGGTCTTGCTAAAGATAAATAAAAGTTGGCAATCACGTGCACAGAGATGTCTTTATTCTTTATCAAGTTGCAGTACTAGTAGTGTATTTACCAAAGAGAAAACAGAAGTGTATCCGATGCTGGCAAAAACGACAGTCAGCTTATAATATGAGTGTAGAATAGTGCACAGGTGGCAGTATCAGTCATAGACTTAAAAATTGTTTTCACAATTTAGTAATTTTTTACTATTATATTATCTATAGCTTATAAAATATAAAGTAAATATTGAAAAGAATTTTTTTTAAGTCTATGAATAATACTGCCGCCAGACTATATTAAATTTTGAGGGTTGCCTGCAAGACTGTAGTAAGTCCTTCTTTAATCATATGTAGTTACTACAGTCTTGCAGGCAACCCATCGTACAGTTCTGTGGTATAGAGGTAATGTATTACATAACATGGAAAGTGCTACACATATACTACAAGATAAAAGTGTATAGAGCTATATCTAACGGTCATTTAATGTCAAAATTATTACTAGCATCGTTTTAACTATGATATTAGACTACCTTAGTTGCCTTAGGGTGTTCTAGAATTCTACAATTTGCATGTCCAATAAATCACAGAGAATTCCTGTTAAAGCTGAAGCGAAAAATGATCTAATGGATATGAAAGCATAATTGTTTTTCAGTTTTTGATTTTTTTTAAAAAAAAATATCATCAGATATAGCTCTTATACACTTTAACTGACTGCTGGAGAGAAATACTGTTTTAATTAATTGGACTTCACTCCTCATTTGTTCGACACATATCGTATAATTGTATTTAGCACAGCAACTAAATATAGGATATGTATATTTCTTTAGATTGAATACCGCAAACATGTAGGAATTATATTAATTTAAGAATACTGCATTAAATGCCTTAAAAGTATCAGAGCATGTGCAACAGGCTTTGCGACATGTTACAGTTTTGTTTTTGTCAATTAAAATCAAAGTGCTCATACCAATCAATAGGGTTAAACTGTGATAAATGGATGACCCTTAAATAGGTAGGAAAATGAATGACTGGCCCTTAAATGGGGAAGATTCTGGGGTAAACATGTCTGGTTTTCAAGATATATCAAACAATTCCTGACCTTTACAGGTGATGCTGCGTAAAAGGGCTTTAAATGTCTGCACACACATTCCTATAACAACCAGAGAATGTCTGTCTGTAAAATATGCCAGGCTTCTATTTGTACGCAATACAGTATTTCTTTCAGAAGCACCGTTTCTGAACCCCTGTTTAGTAATAAGAATACATCATTTCCTTATATCTACTGGAGAAAGTACAAGCACCACACGAGTATATAGTAGCACTCCCAATATATAGTCTGTAAATAAGGTTACACAGTTAGGTAATAGGTCTTCACCTATAAATCAAGTTCTTACATAAGGCACGTGCGTGTTGCTGGTTATAAAACAGTTTAAGTATGGTCATAAAAAAAGAATTGATTTGCCCACAACGTTATAAGCAACTACCAAGAATTAATGAAATAATTGCTATGGTGACGGTAACAGACAGTTCATCTTGTATAGTTATAAGACATGAAAGCTTTGAAACTGTCAGAAAAAGTGAGATATTTTTTTCTAAAATGTGTTAAATAACAGTATGCTTCAAATGTTTGCCTCAATGCATGAGCTTCTCTGACTACATGCGGTTTACATATCATAGTTAAAATTAGTTTTGTACTTTTACTATCAGGAAAATTTTGGATTCCCTGAACATACATTGTACTGTCAATTTGATATTCCCTGTATCTACATTGTCCTGTTAATGTGGGATTCCCTGTACCTACATTGTACTGTCAATGTGGGATTTGTTGTACTTACATTGTCCTGTCAATGTGGGATTCCCTGTGTATATGTTGCCATTGCAATGTGGGATTCCCTGTACCTATACATTGTCCTGTCAATGTGGGATTCGTTGTACCTACATTGTCCTGTCAATGTGGGATTCCCTGTACCTACATTGTACTGTCAATGTAGGATTCCCTGTACCTGCATTGTCCTGTTAATGTAGGATTCCCTGTACCTACATTGTCCTGTCAATGTGATATTCCCTGTATCTACATTGTCCTGTCAATGTGGGATTCCCTGCACCTACATTGTCCTGTTAATGTGATATTCCCTGTACCTACATTGTACTGTCAATGTGGGATTCGTTGTACCTATATTGTCCTATCAATGTGGGATTCCATGTACCTACATTGTCCTGTCAATGTGGGATTCCCTGTACCTACATTGTCCTGTCAATGTGATATTCCCTGTATCTACATTGTCCTGTTAATGTGGGATTCCCTGTACCTACATTGTCCTGTCAATGTGGGATTCCCTGTACATACATTGTCCTGTCAATAGGGGGGGTCCCCTACATACATTGTCCTGTCAAAAGGGGGGGGGGTTCCCCTACATACATTGTCCTGTCAATGTAGGGATCCCTGTACATTCATTATTACAAGGAAGGCAGTTTTCACCAGAAGTAGCAGAGAATGAAATATCCAATTCAAAGTCTTGTTGTGTCTGTACCTCAAAAGTGTCATTCTCCTTATCGATGGCTTAGAACCAGAAGGTTGTAACTCCTACTGATGTCCTTATAAGACTCATACATATTTGAAATCTGCTTCACAAGGCGCTTCTTATGAGCCTATTTTCATGAAAATCTGAAATTGTCATGTTGACCAAAATGAAGTTTTAAAAACGTGTTTTCCCATAGGTAAAGAGTAAATTACAGACAGTTTTCTCTTGTTTTCTCAATATATCGATTTGGTAGTTACGATCTTCTGGTTCTAAGCCAGCGTTATGTTGTGTAGTTTTCAAGATAGGCAGTCTTCAACAATGCATAGTGGTACTTCCATGATATATTTTGCTGCATATCACCATACAATTTATCCATAGATAGCTGCACCTCTTTCAATATTTTGCAATATTTTTATGAAACTGTGTGCATTGTTCATAAAATAGAAGTACAGTCTAAATTGACTCCATTATAAACGTCAAGGACAAGTGATTCTTCATTTCTGCTTTGTGTGTATGTTTACACTCTATGGGGATGTTGTTGTTAATTGTTTCTTCCTTTCTCAGAATACTGCTAATTACTGGCTTCCTCAGTTTGAATCATTTCATTCTGCAACCATGTCCAGAAAATTATCAGTGTTGGTTCGACATTATGCTATTAAGCTATTGTCTAGAGGCTGTCACATGCGTCTGCATTGGTTAATTTTTGTCAGAGTCAAGGCTGTTGTTGGTATCCACTTGAAAATTAACTCAGTTATTCACCATCACATGGAGAGTCTTCTGGCATTTAAAGTTGCATATTGAATGATCATCAGTCCGCACCTGTGCTTGAGATAACGCTGCTGGTCATTCAGATACCAAACAATACGCAGCATAGAAACAATTGCTGGAGGACTTTGTTATATCCTCAACGTAAGCCTGGATACATTTCAGTAACATAAATACTGATAGCTAAGATTTGACTTTTCAATATGTTATTGAAAACATACAAAGTGAACACAAACATTTTTCGCAAATTTAGATTAGTTAAATGCATTTGATAATTCTAATTCACATGACGTGACCCAAATGAAATTGCGTCTTGGTTTGCTCAATTCAGTGTTCAATTTTAACAACAAATCTTAGCTATATTATGTCTATGAAATAGGCGGCTAGTATTAGACTGTCGGTTATACCCTTGCTGTGTCAGTATGTAAAAACAAACCATGATTGAAGGTAAGAATCTTTTATTATAAATACATAAATATGGTTTAAAATAATCAATCAATCAATCAATCAATCAATCAATCATTGATTAATCAATCAGTGATACTTGAGGCATTCACAGAATCAGTTTTACAATTTTTATTTTATAGTGCACCCATGATACAAAGAAAGGCTGGAAAATTTGGTTTATTCCACTAAGGCGGAAAATTAAGATGTGAACAATTTACCAGTGTATGTTTTTAGTACAAAACTGATGGAATTAGGTAACATAAGTAATTTGTAAAACCAATGGTGAAACAGTAAACCATACAGATTCATGTTATCCTGGGTGCACTATTGTACAGTTACCATGATAAACAAGTATAACAAATACATATCATGTAAAGAAATTATAAATTTGTAATGAAGTTGATTGAAAGTTTTTCTAACACAAAGTATGTAACACAACAACCTAGCACACTCAGGCAATCTGGCGCTGACTGCATCCGACCTATTCTGAGTAACCTCCATTGAACAAAATTAAAGTATGTGAACTAAATATACTATGCTTAGATCAACCATGTCCTCTCGGTAATATCCCCTTTACGGATGGAATAGTCAATACAAAGTACTTTCAGGCTACGCCTCAGCGCTAGTAGATCTACAGCATATATTCCGTCTATGTTTACAAAGACAAATTAACTATAACTAGGATAACATACAAACACAGGCAATCTTCAAATGATATTTACAATTATCTCCCAGTAATTAGGCTTTAGTAATAATACAGTCGTCAAATATGATATCTTTTCTTTAGCATGTGCCAAATTCCTGTACATACAAAAATCATGATTTGTATTCATTTGAAATGAACCAGAGACAATATCTAGACTATCGCTGCATTCAATTCTTTATTTTATGCAGTTAAAAAAAATCACAATACGAATGTGCTTACATTTATAATGAAGGATAATAGCTATAAAATATACAATGGTGCACATCTCAATACATAAATATGCTACAAATAAGCAAGTATCCAATGTATATTGTTCATAAAATTATTCAAATAAAGGCGTAGTTTCATAAATGAAGGTTTAAAAATGTGCATATGATAATTCCTCCACGTTCTGAACAATCTAAGCAGGGTACTTATTACAAAGTCTCACAAATTTCCATGGAAAGGCCAGCATGATAAACAAATGTATAACATGATGATGTAGATACCAAATATAAGCAACTGAATATATCCTAGATATTATGCCACATTTTAATAACATGCTCTATGACAATTGTAATGATCATCTGTTACATAATTGAGACAATAATAGATGGCTTTCATATAAAAATATATAATTAAAAATACATATTTTTTACAACCAGTCATTAATTTCACCCTTTTACCTAAAGAACTACACACAGGTGATATTCGAGGTTAAAATGTGCACAGATGTACATTAAAATAACTTTTATTTACATACAACTGAATTACTTAACAACGTGGCTAACAAAGTAACCTAATAGCTTTGGGTTTCATTCAAGTTAGACAGGCTTTGTTCTTTTTTAAGCTATTTTCATATCCTCCCCGACTCAAAAAGCTATCATTTTTTATTTACATTGGATTTACGTCACACTTGCAAGAGCACATGTTCTATTACAAATCATATGTGAAGTAGCAAATAAACTACCACTTAATCATAATAAATTCTAAAAATTCAAAATTAATTACATATTGGGTGAAGTAATATCTTGAAAATCATAATTATATTGTGTGTATGACTAAAGCTCATTGTTTTGACAAGAGCTAAATAATCATTCCATAATAATACATATACAAACATTTATTAACCAACATTTAATATCCTACTCAAACACACAATAATCATCCACTGTACTCAAACCAGTGTACAATATGCAGCAATCATGCTGGTGCCTTATTAAGGTGTGACCTTTCATTGTGTACAATATAACTAATCAAGGTATAGTCATTCAATGTTTACAATGTAACGAACAAGGATAAATGCACATTTTCATACCTTGTCGCAGGTCATCTGCATCACTGTCAGTAATGCACCGAGCCTGTTTCAGACACAGATAATTCTAATGTATGTGATGAATCATTAAATTGCAAATTTCTTAATGTGACTTGTGTAGGAATTTACAATTATAACTCGACGCCTGAGATATCACATTGACTTGTCCAATTACTATTCAATGTCCAAATACCTGCGACAGGTTGAATAATTGACTTATATCTATTCACTTTTTACAATACAACAACAACAACAACAACAGTGAGAGGTATTTAGGTGCAACATGATATATCTCATAGAGACCATAGATACTATATACATACTCTTATTTCACTAGTAATAACATACACTTATTTCATAGAGACAGGATATTATGTACATCCATACTGAAATAAGGGTATCGACTTCTAGTCATAATACATGACACAGTCATATTAAAGAAGCTTCATAAGTCAGTGAATTTCAAATTTGGAACAACTTGTCCAAAACAGCAAATGTGAACTATTATACAGGGTGTCCCAAAAAAACGGGGACCTACCTTAAACCCCTATTACTCATTCATAATTTGATGAATAAAGCTGATATTTTGTGAAAGTGTATGTAAGGGATCCTCGCTTCTAAAAAGGGTACTTGTTTAAATGTGGGGCTTCAAAAGAGGAAGTTACGTTATCATTTTCACTATGGCAACAATTCACGTTATTTTTGCTTAATCACCTGAAAAGGGACATTATAAGGAAATGCCATTTGTGTCAGAGCATTTATTGTTAGAAAATAACATTTAAAGTCAAAGGGGTGATCAAAATCTTGTAAATATATAACAAATATGACAAGAAATAGCAAAACAGAGGAAAACGGGGCGAGTTGACTGACCAAAATGGAAGTGGAAAACCTTCCTAAATAACACCAACAATCATTCAATGATTAAAAACATAAATATTGTCAAGGACTATTACCAAAAAAGCTTAGACTATAGAAAGGGGCAAAAAGAAATGTTTTATTCCATCGAAAAGTTCATAGATATAGTTTGGAGTAATTGTGAATGTCAGAAATTATAAAATAGTACCATAGGCTGGCAGAAAACTCTTCTTGCAATAAATCAGCAGCAAAATCAGGATATGTTTGCTATATATTACCGACACCTTACCTCATATCACAGGCCATATGCTCTTAAATTACTCAAACTTGATCCCTAAGGTGAACTTGATTGCTATACATAATGAACTAATGTATCACGAACCGTTAACAATGATTTGGAGCACACGAGGAGATGTTTGAGGTCAGCATAGAAATATATCTCATTGAATTATGAAATCCCTGCTTCAGTTAATGGTATTTTACTGAAACATGCGATTGTAAATATAGGAGGTAACTCCAAGTATTGAACTAGATAATAACAACAGTGATGCTAGTAATATGAACAGTGTTCTTTCCTGATTGTTTTGACATATTAATAGTGTGATGTCTATCATTGAGAAAAAAGTTACAAGTGTTTATCCTAGGTCCCCGTTTTTTTGGGACACCCTGTATACTCAATATAGATTTTCCGCAGAAGGTTTCATGTTGAAATCAACAGATTCCTGTCCATGATAATCATATGTGTGATAAGTGCACAGACACCTACGAGTAAGAGATGGATGATGTACGTGTGGGGTTACAGCAAACTAGACGATGAAGTGTTAGTGAAATATGAGTATGTATGAGGTACCTTGATGACAGATCATACATTAAAACTATCTACACAATGTACTGAATTACATATATCACTTCTTCAGTATATCCAGTATAACAAAAAAGATAAATATCACACGAAAACAAAATAATAAAGCTAATTACAAGAAATTCACATTAAGGCTGTGCTTCAGAATTCAGACACAGTTCAACCTAAGACACCTTCCATGAACGGTATTCGAACATAGGACTAAGGTAATTGCCTTGTCTTTAACATAATCATATACATGGACAATACAGCTATTTCATTGGTTGGCGGCATATGTCTATGGTCTAAATGACTGTAAAACATCAAAAAAAAATTTTAATTAACCAATAATTTGCATCTTCAGACACTCTATAAAAAAACTAAAAATGTAAACTAATGGTGTCGCCCTGATGCAGGCTAACACATTGTACCAGGGCGTGAACTAAAACAAGCATCAACTATCAGAGGCAAATTTGTATAATACAGTATATAGAGTTTATATGAATCTGTCTAATAAGTATGAAATAAAGTAAAACTTGCGATACAAGAGGACAAGATAATGTGCATGAATTACCCTGATACGTAACGGAACATGACATTAATGAATGCTATAGCCACTGATATTACCATAACTAGTCACTTCTTTTGTTTTGTCTTTAAGAATCCTAACACTTTCTGGAGACCTTGTAGTCGTTCCTTATATGATTGCATAGCTAACATTGCAAGTTGTATTCTCGGATCTAGCGGCATGACGGCCACCATCCACCAGTGCCAGGCTGTACCATTTGTTCCGTAGCTTGTCTCAGTCTCGGCAGCTGGGAACTCACCAAGATGTTGTCGGATCTGTGATTGTTGTACCGGAGGTAGTTCAGTATACCATTTCTTACATACAGCATACATACTTTCTGACATCGCCTTCAACTCTGTAAAATAACAATACACTGTTATGTTATGAGGGTCAAAATGCTTACAAAATCAGCTTTTATTTGAATACCAATGTTTAAGTAAGTGACAACAGTTTCATAATTTTATTTGATCCTCTAGTATTATAGACATATTAGCGTACAAAACAAGGTTTTACTCTAATTATGGGTTAGGCCTAAATTAAAATTAGGGTTGTTTGCCCTTTACCGACCGACTCGAAAAATACCCCGACTGAAAAAATTTCCATTAAATTCAAATAGAAGAAAATCCTGTAAGTAATTCTTTGAGAATGTAGCATCGAACATAATTGAACATAGATTCATCCGTGCTAGAAATCAGAGAAATGAAGCTTATGTAACGTACCATCATGGTTATCTGATGGATTATCTGTGATGTATTCTACTTTAGCTGTAGAGTAACCCTCTCTCTGTCCACGACTGATCACCTTGAAACGTTTCCCACCAATTGTGTCAACTAGAGATCGACCATCAGGGAAAAACTGAACATCCCTAATCTCTAACATACATCCATAGTCAGAGAAATCAGTCCTGAAATAAATTATAGTTCATAATTATATCATTGTGTGTTGACATAAAATACTTTTAAATAAATGGGACAAAATTTTGTGGTTTTGGTAAAAAAGACCATTTTCATGGGACCTGAAGTAGTGGATTTTTATTTTTAGGTGATAAATACTAAGGTCTGTCAAAATCATTGTTCGATGGAAATTATTTTTTTGGTTAAAGGTGAACCATGAAATCCACAAGATTTAGACCCCCAGGAAAATTAATGATTTTACAGTAACTAATAAATCTAATTAACAACTTCATTTAAACTGCCCTGGTAACAGAAGTGTATTTCTCTCCTTATTTGTCTTTGCAACTGCTTTAATCAAGTGAGCAAATTACTCCAAACACTGAAGAAGTTCAGCAGTCAGATAGTAATCATTCAAGAGAAAATGAAGAAGAACTGAAGCAATCAATACAAAGTAGCAAGTAAATTTCTTGTATTCAAACTGTCATCATAAAATTAGTTGTTTAGGAAATAGAGTGGTACTTTTTGAACAGTTAAACAGGAGCATTGCACCCATATGTGGCATTTAACAGTTTTAAAACTTACTCTCCATCTCCGGTCTGTGAACACATTCCAAACTGTCGTCTCCCAGACTCCATACACTGCCGAATCATTAGACGATATCGTGGCTCAAATATATGTAATGGACATGGAACGAATGGATAAGCTGGTGCACATACAAATATCGGCGCTTCATGTTGATTGTCCTGTCCCATACTGTAATAATACAACAAATATAACATGACATACAGTTATCTAACATAACACAAGTTTAGCCAACAGTATAAATGAATATTTGGGGAGTTTTCTAATGCTGATAAAAATTTTTTGGAGAAATGGCATGGCATTGCCTATCCATGTCAAATAATTACTGGTGTCCATTTAGTTATTAAATAGACAATATCATATAATTTAAATGTTTACTGTGTACTAAGACATAAGGACTGATGGTAACAGTACAAAGTGACCAATGTTGACTGGTTGTCTCCCTCAATAACTTAAATTTCTTTGAAAATGATCAGCTGGGAGATGATACTGGTTGTCTTTGTACAGGTATGTCAGGTAGAAGTGTTATTTGTTCACAGGTGGCCGTTTACACTTGTTTTTCATTTTCTATAAAAAACAATGAGTGATCATACCCAGCAAGTTCTGACAGTTCCTCTTCATGCTGTAGCTTCCTCTGTACGACATCAGTAGCAAAATATGTCTCCAATATATTCTCTACAGAGCTTGTTACAGCTTGCCTTCTCTCTGCCAAATACTGAAATAATACATAACACCAACATTATTATAACACCAACATTATTATAACACCAACATTATTATAACACCAACATTATTATATTGATGATTTATTACTAAAAATTTTTTGGTCAATTGTGAAACAAGTTTCGGAACTTACATATTTATCACTCTCAATACCTCATTCCTGATATTATCCAGAGATGAGGTTATGAGAGACGAGAAACCATTGATTAACTAGATCAATTCAATCACACGTCTTGATGTCTATTGACAGAAACATTGTGCTCGGCACCAGAAATATGACACATGTCGCCGGTTATATTATCCGTGATACAAACTAAAATGACATATATCATAATGACACACATTATCATACAGGTGTTGAAAATCATTATCTTGATGACACATACAATCATAATGAAGCATTACAGACGGCTAAAATCATTTATAAAAACATGATCTGACCTTTAAGAAATGTAATTAGCAAATCATAATTAAGTCATAAGACCTTGTTAAGAATAATTCATTATTGATACTATATTACAAGTGTGGGGTAGTCAACGGAGCCAAACAGGAAAATAATATGCAGTCAACCATTTTTCACAAACATGAGGCATTCAACAACATTGCTTCCGTATTTGAATCAGTTTTTATTTAGAAATTCCTTCAAAAATTGACGATAACTTTGCCATTTTTCAAGATATTTTCATCCAATAACTTCTATTTTGTTCAGAAATCACGGCTCTTTCCAGATATGCAAATCCAGGATTAATCTGGAAAATTGACACTCCTGCAAGTGACAGACTCCCAATATGTGTACAGTAGTCAATAATTACCTCAGCCAATGAACTTTTACACAGTGGACATTCTGTTTTATGGTCTAACACTTTATCCAAGCATGGTCTACAGAAGACGTGACCACAGGGAGTAGTGACCGGTAGATGTAATAGTCTATAACACAAACTGCATTCAAAATCTTCCGGATTCAGAACACTTTGATCAACACGATACATTGTACATTCAACTTCTTCACCCTCATCTGTAAAATATAATGATAACAGTGTATTCATGTAAAATAAAGTTTTAACTTGGTAAAAGCAACACCCTTTAAAGGCTGCAAATATTGGCTGTTGTGCAGAGGTATTTGCCCTATTTACTATGGAGTAAATATCACCATAAATTTTCATGATTTAAAGTGATGTAGAGAGTTTGTTGCTCTACAGAGGGCTCCTCATGAAGAGGTTGTACTATTAATAACATGCATTATTTAAAATGTAATTTATAAGTAACACTGGTTGTCAAACTCTAATAATATAAAGATGCTTTAAATTAAATATGGCAACATTACATATCGATGGGTGCCCGAAAGACTGTAGTAACTGTATATAGATAAAGAAGGACTTACTACAGTATTGCAGGCACCCCTCAATATATATGTACATTTATAAATAAGTTGATCATCTAATAATTTTATCAACAAATGACAACTATTGACCCTGATTTCATAAATTGATACAGCAGCTGGAAATCAGCTAGCTACATATATATCAGACAACTATCATCCACCAATATTACAAATAGTTATACAATATGTTCCACTTTCTATGTGAAGTTATATAAATATATAATAACATTATTAACAGGATACCAAATATAAGCGTGTTTGTGTTAAAACAATTTCACAACTTTACCTTTGTCTTTTTCCAGTTGCACCTCAGTTGCCATGGAAACATGATCATCACTTGCTTCACAACCAACACGGTTACAGGAGAATGAATTAATCCTTTTAGACCTCATGATGGGAGAGCTTGCGCGTGAACTAGGAGCGGACATGCCTGTAAATGACATATCAGTGGGTTATATAATGCTACCTTAACCATGTTGAAACAGACCAATAAATCATTTCATGTAATAATAAATGAGTGTGAATGACTGATGGAAACTTGTTTTCTTTGAAGATGTACAAAATGAACCATTACATCCCCTCAGCAGTAGGACATTACATGTTATTGAACCACATGAATGCTATTGATGTTCTATCATACTCAACAGTTACATAATTTAAATACATTTGATAGCTGCCAAACAACAGTAATTTAACAATATTAATTAGCAGTAACCGTGAAACCAGTCATGCTATTTTTAACCTTTTTATATATGGACAGCAAGCTTCAAGCAGCATAATAAATCAGCTGATAGTGATATATAACTGTATATATCCACAACCCAAGTAGCCAGTCATTCATTTTATAAGCAGGAGAATCGCGGACACACTCGAGATGAAATACATACACAAAAGTTAAGGACAGATATCGCATGATTTGCTCATGAAGAATTTACTAATTAAATGCAAGAACCTTGTTATATATTCAAACATAAGGTTAAGTTCAGGTCAATAATTCTGGGCTATTTGTAGTTCATCAAAGTTTTTCATAACATAACAGGTCTACCCACAGGGCTTGATGTTTATATAAAACATCCATAAAAGGAATACAGTCATCTTGTTATGAAAGTTCAAACGGTCAGAAAGCTGTCTTCTATTTTTGCTTATGAAACTTTTTAGCAAGTACCTTCTTGTACACGTATTACTGCCTTACATAACTGTGTGTAATTATCTCCATTTAAGGTCAGGGACCTGAAGTTGTCCAATATCCACACCTCTTATATATTGATTGAATTGTTGACTGATAACAGGAGATGTACCATATATGTACACCCTACATGTACACCCTATATGTACACCCTGCCTGCTGTACCAGCAAATTAATGCACTGAGCAGACAAACTCAGGGCTCTGTGCAAAACTATGGTAACAAGATCAATTTATAAAGGCATGTACCATTGTTTTGCGCTCAACCCAGGATATACCCTGCCTGCTGTACCAGCAAATTAATGCACTGAGCAGACAAACTCAGGGCTCTGTGCAAAACTATGGTAACAACATCAACTTATAGCGGCAGGTACTAATGTATTGCCCTGAGCCCTCGAAATTCTCTCTACTTGTGACTTTATACAAGTCCTACATAACAATCAGGAAGTTCTAAGAGAAGAAAAGATGTTGGTCAATTAATTTGAACCCTATATGAACTTTGATAAATTGAGATATCAAAGTTAAAACTGCACTTAATTAATGAAATTAAACAAAAGAACTAAAACTAAACAAAAGAAGTCTCAGAAAAAGGTTGCTTTACTTACATTTTGCATTTGATTCCTGAGTAATTGATGATGAAGGTAAAATGGCATTGTAACCCTGAAAGAAAGAAATAACTATCACGTTAGTATTTAATTATAGAAAATACAAAAATAACACTTATTGCAAGTTGGCATTAACATGATGATTGATAAATGCAAATGTGGGACGAATAGGAACTTTGTGTTCCATCATTTATGGACGCCATTTTGCAACTATTGGAGTCTTATACAATGACATATGACAGACAGATGATCATTTTATAAAATAATAATTGATAAATGCAAATGTGGGAGGCATTGGAACTTTGTGTTTTATGGAGGCCATTTTTCAACTAGTGTAGTCGTATACAATGATATATGTGACAGACAGATGATCAGTTTGTCAACCAGTTCAAACAAGTTCTGAATGATAGACTTAGTGTAGAATTTTTATCAACTGTGCTGGTAATCTGGCATTTTATTCAATAATATTTGAAATGGAAAAATATCAATCTGCACTTGAAAATCATAAATGATCTATAAATTATAATACATTACAATGTTTTGTTACATCAATAAACTTTGTTCATTATTTAAGTCTAATTATATCTAAGTACCTGAGAGTCATTCTGTTTTGCATCTCTGCCTTCCAAGAAGTTATTAGCATTAGCAACAGTGTCTGTTATTATCTCCTTCAGTTTTCGTACAGTATCCACGGTAACCACAGGCAACAGTAGAGATGAGTCAAAATTAGAACGGATAAGTTGGTCGAGCAAGGAAGGGTTCAGCTCACGTTGAAGTAACTCAGTTTTTGGATCATCTGGAGACAAGGGCAGGATAATGTTGTGTAAAGCCTAAAACAAACAAAATATACAGTTTATTTGTGGTATACAAAAAAGAGGAACGAAAGGCATACAATACTTGATTATATTATGGCTAAGTTTCTGGCATTTAATTGATAGTTTTCTTTATAAATACTTATTCATTGGTTGAACAGCGCCCAAAAGATATCAATAGCTTGTATATCGACTAAATGAGAACTTCAGTTTTCCAGCACAGAATTCAGTACTCGCAAAGTCTAGCATTATACAAGCTATCAGCCTAATTACCTGATAAACCAGTTTGGGATTTGTCTAATTTACGGTATACTTTAAGGTACATCATTATATATAAGAATGTACATATATAATATAACACATTACTTATGCAACTCAACGGCCGATTATAAGATGTAGAACAATATATGAGACAATATTGGGGACATTATTACATTGAAATCTGAATTAATCAATATCAGATAACATAAAGAGGCTTATTATTCAGGATAACTAATTTATTCTAATCTTATAGTTACATATTAATATTCTACTTTTTATAGAATTTCAAATTTTCAATACGGGTGATTATACATGTATTTAACTATACATACATGTTTATGTGGTTATATAAATGATCTTACATTTATTTACATATAAATTGAACACAACTTAATTAAAGTAAATTAAGATTCTACCTTTTTTTATAGAATTTCAATACCTATTATGCGATACAGGTTGGCGTTATATCATAACATAGACTAAACTACTTTATGTACATACATGTTCATATGGTTATATAAATGACCTTATATAATAAATAGAACATAAGTTAACAGATCTACACCGCGATACACTCGGATACAGATAAACCTTACGTGTACTGAGATCACATGATAACTGTGATATTATAGTTATATATGATAACCAGTTAGTAATAGTTACACAATGACAGATTTATTTTATTCACAAGTTATTGAAGCATATCATTCGATGTTCATGTTTGCCTTATAAAGGTATACATAATATGATATAAGGCAAGCACGAAAACCACATTGATAAGTGCCAATACCCTGTGGTTTAAACCGTTTTATTTAGGATTTGACAGTCCATCTCATTCAAAAGCTATAATATCAAATGATATTTAGAGTGACATCTCTTCATGGTAAAACAGAAATGAACAAAAAATGGGACAATGCTTAACCAGGTAACATCGACTGTAACCTGACAGAGAACAATGAATTTGTCACATATCATGTAGCATGCCCTCAACGGTCAACCTTTCCAATATCCAAGCGGCCAAATTACTCGTGAATGAATCAATGATATAGCAGGATAACAAAAAGTTGACCGATATAGTTGAAGTTTATACCACAGGTGACTGTATTGCTACAAAATCCCACATGGGTAATACTTCTGCCCAATCCCATGTTTATATAATTAACAACTAACTACCTGTACTAAAAGTTTATGAATTATATAAGCGTGAGATTGTTTTATTCATACAACTATTTTTCTTTTTACTTAAGCTATTATTAACTTTTTTCCAAAGTTGTAATATCTAACTATGGTTTTAACATATGTACCACTCAGTTACCAGTATTAGGTAACAAGCTAACAAAAAAGTAGAATATTTTTATGCAATATTATTAAATAATGTGTCACAAATAGTTAAAATCAATCAACTGTAAAACTTGTGTAACTTTAACTATATATGACTATATCATATGTAACTAATACTTTGAATTAAATCTTAGCCAACTTGCCAATAATGGGATAATGTGGAAGTTCAAGACCAAGTCAAGTTCAAGGACATTCATACAAGATGATCGAGTGGTCTCCCCTACATGTAATAAAACTTAGCAATAGTATTAAGTAAAGAGTTCTGTCCCTTGGGTCAGACAACAAAACTACTGTTCATTTAACAGTTCAGTATTTTCTTAACTTCATTTTAACCATACATGTTAATTGTATCTTGTTCGAAAGAATACATAGGCAGCCCACCGTTTATCTCAGTCATTGTAGAGAAAATAGCAAATCTCGTATAATTAGTCATTAAAGGTCATGCAAAACATTGGATTCATTTGGGATCATGGGCTGGGTATGGTGAAGTAGTGATTTTACATAACTAGACTTTCTAGAATTCAGTCAAACAAGACCTTAAGTTCTCAGTTGTAGAATTCGGTCAGGATCCCGTGAAAAAATGAGATTAATGATCGATATGTGCATGAGTATATTATAACTAACTAGTGGCTTTGACAGATCTATAGGCAAATTTCATGCCAATAAAACACACAGAAATTCAGAAAATGAAACACTTGCTTTGACAGTTCAGCAATGGCTTGCCAATGTACATGACAGATTGATTGCAAGAAGTATACGCTCACCTTAGAAAGGTAATCTTTAGCAGTATTAATAGAGGAATCTAAGGCAAGACATTGCAACAACGCTACAACTGATTCTTCGTACTTATCCAGGCCATACAGAGCACAGCCACGTCTAAAATAACCCTGAAAATAAACATTTCAAATCAATGAATAAAGATCTATAAATAACACATCTCTTACAAACGGTGACTCAATCAATTTAAATAGTTTACGGTTTTTATTTATAATGACCATTCCCTAATCATTTTAACTGTACTAGACTACTACGGTACAGTAACTTCTACGGTACCGTGCTACTCACTAGTACTAGTCAGAAGTCTATGAATGTATTGAATGTGGACAAGCCATTCAGCTTTATTATATCCGTAAGATTGTCTGGACAGTATGGGTAGGCAATGATCCTTTCTATAACTAATTTTTTTACATCTTATTAACCTTTCCCCAAATTATTTATTTATGCTTTATTCAAATGAAATGATGAAGTTGAATAAGTATTCACAAGCAACAGTCTGGGAAAACAAAAAATTTTAATTCCAAATAGAATTACTGAAAAAGGTTTCCATGAAACAGTGATTATACTTACTTTGGGCCAATCTGGACGTAACTTCAATATTTCTTCTGCATCAACAAGTGCTTGTCTATGTTTATCTAAACTACTGTATGCATGAGATCTATTGCTCCATAATATATGATCACGAGGAGCTACAACAGAAATAATTAACATATATTATCTTCATATAAAAATAGTCAGGTATTTTACCTTACTTATTAATGTCCACACACTGTGTGGCGAATGTGGAGCTTTTTCCATGCAACAATACAGCAAGGATATATAAGAAGGGCTACATTTGTTGAAGGAAGCAATGGAGGGGGTATTTGCCCGTCTGCACTTTACCCAGAGTTTGAAAGAGCAAAAGACAAAATCCCCCCAACTCCCAATGGGTTCCAATTGACTTTGCGCATTATATCATTTATTCTATATTATAATCAACGGTTCTGTGAAGAGATTGAATCAATGTATTGAACACTTACAGGTCCTAATCAAATGGATTACAGTTGTCAACACAAACAATATCATGGGCATACCAGCATCATGGATACCCACTAATTAATGTCGTTTAAAGATAAATATAGACCAAATGGCCACTAAAGTCCCTAGTTTCTGTTATAAATAGGCCTTCTATTCAATTCAACATCGTTCGTACATATTTCATCAGGAATGCAGTTCTTTTTGCAGGACTGAAGTATTTTAAGACTTATACACAATTCAATGTGTGATATTGTGCAAACTTTAAAGGCAGCGTATGCAGGTATTTATAGGTCATTAAACGTTCAAGTGCCAAGTCCCTGTGGTTTACAGACGACGAAATTACGTAACCAACTATACGGATAAAGTACGCGGGGTGAAACATGTGTTTACACCGGTTGCATAACTCATTCTGAAATTTCAACGTACACAATTCAAAATTAACGTTAAACACGTTACTATAACAAAACACATACCTAGTTCTATGGCGCTAGAATAAAGGGTTATTGCATCTTCAAATCTGTGCGTCATAAACGCTTCATTCGCCTGTTCTTTTAATTTTACAGCCCGAATGTGATCCGGAAACCAAGTGTCTATCACTCGAGTCAACAAAACATTTGATTTTATCCTTGCTACATTGAGATGCCGGTGAATGGTACCACAGTTTTTGCATTGTTTTGAGGTATCTTTAACTAAACATGTTCTACAGAATGAGTGTCCACAGGGAATAGTCACAGGATCCGTCACCATATTCCGACATATCAAACACTCAAACATCACTCGTTTGTTGACTTCCATATCAAACGTCTTTTCTTGTTTAACACAGTTCACCAATGCTGTCACTAAATGTTTTAAATCTTTCGGCGAAGTTGAACCAACACGATAAGCCTTGGAATATGCCTGAAATGCCTTCTCAAAGTTGCCAGCTCTGGCAAAGCTATCCGCTAATCCCAAGAGTAGATCAGGTTTAGGTCCACATTCCGATATAGATCGCTCGTAGATTTCAGCTGCTAAATCAAAGTCTTTGTAACTGAAAGCTTGCCTCGCTAGATCAACCATGTTCCCTTTAGCAAGCCACCACCACTGTCGACAGTTCACAACACACGATGTACTGCTTACATAAACACAACAATGTCACGTGCTACTATCGCTCGCTTTGATTGGTCAATAGCGGGGTCATGACCCCAAATAAGCGTGTTATACAACGATATGTTATAAAATCAAACCGTATTCTCATCGGGATAAAAGAGCAGTGATTGAGTGACTAACGTTTTTTATAACATATATAATTGTCTACAACACTATTTCATTGAACTTTTGATACATAAGCAAGCTTCTGGACAATGGGGGAAACCGCGTGTACGTGGACGTTCCGAGTTTCCGATATTTGGGTGTTATAAAATTATCTAGGTCAATGTCAATGTCAACCGACGCTTTTCGGTCGATCGTCACGCACCAGCTGGGACGGTAAAACCACAGGACCCTGATATTTTATATGACCGAAATCTCCTCTTTTTAACTGTGCTTAGCGTTGCGTTGAAACTAGCTTAAATCAAAACGAGTCAATAATCCTAAATTAATATTTAGTTACTATCTAAGCTCTTTAATTATATTTTAGCCTCAAAACGAAAGTAGATCTCAAGTTGAACTAGATCTATACTGTGTATATAATTTCATATAACATGTAATTTCAATGTGTACCAAATCTGGGTCACTCACACATATGCACTAGATGTATTTTATGAACAATAGTGCAAGCGACCGCATTTCTAATTTGGTTAAAATTATAATATGTGATCTATAACCGTAAATAGTTTACCCGCCTCACTTTAGGTAACCTTTTCATTGGTTTTGTATGCAAGCAATACAATAGCATGCCCATTAATGATGGAGAAGCTCAGATTCATTCAAAGAAATATCAAAACACAAAACAAAAAGGTCAAAGAATCTGCATACACAACATACGTAAGGCCCCAACAAGAATACTGCTCCGTCATTTGGCACCCCTGGCAGAAACATCTCATAAATAAGGTTGAAGGTGTCAAGAGAGCTGCAGCTCGGTACGTCTGTGGGAACTATGACTATCAGAGCAGTGTCACCACTATGCTAAACGATCTTGGCTGGGTGACACTGCAACAACGAAGACTGCAATCATCCTTAATCTTTCTATATAAAGTCCAACATAGCCTAGTCTTCGTTGATCATAATCATCTCATCCCAACCCGCAATCAGAACTTTCTAATACCGCAGGCAAATACCCAATATCATATCAACTCCTTTTTCCCGAGAACAATAAGACTTTGGAACAGTCTCCCATCCCAGGTCAAATCGAGTTCCAGCCTAGACATCTATTCTAACAGGCTGGCGACGGTCACATTCTAGCCTGTACTATTCTGTTTTTATCCTGCACCCTTTCACCTATGATCTTTGATCTTTTTAACCTTTAATTTGAGCACATAGCACAATTTTAAACTATTTATAACACTGTTTTCCAGACAACGCTGAAGATAGTTCCAAACGGGAAGAACCTAGCTGGACATGCTGGAAGTCACACATTTTTTAACGAGAAACTATCATGAACACTGGTAGGGAACGTACACCGGATATTGCAGCTAAGCGAGCCGCGATTTGCTAAATCGGATGGAAATCGTCGTTGTCAAAGGTTAGTAAAAGCGATATTTCTCTTACTTTATTGGGTTTCTGTAAGTGGTAGGTTATTAATATGACTATGTACATAATATATCAATCTAAATATATACATGTTTCGATGTAAAACGTTGTTTTGTGGGGGAAATATCGTCATTTGTGACACAGCCGCGTCGACTCAGCGACTAAGAAGGCTAACAATAGCCTGGCCCACAGGTGCAAGACACAAAATCAAATTTGGTTGTATAGGCCTATTAGTATGTATAAGAGAGAAAAGGTACACAATGAAGAGCAAAACATCATGCTGAACTAACTAAACAATCAGCTGTAAGAAACGACCAGGTCACAATTATCTCTTAGTGGTCGCCTCACGGAAGCATTAATCTAACAGAAAATACTTTTTACTTCATGGAAATCGATCAAATAGCAAAATAAATACGAAAAAGTTTCCCCAAAACACCTCCCAAATGGTCTATGTAGATTCCGAAGTCCTCGCCCATTTGAATAATAAACGGGTACCCTGACCGATTTCTACGAAATAAACGAAAAACGGCTAGAACGTTCACATATAGCCAAATTTGATTTTGTGTCTTGCACCTGTGGCCTGGCCTTTCTGATGCACTGTCAGTCTGAGATCAAGGCACATAGGCTAGGAAGAAAATGTCTGTAGCGGCCTTAAAAAAGAAGTTTAATCAACCAGCAAGATTACAGATTGGGACCGGTATATTTTCAATCTGCAAGGGTTAGGCTTTCATATTCTGCTGTCCGAGAAACTCTAAACATGTCTCGTTGCCATGGTAACGGAGGTTACATTGGGTCACTGCGAAAAACTAATTATTCGTCGAAGTGAGAAAATTTTGAATTACTACCTACTAAAAGTAAACGTAAGCAAATTAATATCATTTTCTTGCAACATTTGTCAATGCTATAGATTTATAACATATTTCCAACCCTTTTTTGATATTTGTACGTTCACATCCATTGTCAATTACGTTACACGTGCGTAAATGATGTTTACCCGTATAATACATGCATTATATCATGTGGGGTATTCCAAATTGGTCAAATTAATTCACTTAAACAATATGATGTCGGGAAGGAAGGTGGCCATTTATCAGATTGCTTTAACTTTGTGTTAATAATGTGTAGTTTACGTTACAATTGCTATAAATTGTTATCAGATGTAGCAGATGTGGTCAGTTTCAAGTCGAATTGATAAATGGCGGTAATGTAATTGCTTTGCCGAAAACAAAAAATATAATTTAAAATGACATATAATCGTTATATTAAAGTTTGATTTTGTCATAATGATACCAATCAAGTAACTGTATCAGGTACAAGTAACGTAAAATACCTTTTATTTTCTTCAATGTAACACAAATGTGCAGAAAATCACATACCAAATGGTCTGGTGAAAATTGACTAAAAATTCAAGGGGTCTGCTATGAATGGCAACAAGAGATGTTCTATACCAAAATGTTTGGGAAGGTCTGCTGATTAAAAATTGTCGGGTGTCTTTCACGAAATAATATAGCGTTTTGCTTAATCCAAGATGGCGTCCAAGATGGCCGCCATATATTATAATTCACGAATACATCGATCTACGAAAGTATATTATCTAATGTGATTTTCACTTATGTATTAACTGACAGGATATTATTCATTTAATGACGAACATCAACTTGACATGCTGTACTGACCACTTAAAGGCCAAGGTCAATGTCATTTCAAGGACAAATCTTGAAAAATAGCTGAACATGGATATTTTCTCTCTAACTTTCATGTTTTAGCAAATGTTTTGAATTAAAGTTGGCATTAAATGTGATAAAATAGTTTGTTAGAATATATTCCTAAATGTCTAGTTCAGTTTTCAATTCAAAATAATAAAACTGACATTATTATGACATGCATATGTTGACTGAGAAGGTTTTCTGAGGTAACTGTATCCATAATTTGAAATTCTAAGTTTTCTTATATAAAGTTGTCATTCTTACGGAACATGCATAAATAAGTGTTTGTATTATCATAACTCGTATCTACTCCATAATGTACAGTTAAAGAACTTGAAACCAACCACAAGGTCAAGGTCACGTCAAGGTCAAAATATGAAAATAGCGGGTAATTGGATATTTCACTCTTCTTTGCTTGTTTTAGCCGATGTATTGTATTCAAGTTGGTATTTAAAGTCATTAAATACTTTGTAGGCAGATATACTGTATTTATTAGTTCAATTTGTGATTTCAAATATAAAAACAACAGACAGTATCATAGTATGCTTGAACGTCTTGGCCGAGGTGGAATTCTTAGATTGGTATTGGTATACTTAAATGTTAGTATAAACCTTATTCGTGTATACATTTACTCTAAATTGACTTGAAAATGACCACTCAATGTTAATGTCATTTCAATGTCAAACTACAAAACGTACATCAAGATTTGATAAGTAGTCGCAAATTATACAACCATATATCATGCAGTATGTTGTAGATCTACATCATCTTTTGTTGTATACATGTATGTGATAGCAGGTACTTTGACTGTAATTTATATTATTATATATTATTATAAGAAGAAGTTTATTTTTTAGGTAAACATAAAAAACTATAAATGAATAGTGTGAAACATTATTTCTTGGAAGATCTTCTGTGCTAATAACATGAATAAAGCCGCGAATTGTTTTCCAAAGATACATGCATTTGAATTTCGATATGGGACATTATTGTTATTGTTAAATGTTAGAATACAAGTATATTAGAAGTTTTATTGTGAATACCTGGATTGTTTTGCAATACTGAACGTTGAAAGCTCTACTTCCTTCCAGATAAGAAAATACCCTAAATAGAATAATTACATAAAATAACATATTTTCATACTAACGGTTTGGGTGCATTGTTTTGTCGCTGGATTTCGCGGTTTTGTTCTTAAACTAGGTCAAGTCGCAGCAACGCCTCATATGGTCAGTTGCGGTCACCAATTATGGCATAACTTTGTTGAAACTAGGTTATACAGCTCTTTTAGGAACTCTCAAGTGGAAACTTAGGCTTTGTACACTAGGTTATATGAAGGCATTGTTTAGTGTCTGTGTGTTACTAGTATTTAGTGTTGTTTATGTTTTCTGTACTCGGCTGGTTAAGTTGAGTGCGATCTTCCCTGTCTAATTTCATCATTTCCTTTTTAAAATCCTTGGCTTATATGTCCATATTTATCAGTGATGTTTGCGTAACATACCTTCTGTAGTAAGAATTTCGCCCGTTACGGCACTTCAGCCAAACAGATATAGTAAATTAGTAGTCACGAATGGAGAACCACAGCTTTATGAAACCACATATCAAGGTATATACTAATCTATTAAGGTGGATTGGGAAACAAGTTTTGAATCATCACTATCCCAAACCACATTGTTCGCTGCATCCAATAGTGATGAGTGCCTTGTATGATCTAATGTTGCCGAACTCAGTTGTTGTGAGCACATGTACACACTGTACCCCTCTGTACCCGGTATACATGGCTGTATTTAGTGATGTAGAGTCCTATTCGGTCTGATAGTGCCATACTTAGTGGTTATGAGTGCCAAGTTTGGGCTAATATGGCTGTGATTGGTAATGGCGGTAACCCGTAAGACCTGGTATGGCTGTATTCGGTTGTTTTGAGAAACCATAAGGGAATACTTTTAATGTGAAATGCAATATAATTAATGACGGGAGTATCTTATATGACATAGAAGAATGGCTGTATTCTAGTATGTAGAGCCCTATAGGCATGGTTTCAATGGACCATTAAGTACTATATTTGGTATGAACTGTATGCATGTTATTAGATCCTGAAATAGGTGTACATGTTGTACTCGTTGGTGATTAGAACTAATTCAGACTGATTTTGGTGTATTCTGTCTTGATTAATACCACATAGGGTCTGGAAATACTGTATTTGGGTGATGTGAAAGCATTTTACAGCTCAGTTTGGCTAAAATTATTGATAATAGGAACACAATGGAAAATGGATGGCTGTACTCTTTGATGGTAAGTAGAATCTGGAATTCCTGGAATCTATTTTAGAGCATACCTTTATAGCACCAGAGAATGAAAGTGTACTAATCATAACAATGTTGGATTAAAAACACAATGTTTAATTTACCCTGAAATGTTGAAATTGTATAACTATCTTATCCCCGAAATATCGAGACAATTTTCTTGGTAGAATTTTGGAAGTGTATGAAAAGTGAGAATCTTTCAGATAAAACTGCATTTTACAGTTCGTTCATTGTTAAGGTCACTGCTGTGTGCAATATTTCTGTAATGTCATCCACGAAAGCGGTGGTCACAACTAGACGTACGAGCAAGTACGTGATGTTTGTGTTGAAAAAACGCAGATGGCACGTAGGAATCCGTACGTTGCGAGTACCAACTCTGTACGTTTTGTGAGTCCGCAGACAAGACGCGGAATATTTGGGTATGGAATGCTCCCGCTGCGTCCTATCTGCGTTCGGTCTTCGTGTTCGTCCACGTACATGCAACATGCATGCCTTCTATTGTCAATTTAGCACATACGGACAACGCTTTTGAGTAGTACGTGCAAGTACGATTATCTGACAAATGCACGGAGATAGTTCGCTGTAAGTACGTAGGACTTGCCATATGCGCAACGTCGACGTACTTCCTCCGTACTTTTGAAGAAAACGAAGTGGCCGTAGCCTCTCAAATACATACGTGCTAAAACACGCAGGTCGGCTAGTGACCAGACTTAAAGCTACTTAAATCTATTTCGATAGTGTCAGAAATCTCAAACATAGCATGATTGCCAGTGTTAGTAGGCATGGTTTCATTTTCCGATTTTTGTTTGACTATTAGTATTGTGCACTGTGTAGCCCATAAAACACGTACCGTAATACGGAGCTCTTCTGACAAACGTTTGTTCAGTATCAAGTAACAGTTGACACGTAGGAATACGTACGTGGTGAGTACGGCCGCCGTACGTTTTTCGGAGCACACAGACACGACGACGTCCTTTTCATGTATGCATAACATTCGCTGCGCTCGACCTGCGTTCTGTCAACGTGTTCTTCCACGTACATGCGATGTGCGTGCAACGTGCGTGCCACTAACTGCCACTTACTGCCGCCGCAAAAAAACCGTTACAGTTGATAAGATTTCTGATTTAGATTCGTATTTCTGCTTTAAAGTAAAAATGAGCAGTGGTAATTAAACCAGAAAGTTCATATAAGTATCCAAACTAATATAATTTGATATTTCAGACGTTATTGGCAACCAAAATTATTTTATTTCCTATTGTCATATGTTTTCGCGACCTTATTTTGCCTATTTTGTAAATCGGAAGTAGCATTAGTGTATATCTTTTCCCATCCTTGCCTGGTTCCACTTAAATTCACGAGGACATGTTTTAATAATTATTTTATTATGTATTTAGCGCTACAAACGAAAGACAACATACATACAATTACGAACATCGCTAACACAATACCAAATAGAACATTTTCCTCGCCTTGGTCATTTTCAAAGTTAATTTACTCAATATATATAAAACATAAACTTACTTTTACATTTTCATATGATGAAGTAATAACTAGATTTTATGAAAATGTTTAGTTATTTTGGTTATTTTAGATATTAAGATAAGTATGCTCATTTTATCAAAAATGCACGTGCATCACGTTTTCGTGTAAATGCATTAGTAAGGAAAATAAAACTGCTTGATAAATACTTGTACAGCCATATAAATGAATTTTACAAAGTTTCAGCAACATATCACTTATTTTTCGCGAGATATGACGATTTATAGTTTTCCTGACTTCAACTTGGTACCCGTTTCCATGGCAACGTAACACATTTGGAAGTTCTCGGACAGAAGTTTTGGAACAGTATTACTAATACCTTTCATAATATATAACTTTCAATCTGTAATCTTGCTGGTTGATTAAAAAATTTTTAGAACTTGATTTTTTACCTGCCTAACAGTGCTACAAGAAACTTGCCAGGCCTTAGTATACTTGAGTATGCTTTCCCCATATGGGACACTCACCACAGGCCTAAGAAATTATATCACAGGCCCGAATCCAGGATTTTCTGAGTGTGGGGGGCACGAGGTATACTGTTATTGTATACTGTTGTTTGGGGATACGGGGACAATTGCTTATTATGTGTGTGAAAATGCACAGGAAGGGGTACATTCTTTAGATGTTGGGAATCAATATTTACATGCTTTTATGTTTGTCGGCGTTCAAGTTGTACATTGTGTATGTAATAATGATGGCAATTGGACGATTGTTACATAAGAAGCGGGGGGGGGGGGGTCCGGGGGAATATTCCCCCGGGAAATGCTTCAAAACAATGAATTGATCTAGTGCATTCTAAGCCTATCTTGGAGCCCTGAAATATCATTTTTATCTTAATTCTGACAGTTGACAGTTTATGAGTTTTTGGGACATACTGCCAGCTAGTTAACCAACTAGATACGATAGAACAATGATGCATTTGCAGTTCTATGTACATTTGCGTTGTAGACATAACAATATCAGTTTATATTTTAGAAACGTTGTTTTTATCGCCAGAGTCATAGCATTCTTCAAAGGGCATATAATAAAAACACATTTAAAAGCTATAGTAAATGATTATGTTGCACACCTATAAAGTCTGTGACAGTCGCTTTCAACGCATTATTCTTTGGGGTTTTTGGGCCCCCGTGAATCAGTGTAACGGCCACCAGTGGTTATGTAGTTGTCGTCACAAGTTACCATAAATACGACATGAATGTTTTGCAATAATGAACAATCTGGGCTCATCGTAAGAAATACCGTTCGCAAACTTTGATTACGGTGAGAATATGGCGTATTTATAACTTCATTTTCTGTAGGCTAGTCAAACGAGTGCACGTAATATTTATTTAAAGTTATTTTCTTTCAATTCATTCAGGAATGAACTAATGTGTGCCTAGCCAATATCTGTTTTATTTTTTATTCAAAGTGTGTTTTCAAAAAATCAGTAAACTGGGGACACGGGCCCTCGTGCCCAGTGCCTGAATCCGTGTCTGGAGTTTAACATCCCCAAATTTTCACTCATTCATTAATAGATAAAAGAAACGGGTTGAAACAGAGACGTCTCTGACCACACTTCATCAATATATAGATCATGTGCACCATTTAACGCATAAACAGGCCCGACAATTGTTTTGGTTGGGTCTTATTATGTCTATACCACACTAAATAATCACAATATATACCTTTAGATGTGTTTAAGTTAGAATAGCAAGTACTTTCGACCATGTGCCGTTCCGGATTGGAAGCCATTGTCACGTTGTTTTGATATTGACATTGGAACTCAACCCAAACGTTACAAACCTGTCAATTATACACTACATATATTCACTTGATAATGAGCTAGAGTAAACCTTATAATGTAATTTATTTCTGTAGTGCAACAGCTCCGTGGTAACATATATTAAAATATGTATTATAATTAGAAAAATGTTCATCTTATACTTATATACATAGAACACATATCAAACTATAGTAAATGATGCACATGTATGTTTCACACATATAAATGATGTGACAGTCGCTTTCGGTCCCGTGTGACGTGAATGTTTGGCAATAATGAACAATTTCGGCTCGTCATAAGAAGTACTGTTTGCAAATTTTGACAGTGGGAATATGGAGTATTACTTCATTTTCTGTAGGATAGTCAAACAAGTAAACTGAATGTTTATTTAAAGTTATCTTATTTCATTTCATTCAGGAACGAAATAAAATGTGTATACTCAATAACAGTTTTATTCTTTATTCTAAGTTTTTAAAAAAATCTCAGCCAACTGGGGGCACGTGCCCTCGTGCCCAGTGCTGCCCTCGTGCCCAGTGCCTGGTTACCGGCTGGAATAACCACTTGTGAATTTCATATTCGGGATGTGGCTGTTTGAAACTAGATGTTTTTGTTACTTATTATTATTATGCTATGGAATTGTTATACTTGGCTAAAGAGTCATCAATATCAATATGAATACGTACTGGTGCCAATTTTCATACAAATCGATGGCTTAGAGTGAGAAGGTCGTAACTACAAAATTGATATTTTAAGAAAACAAGAAAAAACAGTCTGCAATTTCTTCTTTACTCAGTGTAAAACAAGTTTTTATAGCTTCATTTTGATAAACATGACAAGTTCCGATTTTCACGAAAATAGGCTCATAAGAAGCGCTTTGTGATTTCAAATATGTATCAGTCTTATAAGGTCGTAAGTAGTAGTTACGACCTTCTCATTCTAAGCCAGCGAAATATACGTATGTTAACTTACGTTTTAATTCATTTAAAACTGTTGCGATTTGAAAGTCTAGAGCTCACTATCCATGATGGATTTGCTATAAAATTAAGAGTTCGCACAAATCGTCCTCTTCTGAGAGATTATCCAAATACAGCTAGGCCCTCTTTGTTTAGCTCTAGGTTTTCGACTATTGTGTAACTCGTTGGTGCTATACCGGTTTTAATTTTAGTTTTATAATTATATTTATGTCTAGGCTAGCCCAGAATTTTTCCAAAATTCTTTCAAATGATCGATATAATGGTTCTAAAGTCTATATCTTTTTTAGTTAATAAAGGAATTTCAGATATCAGCAACTCTGTATTTGAAAAGATTCTGTCGGATTTATAATCGTGCTATGTTCTTGAAGAGTTTCAATGAATCATGCTGTGTCCCTCGTTCTGTCAGTCTCATAAAGTTGGAACATGCTAACGTTAGTATCACATACCCCAGAGTCATATTTTCCACACTCCTATGATGTCACCTCCACAGCGTCTATCAGTGATGGTAGTTTCAGCTTAATTTTCAAGTCTCTCGGGGTAACTCAATTGTGGTAGCATTTTGTCGACTCGCTCCGTAGTGTAAGACAGTCGTCATCAGTTTTAATATTTCCAAATATTTTAGTGTAACCTGCGTTGCTTTTGTCCAAACAGGAATGCCTCTTACCAAAGAAGATATAAAGAATAAAATAATTTGCAGTTCCCTGTAACCTCGCTGTATCCCTTTGTTGCCTGTTGTATCCTTGGTGTATTTGGTATACAATTAATATTTCTAAGGTGTAACCTCGCTGTATCCCCTTGTTGCTTGTTGTATCCGCGATGTATTTGGTATACAATTAATATTTCTAAGGTGCAACCTCGTAATATCCCATTGTTGCCTGTTGTATCCGCGATGTATTTGGTATACAATTAATATTTCTAAGGTGTAACCTCGCTGTATCCCCTTGTTGCTTGTTGTATCCGCGATGTATTTGGTATACAATTAATATTTCTAAGGTGTAACCTCGTTGTATCCCTTTGCTGCCTGTTGTATCTCTGATGTATTTGGTATACAATTAATATTTCTAAGGTGTAACCTCGTTGTATCCCTTTGTTGCATTTTGTATCTCTGATGGGTTAGTATAAAAGCATGCATGGTGCATTCCTTATTTTAGATAGCTCCCTGTTTGTTGGTTTGAAATTCAGATCACTTAAGACGGCGGACACCCCAGGCCATTTGATACTCCAAGCAAAAATGCTCAATTCCCCCAGGTCTACCCACTGTTGCACAGGGGCCTTAGGGAAAATATTGTTATATGCAATATGAGGATGGTACTGGAGCACATCCCCTTGCATACGAGGACGAAACCCACCATCCCATTGCATCCTTGGTATATCACTCATCTCAGAGGTTTGAAGATTTCGTTGTTAACTTGAAAGCTAGGAGGGTCAGTCAAAAATCACTGAGAGTTGCTAAATGAAGATTAGGAAAGTATTAAGAATTCGTACATGTATCATCATTATATTATCATGAACTATGATATCCCACTAGTCTGATGGCATATTCCAATCTTGGTTACTGTAAAATCATTAATTTTCGTGGGGGATTAAATTTCGTGGATGTCGTGGTTCACTTCAACCACGAACTTTAATCCCAACGAACATTAATTTTGACCCTTGTTTTGTTACATGAAATGCAAAATCCACGAATTCAAGTGCCAACGAAATTGTCTTGTTACCAAAACCATGAAATTTCGTCCCAACGAAATTAAATGATTTTACAGTATCTTGATTCTTGACAGCCCAGCAAGGCAATTCGAGGACATACATTCATGCTGTTAGTAGTAGAACAATCGAATACACTGCTGCGAAAAAAATATACTAGGTCCCACATGAGATTTACATAAACGCGAACCTATTATTTAATTAGCAGCACATAAATAGTTTATATATATACCTAGATGATTTGTTCCAATAGTATAGAAAATATACTTGATAATATATAAATTGTGAATTTGTTTCATGGTAATTTTATAATTTTACACCACCAGACATATTTTTTTCTAATGCCAACCACACGAGCTACAATGCATTTCTGTTATTGTTGCTGGACTAAATTTAGGACAGTTTCTGTGTTGATGGTGCAATCACATACATCTAAAGGGTGTCCTTTACTTTTGTTTTCTGACAACTTTACTAATAAGCCTAAAGCCAACAGCTGAATTCATCAGATGTACAGGGGATTATGCATCAAACATAGTATTGACTGGTGCATTATTTTTGACAATGAATAATATAAAATTCAACTCCAAGTATATTTTGAAGCCTTGGAATAACAACTCTCAGTCATATTTTATTGATTCTCGTTACTTACAAAATTGGTAAATATTTCTGCGCAATTACGCAGTACAATGTACTAGTAAATGGCTGTAATCTCAAATAATTTTATTGTCAAATAATTTCACATTTATTTAAAAATCATGTTACTATAATATACAAATATCATACAAATATCATTTAATCATAAATCATTGTAGAAATAAAGTCAAACATGCCTTATTGACCACCTGTGAACATTGAACAAAGACCACTATTGCAAGTTACTGTATAGTAAAAAAATTTTCATGGGGATAAAATTTCTTGGATTTTGTTGTTCACCTTTTACAAAACTAAATCCAATCGAACAATAAGTTTCACCTTTGTGTATTTGTTACTTGAAATGCAAAATCCACAAATTAAGGTGCCATCAAAATGGTATTTCTTTCCAAAACCACAAATGTCATCCCATTGAAATTAAATGATTTTACAGTATTATATATCATGATATCTCATTCCTATTAAACTAAACTGTTATCCAACGACGTATTGGTAATGAATGGTACATGGAAAATGAAGACTTATACAATATACATACAAAACATAATTGTTCTTCAATTTTTTTATCACAGATAGTAGTTGGAAGACTTCATACAAGTTAAGACTCCTGTTAGCAGATATGGTTCTATAGTGACATACTTTGACAACTGTCTTCAATTAGGCAAACACCTGACTAAAACAGTAAATTAGATTACTAGTAAATACCAATTAATTAGGTTTATATTGACAGTCACCAGTCCTGCTTTAAGCAATCTCTTAATTGACTGCTTAAGACAAGTTAGACTACTTGGTAAATTATATGACTTTTTTGTCAAACAAATGTAATGATGAATAGCATAATGCAATACTTAAATCATCTACAGTTTCATTGGTGCCTGTGAACAGCTATCTGATTAATAGACATGTGAATGGAGCATAAAGATAAAAACAATATTTTCATACAATGGCACTAAACAGACAGTATATTCTGTGCACACATACTGTAGGGGACCCACATGATCAGGACACTGTTTTATCAAAACACTTTATAAACTTGGAAAAAAAGTTGCACACAAATTCAAATTTCTTAATTGTTATTGAACAACACAACATTATGGGCTTAATTTATAGGAACTCAGTAATTGAAACATTAGTATGCCCCCCCATCTATCTTTGATAAGGGAGAATATTGTTTTGTAAATGTCTGTCAGTAGACCAAAATTTCTGTTCAATAACTCAAGAATGCTTTGCCCTTGGCTCCTGAAACTTTGCATGAAGGTTGGCCAGCAACAGTCAATGACCCCTATTGATTTTAAGATCAGTAGGTCAAAGTCACCGTGACCTTTACCATTTTTGACAATTAGGCTGACTTTGGGGCATACATGTTTAACAAACATTTCTTGTTAATGTTACAGATCCCTTTACCTCCCACTTTCCGTAAGAGCTTTGATAAAACAGTACACTGATGCGTAGGTTCAAAACATATCTTGTCAACATTTTACCTTTATCTTGAAAAAAATATGTAGAAGAACCTTTTCGTTTCAATAGCAAAACATGGATGCTCTTACGTATGTGATTCGACAATATTTAAAACTTTTTTATCAAATCTCTAAACGCTTTACTACAGTTCCAAGCAATTTAACTAAAACATGTAGTTTCAAAGCTTCATTTAAATTACAATGGAATATCGGTAGTGATGATATAGCCAAGGACAAGTTACTGGCAGCCATAGATGAACACAATATGTTACCATAACTTTTGCAATTAACTGTTTTATAAACTTGAGTAGAAACTTTATCACTACACTCCTATTCAGTAAATAGTTGCACAAGGACACATTAAGTATATAAGCCAATAAAATGTATCATTTCTAAATGTTCACATTCAATCTTTAATTTTCAATATGTTTCTTTTTTCTAAGTCTTCCATCTCTTTCAGTACAAAAGCAACATTGTATCGTAGTTCATGAAACTTGGACACAGGTACCTGAAATATGAACAGAAATACATGATCAATACATATAGTTATTCTGTCCAGTACAAAGACCAAATCGTAAACAACCATAACTGTAAAGCACAAGGCAGTCACCAGTATGATTATTGATAATTGTTTTGTGACTTGGGTCAAATCCAATCCGATCATAGTCCAATCTTATTGGGCCGTGGGTACGATGACTGGGCTCGACACTAACACTGGTCCCCTGGCCTGGGGCCAGTAAAAATCTTGAAGGACAATTTAAAATCATCAAGGACCAGTAGCTGTTTTCTTTACAAATATAACGCTACTTTACTGTCGGACCAGTGACCAAAAATAGTTAGTGTCAACCCCTGACTGTCCGTTGGAGATTGGTAGGCCATTGACCGGAGCAATTTATGTCTGATTTGACATTCTAGTATGCATTGCTACTCATTCACCAGCATTCACACAATCGTAGACATTGGGTACACATCAGATACACGGATATCATCTGGCTTTAAAACATCAAAAATTGTCAATGATTTAAAATACCTTTGGATCTTTGGGCCTACATACTGTTCATACAACACTGAAACAGTATCTTTCAGGTAGCATTCTATCACTTTGTGCCCAGTGGAATAAATAATCTTTATTTTTGAAGTATTGTTAACCCCTCAAGAACCAGACAAAGTGAATTCACTTCAAAAAGTTATGGCACTAACCATAGTCACCTTATTTCAAAGAAGAGACCACAAAAAGCTTCAGTGGTTAACTATGTTCGAACCAACCCTGTGTCAATTTTGCTTTTGTTTAATCTGCGCAATCTTGAAACATTTTGAAAATGCAATTATGGGTTTGGTGGCTGAAGAAACAAGACATGTGCAGACAACATTGATCCAGACCAGACTATGGTTTGTGCCAAAATTGAGCCTAGATATCCATGTACAGTTTACAACTTACCTCAAATGTATGTATGTTACCATCAGACAGAGTCATTTCCATCAACACTGTAGGTTCCAGTACACGATTTAACACACTGAAATTGAAATAATACATAACGAAAGACTGAGTTTTGACCCAAGATGACCCAATAAATTACACCCAAAAATCCAAACTAGACCGCTATTTCACCTTGATATACATATTGACCAACTTCCATGAAGATCCAGTGAATATACAGCTGCTGTAACATACAAAAGGCTTTTTTATTATCGCTAGATCTAGTGACCTAGCTATTGACCTGAAGGTAATTCATTGTTCAATTACATCTTAACAAACATTCTGACCAACTTTCAATAAAATGCAATGAAAATGGTGCTTCTAATACAAACATAAGATTATATAATTACAATTTGACTAAGTACCCATGTTTTTAAAGCTGACCTAGATTTATTAAAGATGATCAGTGTTTTATAAAGATTAGGTGAACATTGCTACTTTTAGCAACTGAACAGGAATGAACTATAGTTTGACCTTCAGACCTTGGTTTTTGACCCAATATCAAACTCAACATAGATTTAGTTGAGGTTACCATTGTGGCAAGACTAAGCGTGATAAATTATAGGCAAAAACATAGTCTGCGGTGTCTACACTTTAGGTTTTGTATGTTTTGACTCAACAACTTAGTTAATGACCCCATATGAAATTAGATGTCTGTCTTAAAACCAAAACAAATAATTTAAAGTAAAATGGTTCTGGTTACCTTCTGATAAAAATATTGCATAGCTTGGCGGATTTGACAAGAAGCTGACCTTTTGATTAGCATAATTTAACAGTCGATAAATTACTTATGATACAACACCGATTGTATGTTCTCATAATGAAGGAGTATCACGAAGACGCTCGAGATGTAATAAGAAGTACCGATACTGCACGATTTGCTAGCGGAAATTAATATATTCAAAGCAAGAACCTTTTAATATGTATTCTTGCATAAAGGTACAGTGGAAAAGCTTTCCATTATTTAAAATTATCTCATAGATATTATTAATGGGTAAAATCAATGATTCACAGCAAGCTCCTACAAAATAGAAATAACATGTTTAGAAAAGGGGCAAAAAATTAATATCAGTCAGGTCCAGTGTTCACAAAGAATCGTAAGGGAAAACTTAAATATTTTGACTTAAGTTAAAAAATTGAACTGTACATGCTTTGAGGAAAAGTAAAAATATATTTTAGCTTCTTGGCTATTATTGTAGAGCTTTACATAACGCTTCAAAACATTGTAAATAGTTGATAATCTCATTGTTCCAGTATACCTGATACGCTTAAGGAAATTGTAAGATTTTGAGGAAATTGTTAGTTTTCACTTAAGATGGTTTGTGAATACCACCCCTGGAGGTTACTAGAAGCACACTATTAATAACTTTTGGCCTAACTACTTCAAAGATCTACGAGTATATAAATCACCATATGGTTATCCGAATCACAACCCCATAGAATTACATTCTTATTGAACCTGATAATGCAGACTGTAAAATTACATAATTTGGGGGAATTTCTAGAACATTCAATTATATAAACTGATATTTATATAAACACTCCACTATCTTTATGTAATAAAATTCACATATCACATTGTACACACTAATTGGATATGTTTTATAAATTATGTAAGTCAATAATGTCTAATTGTCTATCACACAAGCATTGTATGGTTTCGTCAACCCAAACACCACCGAACATGGTGAGCTACCAGGTATCACTGCATTTATCACTAAGAAGACAATTGAGAGATTTCATTTGATACAAAAAACTCATACATAATATGCTCATAACTATATTGTTCCATTTCTGAAGACAGATCTAATGACTTTTACATAACATCACCTTAATAGATTGTTAAGTACAAATGTTGCTATTTATTTTATTGCAGATACTTGTCATAAATGCCATACTTTCCTGAAGCCTATGCAGGAGATTGGTGATGGAAATGCAGGAGATTTCAACGAATGCAGGAGATTTTTCTGGCTCAAACATAAAACTTAAATAAATGAGGTTGATATGCAGTTTTAACTTATTTTACTTGTAGAACAATGCCATGTATGCTTCATAAAGCTATTTAAATTAATATTTGTTATTATTTTCATCATGTAAACCAAAAATGCCAGGTTCCAGTATTCCAAGAAATGCAGGAGATTTGATCAATTTGCTGAAAATCATGCAGGAGTCGATTCTAAAATGCAGGAGATCTGACATGATGCAGGAGATCTGGCATGATGCAGGCGATCTGGCATGCATGACTTGTACATGTATGTCCTTTCAATCCTGAGGTGAAGAACTCGGGTTTTTCCCCAACTCTATACTGCAGCCACAACTATTTCAGTACAATATTCACGTAATGCAACAAATGCTAAATTAATTAACAGATCCGAGCAGGAAAATCCCAGCAGGAGTGACATTGTCAAGAATTTAGTATTGATTACCATACAAGTTTGTATTACGAAACAGAATGTTTTTCCGTCGCACACAATTTACAACATTCTGAGTTATGTAACCATAGACTGTAGTTACATAACTGTTACCTTGCAGATTTTAAGTTCGGCTAAAATTAATTGTGCACTTAAATTTAATGGCTAGTGAGCATGACATTAAATTGGTAACTTAAGAGTTGTACAATTGTCATGTAACTGTAAGAGCGTTTAGTTACAGCAGTTTACCTGGTTTATTAAGTGCAAAAATCATAGTAAATGTTTTATCAGGTGACAAACGAGGACACTAGCTTTATTTCCACAATGTCAGGGTGAGAGTAGCAAGGGTGTAATACAGACTTAAAATATTGATAACCAATGAGACAGCAACATTGTAGTTATATGATAGCAAAGTACAGTACAACCTCTGTAAAGCAACACTCCATAGGAACTTCAATTGTTGTCAGTTGTTTCCAAGTTGTTAAATTTATAATCAATACTATGTAAATCTATATGCGTGGTGGAATATACGAGGGGTGTACCAGAATTACGTAGACTTTTGTCATAACTTTTTTATTTAGGCATATATTGTCACCAAATTTGCCGTAGAAAAACTTCAAACCATTTTCAAAAGTATCGGTAAAAATATTTTCTAACAGAATGTTAGAAAGCCATTTAATCTGTCGCCATAGTAACCGATAGCTGGGTAGGCGGGGCAGCGAATTTTAAAGCATTTTTGGCATTTTTCAACTGCTTATACCTCACTGATATCAAGTCTAATTTTAACGTGACTTCGTGACATACAAGCACAATATCCTTGGAACGTACGCCGTAAATTTCGACTTTATAAAGGTAACCGTTGTTGATTTATGGTACAAAACAAGCAACAGCTGCTGCGCGTCACCAGTGAAAATATGACGTTAGCGAAATACGCTGGAAATCGCATAAACACGAAGTTTTATGTGAACCTCGGGAAGACTCCAGAACAAACGCTTTAAATGTTGGAATCTGCTAACTATAAATATCTTGTATCGAGTTGCCCGATTTTCAAACGACACTAGCGCATCAATCGTGGTCGAAATTAAATAAAACGACATGGACCGACGGCGAAAACCAACGGCGAATGCGGCGTCACCAAGCGTTTTCTATGACCACATAGGCATGGATAGACGCTCTATTATAAGGGTTATATGCGACATTACTGGTAATATATTGGAACTTTTATCACATTTAAGGTAGTAAATGAACATTCGTAAGTTTTGTGTACGGTTGTGCCCATATTTATTGCTACAATGTACACAGTTAGGAGCTTCACTTATCCTTGAAGTTCCACCGACGTCGTGACGTTCCGTTGACGTGCCCCGCATACCGTACCCCCATCTATCCCCGGAAGCTGCAGGATTTGATCCAAATAAGATATGGCTTTGAAATTTCACATACTTACGCAGTAAGTATTATTTGCACTCCACACAAAATTATTTGTTTGTATGATGAATGGTATGGAACGTATGACAAAAGTCTACGTAATTCTGGTACAACCCTCGTACATGCGTGTCAATACATAAGAGGGGTTATCCAAAAGTTTGGGGACGTTTGCACTAATTTTTTTTATCTTAAGCCAGATCAGTTTGAAAATTACCATACATTGACATCAGTCTATTACAAGCAATAACCTCAACATATGTATGTAGCAACTATGGAAATTTTTTAGTAAATTGTCAAAGAAACAGAGGACCTTGAATGAGTGTTCATTGCATACAAGTTTTATTAAACGACTGGACAAAATAATATGGCACAAGGCTTTGTCGAGGGTCGTATTGTTTTAGAAGATGAATATAACAAACATGAATTTTAAGATTATATTTACCACAATACTGCAGAGTCAGAGAACACTTATTATTCTTAAAATGACATTGTGCGCTACAAAGGTATCGTTCAATATTTAACAGTACAGCAAATGCGCCGTCATAAAAACGTTTGTATTATCCTGATGTCAAGGGGCCAATCAATGCGTGGATTGGCTGACTTTGCACCAGGCTATTTTAATATTTATTTAACAGTCTGGGAGTGCAGAACAATTTCCCGCACAGAATAAAAGGATGCCTGACAACTGTACAGCTGGGAAAAATTGTAAAATCATTAATTTTCGTGGGGTATTAAATGTTTGTGGATTTTGTGGCACATCTTTAACCATGAAATCAAATCCCATTGAACAATAATTTTGACCATTATTGTATTTATAACCTGAAATGTAAAATCCACTAATTAACGTCCGATCGAAATGATATTTTTTACCAAAACTTTTATCCCATTGAAATCAAATGATTTTTCTGAGTATTAGGAGAATTAGATGCCTACTGAATCAATCTCAATAGGCTTGACAGACATGAAAGTCTTGTATCCCATGCTTAATAGTATTGCAAGTTACATCTATATTTCAGTTCTTCAGTTAATTAATGTGTAATAACTGTGTCAAAATTACAAAGAATTTTAGGACTTGAATTCAAGATGTAAGTTTTTTTTATCAAACAGTAGCCTGATCACAAGAAACATAGTTATACTCCAATAGGTTGTATGGTTGAGGCTGTGGAATGAAATGAAAAACATCGACTTTTAAGATTTATCTGGATTTCAGACAGTTACTATGTAATCAGCCATAGGAAATCAATGTCGCCGCTAAAGTGAACCGCACTGACAACTTGCAATAATTGAAGCACAAAGAAGATAATTAATGAAAGAAAGAATGTACAAAATTTGTCTTATCTATCACTTGTGGGTTTCATTATTTTGAGGATTTAATGTTGTTCTATTTTCAATTAAAAATCTTTTTAACGCCCAATTATTTGAGCAATATTGGTTGTTTTTCTGTTTGAGTGATAACAAATAGGTTTATATTTTTACAGTTTATCACATTTCCACTGACAGGTTTTGCATTAAACATACAAAACTGCTTTGTACACAATGGGCCATAACTCAGAACAGGTTACGAGTCAATGTAAAACACGAACTGAATTTGATTTAGAACAAAGGCCAAATGAGTTAAGTACAGTGGAACTCACTTAAAGTGAACTTGCTTATAACGAAAATATATATGAGAGTTTCAAAAGTGACCAATTAGATATTTTGTAGAGTGTATTTAACATTTTACAACTTCTTACTCTCAGCAAATGGTGGCTATGAATCTCAAAATAATGAAATTTAATATTTGAGTGTTGAGTGTTGAGTGCAAGTAATGGTTGAAATCCTGAGACCTGATACGAAATCAGTATCACAGAACTTGTTTCATCCTTTCAAGAGCGGCAACTTCATATTTATTTCAGATTGAGAATTGTTTGAGCTGAGATGGCTGTTTGAGATGCTAGTGCCCTGTTAGCCATCCATACTGTAGAGACATCAGTATAATGTACTAACTACTACTAACCTTGTGGAAATTCCAACATCCACTCGCCATTTTAATCTATCTACTTGTGGTAATCTGGGTCGGGAGTTTAGACAGTGTGAGTCGATATGCACTTGTCTGTAATAGAAATACAAGGTATCTACATATTAAAGAGTCTAGTCCTTGATAATGCTTACTGTAAAGCTGGTTATTTCTGCAGGTGTTATATTTTTCCTTTTTGCCCCAAAAAAGGGTGTGTTTATTTCTGCTGGTTTTAATTTCCGCTGATTCACAAAATTACAAGAGTAAATTTCTGCGGTTTGCTTAATGGTAAGAATAGACATACACCCGTTTCATTGGCAGTCAGATCCATGTACATTGTAATTAATTATTGCAGTCCAAATTGTGGATCGTACTATGATCAAATTATCATTATACATGTTCTCACAATGCTCGCTTAAATTATAAACACCTTTGTAACACTAGACAAACTGCAATAAACAATACAATAAACATCTTAGCTTGTGACTCTAATAATACGCATTGGTTATTATTTTTATATAGTGGAAATAATATTCTGTGTGAACATTTTCTTAAAATGATAAAATTCTGTGTTGATTTAATTCTGTGAATTGATCTTGGATCGCATAATGGTAGAAATTTCCACCCCACAGAAATAACCAGCTATACAGTATTCTTTGATATGAGTTCTTAATTAAAATATGCCTTTTCCTTGAATAAACTGTAAGGTAGCTACAAGATTGAAAACTATATTATAAACTTTAAGGTAAAGTGTGTTTGTGTATTATAGTTTCACCCCTATTGAAAGAGCCACTAGCCAATTTGGCTTTATATATTAGACACCTATCTAAGGCTATCTTTCTTATAGACAATCCCTCCCTAATCCCTTCTCGTATTACCGGGCACCAGGCAGAGATACCGTACTTTGGGATATTTTGGACATGGTTTAATTTTGGCCCAATTCGCCACCTTGTCCAAGTGGTGAAAATATAACTGCCCAAACATAACTGGCGAATTATGTAATCTTCCATCCCATCGTCTTACAGGTGGATATTTACATCCATAAACCCCTACTTAAAGTAGCATATGGCTAGCTGATTTGTAGTTATCGAGAAGTGTAAGTTACATTACGAACATGAAGTTTTCTGTCTATACAGGGGCATAAATAGGAATAATTTGAGTGTCTGGGGGCCCTCCCGAAGGATTTTTTTTTATTGTTTTATGGATTTAAACGTCCCTGGCGGAGTTCTGACGTCAAATCTGTCTCATTATTTCTTTCAAGGTTTAATAAAAAACTGCCAAAAAAACGTAAGCTCAAAATTTGAAATGATGTATACCAACTTCAATGAATTACTTCATGTAATATCCTGTTGAATATCATGGTGAATGTGAAAGTTCAGGAAAATGGACATCAAACACAAGAAGAGCAATAGACAGACTATATGTAAAATCTGAATATAGTTTCCGTAGTTGGAATGTCAAATTACGAGTGGTAGCTAGCTTACTTTATATTTTTTAACTTTCAACTTTCAATTTTCAACTATACTCGATCGAGTTACTGATATGCAACGCGCCTGCTATATATGATTCCAAATTCTGTTAAATTTTCACCACCTATGCAAAGTGGCGAAAATTAAACGTGCCAATATAATACAACTACGTTTTAAATGAAAGTGACAAAAATATGGTCACACCAAAATATCCCAAAGTATGGTAACCATCTTTTAACTAGCTGTAGGCACATCAGCCAACTTCATCAGTTCTAACCAAGCTTCAGCTGAGATTCAAACCTTTGCCCTCCTGCTCTGAAGGTGGATGCCCTGACCACTTGACCACAGTCGTGGTATATGTTAAGTTAAGTTACCAATTTTCTAGGGCTCTTTTCAGCTGTTAGGCTGCTCATGCACTCTTTGACATTAACTCCCCTGGTCATTTGGCTACATATGGAAACATACACTCGTGCCTCCCTGTGGAGACTATTTTTCTCATGTGGGCGTGGCAGCCAACATCTATCTGTGGCGCCCAGGAATAGACACTGCCCTCACAGGTACCATTTTACACCATGGTGGAGCGGAGCATGTGAGTCTTGCTCAGAGAAATTAACCATCGGTCCAGAGGGGGATCGAACCCGGGACCTCTCAATCCCGAAGTGCACGCCCTACCTCTAGGCCACTGCTCCTCATGGTTGATGTACTAATATTGCAGTACGTATATTGAAGCTATGTTGTTGACAACAAGTTTGAATACGCACCTGTTTCCATAGATAGCACTCGCTAGATCACTGTGAAAGTCTTCTGGTATCCTTAAATAGACATCGGAGTAAACAATTTATGTAAGACATCTACTGGAATATGATGACACTAATATACCAGGTAACGGTGATTGTATGAATACTGCATCGGAGTAAACAATTTATATAAGACATCTACTGGAATATGATGACACTAATATACCAGGTAACGGTGATTGTATGAATACTGCTAACCAATTAGTACCTTGCTCAATGTTGCTAATATACCTGTAGATCATTATAGGAAGGCGTATGTGTGTGTGTCATTCATGTGTATGTTATATAAACAGGCTTATGTACAGTCATGTACTCTTAATTAAATGTCTATGGTGAAAATGGCTCTCTGTGTGGAACTTAAACTTGGTCCCACTGAGCATTTCTTTTGCCTCGGCAATGTACTCCCGATTTTAATCGATAAGCTTTGGGACTCATTTGGAACAGGGAATTCATGAGTGTTCTAATGACTTAACCAAGACTTCTCCTAGACCACAAGGACCCTTTCCCGATGTTCATTTATTATATTGGGAGTACATCACTGATGCAAAAAGTCTAAGTGGGACCAAGGCATAACTGATAGTATTTTGGAATATTGGTAACTGGCAGCAGGAGAGACAATGGTGGGTATTGATTGCACAATTGGCTGTATTATAGGAGTGGTGATTGCACAATTGGCTGTATTATAGGAGTGGTGATTGCACAATTGGCTGTATTATAGGAGTGGTGATTGCACAATTGGCAGTATTGTAGGAGTTGCGATTGCATAAGGGTGATGATTGCACAATATGTAAGGTCACTAACACAGACACAGCAGGAACTATATTGGTTTAACTGTGATCATTACACAACCATGTAGTATAGGTGAGGGGAGCTACTGTTCTGTAAGGTAAGTATAATACAGGAAAATCATGTTGACTTAAAACAAATAAATGCTATAGTGTGCTCAGGATAATATGAAAGGCGGGAAAATTTAGTATAACCCATATAGGTGGTTAACCAAGAGTGCACAATTTATCAGCGTTATTTTAGTATAGAATTTACAAGAAACAAATTTTACAACAAAAAGGCAACTCCTGTAAATATTTGTATATATTGCATTATCCTGGGTGCGCTATACACCAATACTTTTATTGACCAACGCCTAGTATTTAGAGTTCCTTCAGCCAATAGATAACTGATTGGCACTTGATAAATCAATGGATTTATGTCACAGAATCTATCCTGTACTAAATGATATATCAAGATCACAAATTGTTTGGGATTACAGAAAATTGTGATACTGGATGGTAAAAACACATCTTCTTCAAAGAACAGTTTCTTATACTTTGTGCTCTCTGGCAGAACACATGAGCCATTAAAACTACCATAGGTAGTCATCATTTAGATTAACAAAAAACAAACAAATAGTTACTCACTGTAATTCTTGTAAATCTTCTTTAAATAACTGAAAAGAGAAAATATCATAGTACAGTGGAACTGGGTTATAAAGAATTCCTAGGGACCCAGAAATTCCTTTCACTATATCTGATTTTCGCTATACATGTATCAGTACAACAAAATTTTGTTATATGAGATTGGATATAACATATTTCGTAATGTTATACATTTTATATTAAAATCATTGTGTTTACAAGTCATTTATAAGTATAGCATGTACTGTCTACTTGAAATGTTTAAAGAAACAGCATATATGTTGCTGAACAATGTTTTGATATTATAAACTGATAAACATTTGTTATGAAATTCAATTAGTTCTGTTCAATATCTGATTATCTTGAATATTTTAATTATCATTCTGCGCAAATAAATGCATTATCTGAGCAGTGTGTCAAGGTACACTTATATAAGAAGTCCACAAATAAGTAAGTTCTAAGCACGAGCCGTTATACCATCAGTAAGTAACGATGGCGATTGTGACATGACGCATGAAGACCAACGTATTCAGTCATCCTCTGTCTTATCTTTTACAGTGCATTTACAGAAGTTAATAATCTTGTAAAATCAACAAATTTGGGGGTATAATAATTAGGGCTGTAACGGTATACCGCGGTACACGAAAGACCGCGGACTTCAGTCCTACACGGTTCACGATACAAGAGTTGCAAATTTCGGTACGGTTCGGTATAAGCTTTTTTTATGAGCAAAGTAATATTCAGAGAACGAAAATGTCTGAAAGCCCTCTGATTATGTATAATTACCATGCAACACTCGTTTTAATTATATTGAGATATGCCTCATATTGTCGAATTTCAATTAAAATGTTTGATAGCCACACAATAATTGCTGTTATAGAATCAACAAATCCATTGTCACTTAAAAATTGTTGTATTTAAGCTGCAATTAGAGAATGTTGTATCATACCGAAATATACCGAACCGTTAGAAAAATTGACGGTACGTATCATATCGTGAGGTGAGCGTACCTTTACACCCCTAATAATAATTGGTTAGGTCGGTTAATTAGCACTGATAAAATAATGCCCGAGGCGCTACTACTTAACACCTTTTAAGATTGTTTGCACAATCATTTTTGACACAATTACTGCCTTTGTTATAACCGAGAGTTTTCACTATAAGCGAGTTCGCTATAAGTGAGTTCCGCTGTATTTAACATACAAGGTTCGGATAAAAACTACTGTAAAATTAATTAATTTCAATATGTTTGTGATGATTGTGAGGCAAAAGTTGTCCCATGCATCAGGGAAAATACTGAGGCTGTGTTGCATGTTTTTCAGTATGTGAATGCGATCTATTCAAACAAGAGATCACGAATCCGGAAGTAGTGTTGCCTGGTCTTTGTTTCCATGCATATAAGGTTGAAGATTCCGCCATCTGTTTGGTATCGAATGACAATTCCTGTATCACCATCTGTGTATTCATCAGAGAGCATTTCCAAAATATTTGAGTGTAGGAGCCAAAACTCGGCCATGTTTTACTCTATTAAAGCTCTGCTGGAGACATTTTTCTAGTAGCTAATCAGCGAAAAAAGTTCATGTTTAAACAGTGTTCTTACCAAACTGTGTCACAGGCAACTTTGACAGGCAGGCCCATTCAGAGGATGCAAGATGCTTGAATACCCAAAACAGCTACTGTATGGAAAATAAACATTGAGCCATAACAGAGATTGCTCCACCTGATTGTTTGCTGAAGCCTGAAGGTTTTCAAGCTAATCAATTGGGCAATGTGATAATTTAGTGTTAACATTTATTTAAATGGAATTGACTGACAACTGGTGTAAAGTCAATTGGAGCCGGAACAACAAATAAGCTTGGTGGTCAAAGGAAGTACTAGGATCCGATGACTTGCTAAAAATTTCACTGAAACTCTTTGGAACTGATCAAGACACCTGCGAGTGATCAAGACACCTGTGAGAAGTGTGTGATGCTGCATGGTCCGGAATGGAGCAGAGATTCACTGAATCTCTAGCGAAACCTGATGCTGAAAGCCGTCCAAAATCCCTTCCTCTACTGATGAGCCAGATGGTCCCAAATGCAGTTGTGTGTTCCAAGCCAGGATTGATCTTTTGAGCCACAAACGGACAAGATGATCATTGTCAATCACAAACGAGGAACAACTACAGGTGTGTCAAGCGCTGCAGTACCCTCATGGAAAAATGTGTGACCACTTGGTTATGTTGAATGTACTTAAAAGTCTTTGAAACTAAACTTTTAAAAGTCACTATCAACATCATTTATTTATACAACAGTATGTCGGACAATTTTACACATTTGAATATATATTTTTTTACTAGAAATTAGCTCCAATTTAAAGTCCCAAAGTCTATATATATATAACTCATGAGCAGTTTTTGTGACAAAAAGAATATAATAACAGTTTTGACTTAAACTTACTTAGGTCCATAGCTCACAGTCTGTAAGTGGATTATCTCCCCTTATTACTCATTATTGGTGATGGACATGGAATGTGAATTGTTGTCACATACCTACAACTTTTATAAATGTCTCAAACAAACAAAATGAGCAGCCTTTGTGTGACCGCATATGGGCGCCGTCATGAGAAAAGGGACACTCGGACATTTTTTTACGAGTTTGTGTTTTTTAGCTTATGTTGTACGCAATTTATTTGTCGATATCATGCTTTTTATTTGATTGAAATCGGACGATATTTGGTGAAGATATGTGAATTTTTGGCAAAATAGTGTCTATATGCACGTAATACATTCGACGTCGTCAAACGTCGAACGTAACGTCACGTCATGTATCAATAACGGCGCTCAATGCGGCAATATTAATGACAGAATAAACACACACGCATGTTTAAAACATGAACAAGGATAATTTAATAATACAAATCATAGTTCTGTTTCATAAACAAACACAATAATCATCCGTAACGGTAATATACATTCAATAAACGCACTTGTACACTAAGATCATCATGTACATTATAAAGGTATAGTCCGTCCTTTGCTTACAAGAAAAAAATGAAATAAAATGTATTTTCGGTGATCATTTTTGTACACTATTGTAAGAAATTACTTTAATAAATTTAATTATTTCAATATATAGGCTAAAAACAAGGGACCTGTCGATCTGATTGTGTAATTTTTAGACATTTTATAGCCGGCGATCTATAATATAACACAATCAGGTCGACAGGTTTCTTGTTTTAGTATAGATTGAAATAATTAAATGTATTAAAAGTAATTTCTTACAAGAGTGCACAAAAATAATCACCGAAAATGCATTTTATTTCATTTTTTTATGTAAGCAAACGCTAGAGTTGTCACCGACGGACTATACAAGTATGAAATAACAAATTACAAACATATTCAATCACATAAACTAGATGCAATTAATGCAATGTAGTTATAACTAACAGATCATTTACTCCTCGGATACACGGGGACATGTTACATCCTGATAAGGAGGACGAACATATCCTCGCACATTACTGAACAAGTACTGTTGTCTCTGACGTGTCAGACCTGCTGGATTAATGACTGATGGCATAGCGCCTACTGGTATGACAGCGTTCCTCTTCATTATCTGAACTCTTTCTTCACCACCACCATTGCGTTCCTTCACATACACAGCCATCTTGTCATGTGTTGTGAATCTAAAGTGATGGAACTTCTGTATGCCTTTCACTGGAGTGAAGTATTCCATCAAAAATGTCTTCCAGTCATACCTATGGACAAACGATAATAGAAAAGATGCTACAGAGACGCAATGAAATAAAATATGACGTCACGTGACTACTCACCATTGCGGCGTTTAGGAAAGTTGTATAGATGTAAATTAAACTCTCGATTGTACAACAATAGTCACATGCGATTAAATAAAACAACATTAATATTAACAATGTATACCGGCCGGTGTATATTACATTAACTTACCACTGCCATGTTTGCTGGCCATCTGAGTCCAGGAACGGAACAGCATAGTTGGAACTAGCTGATTTATCCACCAGCGTCGTAAGCTGCTCAACACTATCGCAATCACTTCTTCGGAAGAGCTTTTTGATGTGTCCGAAGCCTCCGTCTACTAGGCACCTGAACAAGTATTACATATTTTGGTCATAATTCAGTGTTCTAAATGGCATACCCGGTATTACAATGTTTAGTAAAAGTTTATCACAGGCAGGTGATCGTGTCTACAAATGGTAACATCAGTACCGGTATGTACCTGTATAATTTACATAAGTTGCATTTCAAAAATGAGGTCACAATTAAAACTTGAAATGATTGCAGTAAACACTATTTTTACTAAAGAACAGCAAGACAACACAATAAAAATTATTGACATGTTCCGTTTGATCCCGATTGAAATAGGTACTGTACTATTCAAAAGATTTGCATTGAACATGCATTGAGTTTATTGCCATTTAAACAATATAACAACACTTACTTGGTGTGTCCAGGTATGGCCATTAGAAGAGTGATATTCTCGTGCAATCCACAGTTGATTCGCCAACTAAGGTACGCCAACATGAAACGGTTCTTGTTTTGACCTGAAGTGTTATGTTGGACGAAATTAATGAAAACAATCTTTAAATTGACAATTTAGTTTTTATATTAAAACGTTATTGGGTGCAGAGCAGAATAATGCATCAACGAGTATTATAATTGTATATTGATATATTCTTAAAAACAGCCAGGAATCTTATGTTTTATACTTCCCTGACAAAAGGTATAGAATGAATGTGCTTACCCCCACAATTATCTGCATGTAGAACACAGCTTCTCTCACCAAACCCATTGTGGTTGATACTATGGTGTAACATACTAATCACCGAGTTGGGGCCATGTGTACCTTTGCCATCTGGACCTACAATTAGTTGTATACATGGGTACTCAATTGCTTATATACATATCGGAATGAATATACAAATATAGAAAACAATCATATAAACTTAACCTAGTTAAACACAAAGTAAAAATGTATTGGTGATGAACATTAGATCTATGTTACTTAATTAAATTCATGCTTGACCATGGTACATGTACATAAAATGGTATGTGAACTATTTACCTATAGACTGGTGTTCGTCAATCAAGTAATTGTATTGCTGGCTTGAAGAGTCTACTCGTACACCGAATATGTTAACCTTACGACCACTAACAAAGTACATAGGTCCCATCTGTTGGCTGTGGTGGGGCAATATAACGCTTTGACTGTAGTCGAAAGTGTAATGTACCTGTGTAAACAAACATATTAGTTTCAACATTGAGTTTTCACATAAGCATCATGTAGATTTTAATGTAATTGTGATAACAGCTGGTCTTTAGTCATTCCGAATTACATGAGTTATAGTCCGCCGGTGATAACGCTAGCCTTTCTTTACACTTGAAAATGGAAATAAAATGCATTTTCGGTGAACATATCTGTCTATTCATGTGCTTTATTACTTTAAATGCATAATACTCTTTCAATATACAATGAAAGCAGGCGGCAAGTCGACATTGTATTGTTGTTTTAGACATTATTTGTTTGTATACAAAGCTAGAGTTATTCATGAACAAATCGTTAGTCATACCTGTGAAAATACATAAATTGAAATTATAATTTTGTTGCACTCAGATTCTATATAAAAATATTCGTTTATATAATGCTATAAAGTATAAACATTTACCTTATTCAGATTAGATGACAGAGGCAGAACAATCTGGTTTCTTACTATCGGTTGTCTGATCAATTCCTCCTGTGCTTCTATAATGCATTCTCTGTAAAGCATTTTTTCTGACTGTGCATCCTAAAAATAGAAATATTGAATACATTAAAATAGTATGACAAACCGGACAGGCGGCATAATAAAGAGTTATAATTATTATAGTTTACTTCTATTAATAACTCTATATAAATCTTATCTTGTCAGAAATGAAATTGTAAGTTATCATGTAAAAGTAAAACATATCGTTATTTGTGTAGGATAACATGTAATTACCTGAACGTGGTTACTGAGTGCTGTGGCTGACGCAAGCTTCTCGGCGTCTGTTCCTGCATCGGCGACTTTCTTCCGGAGAAGTTCACATTTGGGGCACACATCCTCCCTGGGGCTCATAATTCGGATGTGTGGAACACAGGCTTTCCAGATTCCCTTGAAGCTAGATATTCCAATACTTCTGACACTTGAATGCTCACAGAACCGTAAGTATTCCCTGTGAAGATGCACCTTGGATAGATTTGACGGTAGTAACACTGGAGCAGTACCATCCTCTCCCCTAGGAGCAGCAGGCAAAGGAAGGCCATATATATCTGCATACCACAGCAGCCAATCAACGGATCGTTTCACATCATTGAACTGTAAGGCATGATGAGGCTTGCGTCCAGCGTTTCCGTGTACACGTGGTACGAACCCGTTCTCATTTATGTGTTCTAGTATGTGCCTCAATGCCTTAATACCAATATCATTGATAAACATAAATGTTTTCTTGCAAACTTGCTTCCCATTGAAACAGAAACGGAACCGGGAACGTTGACGTTTTCCAAGTCGCGTCGTTGCATCTGAGATTGGATTCAAACAACCAATTATAAACATCTCTTTCTCACTCTTAATCATTTCCTGAATAGATAGTCTATGCTCCTCAATAGTTTGCTTATCAAATTGGAAAATACATGCAGTCTTACATGTGCACTGTGTAGGTAGATCTACAGTGTTTTCAGTCGGACCCTGTGTCTCTGTATCTGAATCTACATCTGACTGAGCAGCTTCACAGAAACTCTCTACACGAGTCGCTATCAGGTATTCTTCCCTTCCCTCTATCGCCTCTACTCCCCAACCTTGCTCCTCAATTGGAAATTCTTCCACTGGAGTATAAGAAGCTCCATCAGCATTAATTCCGAAATCCTGGAACAAGTTATCCAGGTCCTGCGAAAGACAAAAGCTTGAATACAATTAAAATCATAACAAACTTATAATAAAATAGCAAATCCTAATAAAAAAAATAACGTGCGTTAATCCTGACTCTCGCGCATTAAAAATAAAATAAAAAAAATTGGAGCTCCACGGAGGATCGAACCAGCATCGCAATTTTACTAGCCGAGAGGCTTAACCACTACACTACGGCGCCACATAGTCTACTTACGATGATTTCTAACTTATATACATACAACTCAATAAGGGAGGTAAGCGTGTATAGTTGCCATGTTAACATGTAAACAAACTTTCAACTGTCATCAGTTCATGATATTTAATGCAACAATCATGCTTTTACCAACCAATAATTGTCATCCTTTTTTATATTTTTATATTTTCTGATCGAATCGTTGTACATTTTAGGAGAATTATTCATAATTGTGATCTTTTATGACAGAAACACCGCAATTTCCTTCCAAATGCACTTCTGCAGACGGCAGTCTTTCGTTGAGGTTTAAAATAAATTTAACAATTAAACTGAATAGGAATACATTTTAAATCGTTAACAAATTATACTTACCTCGAATTGTTCCATTTTTATACGCCTTTTCTCATGTTTTACTTGAACGGACAGAAAAACGATTCCGATACTTAATACAGGTGCGTCGCAAAAGCTATCACGGAACGTCGTCACTTTTCCTACGTTTTCTGACGGTGTGTCATAAACGTCCGAGTGTCCCTTTTCTCATGCCGGCGCTCATATAATAAGTGTACTTTCAACAATATTGTTTTAATCCTGGCGCTGTAGCAACGAGATGTTAAAGTATAATAATGACAGATAAGCATTTGATAGGACTGATGTGGGTAGGTGTGAATTGTTGTATCTATAAAGTAACGGGTAAACACTATAATATACTTACTTCTTGCTTTAAAGATCCATTAGGTAACCTCAAAGCACATTGTAATAATTTAAGTAGTCCTGAATATATAACACATAATGTCTCTTCATGCAATTCCTTGCTTTCTAATTCTTTAAGCTGTTTGAAATCCACATCTTTTCCCTCAATAGCTGTTACTATCACTGAAATAGAAATATTTGTTTCTTTTTAATACAATCATACTTAAAAAGATTCTAGAACAAAATTTAAAAAGCGTTTCAGAATGTTTGACTAAAATTTGTAACAGCAATACAGTGAGCTGAAGTTCCAATGATTTCATAATGTTACTCAACGGTAGGTTGTTGTTGCCATTAGATTTTAATAACTAATTATTAGTAGTAATTTCTTCACCCTGGCATTTGGTTTTTTCCAACTTTGATTTTAGAGGGAAAAGACACTATTTATATGACATAATTTTTTTTAAATTTTACACTATGTCTGCTACATAGCACCATTTTTATTCATGCATCAGTCATTTGCATCCACCCGTTGATGGGTGGGAGTTTTACTTTTGGATAGTCAAAAGAATGCAAAGTGGGGGAACAGCTAAATTAAAATCTCTGGTATTCCTCCAGCCCCTGACAACTATCAGTAATTCGCCAGTCAGTTGCATCCCCTGCTTCACAGCCTCCCATACCGGGGATGGGCAGGGATTGATACTTTTGGGTTGTCGAAACCCAAGCCCTTCGAATTCCACCGCCTTGCTGGGGATAGCTGATGGTAAAATCAGTTTTATAATAAAAAATCTATGGTATTTCCCTTGCTCCTGCCAACTAAATATTGCCCCCAGGGTATTCGTTTGGATACAATATTCACAACATTTCTCCAGCGGTGCTGGGAAGCTGGAAGGTTTACCCACTGCCCATCCCGTCAGATGGGGGCCTGGATGCAAATGATTGGTGCATAATAGTGTCCCCATGATATTGGTTCAGAGAAAATATCCCCCACATTTGCCCGGAATTGTGTGAAGAGTGAAGGTATAACACAGCCAATTTACTGGGTTATATACAGCCCATCGCTGGGGGAAGGGGCGGCCCGTCGCATTATAATCAAGTGTGATTGCGTCAATGTATGATGTAGATAGATGGTAGCAACTGACCAGTGCATAAGCAGTGCTTCCTCTGGCTTATATTTTTCTTGCGCCACCACTTTCGCCAAATGAAAAAAGTTGTCGCCACTTAAGCGCCACTTTGACCAAAATTGAAATGATGTAAATGATGGACTAAATCTTGTATTTGTAATTTTTGTATATATTTCTGTTTTATGTGTATTTTGATGTGTCCATGGTAATGCCTTAATTGCATTACTTATGTTCCTCTTCAGTGTGAACTTAGAAGTCATCATTGTTACAAATATATTTACAGCATTATTATAACAATTTATTTTTATTTTCTATGTTATTGACAATATGCTAACCATTCATCAGAGAATAGCATGCTTACAGCAGTGTCCGATAAATTTCTAATCTGTTAAACTGTTCATATACATTGTGGGCTTTCCCTTGCACCAGGCACAATTAATAAATTCTTTATTCTTATAATATTCTTATAACTGAAGCTAAACTTATATTTGTGCTGGCTGACATTTTAATATCATAAGGCCTAGTAAAAATAATGTATTGCTAACATTTCAGTCCAGACTGTAGGCCTATGTGTATAACTATATTAAACTGTGTGCAAGTTTGACTCAAATTTTATGCATCCAGTGCTTTGATTCAGTATGCATATGAATGTCAGTCAGAGCAGAGTTACCTCCCTTGTAGTCCATGCTACATATTTGCCACCATAATTGAGATTTGAAAGACAAAACTGTCTAGGAAGGGTAAAGAAACACACCTGTTGCTAATCAAACATCTGTTGATATGTATTGTAATGTTTCTGTTGACTACTGCCATGTCAAATTCTTATTGTTGTAACAAAATCGTATGTGAAGGTCGCGAAAACATATGACATTTCAAATTGTCGACATTTTGAGTGATTTATAATGGCAAATTCTTTTTACTAAGACATGTTTATGTCTTGCAATGTTCAAGTCTTTAATTAATGCCTTCCAATACAGCTTTTACGGTCCACAGAGTTCATAACCAATTTTGTTGACATCACGGTCGTATTTCATGTGGTCATTTCATGTGAAATTCCGGAATATAAGTACGGCCGAAAACAGTCTTTAACATCAACCCGATACGCATTTAAAACAAATTGTCGGCAAATTTTAACATCTTTGATGGGATTAACTGACTGATAGCAGCTCTAATTGATTGTTTATTGCAGTCTTCAGTATACATGACTGTATATTGTTGTCTTATCGAAAAAATGGCCGATTTTTATGTTTGTCGCCAAATTGAATTATCTTGCGCCAAATTTTCATTTCTTGCGCAAATGGCGCCATTGGCGAACGCCAGCGGGAGCACTGCATAAGGAAGCTATTTCTTAGCATAGCGTTACCAAGCGCTCAATAGCACCTTTCTTAAGAAGCTAGATCCTGGTGACTGGGTTCTGTTCTAATGAAAATGTACAGAAACATAGATATTTAGCTCAATGAACTTACTCAGAAGCACCTTTCTGAATACATTCTTATCCAATTGAGATAGAGGTTTCACCATAGATTTCACTTCAGTAGGTATTCTCACACCATAGAAAGGAGTTCTGTCATTGGCAATGGATTTACCACTGCCTTTTACTTGTATAATTGACATATTTTATACTAATAACAATAATCAGGGGGTTTAACAGCTATTAATTCATAAAAACATTTGTTATTGCGGTATATTTTCACATTTTGTTTTGTTCCGCCCACACCGGAAGTAGAAATGAAGAGTTAACAAAAAAACCTCCACCATACAGTACTGCTATTTGACGGGTGCCTGGGGGGCCAAAATAACTGTAACACTAATTTATTTTTAATGCGTTGTATATGATCTAAACTTTCAAAGCAATATATTATTTTGAAAAAAAAAACGTGGTAAAGCATTCAATACTTTACAAGCTATGTTATCTATTTGGGCCAAAAATAGTTTAGAGCTTCATTTTGCCAAAGAAAGACTCCTTTGATTTTGCCAATCTTTCTGTTTTTCGTGAATTTTCCCACTGTCAGATAATGGCACTCTCAGAAAGTTCATCCGAGATTTAAACAAAATTTAAACTTGATTTCTGCAAAACACATTCACATATATTTTTACATTTATATACAGCACATATATATAATTATGACATCAGCTCAGTGTTTATGTATGTTAAGTCTATTCACATATACTTAGTAAATATACATTAGCGTGACTGCGTCTATTAATAACACTTTAATAGCACATTGTAAATGTCATAGATGTATTGGTATGAAACGTTTGTGGTCAGTTAAGTTTATGGGGATAGCTAAGGAGATCAGTTGTAAGTAGTCACACTCTAGTCATATGGAGATGCTGTATGAAGTTTTGGTCTCACTCATGGTCAGTAACATTGTTGTCTTGATACTATGATGAATACAGTCGAGGATCATCTGCAGTAGCTCCTTCTCTCTAGATACTAATCTTTGGAAGAGTGCCGACGCTATTGACTTTCAAGTACGCAAGGTGGAACTCAAAGCCAGGGTATTAACCGGCACCTATATTCTTCAGACAAGTGATGTACGTTTAAATGGCTCTGCAACCTCTCCTCTCTGTCCTCTATGTAAACAGGCTGACGAGGATCTCGAACATTTTGTCCTCAATTGTCCTGTCCTATCTAGCTGTATATTCAAAACACTTAACTGTCTGAGGGAGATATGCGGAGATATAGCTACAAAAAGATGATCGAAAGCAGTCAACTACTACTACAACTCATTATACAGATTGCACGCACCAAGATCTCTGGCCTAACATCTGCCCCAACCCTACAATGACTAGACATATAGAGCGCATCAGCCAAAGTCTAATCAGTAGCCGAAACTGTAAAAAATCACTGCTGATTAAGTAGATCTATGCACTTAAGGACTGTCCTGTTATTTTGGGAAATGCTGCCAAAACAAATTAAACTGAAAAATTGTAAATTTATACGTTGTGAATTCTTAGTTATTTTCGCGTTTATAATGTTGAACAGTTATCAAGTTAAGTTATCGATTTTGATGAACTCTTTATGTGAAACTTCATAGAAGTTGTGCTCCAAGCAGTGGAGGAAATTACGTGACAACAACAACAACAATAAGGTGAAACACTCATGGTGGATGGCATTGAGTACATTAGCCATCAGCTGTAACCCCTTCCTTCGTTGTTCATCTAGCGACCTGCATTCAAGTAGGAAGTGATGTATGGTATCCCATCTTCTTTGCACACGAGGCATGTGCATTTGTAGATTTCTTTGTTGAATTTGGTCGTGTTGGTCTGAAGGATATACTTGTCCGTTATAAGTCTAGCCTTCAGTTCAGCTTGTCGGACTTCATGGTCAATGGGCTTAATGGCCTTCCATATAGTGTGGGCAACTCTTGTCAGGTGTAGGTGCTTGTAAGTGTATCCTGTATCTGTAGGTATTTGAATGCTGACTTGGAATCGATATCTGTCTCCAACCTGCCCCGCCTGTGTTTGCTTATTGCCTCATTGACCATTCTTTTCCATCTATAATTTCCAAATTTGTTGTTGAAGAGTTCGGGCACGTCTGGTGAGAGGTATTTCTTGAGAACTTCTTTCATGACAGAAGCGCTATTACTAAATGCCATTGAAAGCTGTCTTGAAAGTATATTATACTCTGCATTATGAACAAGTCTGGCTATACTCATGCAGTGAGATAGATATCTTCGGCCAAGTACGGACTCTATGGGTTCAGTACCCATGAGGATGTAAACTCCAGTTGTAGCGGTACGTTGCGATAGGCTCTGAAAGTGCTTAAGCATGGCTCTCTGTTGTGTCTCCAATCGATCTTTGTCAGCCTTGAATATTTTCAGGACTTCCGATCTATACAGTAATCTAGGGATCGAGGGAATGGCTTTTCCTCATCTTTAGGGCGACAAGTGGAGATAGTCATCGCCTGGCATGGAGGCCAGGGACAAGGAGGGCATATATTTTTCGGCTAGCAGTCTTCAATCTCTCTTCTGTGTTAAGACCATTCTTTGAAGTTCGGACGATGCCCATGCTTGGTTTCAGGCGACTGTTTGACAGCAGTTTCCCCAAGGCGGACTGAGCCACTTTGTGTACCTCTGATTGTTAGGACTTCTGACTTCTCGGTGTTAATTTAGTCACTTTGTCTTTGATGGAGTAGAAGTGAACTATATCAAGCGTCGCTTGCAGGTGTTGCTCTGTTTTTGCTAGCAAGGCAGTGTCGCCTGTGCATGTTGGGGCTGCTACCATTTATACCTCGCATAGACTCGATCCAAGGTTACTTCGTGAAAGTGCATCCAAAGGTGAACAACTGTGTCAAACGCCTTATCGGCATCTAGGCTCACCATGTATACTTAATAGGTAGATTTAGAGTCATAGATTGTTTCAGATATCAGGAATGCTGCATTGCTGCATTGATAGAAGAGCTGTTTGAGGTAAAGCCTCTTTGTAGTGGATTTTGTTTCTTGTCAAATACTTCTCAATTCGGGATTTTAGGATGCTTTCTAGTATTTGTAACGACAGTTCCCTAATAGATTCTTACTTTTTCCCTTTTTGTGTACATGTATTAGAATTCCTTCCTTTAAACGATCTGGTACATCAAGGTCAGTGAAGATTGTGTTGATTATGTCTGTGATGACTAGTTTAAGCTCAGGTTTCGCCGTTTTCAGATGTTCGGCAGCTATAGGATCATAGTCTAGCCTGGAGACTTCCCACTGTTAAGGTTATTGATTGCCTCTTCGACTTCCTTGGCTGTAGCAGTATAAATGGCAGCTCCTCTGGAAGTTTCTTTCTCTATTATCCTTCTGTAGATCAATCAGACTCTTCTCTGTCTCTTCGCTGGGTTTTGGTGTTGCAAGGGCTTCAAAGTGAGATTTCCAAACTGACAGTACTGAATCAGGATTTAAACTATCCATACAATCTACCATAAGTGTAACGTTTTGGTCTGAGGTACCAGTACTTCTCTGTGACTTAACCATCTGGTGGAATGTTTTCTGTTTTCTCCGATTAATTCAGGAGCTTGTTGATGTACTTCCTCTTGGAATCTGTGTGGGCTCTGTTCGTAATCTTCTGAGGTTCTTTTCTTTCTTTGCACAGAATCTACCACTGTTCTTTCATTTTCAGAATAGTTGTTTACATCTTTTGGAAGCATTACCTATGTCCTTGTTCCAGGTACCCTTTTTTCCCTGTGTACTTCAGTGTCTTCAGTTTTCTGTAGTTGGAAATGGACTGCTTTGCTGCGTGATGTAGGATACGTGTCAAGTTCTGGATTTTTTCATCAGCATTACCTCCTGGAGATTTATCTCTGTTCTCATATTTCAGAATCACACTTGCTCCAGTTGGGTTTTGTGAGTACTTTCTTCTTGATAATTCTTCCAATTATAAAGCAAGTAAGTTATTTCCTGTGTTGCTTTGATGGTAGCATTACCATGTTATATATTGAATAAAAGTTTGAAATGCTGGCTTTTCATTGGTATAAAAGACATCAAACGCGATCGTACATGAACTCGTGGTATTCATTTGTAATGGGGACATATATTGTGAAACACACTGTACACACAAAACTTTCATCTTATTATTAGTTTCTGATATTTCGGTATTGACCATTTGTCCAAACATCGATCTTGGTGAAGTGCATGTAGGTTTTATTCGTGATGTGAACAAGCCAGATCTGAATACTGTATACCATACACAGTCAGTTGCATATTTGTGTCATTGTTCTTTTTTGTTTTCTTACTGGTCTACAATCATTGTTTTTCAGCAAAGTGAATTTATGAGTTTTTTTTAAAATTTATTCTTAGTTTTATTTAATGCTTCGTTTGAGAAAACTCAGTGTTCTTTGTTTATTTGTTTCCATCTGCTTGCATACCGAGTTTCATAAATGTTTCTTGATGGACGTAGGGAATTGTCCCCCAGGTTGAAAACCGATAGCGGACTTATACAAGAGGGCCATGATGGCCCTATATCGCTCACCTGATTATAAATGAAGCCCTGCACAATTTAGACTAACAAAGGTAGAGCGTAAATATAGAAACTGGTGACCCCCGGGGCGGGGTCAATTTTGACCTAGGGGGCATAATTTGAACAATCTTGGTAGGGGACCACTAGATGATGCTACATACCATATATCAAAGCTCTAGGCATTGTAGTTATAGAGAAGAAGATTTTTATATGTTTTCCCTATATAAGTCTATGTAAAACGGTGACCCCCGGGGCGGGGCCAATTTTGACCTCAGGGGCATAATATGAACAATCTTTGTAGGGGACCACTAGATGATGCTACATACCAAATATCAAAGCTCTAGGCATTGTAGTTTTAGAGAAGAAGATTTTTATATGTTTTCCCTATATAAGTCTATGTAAAACGGTAACCCCCGGGGCGGGGCCAATTTTGACCTCAGGGGCATAATATGAACAATCTTTGTAGGGGACCACTAGATGATGCTACATACCAAATATCAAAGCTCTAGGCATTGTAGTTTTAGAGTAGAAGATTTTTATATGTTTTCCCTATATAAGTCTATGTAAAACAGTGACCCCCGGGGCGGGGCCAATTTTGACCCCAGGGGCATAATATGAACAATCTTGGTAGGGGACCACTAGATGATGCTACATACCAAATATCAAAGCTCTAGGCATTGTAGTTTTAGAGTAGAAGATTTTTATATGTTTTCCCTATATAAGTCTATGTAAAACAGTGACCCCCGGGGCGGGGCCAATTTTGACCCCAGGGGCATAATATGAACAATCTTGGTAGGGGACCACTAGATGATGCTACATATCAAATATCAAAGCTCTAGGCATTGTAGTTTTAGAGAAGTAGATTTTTATATGTTTTCCCTATATAAGTCTATGTAAAACGGTGACCCCGGGGCGGGTCCAATTGTGACCCCAGGGGCATAATTTGAACAATCTTGGTAGGGGACCACTAGATGATGCTACATACCAAATATCAAAGCTGTAGGCATTGTAGTTTTAGAGAAGAAGATTTTTATATGTTTTCCCTATATATAAGTCTATGTAAAACGGTGACCCCCGGGCCGGGGCCAATTTTGACCCCAGGGCCATAATTTGAGCAATCTTGGTAGGGGACCACTAGATGATGCTACATACCAAATATCAAAGCTGTAGGCATTGTAGTTTTAGAGGAGAAGATTTTTATATGTTTTTCCTATATAAGTCTATGTAAAACGGTGACCCCCGGGGCGGGGCCAATTTTGACCCCAGAGCCATAATTTGAACAATCTTGGTAGGGGACCACTAGATGATGCTACATACCAAATATCAAAGCTCTAGGCATTGTAGTTTTAGAGAAGAAGATTTTTTATATGTTTTCCCTATATAAGTCTATGTAAAACGATTAGTAAGGTTGCATAAGACTATAATTACAGCTTAATAATTGTTTAATAGTTTGTAAACATACAATCACTGTAAACGATGATAACCCTTATATCCACATTCTGCATTTAATTTAAATTAAAGCCTCAAAGCTGCTAACAAGTACACATTTCGTAGTTCTACAACTAAAATATAGTAAGAGAGACAACTCTTACATGATCACAACCAGTATAATTACAGAGTACACTCCCTTTGATAAAATGAAAAACAAGGTTTTTCTATAACTTGACCTAGTAGCCTAATTTTTGACCTCAGATGACCCAATATCGAACTTGACCTAGATTTTGTTAAGATGATCATTGTGACCAAGTTTCATAAAGATTAGGCCAAAATTGTGACCGCTAGAGAGGACACAACCCAATTGTTGACGGACGGACGGACAGACGGACGGACGGACGACGGACGAAGAGTGATCACAAAAGCTCACTCTGTCACTTTGTGACAGGTGAGCTAAAAATGAATGCCACGACTTTCAGTTTAAACTATGACATTCAGCTTGTTATTTCTTATTAGTACTAACTTATGAATTCACCCGCATGTATTGCTTTAACTATGGTTTTGAATCTTTTGCTCATTGATCTAGAATATGGATTGTTTGGATTTGACGACTCGGGATGTAAATTACCTCCGTGGAACACTGCATAATTTGAAATACAATGCAAGTTAACTAAAAATAATCACCTTGAGAATTCAGCAAATACTGAAGTCAACCTTACGTCAAAAAATGTTTGAATGATGTAAGTGACGTAACTAAAATCGTGGGAGGCAGTGGTTTCTTTTCAAGGTCTGTAACTCTATAGTGGGTGATAGATTTGTTTCAAATTTTCCGAAACTATTATTCAATTCTGTTTTTATATTAAAAGTTGATAAAAGAGGCTAAACTTGTAATATTATTTCTACTGCTAGATATTTGTCCTATAGTAGGGACCTACTCTCATGATTTTTTCATAATTTTGTCACCCGTTTTTTCTAGAGAACGGCACATGTGTTTGTAGAGTGATCTAAGTCTATTGTAACTAAAACTACAATTAGTCTTTGTTAGAAAATCTCTAATTTCTTACCCAGGATAAGTCTAGCAAAGTCGCATTTTTTCACATGATGAATAGAATAGAATATTTTATTTCACCAATCATGGGTCATATAAAATGACATACATGATCAATATATAAAACATAATGCAATGAACATAATATACATAAACCATCAATAAAGCATGGTAGAAATGAGGATATGAATTTAGATAAATAAGGCTTAATTCGTATTAGTGATAACACAAATAATATAGGAGTACTAATGTCAAAAGGAAAAAGAAAATAATAATAAAAAACAACTAAAGTTAACTTATACAGAACAATATGAATGTCAGCTTATTCAACCCCAGGCTCATTCAACCCCAGAAAAGCCAGGCTCATTCAACCCCAACCCTAGGCTCATTCAACCCCAAGGCTCATTCAACCCCAGAGATATTGAGGCTCATTCAACCCCAACTAATTTTTTTTTATAATGTAGTTAATTTAATGTTTTGTTTTTGTTTATTTGTTGTTTGTTAAGTAATTTCATGAAATCATGTTGATATTTATAAACTGATTTTGTGATAGGCATGTACATTATCAAGCAGGTGTGAACACGGGGTTGATAAATTGTGTGATAAATACCATTCTGTGTGCAATTAAACAGAGTGTGAAATGTTCACAGTATTTATCTTGTGTTTTTTTTGGTTTGTTAAATTAATTATAAGTTAATTTCTAGGTAAGTGATATTGACATGCATTGAAACTATAAACTATGCATACATGTAGTCAAATTCGTTTTTTTTTCAAAAGAAGTATAAAAATCATTGCTCGTACATGTATGTAGTTTATAGTTTAAATAGATATAAATTACAGAACCTAGATATTTACTTATAGTGTTTTGTGTTACTCAATACATATTGATTTCAACCTTGTTTATGTCTGCCAAATGTATACAAACTCTAAATGAATAATGTGTATATTAATTTTTAATTAATTTTCAATGTGTCTTACTATTTGCATTCAACTGACAGACAGACAAACAAACAAATTAAATAAACAATATAATTATCTATAATTATTATAAATAAACCCAACTTATGATTGTTAAAATATGTATTCAAATTCAATGTAAAACATACTTTTTCTAAGTATTCCTATAATCATTGAATTTATTAATAACTATCTATATCTAATTGTATATAATTATCTATAATTGTGATAAATAAAACCAAACTTATGTATTCAAATTCATCTACTGTAACACATTTATCTTTTAACATACAGAATACCCCTACCAAACAATTTTTTTTCATTGGGGTTGAATGAGCCTTACAAATCTGGGGTTGAATGAGCCAAGGGTTGGGGTTGAATAAGCTCGGGGTTGAATAATACTGAAAATCGCTTGGGGTTGAATAAGCTCGGGGTTGAATGAGCCTGCTTCCGAACAATATTATACACTTAATAGATTTCATGGATGTGCCTCTTTTCGCTACATGTAAAACGTAGAGTATGGTGTAGGGTTTTCTCACGAGACACTCGGCAAAACAACAACAACAACAACAAAAATGGAGCAGGATTTGCGAACAAGGTTTATTTTTAATTTTATTCGTATGATGAGTAATTTTGATTGTCGATTTTATCTAGTATACATGAAATAACTTTAACTTGATCGAACTGGCTCCGAATACAGGAATAACACTTGATACGTTTAAGTGCATGGTGATGTTTCTGAAATTGACTAGTGTTCGGATACGTAGTTATTATCCGAATTCTAGCGTGTCCAATGTTAGTTAGGTACCATAACTAAATGATCTTTTATTGATAATAACGGTGCTCTTTGATGAATTGGAATAATCACTGAAATGGAATAATCATCGTCTAAGAAGCTTGGACTAATCAGGGCTCTACAAATCCTATAGTCCGACGTCCGGGACAACTCTAAATCCGTTTCGGACAACTGACTTAGTGCAAAAATTTAGTCCCGGACAACTCTAATTTCAAAGGACAATAAGATCGGACAACCGTCCAAAAATGCGTATATTCAAATTCTACATCCGATATTTACTCTCGGTGACAAAATATTACGACCCCATGTGGCCTTCCGGACATTGCAATAAACAATCGATAGTCGGATAATCCGTGTCAATTACCGATAATCAAGCACCACGGGAGGTCTACTTACATGCTTGAATCAACAAACAACTGCAAACTCGCGTCGAAGCTCCGCCTTCTCTAATTTGATTGGATAAAATTCGGTACAGTGACAGTCTATGTGCAACCGCGCACGTGCACAATATTGACGAGTAATTAATTGAATCTTTCGCTAAAAGACGTATCAATAATGAAAATCATCAGATACCTGTACTGCACGTATATTCCGCAATAATCATTCCTACATAGAAATATAACAGTAATCCAACAAACTTGCAACTCAAGTAAAAAATTAGAAAGCAATCGACACCACCTGCGAAAATCTCGGTCATGGTCTTTGAAGAAGTCGGCGCCGCTCTAAGATCTCACGACTTCAAAACGTACCGCGCGGCGACTCAGTAAAAGAGCGACGTCTTTGATGAGCTGATGTCGTAATGTATTCGATATTTGTGGGTATTAAATTTGAGTAATTGACACGATATTGTTGAAAATCAACGAGTTATTTGTCACGGGTTGCCGAGAGTAATTTACTCTACTATTTAATTGGAACTTTTGGACATTAACTTGTTGAATATTCGCGACGCATAAAACAGGTTTGCCAAGAACGGTACGGCAGCATTCTTTCAATTTCACATCATAATTAAGTATGTAATATATCTTGACGAGTTAAGACTCATTAATTGACTGGTACAAATCACAAATGATCGGAAATAAGATGACGAGATACACGCGAGTGACCCGATTTCGGATACATACGCATTTTCGGACAAGTTCGTTTTTGGTTGATTATGTTTATGTTTCTTTAGTATTATTGGCTACTAGCTATCAACAATAAATTAAAATCTTTTTCCATTGTTATTTAAGTACTGTAGTAAAGTGTGGCATATAGATCTGTCAAACATATAATGCAACATGTAGTCTAAGAATCATTGAGTGATTGATTGCACCAAAGTACTAAAAAAAATCCTTTCAAAGTCATTTGGAAGTTCATGTCCTGAGTTGTTTTACTGCTCTGACCCTGCAATAGTTTGCTTTGAATTGTGTAGACAACCTGCCAAACTTGATTTATAACTTGATTTCAAACAGCTAGTCAAACAGAGTTTGATTAGCCACTTAGTATTTAGCACAACCACAGCTCAGTGCATACTTGCAACATCAGAACACTGACATAGAATTATATACAGAACAAACTTTACTAGGTAGTGTTAACTTGCAGTTGGAATCTGACTTGGATAGTTCAAATTCAACATATGAACTACAATATGATATTATGATTTACATTGACAACAGTATGTAGCTTCCTGAATTGAAGAGCATATCCTTGTTTTGAGCTCACATATAGGGCTACCTATGGTGAAACGCTTCAGTAAAATAATGTGGCCTTTAGTTATGAACGCGACCCGACTACTGCTTGTTTTAATTGGGACAACTGAACTTAAAATTCGGACAACTCTATTTTGTCATGGTCAGTTGTCCGGGACAACTCTACCAAGAAAAAATTTGTAGAGCCCTGCTAATTCAATGTATGACATGATGATGTCATCCACTGTGGTGCCTCTATTTGTCACGTCAGCTCAATCAAACTTGATTATATCATGATGGGTGGTATCTGGTCAACAGACAAAGTATGGACATGAATACAATCAGTTAGACCAAATGGTTTCCTTCAATAAGTGAATAACTCAATAACACTTCGCCGGTTCGCCCTAGGATTGTCAAACTTTACTGTCATGGAGGTTAATTAGCAGCATTAGAATTTAGATGACTGCTTTTGATTTTGAGGTCAAAAGTCAAGCCAGAAGGTCACTGTGACCTTTAGGCTTAACCATTTTTTACTATATTGGGCTACCTTGGGGGAATATGTATTTTACAAAGTACAAACCTTTTCTCTCTTCCCGGTAAAGTACAGGGCCCATTCCTGGGCATCGACACACTTATGACTGTACAAAGGTTGTTGGGGAGCGTGTTCAACGTCCAGATAAAATGAGGTGCAGACTAAAAACAATCGTGTCGTCGACTAGTGGGCTGCCAACCCAGACTTGAAAGTGTTCTAGGTCTGGGAGATGGTTCTTTCCGGTAGCTGGTTCCACATTCGAATACCAGATGGGAAGAAGCTATGTCATTAGGTGTCTGTTCGGCAAATGGCAGCAGATATCTGGAAGGGTGACCCCGGGTTGCAGATATGATGGGATGGAGGTAGACTACAGATGGGATGTCAACAAGATCACAGCTGATGCGGTACATCATAACCACCTTGGCATCCTGGCGACGATGTTCTAGTGAAGGCCATTGTAGTCTAGTCATCATTTCACTTGAGTGAGAGTGTTACTTGTTCTTCTGTAGTCCCCATGTACGAACTGGATTGCTCGGTGTTGGACTGTTCTAGCTTGTTATTGCTGCTAGTATGAGTTACTACAATTTTTCATTATGACATGCACATGCAAATTATGTCATAGTATTGTATATTTCTATGTTTGCTGTTACAGAATGATGGGTGGTCGACAGGCTGAGGAAGGTGTAATGAAGACAATGTTGTTATTTAGTTTAGGAATGTTGTTCTTCCCTGTATTCCTGTATTTCTTCAGTAAAAGAATGTTCTTTGAAAGTAAGCCAGTCTTCTGCTATTCATTATTCTTGTTTTATTATGTAATGTATAGGTTATTATACAGGACCGTTGAGCATTTACCTGAAAGTCAGTATTTGCATACTAGGTTTGTTAGTTACATAATATAATAATACATTTTATTTTGGCTGGAGGGTGTCAGCTAGAGAGTCAATAATGGTGTGCCAATATCGACTTAATGCATAACAGCCCTGATTTGTATAGTTTCATGAGCATTTGAAGTTGATCTCTTTGAGTAAATGCCCTTCATGCCCCTTCTGGAACACAAGATCAAATAATTTCCAAAGTCTAATGTTGACTTTTAATAACTTATAATATTTTGCTTTCAATGTGAATTAACTTATTGAATATTCAGTATTGATTGCAATTGATGTGTGTTTAACTTTATATATTTTTCAGATTACTTGGGTTACAGCAGCTCTGACAGTTATTTTTATGCCGCATTTGTTGCTATAGGAACCGTACATGTGATTCTAGGACTCTTTGTTTACAAGTCATTTTCTGAAGAAGCTGCAAGTCGTCCTCCTAAAGTGGATTAATGCTACTTTACAACTTTCGTGTTTTACATTTGTGACGCATTTATTTAATCCATGTTCCTATGTATCATTCCTGCATTGTTCATAGTGCCATTTGATGGAACTAGTTAAGTCTTTCTGGAAAAGGCATCATTTATATATGATACATGCTCATGTTTTTTAGGTAGCAGTATCATGTTTAAGTTGTATATATTTAAGAATTTTTATTTTATAGTTTGTTTCATATGATAGATGTATCATGTAATCATGTTGTCCGTTGTATTTATCATAAAAATTCAGTTGGACTGTAAAAAATCATTCTTATGTCACAGTCTGAACATAATTACTAAAGGGGAGAAAGTTGTGTAAGCAGCCGGCTAGCTCAGTCGGTAGAGCATTTGCCCTGTAAGCGAAGGGTCCCGGGTTCGAGCCCCGGTCTGGTTGCACATTTTTCTTCCCCTGTTACTTATTTCAAGTCTTTAATACAAGCAAGTTCCAGTTAAGTCATGTTTTTATCACATGCATTAATCAAGTGTTGAGTATAGTGCATACTTCAGTGTTGTTATCTATGTCAACCTATCACTAGTGGAGTCACATTGTTGCTGGTTATACATGCAGACTTTTATGAAATAACAGAGTGGTCTAAAAGTGTTTGTACTTCACATTTCTAGGTGATAGCACCATAAAGTTATGGCTCGAATCCCACTATAGGTGCAAACTAACCCTTGGCAAACAAATATATTGATAACTTTTTATAAAACATGTCTACATAAATTAATCAGTATGTTACTTTTATTGGATTTCATGTTACCCAATACTTGGGTTTATTAGATTGCGTTATGTCTGCTAATGATTATTGCACTGAATGCTCAGTGGATACTGAGTTTAAGCCTGTTAAATATTCAGTTTGATTTGCTGTACATCTTATATGTATTTATTTTCATGACGTTCGTGTCATAGTATTAGGTATTGCATTGAATGTAAATATATTAAGTATCTGGTTCATGAGTGTGTGTGGCTGTACAGATGTATGGTTTGATAATTTATATAACACTTCATGCCATTTATTTAACTTCTGTATATATTTATGTCTTACTGATAAATCTTGCAGAATGAGTTCAATAAAGATATGACAAAGTTTTATGTTGTTTGTCAGTTCATGCATTGATGATTGATTGATATTAAGTTATGGCTGTGGTTCAGTGCACGGGAATTGTAACACAGCAATCAGGGCTAGATTCTGTCACCACAGGTCCACCCTTTTCATGAAAATTTGACAATAATGCTCATTTTCCTCCACCTGTGAAGTTGCTGGTTCCTTGTCAAAGGGTATGTTAGTACTGGTTAGAATACACTCCAGGAAAACAGGTAGATTGTACTTTTGGTGGAACTGGTTGCAAATTATGGTCCTCATTACAGATTGAGTCCAAAGATGCAGAGTAGACAAAAGGGTTCAAAGGTCAAACCTTGTGATTGTGAACTTGACCAACGCAGTATTCCATTTGCTGGGACTGTAGTAGGTACATGATCTCTAACACTGTCTCAATGAGTAACCAGCGATTAAAAAGATAACGAAATAGACACGGCTTCATTACAGACAAAATGGACAGTGACCATTCCCATAATCTCTTCCATTTTGTACGAGGGGCGTTTCAAAAGTTCCAGGAAAAGTGCTCTATAATGTTGATCGTATGTTCAAATTATTTCAAACTTTGCGTGTAAATAGAATAATTCATTATATATATGGTACCTTGAATCAACTACATGAAGGTGTATCGTACAAAATGGCACTGCTGCCATAGTAACGTCAGTAATGGCTCCGGGGGCAAATTTGACATCAACTCGTAGAATTTGTCAAACTAACCAAAACATTGCTCCCAATCAAACAGCTACCAATTAACTGCAACATAAATTTACAGCATGGAACATTTGAGAAGGGTGGCTTAACATCAGTTTGGTAATTTTATTTGCCATAGTTTAAATATCCCCACTGTTGTGTTCAGGTTTATTTGGTGCTGTATTAGAATTGTCCGCCAAATGTTAGTAAATCAATGGAATTTGACCAGTTTTCATCTTTTGGCAAGACAATTAAGACTTGAACCAGTATAATTTATAACTTTTGCCTGTTAGGAACATTATATGTCACTGACTCTCTTGTGTATGAATAGTATTATCGCTTCTAGACTGCCAGTGGTACTGCTGCAGATATCATATGAAGGTATGGCCTGTTTTGAATCAGACGCTAGACCTTGGGTTGGACGTATCTGCTTGTCATAGTGACACTTTCGAGTGCTTTGCAAACGGACCCTGGAAGTGCATACCTCGAAGCGAGGCGTCTTGTTAGAATACAAAGCATTGTTGTTATTGTAGCAGGTGTATTTTGTGTGCCCTTTGACTGACTGATTGAGATTTAGTCAAAAAATGTTAATAACGCATGGTCAGATATAACATTGCCCCGGGTAGCATAACTGACGTTACTATGGCAGCCATGTCCTTTTGTACGGCACACCCTCATGCGTTCAATTCATAGTACACTATGTTTAATGAATTGTTCTATTTAACTGCAAAGTTTCAAGTATATTGACCATAAGATAAATATTATAGAGTACTTTTCCTGAAACTTTTGAAACACCCTACGTATATCAGATTCATATCAATACAACACAATTGTTTAATCTGTCATTTTTATTCTAAATCAACAAAATACAAACATTATTGCCAGTAGTTAAAACATAAAAGTTACAGAATTGCAAAATCTCTGGTTTAAATAAATGGTTCAAAAGCTGACAGTAAGTTTGCTTGTATTTTACAAAAGAAACATAAGAGTTCAAAGTCGCCCTGAAAGATAATATCTGACCTGAGAAATAAAAGCAAAACTAACATAGTAAAAAAGCTCCTACAGTTATTGCCAAAGAAAAATACCTTGACTTTAAACAATACTTTTGGTGGCTAGTCGGTCATATAATACCATGACAAACAGGTCTATGAATTGTCTCTGCATCAGTATTAAAGATATATCACTAAAGGTGGCTGAAAGTCCCCATATTTCACTGCAGTGTACAATATAGTTACCATTTGCCATTACCTCCAGTTATGTTAATATATTAACTTCTCTTGTGTAGGTGGCTAGGCACTGCTGCTGCTTCTGTATGGCTTTGAGTTGTAGGACAAGGTGCATTTCAGTCAATGATATAAAAGATAACCACATTCTGCCATCTCAAGTGGAACGTGTATGAGGAGTGGGCTTGCATTTAGTTAATTTTTTTCTTAATTTAAAATTATTTTAATCTGCAATAAATAACCTTAAGCATCCTTTTCCCTCTATGATTAAAGTAATTAACAAAAGTCTTCAAAAATAAGCAGTAACAACATGGCAAAATAATGTAAGTATTACCAGTACTAGCAAAATAACACATTGTTATAATAGGATACAATCAAATTAATTATACAACCTTGGATAAATTTTCAATAAGATATTACAAACAAGGTAAAATAATCATACTGTTACATTTTATGAATTAGATACTATTACATCATAATGATAATATGAATTATGATATCAAATGCACAACAAATACATGTCATTATGGCAAGGGTGATAGACTGGCACTACAAAATAAAAACACTACATTTCAATATATAATATAAACATATGGCAAAAAAGATGAACATATAAAACAAGACTGCGTTGAATAAACGCTTATGCCCCCCTGGAAGCCCAAAATTAGGTCAAGGTGAAGGTCAAAATGGAGTTAGGTGATACAGGTGTGTGGAGAGTGGTCATTTACATCATCCATGCAAGTTTGAAGGCTTTGAAGCAAACCATATTAATGCTAGAAGAAACAGTCAATTTGGGTTAACCAGGGCGGACGGACGAACGGACGGGTGAATCACTATATGCCTCCTGATCTATCGATACGGGGGCATAAAAAATTATATAGACAGATCCAATAGGTCTCTCCCTTCAAAATTTTGATTAAGGGTAAAAGATGGGCCCAAGCAATACAATGACATGTAAATGACAGTGTCTTTTATGTTCAGTTGTGGGTAGTTTAAAACAGTCTGCAATAAGATTCAAGAACTATACATACATGTATATACGATATACGACAATAATATCACATATGCTGCATTTTACGTTTAAAACAAGATACGTTTGTAAAAAGGTATGCCTCAATAGCAGCCAAATAGTTAGAAATGTTAAAAGGTCATGGTAACCTTCATCTCCTGACCTCAAAATCAACAAGGGTCATCTACTGTCAATGACCAACTCCCATGTTATGGTCAGACGGACAGACGATGGAGACCATAACATAATATGACCCTTCGGGCGTATAAAAAGGTATGCCCAAATAGCAGCTCAAGAGTCAACAAGACTGCATTGAATAAACACTTATGCCCCCGTGGAAGCCATTTCAATAAGTCTAAGTCCAAAATTAGGTCAAGGTGAAGGTCAAAATGGAGTCAGGTGATACAGGCATGTGGAGAGTGGTCATACACAACACCCATGCAAGTATAAAAGCTTTGTAGCAAGCCATATTGATTTTAGAAGAAACGGCCAATTTGGGTTAACCAGGCCGGATGAACGGACGGACGGGTGAATCACTATATGCCTCCCGATCTATCGATACGGGGGCATAAAAATGTTCGGAATGTTCTTGAGTTATTGATCCGACACTATTTTGCCAACTGACAAACAGGTGCAAAGTAATACGTTCTAGTATATCCCTTTATCAAACATAGGGGTATAACTAATCTAGGTTAGAGTAGCAATCTATTCAGCTTTTATTGTATCCAAGCACTAAAGAAGCAAGAAATAAGCACCATTTGCATATAAGCACTTTTTAGCACTAATGTAATTTGAAGCACTTTTTAAAGTTTACATTGAAATTCAAGCACTTCAAGGTTGCTATGAGCCTTGAAACATAACATATGGATTTCTTCTCAGAAGTCAAAGCATTAAAAATGTCAAAACTACCCAGTAACAGTTGATAGCAATAACATTACATTAGTTATTGTCGATTCAAAGATGTCTGTCAAAACCGCCATTATGTTACATTTCTGAATAGCTAATTGTAGCAAGTATAACCACTACGCTATAGTACTATTAGCTTTTTTAATCATTTAAGTGTATTATTGATGGTAAAATTTAATCCTGACACACCTTTTATAATCGACCGGGGTGAATGCTTGTTTACGCGGTTGTGACAGAGATCTTTGAATCCACTATAGCTCAATTCATATTCTAGAGAAAATAAATTTAAATTATAATCACAGGATTGAAATTAAATACCATCTATAGTTTGGTCATCCTTGAAAAGTGGTTGTTTGCAAAAGCCTATCATAGATTGCAAGTTACATGGATGGTAGGTAGGTTTAATTTTTGGAGCACTGCATTTTAAGAAAATGTGATGCAGACCTTACATTATCAAGAAAAAATCCTTGATTACCGGGTACTGCCACACTAATTTTGTTTTGCCGTTTCCTAAAAAATTTATTTACTCGGGTATCCTGAAGTTAAACTATTCTTGCAAACAAACACTTTTCTAAGTATGGTCTAAGATAATGATAAAAATACTTCCAACAAAAATATAATACAACAAATGTATACCGGTATATATAACAATGACACTAAATTTCGTCCCTTTGCTGCAACAAGGTTGTCTCTCTCTCTATATACTATATAATGAGATCCAACCTTGTTGGGCCAAAGGAACTACAGTCTTGTAACACTAGTCAGTCATGGAATCATAAACCCGTAATCTGTCCAGAGTCCCAGACTTTCTCACCAGCTATATATGTAGCCATTACATTCAGTGTTTTATTTAACAATATAAAGTCTGCATCGCTACCATAGCCTAACGTTCCCTTCCTATCTGTGACACCGAGTACCTCTGCTGGATGTAACGTGGCTGTCTCCAGGGCTAGAACCTCACCACATTCTGTTAAATATAGTATAACATGTCAATGTAGTAACATGTATACTCACAGTACACTCACAACCATCAAATACAGATTTATTCATCTTTTGTAGAATTAACATGATCAATTTTCATGCTATGCATATGTCATCACATAATAAGAGTTACAAAATGCCATACAATTGCACTTTACCAACACTCAGAAACATCAAAAACAGATTTATTCATATTTTGTAGAATTAACATGATCAATTTTCATGCTATGCATATGTCATCACGTAATAAGAGTTACAAAATGCCATACAATTGCACTTTACCGACATTCAGAAACATCAAAAACAGATTTATTCATCTTTTGTAGAATTAACATGATCAATTTTCATGTTGTGTATATGTCATCAAACCAACTCAATTTTATATAAGGAGAGTAATAATGGCACTGTACCAACATTTCACAAATTATGACATATGTCAGTATCACTAAGGCAAACTAATCAGTGAAAACTAAATGACATAGGTTTACCAACCTGTATTCTTCAATAAATTTCTAACACAATAATCCAATCTGACAATGCTGAAAGATAAAAAACAATACATGTACTCATACTATTGACTTGTTCTGTGTATTCAAAACAACCGGCTCAAGCTGGTATAGAACAATCAGGGACACAGTAGTCAAGAGTGTTATCTACTCAATCATGTACAATCAATAGAATACATAAGTTTTACAAGAAAGTAGTCATTACGGCTAGTATTGATCATACACGTAAAACATATTGGATTACTTCACACTCCGAGTCTTGTAATATATAGACAACTGATGGTAAATTATGCTCACATATGTGTTTGTGTAATAATGTTCCTCCATAGCTCAGTGGTTAGTGCACTTTCTGTCTAATCTGGCGACCTGGGTTCAAATCAGGGTGGAGGCACACACATATATATATATATGCCTGTCGTATTTCAGCAGAAAGCAGACTGGCAAATAAAGGCTATACTTGGCATTTTCGTCATTTGGAATATATATACAGGGAAACTGTTACAACATTCATTCAATCTAAAACAATAGAACTAACCTTCCACACAATGTATCTGTACCAGCTATTGTAGCTCGCTTGCCATGAATTTCTATCTTCTGATTACCCAGGAAATGTTGTCCAGTAGGTAAACCCATTGCTGATATAGCATCTGTTATAAGCACCAAACCTACATACACAATGTGAATGTTTGAAGTATTGAGAAATTACATCAACCAATTTGTATTTATACTTTTTTTAAAACTTGCTAAACAGGAGGGTCCAAAGGCTTCTAGGTCACTCACCTGATATTTTAGTGTACAGAGGCCCATATCATTCCCATAGTAATCATTTACAATGTGTGACTAAAAAGAATCAAGAAGATGCATTCTTTATTGTAAGAACAAGATGTTCATATCATCTAAACAAGCGATCATGGTAGGAACCTGCAGTTATTGCACACATTCACACCAAATATATGCAATATTGGTCCAAGCATGTTAAAGTTATGGTTAATACAAAATTGGATGCACCCACACACTTATGCCAAAAGTTGTGACTATGAGTCTATGCCTTGCTCACCACAAGAGGGAGGGGGAGCAGTGGCCTAGAGGTAGGGCACACGCTTCGGGATCGTGAGGTCCCGGGTTCGATCCCCCTCTGGACCACTGGTTAATTTCTCTGAGCAAGACCCACAGCTCCACTCCACCATGGTGTAAAATGGTACCTGTGAGGGCAGTGTCTAATCCTGGGTGCCGCAGGGAGACACAAGTGTAGGTTTCCATATGTAGCCCAATGACCAGGGGAAGTTGAAATGTCAAAGGGTGCTTGAGCGGCCTAACAGCTGAAAAGAGCCCTAGAAAATTGGAAACTTTTTTTTAAGGAGGCTCGACATTAATGGCTTTAGATAATTAAAGAGCAATGTAACAATAAGCATTAATAAACTTAATACCTTTAGGATGAACACGTTGAGCAATTCTGAGAGCAGAGGGATGTGTATGAATACCATCAGCTATCAAACCATAATACAATGTACGACCTGGTGGAATCTGGTTACTCGTTAATGCACCAATTAAATGTGGATCTCTATGGTGAAACTACAAATAAACACAGACACATTTTAACCATAGGAAAATCCATAGAAGGCAAACCTTACCAAATTTTGCTCAATAGATACAATGTAGGTAGTGTACAAATACAGGGTAGCCACAGAAAATGAAGAATGAAATTGAGTTAAACCTCAATTTGAAATTCCTTCATTTTTCAGCAACAGGGAATTTGGTTATGATATTTTCCCACTTTCCAGAGTCTGTGGCTACTCGACAATAAAACAAGCATCAACCAAATGAGACATTATAATATGATTAACAAACATTGCAATATTACAAATTTTACACAAAATGTTGAAGTTGAAAGGTATACAGTATAATTAGTTTACTTTTGGTACTTTGCAGTTTTAAAATGAATAATTGTAATTACTTGCTATTTGTTCAAAAAATTTGTACAAATCTATAACAATAGAGATAATACATACAGACACCATAGCATTGAATAGATGTGTTATCATAGATGCTCCCTGTTTCACTGCTTCCTCTCCTGTCACCAGATCTGCTGTAGTGTGACCTATATATCAAATGTAAAAGTTTTTGCTTCAATATTTGATGGCATATTTTAATCAGGCTACAATTTATTTGGGTAGTGAATTACTGACTTAAATATCTAATTATGGATTCATAGATATTTATAATGAAATTTAATGGGTTTTTTTTATAAATGGATACCAGTCATAACAAACATACATAAATAATTAACAACTTCCAAAATATGAAAGGCTTCCCCTTCTATGCTTTTTAATCAAAGAATCAACAACACACAAAATTGCACTTCATCAAAATCCATGTGATGTAACACCCAACATGGGCCATGACAATAATTGAGATTACAGCACATAACAAACCTAATGAAACTTTGACTCCTCTTTTACACAGCTCTGTTATAACATCTCCAGAGTTTTCTAGTTCTGGTGCTAGTGTAACCATGGCAACATTATCCATGTTTCCATAGAAACCGACTACATCTTTATATCCATTGGGGAATGTTTGAATATTGTCCGCATTGTGTGCACCTTTCTTTAACACATTGATAAACGGTCCTTCAAGGTGAAGACCTGAAAATGTTAATATAATCTGTGTTATCAACCACCTTCAAATACCATAGAAGAATATCGATGGCTTAGAACCAGAAGGTACCTTATAAGACTCATGCATATTTGAAATCTGCTTCACAAGGCGCTTCTTAAGAGCCTATTTTCATGAAAATCTTAAATTGTCATGTTGACTAAAATGAAGTTTTAAAAATGTGTTTTCCCATAGGTAAAGAGCAAATTACAGACAGTTTTCTCTTGTTTTCTCAATATAACGATTTTGTAGTTACGACGTTCTGGTTCTAAGCCAGCGATATGTCAGTTCATGATAAGCTGATTATTTCTTGGATAATGTCTAAGTCTATGTAAAGGATGTATCCAATTTGGTTACGATTCTGGGTTGAGCAATTATTGTCAGAATATGATAGAAAAGTTGAGTTTCAGATTGATATGCTCCTATGCATGAGGTAAACCAAATAGGTTTTATAGCAAACTCTAATGCTCCCAGTATTTAGTCATAGGAATAAAATAAAATTGAAAAATATTTTTAGATCACTGCTACGATAGTCAATGTTTTAACATAATCAGAAATAATCCCAATTCATATATTTTTTCTGATCCTTCGTCTTCAAACTCTTAAATAAAGAATAAAGATAATAATGATAAAGTAACTCAAATTCTTATTTACACTTGTTAATGATCACAAGATTTTAAGTATCTTCCACAAACTATAATCATTACGCTACTAAACACTCACTGATTACAAAGTTAATAGGGTGGTACGTTGGTCGAGCAGATAGCTTGTTTGACTGCTGATCAAGAGGTCCTGGGTTCGATCCTTGGCCGGGGCACTAGATCATTTCTGAAATGCTTTTCTGTGTTTCCCACCTAACTAGAGATGAACTGGTTAGCAACCCAGAGGTAGTCTCGCTTGTATCAGTGCTATACACCGGGCACGTTAAAGAACCAAAGTGTCTCTTTGGAAAGAGCTAGGGCATCGCGCCTGGATACCTTGTATCACATTACTGTCTCTTCCACCTGGTGCGGACCCCATTGGAAATAAGTGCTTGCACTTTCATGGGTTATCCTTGATCGTAAGGTTTAAATAATTACATACACAATAACATTATAAAACAAAGACCGTACCAATAACACCAGCTCCATCTTTACTTCCATCACACTTTTTCACCTTTGGCAAAACCTGCAAACATCAAAGAACTGAAATCAGCCTAGGTTATAGTAGGCTACTAAATTGATAAAATCATACTACACTATCCTAACAGGCTACTAGATTGATAACTAACATGGGCATCATACTACACTATCCTAACAGGCTACTAGATTGATAACTAACATGGGCATCATACTACACTATCCTAACAGGCTACTAGATTGATAACTAACATGGAAATCATACTACACTATCCTAACAGGCTACTAGATTGATAACTAACATGGGCATCATACTACACTATCCTAACAGGCTACTAGATTGATAGAATCATACTACACTATCCTAACAGGCTACTAGATTGATAGAATCATACTACACTATCCTAACAGGCTACTAGATTGATAACTAACATGGGCATCATACTACACTATCCTAACAGGCTACTAGATTGATAACTAACATGGGCATCATACTACACTATCCTAACAGGCTACTAGATTGATAACTAACATGGAAATCATACTACACTATCCTAACCGGCTACTAGATTGATAACTAACATGGGCATCATACTACACTATCCTAACAGGCTACTAGATTGATAGAATCATACTACACTATCCTAACAGGCTACTAGATTGATAACTAACATGGAAATCATACTACACTATCCTAACAGGCTACTAGATTGATAACTAACATGGAAATCATACTACACTATCCTAACAGGCTACTAGATTGATAACTAACATGGACATCATACTACACTCTCCTAACAGGCTACTAGATTGATAACTAACATGGAAATCACACTACACTATCCTAACAGGCTACTAGATTGATAACTAACATGGAAATCATACTACACTATCCTTACAGGCTACTAGATTGATAACTAACATGGAATCATACTACACTATCCTAACAGGCTACTAGATTGATAACTAACATGGAAATCATACTACACTATCCTAACAGGCTACTAGATTGATAACTAACATGGAATCATACTACACTATCCTAACAGGCTACTAGATTGATAACTAACATGGAAATCATACTACACTATCCTAACAGGCTACTAGATTGATAACTAACATGGGCATCATACTACACTATCCTAACAGGCTACTAGATTGATAGAATCATACTACACTATCCTAACAGGCTACTAGATTGATAACTAACATGGAAATCATACTACACTATCCTAACAGGCTACTAGATTGATAACTAACATGGAAATCATACTACACTATCCTAACAGGCTACTAGATTGATAACTAACATGAAATCATACTACACTATCCTTACAGGCTACTAGATTGATAACTAACATGGAAATCACACTACACTATCCTAACAGGCTACTAGATTGATAACTAACATGGAAATCATACTACACTATCCTTACAGGCTACTAGATTGATAACTAACATGGAATCATACTACACTATCCTAACAGGCTACTAGATTGATAACTAACATGGAAATCATACTACACTATCCTAACAGGCTACTAGATTGATAACTAACATGGAATCATACTACACTATCCTAACAGGCTACTAGATTGATAACTAACATGGAAATCATACTACACTATCCTAACAGGCTACTAGATTGATAACTAACATGGAATCATACTACACTATCCTAACAGGCTACTAGATTGATAACTAACATGGAAATCATATTTCACTATCCTAACAGGCTACTAGATTGATAACTAACATGGAAGGTGGTCAGCTGGGTTACAATTCTGGTTTTCTTTTTGAAATCTAAAAATGTTGGCACACAGTCCAAGAGCTTTAATAAAATGATAACTTGTTATAAATGCTTGCCGAGTACTGTGTAAACTAAACAAACTGTAGAGTATCTGTATTACATTTATAAATGCTTTATATTTGCTTGTGTACATATCAAAAGATGAAGTGGATCTGCTCTTTGATATGTACACAAGCAAATATAAAGCATTTATAAATGTAATACAGATACTCTACAGTTTGTATAATTGTAACCCAGCTGACCACCTTGCTACTTATAAAGCCCTAGGAAGGAAATTTATTAATGATATAATTTACTTTTTGTAGTGGAGAGGTAAATACAGTACATCCACTCCAGAGCATCCCTCATTAGAGCAACAACAAAACCTTCAATATGTTACTAAGTCAATATTTACTACATGTACACAGATTTAACCTCTAAAAAGCAACAGCCTCTAAACATTGACCAACATTTGCAAATCCCAAAGTTTGCTGCTCTACATAAGTTGCAGTAGATGTCAGACCATACATAAAATAGTGGTTGTTTGCCTTAACACAACCCAATATTTAAGGTGGGTCGGTAGGTCAATTTTTTTATTTGGATGGAAATATATTTTGGGGAACCTGTAAAATATCAAGTCGATATAGTTAATACGTATAAGGCAAAAGGCTGAAAAAAAATTAGTAGGGGCCATTTTGATGAGAAGGTAGTGTTAGGGAAAACCATTAACATGCACTTTTTTAAGGACAGCCCCAGCAGCAAGTGACAGTCTAAGATGCTACAAACCCTTTGATAAACTTCAGCTGGACTAGTGATCACTGTAGGACAGAAAGAAGTCACTCCATGTTCTAGTATACCCTTAGCAACCTTCTGTATCCCTGACGTAATATCACTGGTTTCTGAGAAGTCTATACCATAAGCTCCTGCAATATATTCATCGATTAAAGAGAGAGGTAATACAATGACATAGATTCCAGTTAATTTTATATCATAGTTAATTCAATAATTAATGCATTGTAGTCTGATTGATAAGTAAGGGTGAATTTTACTGATTTTAAGTCAATTGCAGTCATGGGACTAAGTAAGCCAATATGTCACTAACACAGCTGTTATTTTCTGTACAAGTGTTTCTGTTTTAAGATATAACCCTTCAAAGTATTGTCTATGTTACTTGTACCAGGCCATTTAAACTCTGACGTATGTCTTGTATTGCAAACTGGGAACAAGAAAAGTTCAATGTATACATTTTAAAACATAGTTCATATGCATACATCAAATATGGTTTTAAGTGATTTACCATTGATTTGAACATCAATGTATCCTGGAGAGATTATACATCCTTTACAGTCAATTTGTATGTCAGCATAGGCTTGTTCTTCAAAGAAGAGTTTCTCAGGATTTAATATTTTCCCATCTCGAACCCACAGATCATCTACAACCAGGCTATGATTCCATAGTATCGTACAATTCATATACTGATATATGCAGCCATCCTTTACACGAGATGGCATGGTCAAGCTGAAATACAGAATATTAATTCATAAAATTCCTGTAAACTTATAAATGTAGTATTCAGGGTGATAAATTAAACTTGACTGTTTAAACCACCAATAGGAACATCAAAGTAGTATTTATTGATATATGGCCTTTCTTAAAAGGTTGAATTTCATTTGAAAAGGGCTGAAGTAAGATAAAAATCTCATGTTCATACCTTAGATGGGACAGTGCTTGTTTTTATCCTGTTTTTAACCCAACTTATATCCTCTTCTGGACACTGAGAAATGCTGTATATTTGATTTTTTGCAGTTAGGGATCATAAGTAAACATGTATATATTGCACTCATTTTTTATCACAAACTGTTAGGAAGTACCAGGTGGATTGAGTAGCCTGGGAAAATTAACAGTCTATTTCTTTTTTAACCCCCATGCCTGGCATTAATGTTCTATGTGAAGAACGGTAGCCATCATTATAAAAGAAAGAAGGAGAAGAAGAAAATTTTGTGGTCTTTGGTGACAGATACCTTTTTGTTCACAGGCGGTTCTTTAACACGGGTGTGGCTGTACACTTAAATAGTGTTTATAACCCCATTGGAGTTTCAGGTGTCACATGTTGTTCTGATATGCATATATGTACATAGAACTTAGAAACTGCTGATTAGCTAAATACTTTCACTTTCATGCAATTTTAACTATTAACTAAATTAAGTCATTACCTGGAAAGTTAGCCACTAACCTCAACAATATGTACATCTTAACAACAGACATAGGTGTTGGCTAGTACTTAAGACAATATATCCTAACAGGAATTAATGTTGGGCCATATCTAACATCTATAATCACAACTTTATCCGAAATACTACCTGTCCAAAAACTACCCCACTCACATACACGTCCAAAACTAGTGATCAACAACAAGGATACCGTGGCCAATGTGTACAATTGGAATACCTCACAATACTGAGTATAATGCGACCATTTATTTAGTATGACAAAACATAAATAAGCAGAAAACACGATAATAAGACTTACCAATATTGTTTTGTTGTCAATATCAGAAAAGAACGAAAAGATAACTTTTGAGCGAAAAGGAGACAGTTATCACAATTCTTGTAAAACTATTATTAGTGGTATCGTGTTCAAATAAACAAGTGCAATTTTCAAAGTGAATTCTCTGCTAAACAACATTTATGGACAGAAATTAAATGCTAACGTTAATAATATTTATTGAAGTTCTTTTACTAGATCCACCGGAGCTTTACACAGACTGCGTGTTATATAGACACATTAGGTCTGATGAAGATCTTGACAGTTTGTCTGAGTGGGAGCAGAAATGGAAGAATTCCTTTAAAAATATCCAAATGTCACATTATACATGTAACTAGAGCTAGGAAACCGATAAATACAAATTACACATTGCATAATATGTAAGCCTTTGTCTGTAGTTAATCAAGCAATTAACTTACCTTGGTGTAGAAATTACCTCAAATCCGTCTTGTCTTCTCATATAAATAACACTACTAATAAAGCCAGTCAAAACCTAGGATTTCTTAAACGTAACTTACATTCATCTAAAAAAAATCTACTTAGACAACAGCCTATAATACAATTGTTAGATCTACCTTAGACTATGCATCAAGTGTTTGGGACCCTTACCATAAGAAAGATATTGATCAACTAGAAAATGCACAAAAGGGCTGCAAGATATGCAACCAATAATTATGATAAAACTCCAGGCACAGTCCGTAATATTATTAGTGATTTAAAATGGAATTCCTTTCAAGATAGGAGACAATTTAGCAGACTAACATTATTTCACAAAATGGTTTACAATCACATAGAAGTTGACCCAAAACAGTATCTCAACCCGTACATTAGACCCTCTCGCCATTACCATCATCTGGCCTTTTATGTACCGTCTGCAATTGTGGACTACTATAAATACTCATTTTTCTCTCGGACTGTTGTCCAGAAGAATTCACTACCATCATGTGTAGTCAACGCTGAGTCAATCGCCGTATTTAAGTCAGAGCTGGCTACACTGTGTTCATACCTTAGATAGGACAGCACTTGTTTTTATCCTGTTTTTAATCCTACTAATATCCTTTTCTGCACACTGAGTAATGCAGTATATTTGATATTTTGCAGTTAGGGATCGTAAGTAAACATGTATATAGTGCACTCATTTTTTATCACAAACTGTTAAGAAGTACCAGGTGGATTGAGTAGCCTGGGAAACCTAATCAGACAGTCTATTTCTTTTTTAACCCCCACGCATGGCATTAATGTTCTATGTGAAGAACGCTAGCCATTTGTATAAAAGAAAGAAGAAGAAAGATTGTCATTGTACAAATGTAGGCTACATATGAAACATTATCATACACAAGCTTTCATTCATGCATATAATGTATAGGCATCTTCTTGAAATGTCAGATTCACGAATGTATTCCTATAATCAAGCGCGCCAAAATCGATTACTATGAAATTTAACGACTGCTTTCTGAAATACCAGCCCTTTGAGTTGTGCTCAATAAACGGCCATCTGTATTCTGTATTAGTGTTCCCAGTTCAACAACCATACGTTTCTACTGCCAAACACTATTGAATTAAGAGTAGTCTCTTTTAAATACACGAAGTAACGTTACATCATTATTTTTATCATGTTTTTTTGACCTGATCACGACATGTACATAATTCTTTTAAACCTCTGTGGCCATGGAATTCATTATTAGATAAATGGTAAATCGTCTTACTTAATTACGACCAACCAGGCTCTTCCTTGTTATACGAATCCCAACCGCACCTCATGCGTCCTGTTTAAATTGTAATACAATTTAATGTACATGCAGATCTTTAACTTGTAACAATACATTTGGAAATAGATACATCTTTTTCACTAATAATATATGCACTTTTAAAAACATTAATTATATTAGCATCAACTTCAGTTACAATATTTTACTTAGCTTAAACACATAACATCATGCTATGCTTATTGGCAATGCAATATATAATTTTAGTCCAGTCATTGAAGCTAAAAAATATGGTCAACCTCAAACAAATTGCAAAACAGAATTTCTTTGCATTTTCATCATCTACAGACTATTATCAACTGCAGACAAAACGTCAAATATGCGATTTCAGTGGGGAAAATACAAAAAAATCGACATGTTTAAGGTCACTTTTGGTAGCAATTTCAGCATTTTCCTTATTTCATACTACATGGGGAATTTTACGTTCTAATAATTCCCCATGTAAGTCGATAAATATTTACTAATTGTACCTTAAAGCTTATATTTTCTGAAAGATACAACCTTCTTCTATCGAATACAAATATTGATTTTATCATCAGACAATTTACTTTTCATATATATGACAGTCTACGTGTTGGTATACTACCCATTCAAATGTCGACAAAATGACTCAAAATAGCACTTGGAAGGGGAAACAAAAGTTTTACTCATTTCTTTAATATTAATCCAATTTGTTTAAAATTTACACAATTCATGTGTTGTATACATGTATGTCTAATGGAAAAAGGATATTAGTGTTTGGACAGTATACAATAATGTCAATATACAAAATGTACACGAATTTATCGATTCGGGAGAAATAGTGATTGTTCTCTTAGTCTGTTCGTCCACAATTGCATTTGTATTCACAATTTTGACTTTATGATTATGAAACTTGGTCAAAGTGATCATCTGAACAAAATTTAGGCCAAGGTAGAAAATGGATGATCAAGGATAAAAAACTAGGTCACTAGGTCAAATTGTAGCAAAACCTTGTGTAGTCGCTAGAGGTCATAATGTAGACCTTATATTTATGAAACTTGGTCACAATAATAATATTAACAAAATCTAGGCCAAAGTTATAAATTGGGTCATCCGGGGTCAAAAAGTAGGTCGCTAGTTAAAATCAAAGGAAAACGTTGTGTAGGTACAAAATTCACAATTTTGGTCTAATATTTATGCAACTTGGTCACAATGCTCATCTCAAAACATCTAAGAGAAGTATGTTATTGAATAATTTGGGTCAAAATTAGGTCAATAGGTGAAAATAATTGATGCGACTTTTTGGCGCATGAAGGTTTGTCTATTTTTTGACCTAGTGACCTAGTTTTAACTCATGATAAGTAAATATTGAATTTGACATACATTTTGTCTTCATTATCCATGTGACATGGTTTCATAAAGATTAGGTAAAAAGGGCGCCTTCTAAAGATTTGTTCTATAATTTGGCCTAGTGACCTAGTTTTTAACTCAGGTTAATCCAATTTCATACATGACCTTGAGTTTTGTAAGGTGATCATTGTGACTAAACTTCACAAGTGTAAGGTCGAAATTGCGACCCCTGATGACTATATCTTGTTTTTTCTTTATTTTGACCTAGTGACCTAGATTTTGGCTCCGGTTAACTCAAACTTTTATTTTACATAGACTTGCTTTCGATGATCATTGCTGCCAAGTTTCATAAAAATCAAACCAAAATTACGACCTCTAAGCACGATGTAAAAATAAGTTACTGGTTCAAGTCAAGATTTATTTACATCAAAAGTGACAAATATCGCGAAAACATGTGACAATTCAATATATTTGTAAATATCTCAAAAAGTCCCACAAATATTCAATTAGGACATTTTGTACATTGCTAAGGATAGCTTTACGCACCATATAATCACAAAACTGTTTGTTTTGCAATTAGTTTGAGGTTAAAAGTTAAAATGACTGGACTATTTGGCAACACCAAAAACATGTAGATTTTCATACTACACAAAATGTATGAACGCAAAAATAAATACAGCCATGCATAAATTCACATAAGGCCTCTGGTCACAACCCTACTTGTGTATTTTAGCGTGAACATTTTGCTCACGTGGTTGCAAGTAAGTTCAGGGGCGTAGCTGGGTGTATTTAGAGTGTACGCCCGTTATCAGTTATAGTTTTATGAGAGTATCTAGCTCATGTACCACGTGATTAAAGAACATAATAAAGTTTTTTTGCGATTAAAGCGAGCTAGAACAAACACAGTGACTGATAGCCGAAGCAACAGGTCACCTATATTTGTTATTTACTTGATGATATTCACTTATTACAGTACTGATCGAGCGAAGCGAGTTAGAAAAAATACAGTTTTGCTGAGCAGCAGGCCAATTTCGTTCTCTTCTTGATGGTATTCACTTGTTACAGTACGGAGCGAGCGCAGCGAGCTAGAAAAAAACACTTGTTAATCTGAGCATTTGGTCATACATACATGTTCCCTCCTTGATGACATTCACTTATTACATTACTGAGCGAGCGAAGCGAGCTAGAAAAATTCTGTTTACTTGAGCAGCAGGCCATACATACACGTTCCTCCTTGATGACATTCACTTATAATAGTACTGAGCGAGCGAAGCGAGCTAGAAAAATCACTGATTCTCTAAGCAGCAGGCCATACATACACATTCCCTCCTTGATGACATTCACTTATAATAGTACTGAGCGAGCGAAGCGAGCTGAAAAAATCACTGATTCCCTAAGCAACTGGACATACATACACGTTCCCTCCTTGATGACATTCACTTATAATAGTACTGAGCGAGCGAAGCGAGCTAGAAAAATCACTGATTCCCTAAGCAGCAGGCCATATATACACGTTCCCTACTTTATGGCGTTCACTTAATACAGTACTGAGTACCTAAGCAGCTGGGCATACATACATGTTCCCTCCTTGATGACATTCACTTATAATAGTACTGAGCGAGCGAAGCGAGCTAGAAAAATCACTGATTCCGTAAGCAGCAGGCCATATATACACGTTCCCTACTTTATGGTGTTCACTTAATACAGTACTGAGTGAGTGAAGCGAGCTAGAAAAAAACAATGTTAATACGTGAGCAACAAGCCGTATATGCAGTTTGTGTAGAAAAGTATTGAGCGAGCGTAGTGAGCAGCTAGAAAAAATATTTATTTTGGAAGCATGCCACACACACATGATCTCTATCAGATGATTCATTTTAAAGCTAATAAGCGAGCGAAGCGAGCTAGAAAAAAATCTGAAATATGAGCTGAAACCAAAAAAGAGAGCCTCCAACATTCAATTTTATGCCTAACCCTAGTGAGGCATCGATTTTTATTGCATTTTTGAGTCAGTTTATTTTTTCATCTTTCTAATGGAGCGTACGCCCGGGCGTACGGGCGTATGCCTGGCTACGCGCCTGAAGTTGAACGCGCGTAGAATGTCCGGTAATCCTACATTGTACGTACTGCCCACGTGCGTTGTCCGCACATGCACGTGTTGCTTTGTCGCGCGTCGCAAGTACTTTTTAAGACCGCCACTGCAAGATGTTGAACACCGCATTTCGGTAAGAAAGAACAAAGTAAGCATATATGTTCTCAAGCACCATGTAAATAGATCTATAATGTATGAAATAATATAATAAACATTATTGATTATTAAAAAAATAAAAAGGATCGAGTCCAGTTATATAGGACGGGCTACCATCAGTTGTATATTCACAGACGCTATCCCACTACTGCCGGACACGGAAACTTTTGCCTGCTGTGTCACCACCCTGGGCCGGTACGTTCCTCCTTAGACAACCTGGATCACCTGGGCTCCCCCGAGTGAACCATATTGATGCCGGGCTTAGTGCGGACGCCCGATCTACATATACAGGCTGACAGTAGGACTCCCGTCCGCAAACCGTCCTCAGACCCCGGCCTCCAAGTAGCTAGATTACAGGAGCACACCACAACTCCCGGCCGATAGTTCATCTCGCTAATTGGGCTTTTGAACTTACATATTTTCATCTTTTTATTTTTTTAATTGTATTAATTCATTTATTGATAATTATTTCAGACATAAAGAATCGTTTTATCGAATAAGTGTAATAGTAGTTAAAAATAAATAAATATAATTGTATTGCCACGTTTTCACCTGATTAATATGTGAACTACGTCACCCAATTTGTGCAGTGTCGGACAGGTGTTGACCCCGGGGCAATTCACATGCTTCAAACTGCATGTACTCTTGAATATTTGATAAACGTATGTGGACAAGTCGTGGATAGTTTGAGAACGGTTTATATAGTCAGACAATTGAAAAAGTTTTGTTTGTCATGGAAGTTTATAATAACATTTTGTAAAGTTATCTAGCAAAGCTTTTCAGGGAAAATGAACTGTTGAATGATCAACTGTCTATAGTACGGAGATTTTGGCGTCATCCTCGTCCTTCTAATGAACAGCATTGTGTACAGCTGAGTTTTTATCTGTATTCATAACCAGTTTATATGTTTTCATCAGTTGTAAAACGAAGACGCTCGATGTGTAAAAAACCCCTTAAAATACCGAACATTTTGTACAAAAATACCCGAGTTCCTTCTCCCAGGAACGCTTTGCTAGATAACATGCGCAGATTAAAGCTATCAGTGCTTGGATTAGCTTTTGTACAATAAATTTCCTTAAAAGAAAACAAAAATAATATGCTACTAAAAATCTAGGCTTTTGTTGACGGGTACTTGAGCTGGTGCCTTTTGCTAAAAATCTATCCAGAAGCGACATTAATGTAAACTGAAGCACCAGTAAGTACGAAGTTGACAGTGACTGTGGATATACATAAAAAGATATGAAAAAAATCGGACAGGGAAGGCAGTACTCAACTTAATTATTTAAAATATAAAAACCTTACATAGCACAAAATACAATAAGAAAAGGTTTCTCGGTGAAAGTTTTGACATACAGTTGCCACACAATAAGACCAGTGTGACTGTATGACCTGACTTAAATGACGTTAATATATTCATGTCAGTAGTATACTAAAACCTCCCACACAAAGTAAGCGATACTAATGAGGGCTGATCAACAAGTAATCGCATGCAGCCAATATGTACACTTAGCCGAATTTCTAATTGGCCACCCTATCATGATGGTATGCGATATAATATTATTCAATCAACACATATAAAGTTGTATTATTTTTTTCATTGCGAGAGTTTATGAACTCGAGGGCAGTTTTAAAAGTAAGTAAATATTCTTCATGAACGTTGGTAACCTTTATTCACCTATTGGTCAAGTTATAAAGAACTTGGTAGTATTTTCACTCGAACTTGTCAGTCCTCGTGTATAATTAACAGAAAATAAACTTGAGCTGTTAAACTTAATTGTGAATTAATCAAGAATAATGACGACATTTGTTCCTTAAATATAGCCACGAGTTAATATATACTGACATATTTCCGGTCTAATAATTAGGTTTATTCTCATGAAATCATGACATTTACTCATTGTAGGTCAGTATGACCATGCATTTATAAATGTTAAAAGTTTAGTTCATATTAAAATACAAACTATCGTAAACTTGTCATGTGGACAACACATTTACATAATATGACCATAGTGACATATTCATAATTACCATTCTTAACAGTACATACGATTTTAAAATTCATTTTTTCGGTTGTATAAAATGTCACTAATTGATTTTCATCGTGTCATATGTCGGAGAGGTTCAGTGAACTATCCCTTGTCTAACCTTACAACTCATGCATTCATAAAAATTTCGAATGCTAAATACAGTAAAACTTCGTTATGAGGAGCATCGATATCACGAGCATCCTGTCTATCTCGAGCAAGTTTTAAAATAGTACCCGCGTGTGTTATAATACATGCCCTTTAGTAATTTCGAGCACCCTGTTTATCTCGAGCATTTACCTGTCACGATTACTCCTCGAGATAACGAAGTTTTACTGTACTGTGTTGTGATTGCGGTAGTTCTCGGAATACTTCTCAGTGCATCCAAGGGTTCGTATGCATTAAAGCAGTTGAGCCGTTTTCGGGCGAAAACTGTGACCGTCTGTTGAAACCAATTAAGTTGTATTGGTAGTGTTTCAGATTCCTTAACACCCAAAACACAGGCACACGGCTTTGTTGATTTTAACAACTTCAACCGTGCCTGACTTGTGTGAATTTTGTGTTTCGACTCCCTACTTAAACATCGAAACCGTGTACCTATGCATTCAAATCGTCCTGTTCCCTTGGTAGTAACTGAACTGTTATCTAGCATACGATAAATGATATAGACAAACTCAAAAGGTATAATATTCCAATGCAAATGCATACTCGCTAAATTGACAATGTACAAAGCTGCCCTAACATTTTAAGTCTATTTATGAATTTTGTATTCTCATATTCATGAAATGCCTTTGTTACGACCGCTAAATGATGTTTTTCCTAGTTTTAGTGTTTTAGCACGCACCAATTAGATGGGCCACGAAAATAACTAAAATAACTCAATCTAATGAACAGTTTTATAACGTAACACGTTCTATCATAAAGAGAAACACGACGATAATGCATGTATACAATGTTGTGAACATAAATACCAATTCTCTATTTCCCGTGTACGTTCTTCTTCTTGAATAAACCATTCAATACTTTAAGCCAATGACAAGCGTCCAGCATTGACGTCCGCATGCAATACAACCGTATACTTAGTAGCTGGAATCGAGAGAAATCAATCTCATTTTGCTGAAATCAAGTCAGAAAGTCTCTCCTTTTTCTTCTCCTACTTCTCATCTTTCTTCCAATAATGATCCAATAATGGTCCGGGCTTACTCTGTGGCATTGTTCAATATGTGAGGCTATTTACATGGTGAAAGTGCCGTTCATAAAATTAGAATTATATTGATATACCTCCTGTTGCAATAAGACATGAGCTAGTCATTTTTCCCCATTCATTAATTGCTAAACACTATTTTATTTCATGATTGTTTATCAATATATGCTGGATAATTTAGACTGCTTTGGATTTTAACATTTATTTGTTTATTGTTCTATATGTTCTTAGTGTTGTTTAGTAGTGTAAGAATTAGTTAATTGTTACTACATATTTTAAACTTTAGGCCATGTATATTTCAAAATTGTATGCCCATATGTGGGCCCAAAATTGGAAAATAAATAAATAAATATCTCGTTCAATCAGCGCATTTTCGTCTGAAACATACAGTCTGGGAATTCGACTAAATACTGATGTATAAGGATGGGCTCAACTAATATATACATGTACATGTATATTGAAATGGTAAATTCATCTCATACAGTTGTCCTTCGATGCAGCTGTCAGAGTCATATATGATATTGTTTTCGAAGTTTGACTGTACAAGGTGAATGAAATAAAATACTACTTAAATATAGGAAGGCTGGAGAATTGTGGACAGCTGTATATACGATAGAACACTATAGTCCTACACTCGCTGTCAGTCTTTAACACATATACTGTCTCTGTGTTCACCGTTTAATAAACGTTTAATCATCCACGAATTAATGAGACAGTTCATCACATTGTGTCCAGTATATTATTCATTATTCATAACTAGGCTGAGAATTACGAAATAAATATTACTTTAGTAGTATATATGTACATATACATGTAAGTAAGTCAGTACTTTGTAATAAAAACATGTGATAAAATAATTTATACATGTAATTGTATGAATATACTTATATATTCATGTCAGTTTTTATGAAATTTATGATAGCTTTCCCAAGCGGAGGTAAATAAAGTATCTATCTATCACATCTAGTAAATAGTGTACAGTGACATGGACATAGCCTATATGTTGAATGAAGCATCGTTACAAATGTCAAAGTACATTGTACAAACAAAAACTAAGCCCAAGTAGCGGCCAAGTATTTTATAAGTCAACAACACCTTGTAACATTTTTTTAAACCCTGCATTCTTCTCTAAAGAGACTCAAAGAAAGGTACGGGCTGGTCCAACAGTTCAGTGGGTCTCTTTAAATGAAGCCATTGTCTAAATGCCGAGCATAGCCTTTATTTGCTTTATTTCTACTGAAACATGGCAGGCATATATATGTGCCTCCACCCGGATTTGAACCCGGGTCGCCAGATTAGACGGCAAGCGCACTAACCACTGAGCTACGGAGGCACATAACTTAGTACATGACTGAATTTGCAATTGAGCCAAAATTCGAATGCATTTTACACAAGTTTAGTTAAACTTACAGCTTATAGCCCGAGGTTTCACAAGAACGCTGATCCGAATGATGTGCGACTTTGTCCATGTCGAAATGATATATAATGGATGAAGTTTCTGGCTTCATATAAGTTGCCAATATAAGTATTTTGGTGTTACATTGGCATGGTTTGTTATGACACTTTAATAAAAAATCAACCTCTCCTGCAAATAGTATCGTGCTTTCATTTCAATGTTCCAATAAACAGATGCTTCCTACGCATTCTATCTCACCGAATTAAGTGTCCAAAACGAAACTAATACGTGCAATACCTGATGCAAACAGCGCCATACTTGTAATTAATTTCAGGAAATAATTAATTCATTTATGACAAAATAGTTATATTTCTGCATGAACAGTCGGTATGAGTTCTTACAACAATATACCAAACTGTTCCAACATTCGATGATAAATGAGTTCTGTCAACATACATATAACATGCAACCACGTGATCATGGAAATGTTTAATGAATTCCAAATTATACATCGCTAACTTAGCTTGTACCATTGGCTGTAAAATGGTAATTTTGACGCTTTTATATTTATAATTGTTTTTTTCTTGACGTACACCTTGTACGAGTCTCGCACTTCAGTCTGCCGCTTGTCTGACAATATGAAAGTCGTCGGGATTTTGGTTGTATTTGTAGGTAAGTGGATATCTTTATGTTGTTCACATTTGGTGTTTGTCCTCTATATGTAATCGATAGCTTATACGCATGTGTACATGTTTAATTTATTGTATATTATTATGTTATGTTTAATTTAAGTGTATAGAGCTATATCGGAAGATAATTTTTTAAAAAGTTTCAAAACTGAAAAACGATTATGCTTTCATATCCATTAGATCATTATTCGCTTCAATTTTAACAGAAACTCTCTGTGTGATTTTGTTGACATGCGAACTGTCCATTTTCACACGAAAGTGTTCTAGAACACCCTAAGAAACTATAAGAATCGTCTATTTTTCGACGATTGAATAAAAGTACACGGAACCTATCCAAAGTTTTAATTTGCAATAAAGGTAGTCTAGTATCATACTAAAAACGATGCATGTAATTATTTTGACATTGAAAGAGTGTTAGAATAAAGCTCTATAAACATTAATGCTTGCTCAGTTTTATGTCTTAGTCTTAGTATTTGCTAGAAATAGACAAGTGAGTATCGAATCTATAATGGGTGTTCGTTGGCTTACATGTTTAATTGGGTTTGATCAATTGTGATATTTAACCAATATTTTTGTCTTAACATTTGAACATGTCAACATATCGCTATATTAGGAGGTCGTAAGTGCAACGAAATGCATAGTTGAAATCGACATCATAATGCGTTTCTTATGTGCCTATTTTCAGGAAAATCGGAACTTGTCATGTTGACCATAATGAAGTTGAAAAGTTTGTTTTATCATAAGTAAAGAGTGATTGCGAGACAGTTTTTCTTGTTTTCTCGAAATATTGATTTTGCAGTTACGACCTTCTCATTCTAAGCCAGCGATATTATAATACCCATATAAATGCTCCGGCGTAGTCGTGAATTTACTTCTAACTAGATCTAGTGAGTAAACTTCAATATAGAAGGGTATTCGTTTGTTTCGTCAGCTGCACGATTTGTTAACTATTTTGATCATCCAATTTTTATGATTTTAAAATGAATTTTGTGTTTAAACTTAAAGTGATCCATTACGATTGCCATTACTGCAAATCTAACTTCTATAAGACCAATTATTTACTTCCGTTATGTTTATTATAAACAGAAAAGAGTTTATTGCAAAGCAGTATTGCCAATGAACATACAATACACGGTGTGACATGATATCTGTCACAATTACAGCTGAATACAACTGTCATAAGAAAAGGCTTGATCGCATATAACATTGCCATGAATCAATGGAAAGCTAACACTTCAAAGTATTATTCAGCAAATAACATTACCATATTGCTATTAGTACAACACGACAATCAACATTCTTGAAAATAAGTTTTTTTTATAAATTTCAAAAGGTTACTAAGCAATGAAAGAACATTACACAAAAAATACAGTCCTGCTGTTAGCCAAGTAAACACTCGGGTGAAACTTTTTTTAATATTCTCAAATGATCGTTTTGAATGCAGCTATTGCTTTTGGGTCTGTATTGTAGATTATATTCTTGAAATAGACCAATATAAAGGCTAAGGGGACTTAACATTAAAAAGGAGAAGCGCCCAGTAACCAAGATATTGAACAGCAGTAATTTTGTTTTGAAACTGTCTGCTGAAGCCAATATAAAACACATGCTTCATCATGCTAAAGTGAAATCTCACGTACATGTATTTGTTAATTCATCTTGATGTATGTGTAAATGCTTTTTATTCATTCGGGTAACTTTTAGCCGAAAATAGTTAAGATTATATTGCCTTTTATTGTTACTGCTTGCTCGACGTTTAGAAAATCATTTTGACATTTATCGAAAATAAATCTTGATTCCTATGTTACACAAATAACACAAGGTTATGTTGGATACTAAATCAAACGTTGAAATGTAAGCTTTCTATTGATGTATGACAATTAATGCCATATGAGATGAAAAAAATATCTCGTGGCATTCGGTTGTAATGGTAACAGATATTATGGGATATCCTGTACACGCAATGTAAACAATAGTGATTTAATATACTTGTATCTTTGTTTTATATTACAGTTGCCCTGGTGGCACAGAATGTGGTGAATGGTCTGCCCTTGCCGAAGGTCAATAACGCTGCAGGCAACCCACCTAATACAGTGGCAACAAAAGCGGCACCAAAACCAGCTGCTAAAAATGTATCGCCAACGGGAACCAAACAATCTGCTGGTGTGGCTAACACTAACGTGGGCGGGGCCAATGTAGCTCCACCAGCCAAACCACAACCACCACCAGCTGCAACAACAAATGTACAATCGCCGGCCGCGGGACCAAGTAAACCTGCCGCACCAGTTCAAGCAACAGTGGAGACTGCGCCACCTGCGCCACCAGCTGCAGTACCAGGAGGAGAAACAGCGCCGCCTGCCGAGGGAGTTGGTGAAGCCGTCGTTCCAGCTGCAGCAACAGGAGAGGCAGGAGAAGCACAGCCAGCTGGTGAAGCTGCAGAAGGCGCACCGCCAGCAGCAGGGGCACCAGCTGGAGCCGTACCAGCTACACCAAATGGAGAGGCCGCAGCACCTGCAGAGGGAGCAGGCGAAGCCGGTGTTGCCGTTCCACCAACAGGAGAGGCAGGAGAAGCAGCTCCGGTTGTAGCCGTACCAGCTGCACCTACTGGAGAGGCTGTCCCGCTTGCAGAGGGAGCAAGTGAAGCCGGTGTGGCCGTTCCGGCAACAGGAGAGGCAGGTGAGACAGCGCCAGCTGGAGCCGTGCCAGCTGCAGCACCAGGAAGGGAAGCAGCACCGCCTGCAGAGGGGGCTAGTGAAGCCGGTGTGCCAGTTGCAGGTACAGGAGAGGCAGGAGAATTACCGCCAGCTGGAGAATTACCACCACCAGGCGAAGCTGGAGAAGGACCACTACCTGCTGCAGGGACACCAAATGCTGAAGTCGCCGAAGGTGCTCCAGTTGGACCTCAAGGTGAAGGTGTGGCACCTGTTGAAGGCGGGGCTTATGGTGAAGGTGTGGCACCTGTTGAAGGCGGTGCTTATGGTGAAGGCGTGTCACCTGTTGAAGGCGGGGCTTATGTTGAAGGCGGGGCATCTGTAGAAGGCAGGGCTCAAGGTGAAGGCGCTTATGGTGAAGGTGGAGTACCCGGTGAAGGTGGTGCTTATGTAGAAGGTGGTGGGGCAGGCGGCGGTGAAGGTGGGGCTCGAGGGGAAGGCCGTGCTAATTATGAAGGTGGGGCTCGAGGGGAAGGCGGTGCTAATTATGAAGGCGGACCTCCGGGTGAAGGTGGTACTGGTGAAGGCGGGGCTGCTGGGGAAGGCGGGGCTGCTGGGGAAGGGGCTGCTGGTGAAGGCGGGGCTGCTGCGGAAGGAGCTTCAGAGAATGCCGCTGGTGAAAGTATTGAAGGGGGTAGTGTTTAAGTAAAAACAATAACAGCACATGCGTGAATACAAAATGTGACTATTTTGTCTATTCGCTTGTGATCATTCAAACAATGCCATCTAAAGATATATTTTTTGCATAAGGAAAAAAACTATGATAATACAAATAAACTATGAAAAGCGGATGGAGTCAATTGCATGTAATCGTCAGCGGCTTCGTGTGTCAAGATACTATGTCCGTACATGTAATAACAAATTCCCACAAACTAGTTATGCATGTGTGATACTAGTATAAGGAGTTCGTACAGGAACAGTAGAGACCGCGCCGCCTGTATACATACATAAACAAACATGTGTTTTCACAAACTGTTCGTGAACCGTTGCCCATTCACTGTGGAAAAGTGACGAGCGTTTATGCTTTGTGGCTGATGATATTATGATGGTAGAACTTGGTTAAATCATTTATAGTTTCAATACAATTACATGAAGGTTTCCCACAAAGAGGTCATGGGTTCGAATCCGGGTGAGGGTTCATGTACGCCTTTAAATAAATATACTATGTATAGACTTCTGTAGCTTTATTACATACTAGTAACTGGTAAAATGCTATTGGTATGTCAACCTGTCTGTGCGGCATATTACTAAACAACTACGAGAATATTAATTGTTTAGAATTACGTCGCATCCATTTTGTAAGAATGTCAAATATATAAAAAAACAAGAATTAGGAATAAAACCATGCTTAAAAATATACATTTGTACACACAGTTATGAAATTTGGATGTTGTCGTATAACATTTGCTGTATTAATATAGCAAGGAGTTTAGAAAACAGAATGCACATGGACATTAATGGCTCTGCGTATACCATTTTAACAAAATATCCATTGAGCTGAGTCTCAAATGTATCAAAGTTAGTGTTGGACGTTATTTATGTAATGAGGTGATTGCCTGTTTTAGCCAACAGGTGCACGATAAAACAAATATGGCTTTATAGGACTAATCTGTCGAAGAAAAAGAATGGCAGATTAGGCATATAAAGCCAAATTTGATTGTATGTATGTTATATCTATGATAATACATGTTTACATGTACATTTGTTACATATGAATATTGTTCTAAAATAAATGTTTGAAAATGTATGCTGTATTTAGTGCTTATTTGTGAAGCAAGATGCAAACAGTTTGTGCATCACGTTTATGTGAATATAAGTTGTAGAGATGAACTGGTTGGCGACCCAGAGGTAGTCTCGCGTGAATCGGTGCTTTACAAAGGGCACGTTAAAGAACCAATATGTCTCTTCAGAACGAGTTAGGGCAGCGCACCGTATACCTTGTATCACACTACTGTCTCTTCCACATGTTGTCCCTTCAGCAAAACACAGGACCCCATTGGAAATAAGTGCTTGCACTTTCATTGGTTATCCTTGACTGAAAGGTTTAGAAAAATAATTACACAAGTACAAATGTATTTCATAAGTACATACTGGCTCATGGATTTTATGAATATGCAATAAGTATGCAAATTAGCCAGGTCCAGCTATGTGAATAATCGAATCTTACATCCGTTCTCATTATATACCTGTTTTATTAATCTCGTCGACAAAAGCAACATGACAGTCGGCAAAGCCTCGTGCCAAATTAGTTTGTCCACTCGTTTAGTTAATAAACCTCGTATGTTATAAGCACTCGTGGAATGCCCTCTATTAAACAACTTCCTACAATCACGGTGAGAGCTGGCATAACGTGTTCCAAATTGCTAGAATATATAAATTATATTGAAGGCAAACACCAGCTACACTAGTAAACAGTCGTTTATAACAATTTCACTATGTTAATAAATGTTTCATGCCATTTACACATGTGATTTATCAAATATGCAGGTAGTTATCAATAATTGTACATTTGCACCGAGAAATAGCGTGCAGTCATACAACTAACATATTTTATATATCAGCCCAGGTGGTCCTAGAGTAGCAAGTTATGTATTTTGAACAATGTGTGGGGCGTGGATGCAACTGACTGGTTTATAACCATATTTAGTCGTTCAAAATTATATACGCGCCAAGCGGTTGACGGACTACATGTATATACACTCATATTCTGCATGATCATATGCCTCCATACTTGATGTCCGTTGCTTTAGCAAGGCGCTACGTAGCGCTTTCCACGGGAGGTAAGCAATGCCTTCTATATTTAATTGAACGGGAGGTAACTAAATGAAGGAGCTCGGTAGCGCTTCGTGTTAGGCAACGGATACCCGGATTACTATGTCTAATCTCAATCAAACACCGTATTCTCCTAGTAATATAGCCAGTGGTTAGTGCGCTTGCCGTCTAATATGGCGACCCGGGTTCAATTCCGGGCGGAGGCATACATTTTTGTATATATATGTCTATCATGTTTCAGTAGAAATAAAGCAAATAAATGCTATGCTCTGCAGTAATATAACCCGATGAATGTCCAACCGAGTGAGGAGTATCCAACAGAGGTAGTAATGCTACCAACGAATGGTTAAACATGGTGTTATATATCTTATTCGCAAACATAAAATCTAAATACTGAACATAGTAGCGCCTGTGAACACGACATTCAGAAAATAATTTTCAATTGTCACATTCACTCCTATCGTTCAGTGCGGATAGACGGTTCATAACGCATGGGTAGATGGACTTATACCGTTAATATTTTTAATTGTTTATTTTAGCCTACTCATTTACATAAATTAGTGATATGATGAATGTGTTGATTTTTAAACGGTCCATACTGGGTTATTTTTTACCCATATTTTTTTTACTAGCATTTTTGTATCCATTGCATATTGGTTTACTAATGCCTAAATTGTGATGATAGTACAGAACTTTTGAACATGTAATTTGCATGAAAAGGCTATATAAATATGGTATGATAAATAAAAAAAAAGTGGACCGTCCGCCCTCACTGATCGAACGATTGGACTCTGTGGTATTTGTTGACCATTCATCCAGTGCATAGCCAGACTCTTACATGCGGATAATTCGTAAATGAGCTCAGTGGAACAGACTACTGTTTTTAGGCATACATCAAATTACACGGGTTTCAGGTGTTGACTGGTCCGGGAAATAACTAATTGTTCAGGAACAAATAGCAAGCCTGGTACATCTTGCAAAATATGAATCTGGCTTTATTTCTCAAATGACCCTTTCATTTGTACATTAATAATACATGCCGAGGGCTCAGTGCAAAACTATGGTAACTACCTCAATTTATATAGGCATATACCACCGTTTTGCACTAAGCCCTCGATGTACAATGTAGGACCTATATATAGCCTTTCAAAATATCCGGAATTCCGGACGGTGTGGATAATAGACCAATCCGTTCTTTTCGTTTCAAGTCAATCTTTGGGTTAATTAATACAGGAAGTCGACCATTTATTTTTTCTAAGGAAATAATTCAGTTTTTTGCTTTACAGTAAGCTATTTGTTGCTTTATGTGTGGATTTATCCTTGCATATTTAAACTGGTTCAGTCTTTTATCAAGCTGTATTATTGCCAAATATATGTCGGACGTGAAATTGTTGCAGTTCAACATTTCGATTTTCTGTCTTGTTTTTGTTGCCAATTTTCGTTTCAGTCAGTGATTTGTAATGTTTAATGCGGTGCTTAAATATATATCAAATACTCTTGTGGCTTAGTGATAATCAAAAGATTTGCTTGTTGCTTGCTTCCTTGCTTCCCTTAGACTAGTACACCAGTCCGTTGCATCAACGGCCTGTCCTTCCCCGCATTTGGGCTGGGATTTTTACTTTTGGTTGTCAACCCCCGCCCTTCCACGGTCCTTCTGGGACAACTGATGGTAAAATCTGGTATTTATCCGGCCCCTCTGACCACTAAATATTGTCCCCAGGGTATTGGGTCAACATATCCCCGGCATTGTGTGGGAACTGGAAGGTAAAAAGTTAAACACTGCTGTTTCCTGGCGGGTCTTACTAAAAGCAGTCGAATGCCGTCGAAGGCCGTCGAATGCCGTCGAAGTAGAAAAAAATAGGTTTTGAGGCATATATGTGTTATATTAAGGTCTTATTTGTATGTATATACATATTTGTCACTTATAAAAATCGAAAAAATCCCAGAAATATGTAAAATGAGATATTTATATTCCAAAATCTAAAAACGACGAATCCACGGGAGATAACTTCGATTGGCTTAAACGAGAGTCGTATCTTGAGAAAAGCCGTCGAAGCGGGATTTAACCGTTTTAGCACAAATTAAACGATGTATCGTTGTCATATATGTCTAGATATATATTTTAGTAACTTATTAAAACCCAAATAAATAAAATTGCATGTAAAATGATGACTTTATTCACCAAAAACTATGCCACGCCGAATCCACGGGAGGGAACTTCGGTTGGCTTAAACAGTCGTCGTATCTTGAGAAAAGCCGTCGAAGCGGGATTTAACCGTTTTAGCACAAATTAAACGATGTATCGTTGTCATATATGTCTAGATATATATTTTAGTAACTTATTAAAACCCAAATAAATAAAATTGCATGTAAAATGATGACTTTATTCACTAAAAACTATGCCACGCCGAATCCACGGGAGGGAACTTCGGTTGGCTTAAACAGTCGTCGTATCTTGAGAAAAGCCGTCGAATCGGGATTTAACCATTTTAACACAAATTATACGATGTATCGTTGTCATATATGTCTAGATATATATTTTAGTAACTAATTAAAACCAAAATAAATAAAATTGCATGTAAAATAATGACTTTATTCACCAAAAACTATGCCACGCCGAATCCACGGGAGGGAACTTATGTTGGCTTAAACAGTCGTCGTATCTTGGGAAAAGCCGTCGAATCGGCATTTAACCGTTTTAACACAAATTAAACGATGTATCATTGTCATATATGCATAGGTATATGGTTTAGTAACTAATTTAAATCGAAAAAAATAAAATTGTATGTAAAATGATGACTTTATTCACCAAAAACTATGCCACGCCGAATCCACGGGAGGGAACTAAGGTTGTCTTAAACAAGAGTCGAATCTTGAGAAATGCATTTTTTAAACCAAGTTAATGATGTGTTATTGTGTTTGTAATCTAGATGTGTATAAATAATCCAAACAATATGTAACATGGCGACATTATAACACCTAAACTACGATATTCAAGTGTCAAAATTAGCAGGTCGTTGAATACTAACTTTACACGGTTTAAACATTTTGATTTCAGAATTATTACATGATGTGGTGATCTATGTTTTCTTGATACATATTTTTAACCAAAAATCCTGAAATGAGGTGAATGTGTCTAACAATGCTACCTAACTATTACGATGCCCCCGGGCAAGGAAAATCTATCACTTGTTTATTAAGGGGTGTATATTTAGATAAGAATTATCATTTTGCTGATTATTTGCATTATGTTCGTGTATGATATACGCTATGCATTAGAAATAAAGAATCACAGATAATAATTATTTGTCTGTGGATAAATGTATTACATTATTGGTTTTGCAGTTGAAATATATTATATCTCATTTCAGGTCGAGATCCATAGAACAAGGAGATATAATCGACTCATCTATTGTGTGATGTCATATGTATTCATAAAGTAAAAAAAAAATACTCTGTAGACCAAATATAGCTGTATTTACAAATGATGGTTTGTATGAATATGTGTAGTACTGCGTGTGAACAGTGTTTGGGATTGGCATTTAAGAAAATAATATATAACATATTTAGTGACTAGTCTGCTTAACAATGAGAATACACTAAATACGTAACCTCATTTTATATATTTAAGTATTAATGATGACCATACCAGCTTGCTAATTAAATGAAAAACTAATATAAATCCCGATTACACGGAGCACGCGGCTCGTATGAGATTCATTTAGAATGTTGTATTATTTCAGATACCGAGGTCAAACCAAAAGACCATAAATACTACCATGAAGAAAAGAATTGACGGAGACAGGACGTTACTAACCAACATATTAAAAGTGTAGTCTGTTCAATGTAGCTTGTAAATTTGATATTATATATATATTTATGTGAAACATATTGTATGTTCTAATAAAGTGATAAACGATAGTCGGCAGATTCGAGGTTTTATATTGTGTAATCCATGGATGCATCTATAACATACTAGTTAGAATCATCCTCATACATCAGTGGTTAGTCAAGTTCCCAGACTGTGTTCTCGGCGGAGAATGAATACGCTGAAATGGAGATGAAACTGAAACAAGCATATTCAAATGAAATAAGATTTCATCTTGGGATATTATATTATTACTACTAACACACATTCATACATATGATATTTATTTAAGTATGGTTCATTTATTTATTTTATTATCAATCGTCAAATTTTCTATACAAGAAACATAAAATAATTATAATAAAAACACATTTATAAACTATGGGACCAACACTTTGTTTCTTCTGTCAAATCCTGTGTAAAAAAATACCAAAGTGACCTGTATATTTCTCACCATCAAATAAATGACACTCTGTGTATAGAATTTTATTGCCCCGCGGTAATTAAAGCTGTCACTAGGACCTACTGCTGGGATTAGCATCCGGTTGATTAAAGATAGTGATCAATCGGAGATTACATAATTGTTACCACCATTTAGACCATGTCAAACAAATAAAGAGTGACATTTATACTGGATCAACAAAAGAAAGTGAAACTAATTATTTCTGAATTTTGACATTTTTCAGATGTATGTACATGTTTAGTTATAAAAATAATCAGTATTTTAAAACATTAAACGTTTTACAATTGGGTCGATGCATGTTAATGTTTAAAAAAATCCGTTCCCGGCAATGAAGATCTTTGCTTTTTTTTTCTTCATGTCTGGCTGACATTGGTATCTGCAAAGACGTTCAAACACACACCTTTGGTATCTGAAAAGATATAAATGAAACACAATAAATGTTTTATATATATATATATATATAAGTAAACCTTTCAGATTCATAAACATCAATATATATTATCTTTCACACCTATTTATAAACAAACAGATAAAATCACTATATGAAATCGCATAGAAAAAGTGTTGTTAATATTTAGACGGTTTTCGACTTTTCTAATTCAATCTTATAACATATATGATGTTATTGTAATAATATCGGAATCTCAAGGGTAAATTTGAAACCTTAGACGAAATTTTACCATATTATAGGCAAAGTACCCATGATTTAAGAAACAAAACACGAGGCTCATGATTTGGCTCTTTTGCATTCGACATGTCATAGTTTTTGATGAATAAAATCATCATTTTACATACAATTTCTTTTGGTTTTAATTAGTTGCTAAACATATACCTAGACATGTATGACAACGATACATCGTTTAATTTGTGTTAAAAACGGTTAAATCCCGATTCGACGGCTGTTCTCAAGATACGACGACTGTTTAAGCCAACATAAGTTCCCTCCCGTGGATTCGGCGTGGCATAGTTTTTGGTGAATAAAGTCATCATTTTACATGCAATTTTATTTATTTTGGTTTTAATTAGTTACTAAAATATATATCTAGACATATATGACAACGATACTTCGTTAAATTTGTGTTAAAACGGTTGAATCCCGATTCGACGGCATTTCCCAAGATACGACGATCGGTTAAGCCAACATAAGTTCCCTCCCGTGGATTCGGCGTGGCATAGTTTTTGGTGAATAAAGTCATCAGTTTAAATACAATTTTATTTATTTGGGTTTTAATTCGTTACTAAAACATATGTCTAGGCATATATAACAACGATACATCGTTTTATTTGTGTTAAAATGGTTAAATCCCGATTCGACGGCTTTTCTCAAGATACGACTGTTGTTTAAGCCAACCGAAGTTCTCTCCCGTGGATTCGGCGTGGCATGGTTTTTGGTTAATTAAGTCATCATTTTACACAATGTTTGATATATTTTGGTTTTAATTAGTTAATAAAATATATATCTAGACTTATATGACAATATTATATCGTTTAATTTGTGTTAAAATGGTTAAGTCCCGCTTCGACGGCTTTTCTCAAGATACGACTCTCGTTTAAGCCAACCGAAGTTCTCTCCCGTGAATTGGTCGTCATACAGATTTTGTGGTATAAAGTCATCATTTTACATATATTTAAGGTATTTTGGTTTTAATTAGTTACACATATGTACATATACATATAAATGACCCAAAACATAACCTTTACATGCCTCAAAACCTTTTTTTCCTACTTCGACGGCATTCGACGGCATTAGACGGCATTCGACTGCTTTTAGTAGCTCCGGTTTCCTGGCTATCCACCACCCCTCTAATTCCTAGGGCCCGTAGGGGTCGGGCCGTGGATGCAACTGACTGGTGCATAGGTCCCAGCTCTTTGACAGGGATCATTCCATTTCATCGTCAAAGCTGTTCGTTCTTTGAAACCTTACAAGTGGACGACTGGACTCATAAATGTTCCTGCTGTTTTGAAAGAAACAGTATACCCCCTTTCTGCTACCCTAGGCTACCGACCCTATCTATTTGGCCCCTACCCTTGTGTTGTTTTTTTTAATTTTGAGAAAAAATCTTGGAATTTGACCTATTCTATTTGGGCATTTTAGTTATTTCTTTATCAAGAAAGGGCCTTAGGGGTCTGTGAGTATTGTAAACATAAAAGTGAATGATTTAAAGGTCACCTGAGTATTTTTTCTAAATAATTTTATTCCCTACCTACCAACCATATTTTTTTCAGAGCCGATAATGGAAACAAGCATTTTTTTTTGGGCCACAATTGAATTCCTTCGATTGTTTCTGACCAAGTATATATGGGATATTTCACTGTTTTTTTTTCATAAAAAGTCAATATTACAACTAGTACTACTCATTAAGATTTCAGTCTGCTTTTAGTCAGAGACTTTATGACTAATTGTCATCATTCAACACAATCATAAAGAAATTGTATTCTACATTGACAGGCACTAACAGGCCATAATGGCCTCCGGGGAGAAGATAACCCTGACGGATGCATTACAGAATGTTGATGTCCTCGATGAGCTACCCTTACCTGATCAACAACCATGTATCGAGGCATTATCTCTATCTATCCATTATCAGACCAACTTTGATACAAACTTTGAAGACCGGGCAGCATATGTAACTGGTGTAGCCAGATATATAGAAGAAGCTACAGTACATGCTGATTTGGTAAGTTTCTGTTTTTACTTAGTTTCTTATGAGTTTTTAGTTTGAAAGGGCTTCACTGAATCTAATTTATAAGTTAAGTATTCCTTGACACCTGAAATTTAAAAAACCCAGCACATTTTGACTCTCAAAATTCTGACAGTAGGCTTACTTTAGAGCTCGAGATATGATATGTGAATGCTAAATGTTGTACAAAAAAGTCATTTATAACATTTACCAAAAACTCCTTTAAAGATGAGTTCAGGGAAAGAACAACTCATTTACCTAAAAGGTATCGGGAAATTTTCATATATTGAACATCTACATTTCAGAACAAGCTGTTAGAGGAAGGTCAGGAATATGCTGTGATGATGTATACATGGAGATGTTGCTCTAGAGCATTACCTCAGGTATGTGTAGTGCGTTCATTTTTAGCAAGGCTTTTCAAAGAAAAAAAGACCAGTAAGTGTTGTGACAGGATTGTGTATTTGGCTTAAGTCTATTGTAGTGTTACTTTTTGCATTTGACTTTGATAGTCATAGTGGGGCACCATGGCCATTCGTTCTTGTCCGGGACCCTTTCTTATTAGCCAATGACATCAGGCTACAAGGGAAATGTGTTATGTAGTAAGAACTTAGTAGATTAAAAAATATGTTATCTCACAATAAGAAAGTATTGATATGATCAGGAAGTGTTATATAACTTGTATAACTATCTATGTGTGAATCATGCACTCCACATAACTCACATCTTCGGTGTCTGCTTCAAAATTATATGGCAATTTATAGATGTAGTGAAATCTTTATTTTAAAATGAAGTATTTGCACAGTCATTGAATAAAGATAAAGTCCCCACTACTTTGCATTAACATGATGATGATATTCTATGGACATTGGTTCAATCATGAATTTGTTGAAAAAATAAAATATACAATATATATTAGGGTAATTTTAATTGGGCATGGCTCAGTGATATGCCTGGACTTGCTGAGTGTTCCAAGACGTCTGCCTTTCTTTAATTTCGCTATACAAAATGTCAATCTTTAAGAATCTTTGATTTTCCAAATGGTTAACTTTCACCCATGTGTGTATATTGTAAATACTTGGTATATATTTTCAGATTAAAAGCAATGAACAAGAGAACAGGGTGGAGATTTATCATAAAATTGTTGAAGTTTTAGATCCTCAAGTTTCCAAACTCAGGAACTTTATGTACTTTCAAGTGAGTATGGTCCAGTGATTGTAGTATTGTTCTTCAATCCATAGTGTTCTAACTATAACTTATATTTGCTCCAAAAACGATCTGAGCTACCAAGTATATTTCTGCTTAAATATTGCCCCATGTCTTTGAGATATGATCCCATATAAGATCGGACTGAAATTGTTATTGCTGCTTACTCTGCAATGTTTTAAAAAAGAACTTAACTAGCCTCATCAGTTCCAAACCACTGAAACCTGGTCTAAGTTTACCTTCCTAGAAATAGTCATTAAACAATCAATGAAACTATGCTGACTTTATATGTACATTGATAAATGCCAGTCTATCTTTCCTGTGAGTGAAATGTTACCATGCTGTAGTTTCTATTACAAATAAAGAGAAACAAATTTCGGCAATTCTGCAGCAATTCAGACTGTTTTTTTCTAGTACATGCGTTATAAACTAGTACAAATGTTGATTTACATGCTTGTTATACCATTTCTATATGTTATACCATTTCTATAGAGAAGAGCCATTGAACGATTTTGTGGAGAAGTGAAGCGACTCTGTCACAAGGAGAAGAAAAATGATTTTGTATCTGAAGCTTATCTCCTTACATTGGGAAAATTTGTTAATATGTTTGCTGAGCTGGATGAACTTAAAAACATGAAATCCAGTGTAAAAAATGACTACTCAGCATATCGAAGGTAATGTTACTGTTGTTAAAGCATGGTAACAACATTGCTAGTGTAATATGCTTCATAATGTCTTTGTTTTCAAACATGCCATTCTATTTGTTTCAAAATATTACCTTTTGTCTTTGTTTGGTGAATATTAGATTAGGTTAGGAACTATAGATCTACAAAATGCTACGAAGCGTGACTAGTAAAGACTTTATATTCTATCTTTAAAGGGGTCAATACTGAGAGGTCATTGTAGATCTATACTGTTCTTGTCCGAATCAGTAAAAGGATTTGTTTGACTAAATATGCTAAATATAATTGCTGTATAAGTTGCATATTCAAAACAATAACAACTGCAGCATCCAGGGCCCAGACAAGTGCTAATTTCCCAGGAGTGCTCACCAAGTGAATGTTGCTTTTGAAAACAAAGACATCATGAATCTTGTATGTTTCTCATACAAATAATTTATTGTAACATAGTCATGCATGTATATTGATGATATGTTTTCCTCAGATAAAACTCATAGAGGCAATTGAAGGACAGTTCAGACTATTATCTCATAAACATAAGAAATCCGACTTCCGATCATCCTCACAGCGTTTGATTTTGGGGAAATTGTTGAATATGGCGAATGAATTAAATGAGATGCTGACACGTAAATCGTCAATAAAAAATGACTACTCTGCTTACAGGAGGTAGACAAGATACCCATGTATAACGAGCACCGACGTTCCTTGCATATTTCATATATTATGTCTATTACACATATCCACAATGCACTTGTTTCCAGAAATCCAGGAAGTTGTTTCAGTTTATCCTATGTATATGGAGCAGCAGTAAAAAGTATCGGACATCGCTCCTTTTCCAATTACAACCTTTGTTTCCCAATTCAATGCTTTTTTTGCCAAAATTGTGAAGAAGCCCTAGCTGGTTAGATTTGTTAAAACGTAAAGCGCGATTTTTCTTCAAATTGTAAAATTCAACCGTAGTTTTGCTTTTGAATTGTGAAAGAGGAAGCACAATATTGACTTTAATAAATTTGTGAAAAGCAATTTACAACTAATATTTTCATTTATTTTGTAAAGAAAATCACTAAAGGCTTGATATATTTCATTATTGAATGCCTAAGCTTCTCTTGTTTTGTCAATTTCAAATAGTAACATTTGTGAAAGTGGCATTTATGTGGTTTGTGAAAGTGGCATTTTGGAATTCTGAAGCACCCTCCTTCAAACTGTGAAGTAGCTTTATTTCGGCCTCTGTTAAATAGTGAAAAAAAGCCCTGCAATTGCAGCCAGTTTCTTGTGTCCTATTATGGATATTGAGCAGCTTTAAAAGTAACTGAAATCCTCCCATCCAAATTGCAACCTATGTGTTTGATGACTAAGCCAATGTCCAGTTTCTTCTAATACTGTGCACTTATTTATTCAAAACTTTTCCCTTCATGTTTCATGTGTTCTCCGTATTATACAGGCTGAGATCAACACATACTATCAAGCCTATACTTTCTGTACCCAGTACAATTATGTGCACTCTATTACCCAATAGCTGATTTCCCTAATCCAATAAGAGACTGCGACTGAGCGTCACCTATTAAACATTAATAAACCATTTGTACACATAATTGGAAAATAATTGCAAGTAATTGACTTATTAAGCGTTGATAACATTAGAACACCACTATGTGAAACAGCATTTACTTGTTTGTTTGTAGTATCCATAATTAAGATATTGTAACGTTTCATCAATGATATTTGAATCATTTTGTGGAAGACATGATCATCCAATTTCTCTGCTCTAGGTGACTTGCATTTCAACGTTATTGTCAGTTTCTTAACTGTATTAATGTTCTTGTGTTTTAGCAATGTCATTTGTCTTTGCATTATGAAAGGTCTCAAGTAATATCTTCTAACTTTACCCCCAAAAGAACCAGACAGAACAGGTTTGGAAGATATTATTTTACATCTTTCATAATAGAGTGTTGCTTAAAAAAAGAGGGTCACTTCTCAAGAGGTTGTTACTCAAAATGATGCTCTTTGAAGTGGTTGTTGCTCATTAACATTGCTTGATTGTATTTTAGAGCTGCTCAATTTCTGAAAGTGATGGCGGATCCAGCTACTCTGGAGGAATCACAGAATCTGTCAATGTTCCTGGCAACACAGAACAAGATCCGTGACACGTTGAAGACCACCCTACTGGGGATACCGGGATACGAGGACTTACTCGCTGACATCATTAATATCTGTGTACACATGTATGAACATAAGATGTACCTGGAACCTAGTGAGAAATATATGCTGGTCAAGGTACGGGATATCTTTATATAGAATCGTCTCTGAATTGACTTCCATTCTGATATTCTCATATTGTTGTTGACATACTTTTGGAAAAATGGACAACACTTCTCAAGTTAAAAAGATACTTTCAAACTAAATTTCTCCAGTTTAATGATATTTTCTATCATTATATGTTATGTGCAAAATTAGAGAAACTTATGAGATGTCTAATAGAAAACAATTAATACTGTCATCATTGTCATGTATCAGTCAGAAACCTTAGTGATTGTTCCTTAGAATATCATTGCACTGCAAGTGGCATGCATATAGCATTGGTGCTGTTCGTTTGTCTTTTTCACCATTTTCACAACATGCACTGCTTGATGAAACATTTTATCAAAGTTATAGTTGAGAAAATTTGTAATGCTGTGCTACTTCAGATACACAAAATGTTTATTACCTACTGAAACATCTCAGAATAGAAACAATGATGCTACAATAATATACTGGACTACATTGTACTTATAAATTTGTATAGGTGATGGCATTTGGAATATTCATGATGGACAATGCAGAGAACAGTGTTTATAAAATGGATCAAAAAAAGAAAATCAGTATCTCAAAAATTGATAAAATACTGAAGGTAAGTTTGTTTACAGTACTCGTATATGTGGAGAGAAAGGAAGTCCTCAGGGAAGTAACTGCATATAAGCTGCTTTGTTCTTCCAGAGTCACTGATTGCTTCAGGTGACTAGTAAAACACCCCTGTTTCAATATGAGGTTCACACTTCGGGTGTGTTGCTTAAGCAAAGTGCTGCCTAGCGCACTCACTCAGTTACCTCATGTTCAATTAAATACAGAAGACATGGATTACCTCCTGTGGAATGCGATAAGAAGCACTCACCTATGTAAATGTTCTCTTGATGTATGAAAATAAAATTTACTTATGAATAATACATAATCACACTTTACATGTAACAATATAATATTTTTTTTTACTCTATTATAGACCTTGGAGATAGTTCCTCTATATGGAGATATGCAGGTGCCCCCATTCCAATACATCAAGAATAGTACAAATTATGACTCATCTAAATGGCCAAACTGTGAATCTAGTCAAGTCAGCCCACAGTCTAACATACTGGCCAATCTAGAACCTATCCGTGAGGATCATATGTCATACATCAGTCAGCTGTCTCGACATAGTAACGAGGTAAGTTACCGTCTGTATTCTGCGTATTACATGTAACATACTGGCCAATCTAGAACCTATACGTGAGGATCATATGTCATACATCAGTCAGCTGTCTCGACATAGTAATGAGGTAAGTTACCGTCTGTATTCTGCGTATTACATGTAACATACTGGCCAATCTAGAACCTATACGTGAGGATCATATGTCATACATCAGTCAGCTGTCTCGACATAGTAATGAGGTAAGTTACTGTCTGTATTCTGCGTATTACATGTAACATACTGGCCAATCTAGAACCTATACGTGAGGAAGGATCATATGTCATACATCAGTCAGCTGTCTCGACATAGTAATGAGGTAAGTTACTGTCTGTATTCTGCGTATTACATGTAACATACTGGCCAATCTAGAACCTATACGTGAGGATCATATGTCATACATCAGTCAGCTGTCTCGACATAGTAATGAGGTAAGTTACCGTCTGTATTCTGCGTATTACATGTAACATACTGGCCAATCTAGAACCTATACGTGAGGATCATATGTCATACATCAGTCAGCTGTCTCGACATAGTAATGAGGTAAGTTACTGTCTGTATTCTGCGTATTACATGTAACATACTGGCCAATCTAGAACCTATACGTGAGGATCATATGTCATACATCAGTCAGCTGTCTCGACATAGTAATGAGGTAAGTTACTGTCTGTATTCTGCGTATTACATGTAACATACTGGCCAATCTAGAACCTATACGTGAGGAAGGATCATATGTCATACATCAGTCAGCTGTCTCGACATAGTAATGAGGTAAGTTACTGTCTGTATTCTGCGTATTACATGTAACATACTGGCCAATCTAGAACCTATACGTGAGGATCATATGTCATACATCAGTCAGCTGTCTCGACATAGTAATGAGGTAAGTTACTGTCTGTATTCTGCGTATTACATGTAACATACTGGCCAATCTAGAACCTATACGTGAGGAAGGATCATATGTCATACATCAGTCAACTGTCTCGACATAGTAATGAGGTAAGTTACTGTCTGTATTCCGTATACTAGTATTACTTTTGTAATGAGTAAGTGTAAGCTTGATAGATGTATTGAAACAAAGGCGAGTGATTTTCGTCTTCATGTTGGCATATTCTGGATCATATTGTCAAATCTGTGTTATACATCAACATGGTCACTGTTAAAAACCTGTCTGCAAAGTCAACGGATTTATTCTCCTATCTGGCTAGTTTCACTGATATGTTAGCTATCAAGAGAGATTCAGTTTTGCTGTTCCCATGTGTGGTCTTTACAGACTAGTTGGACTGCAGCTGAATAATTGCCCCATCTTAAAGTCTTTGAAAGCTTATTTAATATCTGTATATCCTAGTATAGTGTTAAACATGACTTGTATTTGCAGCATGTAATTGTCAAACATATGGCATCTGATGAGGTAATTGCTTGCAAACATACACAGACTGACCTGTCCTGACTTGACCTGACCTGGCCTCTATCTCCCGAAACATCTCTAGTAGAAAGCTCATCTCAAATTGAGATTTTGTGATAATCATTTTAGACTAATCATAAGTTAAAACTCTTAAAGTGTATATAGCCATATTCTAACAGTCAATCAATGTCAAAATAATTACTTGCATCGTTTTAAGTATGATACTAGACTACATTAATTGCAAATTAAAACTTTAGATGGGTTCCATGTACTTTAATTCAATCGTCGAAAAATGGACGATTCAAATAGTTTCATAGGATGTTCTAGTACACTTTCGTATAAAAACGGACAATTTGCATGTCTAATAAATCACAGAGAGAGTTTCTGTTAAAACTGAAGCGAAAAATGATCTAATGGATATGAAATCATAATTGTTTTTCAGTTTTTGAAACTTTTAAAAAAATTATCTTCTGATATAGCTCTATACACTTTAATGTTTTGCTATGATAAATTCAAAGTAATGGTTTCTGTTGTGTGATGCCAATTTTTAATCCAGTTTCCCATAAAAATTAACTTAAAAGACACATTCCGATATTGAGATGAGATTTAACTTAGATTGAGATGTTTAGGGAGATTGGGACCTGACCTGACATGACCAGTTTTATACACATAGGATCACTTTGTGGGTTGATCATGCACCATGTTTAGTTAATTTATTGCAAACCTAAGTTATCGCAAACTTGTTGCAAGTTCTGAAAGTAAATACAAACTTGAAACACATATTTGGTCACATGCACTTTGCGTTAATGACTTAGCTAAAAGTATATTGTTTTAATACATCATGTACTTGATACATTTAAACCTTAGATAATTGCCATTAAACCATTTCAAACTGATATTATAATAGATTAAAAAGTAACATTTGACTTGAAATCAGTGCTCGACACTAGCACTGGTCCGCTGGCCCAGGGCCAGTAAAAATCAAGAAAGACCAGTGAAAATCTTGAAGGACCAGTAGATATTTAGTTCACAAATTTTACAATTCTTTCTATTGGACCTGTGACTAAAACAGTTAGTGTCTAGCCCTGTGAACTACTTGTGTATGAAGATGTATGGTATCAAATTTTGGAATAACTAGTATAAATGATCACAGATTCTACAATCTATCATTTCCATGAACATTTTGCACCACACTTTACTGGGAATCATTGGAAAATAATGCCTAGTTTTTGTTTGTGTTTAATTTTATTTTCTATAATTGAAGAAAGCAATTTTAAAGCATGCATATATGTACATAGCAATGGTCATATAGATATACAAACATAGAATTCATCTCTTGAAAGTAATGTTGCCTTACTGGTATGATGTGAAAATATAAGAAAAATAGATTTCCTTAAAACAATACCTCTTTCAACAGCTTTTGTGTTACGTAAAAGTTCAGGCTATGCTATAGATATGTAAACTTAACTAAGTACATTGTAAGCTATTTTTGTAGTGATGCAAAAAATATTGTATTTATGTGACGTGTACTTTCAGGCAATCACCACAACAAGAGAGACGCCTCGTACGGACGCTGAAAATAAAGATTTGTATGAACTAGCATTGAGAGGTTTACAGTTACTGTCAGCATGGACCCAGCAAGTCATGGAACTTGTAAGTTTCTAAGATACATCCTTACCTATTGTACCTCCGTGTCTGTTTATTGGTATGAATGAATGCTTATAAATTATCTATGAATACAACTGACATACAGTACTCACTGAAATAGATTTGAAACCTACGTATATGTGACAAAAATTGATACAATATTATACCTCTTTTGAAACATACTTGGCATAGACAATGATGTTTGTATCAGCAGCTGGTGCAAGGGAGAGAACTCATATACATTCTGATAAGATTGAGGATGGCTGATCAGTATTTGCAAATGATATACCATTGGCTAACATCTCCTTAGTAATAAACAGTTTCCAATTTAATGCTAGAAGAGTGATTGGTATTTCTTTAGCCTATTAACTAGACACATTCAGAGTGGTTTGAATGGTAAAAGTAAGCATATAACGTTCACAATCAATATAGATGAACAAACTGTCCAACTTGCCTTCGAACCTATTACAAGGCTTCTACTGTGATAGGCAAAACTATTTAAGGCATTGATACACTTGTCAGAATGACATTGACTGTCCACTCAATGCTGAGTGTATGCTGTATAATGCTGTTTGTACAATGAATATTTCAGTATTCATGGAAGTTGTTGAACCCGACAGATCCACATCAGAACAAAGATTGTCCACCAGAGTCGGAGGAATATGAAAGAGTAAGTCCCTAGATCAAAGTTGTTTTGAATAGTAGCCAGGATACACTTTCTGTTAACGACTTCAAAATTGAGTATGTTTGGGCAGGAACCAAATTTTGTGTGTAAATAAAAAAGTTACACTGTGAAGTGCAATGTATCATTGTGAAGATTTATAATAATATAATTGCTATAAAGCAATGTGTAGTAGTAGTCTCAAGGTTGTGGATCTGGCCCTTGATTTCAAGATTGTATGTTTCAGCCCCTGATTTAAACATTAACACTTGTTTGAAACCTCAGAAAGAATTCATTTAAAATGATAAGTAAACGCTGTAAATTATGTTTGGTAGCCAAACTGGCTTTTTACAAAGTGTCTCAATCTTAGTTAAATATCAACTTAAATAGTGCTATGACTGTGTCTTTGAGTTAAGTTCCAAGCAAGCTTCGGTTCAAACTTTGCATTACAATGTCTATAATTATTATTTCAGTCGACACGTTACAACTACAGTAGCGACGAGAAGTTTGCTATTATAGAAGTGATTGCTATGATTAAAGGTTTACAGTTACTTATGTTACGTATGGAGTCTGTATTCATGGACGCTATACGACGACATATCTACGCTGAACTACAAGATTTCGTACAACTTGTTCTCCGAGATCCTGTCAGGAAAGCTATTAAAAAGAGAAATGATGTCATCAAAGTGTAAGTGTTTTAATAAATTACATTTATTTTGTGTGCTGCAGTATATGTTTTAAAAAGTGTGACAGACTTTGGATTTTTCCACATGCCTCTTGGTATTAGTAGTTTGTATAGCTTGCCCACATTGACATGAGCTCGACCTATTGATTATCATAATTTAACGGTCGATATATTGCCAACGTTTACAACACTGATTGTATGTTTTCATAATCGGGGAGTATCACGAAAACGCTCTAGATGTAATACAAACACAAATCTTAAATACCGATATAGAACGATTTGCTAGCGGACATTGATATATTCAAAGCAAGAACCTTGTAATATATTCTTGCATAAAGGTCAGGCTCAGATCAAAATAGCCAAGCTATAACTACCTACTGAACTAGTCAGGAACCTGTCTTAAGTTTCCACAGCCACTAACCTCTTTCCCTCTGTATTTCTGGGGTAGGATCTTGACATTTATTTAATGACAAACATACAATGTCTAAGGTACATATGCTGAAAGGTTTAATATTACTCAAATAAAGCTCCTTAGTTGAACGCCTAAATAGTTTTACTTAAGTTCAAAATTTGTGTTGCACATATTACCTGCAAGTAGGAAAATGATCCATACTTGCATCGTGATTATGGTAGCTCTCTGCACAATGCATAAAAACTGTGTACAAAATCAATAATATTGGTTGTCTTGTTTAACTGAGACACTTAAGTAAATTTCTATGTTTTAAATAAAATATAAGTTTTCTACTTAGATGCTTTATAAATATCTGCCCTGTTCTATGTATTGTAGTATTGTGATGGCTGTCAGGAATACATGTGTAGATTGGTTACGTGGTGTAGAACCACACGAGGATCCATCTAATTAAGCCTGTTCTATATATTGTAGTATGGTTATGGCTGTCAGGAATACATGTGTAGATTGGTTACGTGGAGTAGAACCACACGAGGATCCATCTAATTAAGCCTGTTCTATGTATTGTAGTATTGTTATGGCTGTCAGGAATACATGTGTAGACTGGTTACGTGGAGTAGAACCACACGAGGATCCATCTAATTAAGCCTGTTCTATGTATTGTAGTATTGTTATGGCTGTCAGGAATACATGTGTTGACTGGTTCCGTGGAGTAGAACCACACGAGGATCCATCTAATTAAGCCTGTTCTATATATTGTAGTATTGTGATGGCTGTCAGGAATACATGTGTAGACTGGTTACGTGGAGTAGAACCACACGAGGATCCATCTAATTAAGCCTGTTCTATATATTGTAGTATTGTAATGGCTGTCAGGAATACATGTGTTGATTGGTTAGGTGGTGTAGAACCACACGAGGATCCATCTAATTAAGCCTGTTCTATATATTATAGTATTGTTATGGCTGTCAGTAATACATGTGTAGACTGGTTACGTGGAGTAGAACCACATGAGGATCCATCTAATTAAGCCTGTTCTATATATTGTAGTATTGTGATGGCTGTCAGGAATACATGTGTTGATTGGTTACGTGGTGTAGAACCACACGAGGATCCATCTAATTAAGCCTGTTCTATATATTGTAGTATTGTTATGGCTGTCAGGAATACATGTGTAGACTGGTTACGTGGAGTAGAACCTCATGAGGATCCATCTAATTAAGCCTGTTCTATATATTGTAGTATTGTTATGGCTGTCAGGAATACATGTGTAGACTGGTTACGTGGAGTAGAACCACATGAGGATCCATCTAATTAAGCCTGTTCTATATATTGTAGTATTGTGATGGCTGTCAGGAATACATGTGTTGATTGGTTACGTGGTGTAGAACCACACGAGGATCCATCTAATTAAGCCTGTTCTATATATTATAGTATTGTTATGGCTGTCAGGAATACATGTGTAGACTGGTTACGTGGAGTAGAACCTCATGAGGATCCAGCCATGAAAGGAAAGAAAGACCCTGATGAAGGATTTGCTATAAAAGTGCCACGTAGAAATGTTGGACCATCAACTACACAGGTATGTTTAGATGGAATAATCAATGTAGGTCATTACTGTGATGCCTTTCTGCCACTTTACATGGAGTTGCTGAACAAATGGAGTTTGCGTCAGAAAATAAAAGTTATTTGATGGAAACATACTGACCTTTTTAACGTGTGGTACTGGCACCCTAAGCACTTTTGCTTCGATTGGACCCCTGTACTTTAGTATGATGATATTGTCAAAAACAAACATCTGTATGTCAACTGTAATTATACATGTATGTGATGTTCACAGTATACAAACAATACATATACGGTATAGCATGGCTATTTTGACCTGACCCTGACCTTTATCCAAGAATACATTACAAGGTTCTTGCTTCGAATATAATTATTAATTTCCGCGAGCAAATCGTGCGATATCGGTATTTAAAATTTGTGTTTGTATTACATCTCGAGCGTCTTCGTGATACTCCCCGATTATGAAAACATACATTCCGTGTTGTAAACGTAGGCAATATATTGACTGTTAAATTATGCTAATCAAAAGTTCAGGCTCGTGTCAAATTGGCAAAGCTATAATACTTCTTGTATACTAATGCCATATGTTTCAGCTCTACATGGTACGAACCATGTTGGAATCTCTGATAGCTGAAAAGAATACCGGAGGAAAGAAAACACTGAGAAAGGATATAGACTATCAGCATTTTCTTGCCATAGATAATTTTCACAAAAACTCGTATTTCTGGTCCTATGTGCTGAACTTTAATGGTAAATGTTCACCGTGCATGCTGTATGCTGGTTGTTGTTTGGAGATGTTGTATAGTTATTGTTTGCATGCCTCTAATCTCTAGCTTTCAGCTGATATCTCTTCACCCACTTCTTCCCCTGGTGGTATATTTCCCCCTCGTTGGGCAGACTAGTTTCCTACCATTGTTGCCAAGAAAATGTTTTCATTTTTTGTTACTCTAATTATACATACAGAGTCATAAAACTTCACAAAGTAAAATTCAGCTAGCTTAGGAAACGTACCATTAAGCTTTTTCAAGTGTCTTTGGAATATTAGTTTGTAACTGATTAAACAAATTTCTTTGTGTGTTTTTATGTTTTAAAATACCGAATTTACTGTGACTTTTAAATGCTTTAAGAAATGGTCTGCGTTTCTGTATTTTCCAGTAATGAATCCTGCGTCTAATTAAGAAGTAAACTTACTATGTGTCAGATAAAGATTTATGACTCTCTGTATATCTATACCTGAGTTAACGTTTTCACTCTCTCTGTATGTTTCAGTTTGTTTAGTTGCATGAACATTTTCAGTTGTAGCTTTAGATATTGTTCTAGCAGTATGTTTGGAGGGTAATACCTTATGTCCGTTGTCTAAGAAAAGCACTATATAGAGATTTCCACAGGAGGAAACCTGTGCCTTCTATATTTAATTGAACAGGAGGTAACTGAATGAAGGGCTTAGGTGCTCTGCAGTGCTTTGCTTAGGCAATGGACACCTGTATTTTGTGAATTTTAGATTTAACTATATTATGCAGGTACATTTCTGTTACATAAAGCTCTTTCATTGGAACTTACCTTCCATACAGTCTGCACAGTCTTTAAATCATAGGTGGATATAAAGATATGAATTGCTAGAGCAATATTAGCAATATTATAATTTCCTTCTTTTACTACTATTGTTCAGTATTCCAACATCAGGGAAAATTTCACTTTCTTTAGATGTATGGGAACTCTGGAAGTCATTTATGTCTGTGATTATATTGCTAAAATGGTGGTTTATGTTACTTAATACCCGATTATCAGTAATTTAAATCTTGTTGAACACATTTGTTCCTGTTCAGTTCTGATAGTTTTGCTTCTAAATTAAACTAGAATCTACTTGAAAACAAAACCAAAAACTTGACTTCAACATGTTGTAGCTATACAGTCACAGACTATTACAACAGTGATCATTTCTAGCTGTGCACATACCTTGTTATTTACAAATCTAGCTTCTTATGTTCACCTTTTTCAACTTAATAGATTTTATTGTGCTAGATTAAATGTATGCTCTGTACAAAGCATGAAATCTTCACTGGTCTTAGTTATAAATACATAGTGTTCATTAACTGCATTCAAAATGTTTGAGTACAAGTTGTTAAAATACATATCAAGCCACCTCAAAATTTATAAGTTGATAGTCCTTTTCAAAGTTTTGGCACTTGATTTAATCTGAATAAAACAGCCAATTCAATATTGAGATATTTTGAATAAAAATAGTGGAACTATTATTGAGGGTTACTGTTGTAGAACTAAACTTTGCGGGGTACTGGACCAACTAGAATTCAAACATTGAGAAGAGTGCTATTGAACACTGTGTATAGTTAAATCTTTTTCCTGTGATTCTGTTCTACCCCTCCCCCTGCATGTTGTAGGATAGACTTGTTTTAGTATTCCATTTTGTTTGCATGGGTATTTACAGTTGTATATGGTACGTACGATGCTTGAGTCACTTATTGGCGATAAAAATGCCGGCGGCAAGAAGACGCTGAGAAAAGAGCTTGATTTGAAAGATTTTACATCTCTCGACAATTTTCACAAACATACATATTACTGGAGTTATCTGTTGAATCTGAATGGTAATATAAGATACTGATAGATTATGATATTCTGCAAATTGTACCATTATAGGATTAAACAAACTTTTCTTGACATTCACTGATGTCTAAACACACGGAAATCTTAAACTTACGGTCAAATTTAAATTCTTTATAATACTGTTACAACTGTAAAATGTGGAAATTCGAGCTGTAATACTAATCAAAATTCAGTTAATGATGTCTTACAAACAATAGCTGTCACCAATGTACAGTTGTTAAATAATTATACTGAATTTAAATTTGAACGTAAGTTTACAATTTCCTTAAGTACGTTGATAAAACGATGCCCCGATCTTCAGGAATACATTGAATAAAGCCCCGAAGTCGAGCATAATTTGTCCTTGAACATGCAAATTTGAAGAAAAATACTTATGACATAGTGACACAAGTTTTTAGTTACATGTATGTTTGCAGTATGATATGCACAACTGTGTTATAAATTTTCATGTCAGTTTCTCACCACAGCCTTCTTTGTTCTATACACTTAAATGATGATTATTATAGATAGATTAACATGTCAGAATTCCCATTGAGTTGTTAGTTCTCTCATTCTTTAAATTAGTATAAATTAATTGTCTGATAAATACTGATTTTGTATTGGATGTCTGTCATTTTATATTTTGTCCATCTGGTTGTCACAAAGTTTGTTTTTATTCTCCCGAGTCATTGGTCCGATTTTAATGAAACTTTGCACAAGTACTATAAACTGAGCTTGGTTGATCTTTTTGTCGGAAACTTTAGGTGCCAGAGTAATGGTCACTTGTGGGAGATAAAAAATTTTTTTTGTCAAAAACCCTTCCTAGTTCTTAACAATTAATAACAGAATACAGTAAAGTCTTAGAATACCTTTTAGTTGCTAGCATGTCGTGAAATTCAGTTTTTATATAAAAAATTGTTCTGTAAATATTTAATGTGTTGAATTTCATGAATGAAATAAATACCATTTGGCTATGGTTTTGTGCTATAGTATTTTAGTAGTTGTTTAACTATATCATAAATGCTGATAGACTTATAAAAGACTTGAGTATGACTTATGATGTTGATTTGTCTCAATGCACTTGCTGTAGATCGGCAAAAGTTATTATAATATTATACAAAATGTTTATTTTAAATCTGTTTACAAAAAGTGATATTATTTTGTTGTAATATCATAATTATGTCAAGTAAATTATTTATAGCATAAGAATTCACAAACTAATAAAGTTGATACAAACCTCACTGAATATTAAAAACCTTGTTTCCAATAGGCTTAAAAAGTCCTTGTTTCTGTATTGTTGGATTTGCTGTGTAATTATGTTATAATTGATTTTTATACGCTTCTCCCCTACAGAATCTCTACACAACAGTTGTAACCTGTCACAGTTATGGTACCGTGAATTCTTCCTAGAGATGACTATGGGGAGAAGAATACAGGTAAAATGTCTTAATATTTTAATTTACTCTTGTAGTATAATGACTTGTTCAGTCTTGTTCAATGTTTATCTTCATGTTTCATTACACAGGTTTGCACAATTTTCAGTGAATCAACCTTTGTTTGTATGTAACTGAACGAGATTGCAATAAATGTTTTAATTTATTAGTTCAAGATCACATCCATGTCATAATCTACTTTCACTTTGATACATAGACTCTCATTTGTTGATAGTTTACTCTTGTTGATTACGATTCTTCATTTACAACATTGTAGTGTTCATAAAAATTCTGTGCGTTTGTAATGAATCTTATCTTATTTCATGCTTATTGGTGGTTTAAGGCGGAATAATGGTGATTTATTCTCTGTTCATTTCACTGTCGATAATTTCACTCAAACAAACTACTTATTTAGCAAAGTTCCCCGTCTTCAAAAATAAAAATGAAGGCTTCAAGCTATGCCACTTGTGAAAATATTACTTCAGCTGCTCACTCGGTGACATACCAACCGATCATACATCGTAAAATACAAATATCCTCTATTACTGTTTATTGTAGTTTCCTATAGAGATGTCAATGCCTTGGATACTTACTGATCATGTCCTGGAAACCAAAGAACCTTCTATGATGGAGTAAGTGACTGATTTAGTATTATAGTATTGTTTACATTACTTGTTTACCTGTCTGTGGCTGATCTGGTCTATGGATGAATACTTGGCCAAATATTGTCCACTGTTTATTTTTGTGCCCCCCTCACTTATTTATAAGTGGGGGGGGGGCATATAGCATAGGTGCTGTCCGTCCGTACATCCATACATACATAATGCAAATCTTTGTGTGTTGAACTCCTTAATTATATGTTTGTTGTAACTAAAACGAAGATAAAATGATGATTCTTCTGACCTTCTTAAATTTGCATAGATGGTTGATTAGATATATTTCAACATGTAAAGTAATTTCTGATAATTTGCTTAAATACAGTCATCGCAGTACTTATGTGTACCTAACTTTATTTTCAGGTACATACTATATTCATTTGATCTGTACAATGACAGTGCACATAATGCCTTGATTTTATTCCACCAACAATTTCTCTATGATGAAATAGAGGCAGAGGTATGTTATCATGCAGTACTTTATAACTGAATATTCTGCAGGTTAAAAAGAGGAAATTTAGAATTTCAGAACTTTTTGTAGGTCAAATGCTAACGGAAAACATTGCAAGATTATATTTATAATTCATGAAATTCATCAGTATTATCACGTTGCTAACAAAACCACCTAATAATAGTATACAGTACTTACACATATTGTGATCTATGGCATGTTGTCTCCTCATCAGCTTCGGTGCATTAATTTCTCTCAATCAAATATAGTAAGATAATGTCCCATATATTGTTGCCCCCTTCACAAATAATCGTAGTAATTTTATACAAAGTTATACTTATTTTGGATTTATAGTATAAATGTTTATATTTCAATGAAATGTGAAACCATGTGCTTATTATTGTGTTGTTTGTTGTAGGTGAACCTTTGTTTTGATCAGTTTGTATATAAACTCAGTGATCAGATATTTGCTTACTACAAACATCTCGCAGCAAGGTAAGTTATTCAATATTATATACGTATAGTCATAATAGTGCAATAGAGTGCTTTATAAACTAATTTACAAATTTTCTCGTTTTGCTGATTGTCGGCATATTTGCTACTACAAATGTTCATGTTTGAAGTATCCTGCAATGTCCATATTAATGTTTTTAACACTACCAGCTACTTAATATCTTGAATTTCTACCAATTGCAAATTTGGCGAAATAAAATCATGCAAAATAATTTCTTGGTCTTATATTTTAACATATTGACTAAATGAACTTACAAAAAAATCCTATCAGCCTGTTATATATGTTTACAGTATGATGTTGGACAAACGTTTCCGTGCTGAGTGTGCTAACAATGGTATCAACATCAGCTATCCTACGGCTAACAGATACGAAACTCTTCTCAAACAGAGACACGTACAGTTACTGGGTCGCTCCATAGATCTGAATCGTCTCATTGGTCAGAGAATTAACGCAAATTTACAGAAATCTCTCGAGACGGCCATCTCTAGGTTTGAAGGTGGTGACATCACAGGAATCATGGTGAGTGTCTGCAGTGTAATATATGTTGTATCAGACAAATAAGTCACTTTCAGAAATTGACTTTTTCATACTGACATTTTTAGCTCATTTGAGTTATTTTCAATCACTTTATGGGAGTTGGCATTGGTTTCGCTTAATTAAGTTGTATGTAGATCAACTTTTCTCCTAAATTGTTTAAGTTATTATTTGGAAACTTGTATCACATGTTCAGTATGAATTCCTGACTTGTAAAGCAAGGAACATAACTTTATCCTGCTTTTGCTAGAATTATAGCCCTTTTTGGATTATAAAAAAAGAAAAGATATTTTGATTATGTTTTGTGTTGAGTAGTTATAAATGTATATCTTAACCAGTACAGAACACTTCTAACAAGTAACTTATTTCATGAACTATTGCAGGAACTGGATGGTCTGATAGATTGCAATAAGTTGACACACAAACTACTACAGAAGTTTCTTACATTGAATGAGTTTGATGCTATGATACGTGAAGCTAACCACAATGTATCAGCACCGTATGGTAGAACTACGCTCCATGTATTCTGGGAACTCAACTATGATTTCCTCCCAAACTTCTGCTACAATGCTGCAACTAACAGGTATGTGGTGTGTCTAAAGATTACCAAATGTGTAGCCTCATTAAAGTATTTACTTACTAACCTTCTGCTATTGTCATCAAGTCTTATTGTCTCTCCTTGATTTGTGTTTCGAGATATAGGGGTAGCTATATCCTCTGTTAGGCCCTAAAGTTTATGATTGATATATTTAATCAATACTTACAAACATGCACAAGAAATGCATGTCTCCGTTAATAGCAGATCCATACCTGCCAAGTACTCCAATTTTCATTGTTAATTTCTGGTTTTCCAAGTTAACCTAACTTTGAACAAAGGTACATTTGATTCATTTTATGATCTTTTCCCCATATTTATAACCTCTAGAATTAATAAGTTCCTTGTTCATGCATCTAAATCCCTTTAAATCACATTTAAGTGCATCTTGTGACATGTTTTGCTTGATCATTCCTATTTTGTATTAAAATAAACTAGCTTGGCAGGAAACTATGTAGATAGTCAGTATATTTGTTTAAGAGCTATTCTAACTATGATAGTTGCTACCCAAGTTGATAATGATTGATGAAAAGCTTTTGTAACTTTCTGTTAGCAAATAGTTATAACCAGTAAACAAAGAGTAAAGGATAAAATCCCCAGTAGTAGTCCCTTGACCAGTTTGTGAGTCACAGGCAAGTTAAAACTTGCTTAATCTCTGCTTTCCTTCCTGGAGCTAGATATGTAAGAACAGGAATAGGGATGTTAATGCACTCAATAACTTGTGCCTAAGTCAGAAATGACAAGCCTTTTAAATATTAGTGATGCAATAATTATAAATAACTCCTGTACTTTGTTTGTGTTTTAGGTTTGTGAAGACAAAGTTGGTGTTTGTTGAAGCCAGTCAGAGAGATAAACCACCAAATCCATCACAACAATTTATCTGGGGTACAAAGGTGAGGGTTGTTTGACTTCCCTTAAGTGATAGTATTATGACACGTAATCAACTAGCTCTTGTAGAATTGTGTCACATATGATCAATTGTATTGTAATTTATATGAGCATTGTTCAAATTCCCACAAATATACTTTTTAGCTCACCTGACCACAATGTGGTCATGGTGAGGTTTTGTCATACCGAGATGTCCGTCGTCCGTCGTCCGTCGTCCGTCGTGCGTCCGTCAACAATTTCTTCAAACGACTTCTCCTCCTAAACCGCTTGGCCAAATTTGATAAAACTTAAGAGGAATGTTCCTTGGGTGGACCTCTACCAAAGTTGTTAAAAAAATTCCAGTCTGTCGCATAACTAGGTCACACAGGCTAAAAATAGATTTTCAAAAAGGAAACTTCAAAAATCTTCTTCTCTGAAACCGTAAGGCCTAGAGCTTTCATATTTGGTATGTAGCATCACCTTGGGGTCCTCTACTAAGATTGTTAAAATTCTGTCCCTGGGGTCAAAATTGGCCCCGCCCCGGGGGCCCTTAGTTTTACATAGAGTTATATAGGGGAAACCTTAAAAAATCTTCTTCTCCGAAACCGCTTGGCCCAGGGCTTTCATATTTGGTATGTAGACTCAGCTAGAGGTCCTCTACAAAGATTGTTCAAATTATGTCCCTGGGGTCAAAATTGGCCCGCCCCGGGGGCCCTTAGTTTTACATAGAGTTATATTGAGAAAACTTTAAAAAACCTTCTTCTCCGAAATTGCTTGGCCCAGGGCTTTCATATTTGGTATGTAGACTCAGCTAGAGGTCCTCTACAAAGATTGTTCAAATTATGCCCCTGGGGTCAAAATTGGCCCGCCCCGGGGGCCCTTAGTTTTACATAGAGTTATATAGGGGAAACCTTTAAAAATCTTCTTCTCCGAAACCGCTTGGCCCAGGGCTTTCATATTTGGTATGTAGACTCAGCTAGAGGTCCTCTACAAAGATTGTACAAATTATGCCCCTGGGGTCAAAATTGGCCCGCCCCCGGGGCCCTTAGTTTTACATAGAGTTATATAGAGAAAACCTTAAAAAATCTTCTTCTCCGAAATTGCATGGCCCAGGGCTTTCATATTTGGTATGTAGACTCAACTAAAGGTCCTCTACAAAGATTGTTCAAATTATGTCCCTGGGGTCAAAATTGGCCCCGCCCCAGGGGCCCTTAGTTTTAAATAGAGTTATATAGGGGAAACCTTTAAAAATCTTCTTCTCCGAAATTGCTTGGCCCAGGGCTTTCATATTTGGTATGTAGACTCAGCTAGAGGTCCTCTTCAAAGATTGTTCAAATTATTACCCTCGGGTCAAAATTGGCCCCACCCTGGGGGTCACCATTTTACTTAGACTTATATAGGGAAAACATATAAAAATCTTCTTGTCTTAAACTTCAATGCCTAAGAGCTTTGATATTTGGTATGTAGCATCATCTAGTGGTCCCCTACCAAGATTGTGCAAATTATGCCCCTGGGGTCAAAATTGGCCCAGCCCCGGGGGTCACCGTCTTACATAGACTTATATAGGGAAAACATATAAAAATCTTCTTGTCTAAAACTACACTGCATAGAGCTTTGATATTTGGTATATAGCATCATCTAGTGGTCCTCTACCAAGATGTTTCAAAGTATGCCCCTGGGGTCAAAATTGGCCCCACTCGGGGGTTCACCGTTTTACATAGACTTATACAGGGAAAACATATTTATATCTTCTTGCCTAAAACTAGACTGCCTAGAGTTTTGATAATTGGTATGTAGCATCATCTTGTGGTTTTCTACCAAGATGTTCAAATTATTCCTTTGGGTGAAAATTGTGCAGGGTTTATAATCAGGTGAGCGATATTGGGCCATCATGGCCCTCTTGTTTGCAGAAATATATCTTTCACAAGAAAATCAATATATTTATTAATTACTATGTATTTCTGTTTACAATATTTTTGTGTAACTGTATTTGTCCCTGCGTATATACATGTACACTGTATAATTTGAGAAGGATCTAGTTTATTGTAGCCAGTACTTGAACTATGTGACTCAAGAGTCCCTGATTGCAAAATGGGTGTTAAGTATTTTGAATAAACCCATTATTCAACAGTTATATATTTGTATAATTATGTGATTTCAGGCTCTGACGTCGTCATTTAACACTATCTATAGTCAGTATGCAGGGTTTGTTGGTCCTCCACATTTCCGTGTAATGTGTCGGTTGCTAGGTTACCAGGGTATTGCTGTCGTTGTTGAAGAACTGTTGAAGATTGTTTCTGAGCAGGTAATATAGCTTGATGATTTTGTATTGTTTCCTGCCAATCCTATCATCTTAGCTGTGACCATGGAACAGTAGTTAGTGCACTAGATTGTTTATACCACCTGGTCAATGTATTATATAGTTGCTAATTTTTCTGCTCCTAATTGTCTGTTTGACCCCTTGGAAATATCCGTATAATTGAATTACAAGAAGGGGAGCATTATAATTTTATGTTTGTAACAAATGTTGGTACACTTGTTGTTCACCTGTTTTATGCATGTATGAGTTGTGGTTATGATTACAGTTGAAGGGACCATTAATGAAGTATACCAATGCCTTGATGACTGTAATGCCACAGAATTGTCGTCTACTTCGTTATGACTACGGATCACCAGGTATAACATTTACCATGTTATGTATCATAATTGATCTTTCTGATAATTCAGTATCTCCAAAATGCTCAGTTAGTGTAAAATGCATAGCCATTGTAATGGTACTTTAGTCTTTTATTGAGCACTGGTTGATGAAATCTAATTGTTGTGAAAACATTCCCAAAACTCAATTTAGTATCATAGTCAGTGCTCTGGCAAATAAGAGGATTTTAAAAAGCTGCTTGTTATTTGTCTTTTAAAAGCATTACTGTAACAATGGAAATTTGGAGAACAAATAAAAAATTTCATGCATAGTCAAACTAGATCTGTAATAATTTTGGCTTACACCTATTTATTTAGTCAAACCAACAGATGAATTGACCTCACCCTATAAGGTAACATAGCATGTTTAGTGTTAGAGTAATTTTACCCTGGACCTGTTATATTATTTTTTCTGTACATTTATCACATATGTTGTGTGTATATTTAGGTGTGATGGGATACTATCAAGCCCAGTTATCAGAATTGATACAATATCCAGACATGAGAACAGAAGTTTTCCAGATCTTCAGAGAAGTGGGCAATGCCATACTGTTCTGTATGCTTGTAGAACAAGCACTGGTGAGTAAATACCTTGTTGTCATAGCAACAACTGACTGATCACATTTTGTTTTGTCATGTTAATGAAATAAAAACTCATAGAGTATGACGCCATCACCTAGCAATGTGAATTACCGAGGCATTAGGTTACTAATATATATGATAAATGTACTGTGTTCTCCTTTTACCTGCCCATCACAGTCTATATTACAACAATATCAAATGTCATGGCATTGAACTAAATTGTATACTATGTATGTCTGATTGCTGCAATAATTTTGTTAAATGATTTGTAATTGTTATATTATCAAGAAATATTTCATATCTGGTATGTATGACCTTCAGTCTAGATTCATAGATCATATTGATGTCCTATAACCTGCCAGGATAATGTGACTGGGAAGTGTTTACATGACTGAAAGACTTTAGACCGGAGGGACTTAAAATCTTATTTGAAAAAAAATCTTTAAATGCTGTTGATTTCACCTTACAAAAGCCTTATGTTCATTTATGAAACGCAATGAATATACTTGATACCTAAGTGTGACAATGTCTTCTCTCCACAGACGCAGGAAGAGGTGTGTGATCTGAAACATGCTGCACCTTTCCAGAATATCATACCTAAACCATTTATACCAACTAAAGGTTAGTATGATTTAAGTAAAATCATTTATACGATGTGGTTTATTTTACTACTTTAACAACTTGTAATGTTCTCGCAAAGAAAGTTGTGCCTAAATACTAAAGATAAGTGTTTATAATCAACCTTGTACATATCCATGATACATAAGTCAGGGACGTGGGAATTTTTGGCCATAACTTACAAAACTTTTCCAAGTCTGAATTTCTGCATACAAACAACACTACAGAGAAATATAGCCAATTCCTAACATAAATTTTTCACATGCTAAATCATAAAATGTGTGAAATTTGAAATTCAGCACTGATTTTGTTTGATATGTTTCTTGCAGAAGGAGAGTCGAGGAAAGAGAAAGAACAAGAATTGAAATCTATGGTGAAAAGACTGGAACTGAGATATCAAGCTTTACAAGTTGTACCTGTTATAGGAAAGTTTGGTAATCAAAAGGTAAATAGTTGTTTCTTTGTTTCCTTACATATATGTGTTTGTATCTGAGAAATATGGCCCAAATGAGTATCTGGGCGAAAATGAGTTATTCACAGGTTCTGATACCTGGATATGTGTAGAGTACACAAAAATAAACATTTTTTAAAAATTCCCAATTTCAAGTGAAAAACGGCCAGATTCGTGATGTCACCCTAACAACAAAAATGTTCTCTTTTTTAAAAAAACATGAAATTTGGGGAAGTTGGGTAAGTCTCTTGTACATAACACACACATATTTTACATGTTTTATTATGGCTGATCCAAATAAACATATATCAGGTTAAATTTGTATCAAATTAAATCCGGCTATTTTGGTTGCCATGGTAACATTCATCACGACAATTCTAAAATATTCAATTTTGTTCAGTGTTGTTGGCTATCAGCATAAATAAAACTAGTTATTAACATTTGTTCGATTAATTGTGTATACAACTGTGTCTTTGAGTGAAAACAAAACAAACTGGAATGATAAATTGCAAACGTTGCAAGCAAAACTGTACTTAAAACATTGGTGATAGCTACATTCGTATTGCCATTAATTAATATGTTTTAAGTAAAACAGACTGCTCTTAATTTCCACATTTCAAGACTTGAAACTGTTCTTAACCAGAAATTGATTACTCAAAATGTGTAAGGCAATATTCAAACTATTCTTTAAAACATTCAATTACACTTTTTTGAATGAATAAATGGTAACCATGGCAACAAATAAAAAACACACAATTTTTTTAATAACCATAGCAACGGTTGTTTCGAATACTGATTTAGTTAATAAAAGCATTGCAAAAGATAGACACATGTTTCTTGAGGGCAATACGAAAAAATGGAATAGATATTGCAAAATTTAAAAAAAGTTATTAGAAGTATTGTTTGGTAGCAACTTTATCATTTTCACCATTAATTTGCACAACACACAACTATAGGACTTAATAAAACCAGAAAGTGTGGGTAAGCAATATCAAACCAGCAGTTGACTACTTTAAACATGTAAGGCATTAGTTAAACATATATTTGAAATATTCAGAGACACATCTTTGTGATTGAAACAATGGTTACCATAGCAACATACACCATTTTTTCACAATTATGTCTGGTAACCATAGCAACGGTTGTTTTGACACCAATCGTGTTGTTAAAATTATTGTAAATTGTAGAAGAATGTTTCTTGAAGATAATATTATCATTTGGGATTGAAATTTCTATGGTTGGAAAAGACACAAATAATATTGTTTGGTGGTAACTACATTATTTTCGCCATTAATTCATACACATCAAAAAATATGAACTCACTCGATAGCATCAGAAATTGAGAGTGAACATGACTAAACAGACACTTGAATACATAAAAAATGTCAGGCAATATTTAAACAAATATTTGACAAAATCAGTGACACATTTTTGAGAATTAAAAAATGGTAACCATGGCAACAAACAACAATTTCACAAAATTTTGTCTAGTAACCATAGTGACGGTTGTTTTGACACCAAACTGGTAGGTTTAATAATTGCACAATGTAGACCAATGTTTTGTCAAGATAATATGATATTTTGGAATAAATATTGTAAAATTTGGAAAAGTTATTAACAATATAGTTTGGTGGTAACTATATTATTGTTGTTATTAAAATTGATACACTCCGTAAATATATTATTCAACTTAATAGCATCCAAAATTGAGAGAGTACTGTACTAGTCAGTAGTCAAACACTTTAATACTTCGAGCATGTTGAGCAAGATAAAAAGAATATTCAAATAGTCAATTACACCAATTTATTATCGATAAAATGGTTATCATAGCAACAAACAACAACAATACACTTTGAAACTAGATTATAAATATCTTAAGGGGAAAGACATCATATGCCTGTCTGAGTGCTTTATTACTAAATAATGTGAGTAATGACATTGTAGTAAACCGATTCCAAAAATCACCATTTTAGTTTATAATTTGTACGATTTTACCCCAAAATATCATATAGTGATCCAAATGGATAATGTATTATTTGATATTACTACAAATTAATTACAGTTGCTTTAGATATAATACGATTATAAATGTTAAATTGATCAATCAATTCCAAAAATCCTCATTTTTGTTTAATTTTACAATGTTTTTGCCCCAATAATGTCTGAATATGGACAGCATTTAAGACATCAGATTTTCCATATATTATGCAGGCAGACTACATGTATCCATCATACTGATTTATAATCAAATAACATAATAAATGGCATTACAGTAAACCAAGGAATTACATATATTTTATTTATATACCTCCCTGAGTAAACCGATTCCAAAAATCACCATTTGTGTTTATTTTTTGAAGGATTTTACCCCAAAATATCGTATCTTGATCAATAACTGATAATTTCATATACTATATAACACTACAAGACATAACACTCATATTGCAGTGGTTTTCAATAAAATACAACTGTAAATGACCATGTGGTCAATCGATTCCAAAAATCCTCACTTTTGTTTAATTTTACAATGTTTTTGCCCCAAAAATGTTTGAAAATTGACAACATTTTAGACATCAGATTTTCCATATCTTATGCAAGCAGACTACATGTATCCATCATACTGATTTATAATCAAATAACATAATAAATGGCATTACAGTAAACTGATTCCAAAAATCACCATTTGTGTTTATATTTTGAAGGATTTTACCCCAAAATAGTGTATCTTGATCAATAATTGGTAATTTCATATGCTATATAACACTACAAGATACTACATTCATATTGCAGTGGTTTTCAATAAAATAGAACTGTTAATGACCATGTGGTCTGCCGATTCCAAAAATCCTCACTTTTGTATGTAATTTGCCAAGTTTTAACCCCAAAATATAGGCTTCATGTGTTAGTATAGAACTCCATATAAAGTATGCTACAAGGCAACAATCATGTGGCAGGATACAGTGCTGGTTCAATACGGAATGATTTATTGTGGTAAAATAACTAAACTTGCTGAAAAACACCCGCGCGAAAGTTTGCTCAACTTTGAACGTCATTTTCTAGACAACGTCATTTACCTCATTTGGGCACAAAGTCCCAGATAATGACACATATATGTCTCTTACATAGAGCGGGAAGACAATGTTTTTGTGCTGGAGTTCTATCTGATGTCTGTCACAAAGTTTGTCCACAGTTCTTCTCTTTAGTTACAGAACGTATATCAGTGAAATGTTTAGTTTGATGGGAGATATAAGTTTTTGTGTCAAGCAATAATCTAGTTGTTTCATTAGCCAAGTAGTGTCAGAGCATCTACTGTGAGTATGTGAGGTCCTGGTTCGCAAAGGCAACTTAACAATGGTACTATTGTTACTATTGGCAGTATTGCTTGGTGTTTAGCTTACAAATAGAACAATGATGTCTTTTCTCTCATTCCCTTGTCGGGATAGATTTGCTTCAGGAATGAGGTCTGGTGTTTAGAATGTTTAAAATATAATAGAACTTTGAAGGTAATAAAAGATAAAAGGCTTGTCAAACATATCGGATTTGTGGCGCTTGTTTTAAAATTTATTGGTTCTTTTTGTGTGTAGAGATTGTATATATGTTGTTATAATTGCAGCAATCAGATATTGCCCAGGAAGGTGATCTACTGACGAGGGAACGTTTATGTTGTGGTTTATCTATGTTTGAGATTATACTGAAACGTATTCAATCCTTCCTAGAGGATCCAATATGGCACGGACCAGCTCCAGCTAATGGTGTGATGAACGTTGATGAATGTACCGAGTTTCATCGTCTCTGGAGTGCTATACAATTTGTCTTCTGTGTACCTGTCGGGGAACATGAATATACTGTCGAGTAAGTTATAACAATTGTTATATCAAGTAAACTAAAGTTTTTATGGTCATTTATCATGTGTACCGGGCATTGTTTGTTTCTAATGATGCTCTTAAAACTTTATTAACATGATCTCCTTAAATTATTTAACCCTATTGAAAATGCAGTAGTGAGTTTTACAATTTTAGCAATAATCAGTGATATAACTCACACTGAGCTTGATTTTGCTTAAAGTTCACCTGATTGAAATTACAAATGTCTTTATTACCGGTACTTATAATGAATAGTAGTGAGCATAATTATATGTGTGATGAATAGCCTATTTCTGAATATGACTATGTATTGTTATGTTACAGAGAGTTATTTGGTGAAGGATTGAACTGGGCTGGATGTGCTATTATTGTGTTGCTAGGACAACAAAGGAGGTTTGAAGCTCTAGATTTCTGCTACCATATTCTCAAGGTCAACCGTGTCGATATGAAAGATGAAAATGTCAAGGGAATTGTAAGTACTCAGCCTCGTCTTAGAAATTTGTGGAAATCACCCTACTTTTTAATTAAAAGAAAATAAAAAAAAATGTTTTGAACTTATTTGTTTGAAATTCTATCGTCAATTTTCAATCATGAATGTTCTAAAATTTATCATGATTTGTTTTTTGTCCTTTTTTGTATGTCTAAGAGCACTTTCATAATTTTTGCTTGAATATTTGAATGTTCTAAAGTTTGGGCATTGTTTCATAATGATTAACATTGGTGCTAAGTTAACTCATGACTTGGGATTGCAATTAAAAAATCCTCGATCAAATTTGAGATCATTGGCCATACCTGCTGGGACAAAACCAAATTATCATGCACATAAAATGTCTCAGTAGAAAGCAAACAAACAAAAATAGTTCCAAAAGTTGTTTCATTTTTGTATTTTCATAATTTCAGCAACTGAAGAAGATGGTTGACCGTATAAGGAAGTTTCAGATCTTGAACAATCAAATATTTGCCGTGTTAAACAAATACTTGAAGTCAGGAGATAGTGATGGTTTACCTATAGAACATGTACGATGTTTCCAGCCTCCGATACACCATTCCCTCGCTACAACCATATAGTGTATATCTACTCAACCATATAGTGTATATCTACTCAACCATATAGTGTATATTTATGCTATAAAACACTGGCCGGTGCATAATGTGTTCTTGCCTCTTCCATCTAGTGTATTTATGCTCTCCAAGACATTAGCATTTATCATGTATTATCGTATACAGAACTACCGGTAGTTATCTTTATTTCAAACCATTTCTGTCAAAAACTCGAAAATACTTGAGTATACATATTTGGGACAACTTAAAATGTTTTTGTTTGGTTTAATAACAGGTTGCCATATATAACTATACGTCTGCTGTACCTTATGAAATCAGCTGACAATGTGTTTGAACTTATTCAGCTATTGCACAAAAAGTGCAACGTTACAATAGCTGTGCATTGAGGTAAGGTATTGTGAGACAATATAAGCAACCATTTTGTTACAGGGATTCACTGAACAATATGTTCGCAAATCTGTTCCAAGACAAAAAGTGAACAGCATATATTTTAGACATTGTTGTGAACGAAGATGTCTGAAAACTTTGTAAATAGTAAAACACATAGATCTGTACAAAGGTCGAAATAAGAACATCCTCCAGTGCAAGGTTTTATAAGTTCAAATTGTTGGCATCGTGCAGAGTGTTCAAAATGGTGTGAGCTGCAAAGACCGTGTTTGTCTTATCTAAGTTTAGGTAGCCTTTCCAGCATTCATGGCTATTTAGTATTTATGCATAATTGTTGATAGGCAAAACTGTAGGGAGGATCCATTATGATGAAGATATGTTTTGTCATACATGTCATTGAGACATCCTAGGTTGTACAAAGTTCAGTATATGTGTTCCAAAATAAGGGTCAAATGTTTTTGGTACATGACATTCATGTACAATGTTTTAATATATGTTTGTACATTACATTCATGTACTAAGTTTGATATATTTCATGTATTTGTATTGAAAATTGTATTTCAACTTAAGTTTAAAAGTATTTAAAGTATAGCAATATAACAATGTAACACTGCATGACAAAGTAATATTTAATTTAATTTTCAGTGTAAATCATAGTTGATATTCAGACAAAACATTTCTTTGCAAGATTTCATGTTTGTTAGTTCTGTTCAGAAGTTATGCCAGGGTACTGGTTAATTATTATTTCTGGCAAAAATGGTTATACACATTTGATGGAGCTCCTCGGATCTTTAAATCTTTTATTTTAAAAAACATGTATACACTTATTCAATATTTGCAATTTATAGCACTTGTAAGTCTTCCAATATTTGTATAACTTTTTTTATTGTGCATGCTAAAACTTCATGTTTTAACAATTTAAAATGCCTTGCTTGAAATAAATGGATTCGGCTTGAAGATTCTCCAGTTAACTCAACAATTGAAAGAAAACAGATATGAAGTTTCATTGCTTTTATTACTACTTTAAAAGCATTTGAGGATCATATTTTTCAATAGAGAATATTCCATAATGTTAAATATTACTGATAATTAATGGCAGACATACTGAGTAATCATGAGCAGTTACTGGGTATGACCTGTATGTAATACATTATACATGTATATAATTACAAATAACTGACTACAAACCTATGATGTGGACAGCCAGTGAAGGTCAGGGGGTCATAGAGTTATCAGTGTGCCTCCGGTTAAGATCTAACTGTTATACCTGCTCAGTGTCATATTGTTATATTAATGTTATTTTCACCATGAATTTTGTACTATTGAAAGTTATTTTATGGGAAATATAATAAGTATCTGCTTATCCACCAGGGTCATATAATATAAATTTACAAAAAATGTATTGGAGAGATTTTTTACAAGGTCTGTAAACTAGTACCTGCTTTGCATATGTGCGGTACAAGCTAAGTTATTGATTATATGTTTTGTATGACATATATACAGTACCAGGATATATGTTATGTATACTGTTTTTGTATTCTCTGTGCAATATTTTTTGTACCATTTTTTCAACATTGTGTGTGTATTTTATATGTCTTTAGTCTTGTATATTATAGATTAAGTGTGTGCTTGATAATTAGCATTTTAGTATTTTGCTTGGGGGAATTTAATTCCGATGTTCACAACTGCTGATAATAGTGTGACAATGCATGTTATACTTGAAGTCTACATTGTCCTAGTGTTTGTAACCCTATGTGCAACTTCAACTAAAACTTCACTTCGAGGGCTCAGTGCAAAACTATGGAACATACCTCTATAAATTGATGTAGTTACCATAGTTTTATGCCAAAACATTGAATTGGTCTTGTCCTAGTTATACAAACAGAACTTATTGGATTTGTGTAAGTACACTTAATTTTAACAGATTTTAATTATTCTATATGACAATTGCTCTGTATAATATTATGAACTTGAATGAAAGAAATATACATGCTTAAGAAGATTAATTAAAAATCAAAAAAATCTAATCACACATTTGTTGGAAGCCATTCTGAAAGGCCCGTAAGTTTGAACTGACAATTCCAGACACTCGATGACAATATAGATATAATACAGGGTTGGTTTGTTGCCATGGTAATAGAAGTTAACTAAGTGAGGTTTTATTGTACATAATTTATTCTATACAATATTATTATACATATTGCATACATTTTGATTAACTCTCCATTTTGCCTTTACTGTATTTGTGTATGTGGTGTTGTAACCAACTTTATAGTACAATAATTTAGTTATAAACATGTCCTTGTGACTAAGATAATAAAATTACTAATCATATGAGCTAGAGTTGTTTGTTATGATTATTTTGTCTACCCCATGCATTGTCTATCTCATTAAATAAGACATATACTACATTCCAATACTTTACACTGATATAGGATCTGACCACACTCTGTATGGGGTCATGTTCATGTGAACTTTACATCATCCAATCAAATCGCAGCTTTCACAAATGTGAAAGTACTGCAACAGTGAGAGAGATGTATTTAAACACTTCTAGTTTTATATAGATATTTAAGCTAGACTGACTTCAATGTACACTCTCTATACATACACGGTAAACTTGCAATATAGAGGTCATTTTAACGTGACCTCTTACATAATGTTGTCAGATCCATTACATTCAAAGAAATTGAGCAACTGTTATGATCTGATTGTAATGAGATTGGTCAACCCCATGCATTGTCATATTTAGCTCTCTTGTTTATCTCTCTTGAACCACAGCAATTCGAAAGTACATTGTATATCACATATAAGTAAATGTGTTGTGTAGGTGAATGGGTGGGAGTGCCACACTCTAAATTTTGTGGTAGAATTTCCAAATTGCTAAACAGGTGATAGGTTAAATGTCTAACATGATGCACAGAGTTACCTTTTGATCAGGAATGGGTAAAGGTCACTTGTCAAGGTTGGTACGACTGTATTTCTTATCTACTAAGCTGCACCGGTTAGCTCCTGTAAAGATCTGTGTACTAAACAAAGACTGCTCTGGCATCTTTAGTCATATAACATTGTCCCAGCACTATCATTTCATGAAAAGATCAAAATCACGTGCTGAAGTTTGCGTGGTTAGCCAAGCGTTTAATTTTGCATTTTCACAATGTTATGCTTGAAGCATACAATATTTTCATCAAAATATATTAAAATTTGTACTGTGTATACTCTCCGAGAAAACCAGGAGACATGAAGATATTGCAACTAACTTGAATAAGGCACATAACAAAACATGCTGACTTACATTCCTATGAAATACCAGTAGGTAAGATGACTGTTGTAAAATAAGTTATTAGTTACAGACAGCACAAGCCAAATTTCATCAAATTACGTTTCAAGGGTTACAACTCCGCAAATACTGGCAAGTTCAGCCGGAACTCACTTGACATTGATAAGAGGACACAAACAGGGGTGGGAACGATGTATGCGATGCTAGGACCAGCACTTAGTGCAAGAATAGAGTTAACGCCACTTGTGGCGCTTCAACTTTGGCAGACTTACGCTATTCCTAGATGCATGTATGGCACCGAGGTACTCCGCCTCTTGAAGGAAGACCTCTCCAAGCTGGAAGTAGTACAGAGAAGAATCTTCAAGCACTTCATGGGACTCCCACAACATACAGTTAACATCGCCACATACATACATCTTGGACCAGGACCTGTGTGGACCGTGTTAGACCGGAATGTACTTTCACTTATGTTGAATAATATGCGACAACCAGACATTTGTGAGTACCAGATACTATGGCAAAAATATGCTTACAACATGACAGGGAATAAAATAAAGATTGTGAGTACATCGTGGGTAGACATTATAAATCTTTGTGTCGTGCATACAGACGATGAATAGCGATGTGTTTTTTACCAAGTTTATCGCTTTTGAAATCAACAATTAAACAGGAAGTTTATAAAATTCATGTTCGTATTTTCTTTCAAAACTTCAATTTGTGTTTTTCAAACTAACAATGAAACATACGGTTTAGGATTGTGATGGGGATATAGCGGTAATTTATTTACATTTTATGTTTATTTGTCATAATTTTAATGTATTTAAAATGTTGCCAGAAACGCTGATCAATTACGACTGTAATCATTGAGTACCTCTCGCGCATTGTGATCTGCAAATCTTAGCTAAAGCAGACGATATGCACAGGCTCTTTTCAATTTATAATTATGCTATTTCTTTACCTTAACCTTAATTAAATGTCAACTACCTGCGATAAGACTTTTTTATGCCGAGCATAGCCTTTATTTGCTTTATTTCTACTGAAACATGGCAGGCATATATATGTACCTCCACCCGGATTTGAACCCGGGTCGCCAGATTAGACGGCAAGCGCACTAACCACTGAGCTACGGAGACAAGTACCTGTGACATTATTACGGCTACAGAAGGCCGAGAACCAACCAACCAACCTAAATGGACGCGAATTTGAACAGTTGTTATAAGTATATAATTTATACGTTGTTCGAATCAAGGCGAATACGCTTAGTACTAGTGCAGATACTATCTGTATGTTTTAGGCTATAGCGTTTTAAATATCCATGGTTGCACTAACAGTGTATGTTTGGATCCGGGGATGACTAGGTTATGGTCTTGGGATTTCGAATTCACGAGTATGTCTTCTTCCACACGCCGATCAATTAAGTACATGTACCGGTTGTTAACTATAATTATTATGAACCAGTCATTTGCATCTACGGCCACCAACCCGGGGACCCGCGGAGGATAGCCGGGGAAACGACCGTGTTTTACCTTTCAGCTTGTTTTTTCTCCGAACCAATACCCCGGGGACATCATTTAGGGGTCGGGGTAATACCGGAGGTTTTACCATCAACTGTCCCCCGCAGTCTGGACTCTTCGGGTCTACAATCTTTACATGTTCATAATTATAAAGGCAATCCAAAAGTTTAATAACAACTATTCTAAGTTACAAAACACAAACATGTAAATACGTGAAACGCGAGAATTTATTTATGGTTTGTATGTTATACATTTTATCGCACTGAGTTGTTCACCCAGTTTTTTAGTATTGAATGGACTTCAGCAGCGATTTATTTAATTCTATATTGCATGTACTTGTTTACAATGAAAGGAAGAGGAAGTTTATTTTAACATACATTATGAGGATTGAATGGGTACATTTGCCAGTTGTATTGCTTTTTGAAACATAAACAATCTCGTCAACGAGTATTTTATCAAAATACTTTCAAACATTGATTTATAGCTTGTAATTTGCACAAAAGTATGTCTCGTATTGATGTAAGCAAAACAAAAAACAAGAGAAGACGAAATAAGGCAAAGCGACGTATCTCAAAATAAGACAAAACAAGACAACTGTGAGGTAACACAAAGCAAGACTAACTAAGGCTAGACAAAACATAGTACGACGAAGTATGACAAGAAAAAGCAAGGACAAACAAGTCAAAGCAAAAATGTGTTGATTTAAGTTTCACTCAAATTCAAAGGACTCTTTCATGAGCTATAGCTTATCAAACACTTTCAAGCGCGCATCTAACAGTTGATCGTTTTGTGATATGTTCAATGTATTCTAACGCAATGGCACCTAAATCTAGTAAAATTAGATGCTTTTATATAAAAGGTAATGGACTTTTGAAATAGATACAGGAGCTTAAGGTAAAACGAGCAACTCTTAGGTGGAATTCATTTTGTCGGCCCGTTGGTCAGTTCGCTTGTTTTCATTAACGTCATACTCTACATATTTGGGTCTTTTCATTTATTGGAACGGGAAATTGCTCAAATTTACGTAAATGGCACTTATTATTCTGCTTTCTTTGATTCCATTGTGCTAAGGTAGAGGAAATGTCTTGCTTTATTACAGTCTGGTCACCATGGCGGCGGAAACAGATTCGGAGAAGAAGACACTGACGGACGCTCTTCACGAGGTCAAACAATTAGACAACCTACGTGTATCAGATAGACAACCATGTGTAGAAGCACCTTCACTGTCCGTGTTATATAGGGCTAACTTTGATACAAACTTTGTAGATAGGACCGCGTATGTTACTGGTGTCGCTAGGTACACAGAAGAAGCGACAGTACATGCCGATCTTGTAAGTCGTGCCATACATTCAATCATGCGCTCTCAAGCCTTTCTGTTGTTGTTTTTTGTATTTTTTGCTATAAAACATGTATGTTTTCATGCAATTAATTATGTGTATAGCCAGAAAAGGAGTGCTGAAAATTTGGCTGATAAACAGATCGACACTTTATCTAAACTAAAAAAAATAATCTAAACCATTTTTCGGAGTTCCATCTAATGCTTATGGCAATGACAAGTTACTCCATGTTTTACGGTCTTACTGTGTTGCTCTCAGATGTTTATTGTTGCCCTATTTCAGAATGTACTGTTAGAACAAGGACGTGAGTTTTGTGCCATGTTGTACACGTGGAGATGTTGCTCACGTGGTATACCACAGGTTTGTGTTTCTGTATTATATCTGAACATACAGATAGCATACACATTTGGTCTTATGCATGCACGACTACTAGTGCAATACACCTGTTATAGAATCAATTACTCGATTTTTAACTGTTCTGATTATTCTAACAAAAATGTACATATCCTTAATGTATAAGGTAAAGAATACAGAAAAGTATGAAACGTTTAAAAGAATATTGTATACTTTAAAGAATGAAAAAAGATTGTGTTGCACAATTCAATCAATTCCGAACTTTACCGATGTTAATCGTCATTTACCGACCTTCCATGCTGGTAATCATTAGATATTGTCTACCTTAATTGTATTTTTATTGACAGGTTCAAAGCAACCAACAAGAAAATCGCATGGATATATACAAAACAGTCATTGAGATTCTGGAACCAAAGATGTCTAAATTGAGCAATTTTATGCATTTTCAGGTAAATGGAATGACACTATTGCATCGCAATTAAGCATGTACCATCGTTACGTGTTTATTATCCATATTGCTTTGAATCATGGATGGACATGATACGTACACGACACATGGTTCTTGTTATAATATCTTTCGTAGTGTGTAAATAAAACATTTATGAATGACCGTTCTTACAGCTTGTATATATTTTAATCTTTTATGGCTCTACTTGCTCTCAGCTATGTCTGTTTCAATGGCGTCCAATGCACGGGTGGTCCAGTGAAAGATTGATATACACAGGCTACAGACATGTATACTATTACATGTTGCTTTTCAATTTCAGAAATCTGCCATAGAACGGTTTTGTGGAGAAGTGAAGCGACTCTGTCATAAAGAGAAGAAAAATGATTTTGTATCTGAAGCTTATCTCCTTACATTAGGCAAATTTGTTAACATGTTTGCCGTGCTGGATGAACTTAAAAACATGAAATCAAGCATTAGTAACGATCTGGCTGCATATAGACGGTATATCCATGAGCTATTTATAATGTGACCTTTATTGTTTTTACTCAATGCATCATTTTCTTTATTTACGTAAATAACGTCTCCATTGCATATGTTCGGCACTTAGTTTTCATTTTCGTATATTTATGTCCAAGAATGGGATTAACAATTGCACATTTTTAATAGGAACACTACTCAGAAAGAAATGATGAGCCCATCCCGAAACATACTTTTAATAAGTGTGCTTCAAATGTCCCTGAATATATTTTGTTCTTCTTTACACCGTCTTTAAGTTGTTCTTGGGTACACATTTTGTCGATTGTTCCACGTATTCTTATGCCTTATTTGTCTAGAATTGGCATCGTTGTACATACGTATATAATGGGAGATGATGATGCAGATGACGGCAGGCAATGTTGGGTTTGTGTTTTAAGGATGTCCACTTGATACCGTAGTGTACAGTATATTGATTGTAAGCATTAATATTGTTCTAGAGGACTGTTCAACAAGAAATATGTTTTACCAGAAATGTTACGAGGAGTAATGTCATATATTTCAGGGCGACAAAATGTGTGAATGTACTGACAGATATAAGCACCTTACAGGAGTCCGACAATCTCTCGTTATTCCTGGCCTCACAGAATGTCATCAAAGATTCATTGAAGGGAACTCTTATAACCATCAAAGGGTTTGAGGAACTCTTATCTGACGTCATCAATATATGTGTGCGCATGTATGAGAACAAAATGTACATTGATCCAAACGAGAAACATATGCTCGTCAAGGTACAAGTATTCTGTCGTGTTAACTACAAATTTCCTATGCACAAATGATACTGCAAACCAACTAATTATCGCCCACGCCTAAAGTTGGCTGAGTTCGAAAGTGGTGAGAATCTGCGAAATAGAATATCTGCAAATGTGTTGACATTGACAACTTGAAAGACATTAAAACATGAAAAACACAAGTAAAGTAATTCAGTCTTCCTTCGTAAGAGTATCCTGCTAGATATCCAAAGCACCAAACTCTTATTCCATTATGTTTAATATCAACTGAGGATTCTGGTTGTATTAAACTATTCCATTTATGATTTATAGAACTTGTAGATCTGTTTCAGGTTATTGCGTTTGGCTTGTTTATCATCGACCATGGTGACACAAGCATCTATGATCTGGACAATAAAGGCAAACTTTCCATCTCCAAGATAGACAAGATATTAAAGGTATTCGTTATGTATCAAGGTCATCATTCTTAAAGGTTCATTGGCTTGCATTGACAAATATATTAACATAGCACAATGCACGTTGTAGTATATTTATTGAACATACTTTGATTAACAAGTTCTTCAAAGAGGCGCTATGTTCGACATGACGTTTGCCTGTGAGCCGGGCCTTTGGACTAGATTGCCCGTACTTTAGAATCTATATTTAAAAAAAACCACACACAACAAACAATGAAGTCACTTTGCTTTTTCTGGTTTCACTGTTTTGGAAAGATAAAATACAAAAAGTAGATAAAACAGACTGTATTTGCACGTATGTGTCAATCTGATTACATTATATTTTGAGTGTCTAATACAGATTGACAATGTGTCAATGACCGTGTTTCATCCAGTGATTTATGTTTATTATACAGCAACTAGAGGTGGTTCCTTTGTACGGAGATATGCAGGTTGTAACATTCCAATACATTAAGACCGGACGACATTTTGATCCTCACAAGTGGCCCCATTGTTGTAATGTTCACGTGAGTCCGCAAGCAAAAATTATGCCCCTGATAGAACCAGCAAGGCTCGAACATCAAACCTACGTCAGTACACTCGTAATACATCGAAATAAGGTAAAGCATACTGCAAACCATCGTGTTTTGTTCCTCGTTAAAACTGCCCATGTGCATCTTTGAGGTTTACACCATTAGACATTTGAATTTATTTCATGCATGGGCTTTGGTTTTTAATCAAATTGTCAATAAATTACTTAAATGTTTGAAAACAAACATCAAATACTTGTAGGCTACATGTACTTAAAAATAAAATGCCAAATTCATGACTACAATAGTAAAAACACTCGAGTGATATGTATATTCTTAAAGACCTAGACTTTAAGGTGTTTCATTATTCCTGGGTGCATTTTTAGATTACCTCTCCACATTACACATGGACACATGACGAGGATAAACTGTTGTATGAGCTTGCACTGAAAGGTATACATCTGATATCACAGTGGACACAACACGTGGTGGAATTGGTAAGTGGTGTTATAATATGCACCTTAGTTCGTTCATACAGAACAATTTGTACAATAAGGGTATATATTTCCCTGTTCGCAGCGCCATTATAGGGAACCAAAGACCTAACATACACATATTGGACACCCAATTGAAAATGCAGAGACAACGAAAAAAGGCACGCAGCAGATTCAATTGTTTCCACATTAAGCGTTTTAGTCGTTCAATTTTAATGGGCTAGCATTATGTTGAGTAGCTAAGTTTGTTCTACTGCATGAAGTTACTCATTTATGTTTACCTCTTCTAGAATACAGTTTATTGAATTCAGTCAAGGAATAAAACAATAGACACCGAATAGCCACACCTACTATCATTTTGTTGGACGTTTGTTTGCAACCATGATTTTAAAAAATCAATATAACTTAATTAAGTGCTGCTGTGTTTGCATCATTTTAGTATTCATGGAAACTGATGCATCCAACCAACTCTGAAAAGAACACAGCTTGTCCAACTGATGCTGAAGAATATGAAAGGGTAGGTTTTCCACACACCATACATTGTTTTATCGATGAACATCTAGCAACAATTTATTTAAATTAAGTTACCAATTTTTTAGGGCTCTTTTCAGCTGTTTAGCCGCTCAAGCACCCTTTGACATTCCCCTGGTCATTGGCTACCTATGGAAACCTAGGTTTGTGTCTGCCCAGGGAGACTATTTCTCTCCTGTGGGTTTAGCAGCCAACATCGATCTGCGGCGCCTAGGAATAGACACCGATATTCACCTTGGTGGAGTGGGTCATGTGAGTTAATCTTGATCAGAGAAATTAACCATCGGTCCAGACGGGGTTTGAACCCGGGACCCCTAGACCCCGAAGCGCGCGCACTACCCCTAGACCAGTGCTCCCCACAAAAATCATAGTATTATTACGGATTGTGCAAAAGATACACCTTTGCATCATCATGAATGTTGTTTATTGTACTTTTTCCATATTAAGCACCCCTTGTCATCAAAAGAGAAGCCAAATTTTGTGAAAAATGGAACTTACGGTATTGTATTTTGTCTGTCTTGTGAATGGCACAGTCGTTGAGTAACCCTAATCTGTATTGTAAGTGTACAAGTAAAATTGTTTACTAGTATTATTAACGTACCGGCATTATTAAAGTATGTGTGTAAAAGATTTGAGGAAATATATGTCGAATACAAACATAACTATTCACTATAGGCAACAAGATACAATTACACCAGCGAGGAGAAGTGTGCAGTGATAGAATTGGTAGCCATGGTGAAAGAACTACAACGCGCGATGTTACGTATGGAAGGTATCTTCATGGACGCTATCAGACGCCATGTTTACAGAGAGATACAAACACTGGTACAAGTATCATTACGGAGAACTTTGAGACGATCCATCAAACATAAACATGATGTTATACACATGTACGTTAAAGTATGCGAGTATGCACTTTATTTTACAAAACTAGTGTACATTTAAAATTTCAGACAATATGTATTTTACAAAATACAAGTGTATAGTAACGTTACATTTCCTAAGAAATCTCTTTTCACAAAAAATATGTAACGACAGCAAATGCGAAAAATCTATGTTGTTGCATTTTACCCAATGCATTTTGAAGAAGCTTATAATTCGAAGAATTAAATATTCAGTTATTAGACCGTAAAATGCCAATTTCAGAATTGTATTGTCTGTGATAGAGACGTGTGCTGATTGGCTGAATGGTGAACCACGTGATGATCCGGCCTATCAGGGACAACACGATTCTTCCAAAACCATCCATCCAGAAATTCCTGAACGTAACGTGGGTCCTTCTACAACACAGGTATAATTATATGCTCGTACTAATTCAAAGCACTAAAACTCCATGATAAGCGAGACCTTACTGGAGGTTATTTTGTATTTCTTTGTACAGTACACCTTTTGAATTATTTTAAAACGCCGTTGCATTAGAAGTGATGATAAAATGTATGAAACTTACTGAGAATAACATTAGTCGCCATAACAGGATTTCAGAAATTAAATGTAAGTCCTTTTTCGAAGAACCAAACGTTTGAAACCGTCAAGTGTTGACATCTACCAATGAAAGTGGAGCATGTCCTTGACTTTGTAAAGATAGTCGATGCACAACCTGATACTCCCATCACATTTACGGATTGATACTAATGATGAAGTCGATACAGAATTAAGACTCCTTATTGTTATCGCTTACCTTACATTATCTTTCAGCTGTACATGGTGAGAACTATGTTGGAATCTTTGGTAGGGAGTAAACCTTTGAAGAAACATCTTGACATAAAAGAGATAGATATCATTACCATCTTTCACAGGAACTCTTTCTACTGGACTTATCTTCTCAACTTCAATGGTAAATATGAGGCAAAACGACAAATATTGCATATTGAATTGTGGGGTCATTCCATATATTACAAGCGAGTATTGGCAATGCATTGTGTGCTGTTACATACATTTTAATATCAAAGCTTGTTTTAAAGTGGTTTATACGTTATTTCTTAATTGAGTGTCCTTCTGTTCAAATACATGTATCTAAATGATTTGCCTTGCATATTATAATAATAATAATAATAATGACTTTATTTTACGAGGTTAACACATTTGCATAAAAACACAATCTTCCATGCGGACCTCATATTTTAGAGTCCATTCAGCATTGTGGTGACTTTTCCCAGTTATGGTACCGGGAGTTCTATTTGGAAATGACCATGGGACGTAGAATACAGGTAAAGTGTGTGTTTAGATATGTGCTTATTTTATTTTGAACAACTTCTTGCAAGTCATTGCTTTTGTTAACATATCTTGTCTGCTCATACTGGAAACTTCGTTGGTTTTTAGAAGACATTCGATGAAGCTGTTTCAGGACGTATACTTAGTACGCTTAACTGTAAAAAAGCACCAAATCTAATGAATTGACTAAAATTGTAATAATACATCGACTGCAACAGAAATAGTACATACTTTATTACAGGAACACAAAGATGAACAGAACTTCAGATCAATGTTTACATATTACAAAACACTATCTAATACTACAACATTCTGAAGCATCAGTCAGTTAAATATAACCAGGGCTAGGAATATGGAAGGATTGTGCTTTTGAAGGAATTAGGTGTATACATTAATTATGCAAACTAAATAAATACATGTACGTATATTTTACAGTTTCCCATTGAGATGTCGATGCCATGGATACTAACAGATCATATTCTGGATTCACTAGATCCGTTTATGATGCAGTGAGTACATCTTAGAACTACTTACTTCTTGTTACCACTTACAGTTTATTGTTTATTATTATTAATTAATGTTAAGCTACTTGAAATAAGGTCCGTCTTAAACTTGTCAGTAACAAGCTGATGTTACCCTCTCGGTTTTTTGTGGAAAAGACTATAATAAAGCAAATGTTAACCTTTAGCATATTGCTTTGAATTATAACAGTTTCTTTGGCATCTGTTATTTCTATTCTGCTACTTCGGCTGATGTTGTTGTTGTCGTTGTTAATGTCATTCAAATGCTTCATTCCAGTAATTTATTTGTTGCTAACCACGTGTATACATTTATACATATTTACAGATATTTACTCTATCCACTGGACGTATACAATGACAGTGCCTTATACTCCCTCACATTTTTCAAACAGCAATTTCTCTATGATGAAATAGAGGCAGAGGTATGTCTATATTTTCAATCTTTACTTCGCGATCGCTCCAGATCAATGTAGGCCGTTTTGAAATTATGCTATTACAAGCTGGGAAAGTTTCAAGGCCTTCTTTTTCAAGAACATTTCTGCCAGTGTTCCATCCAATATTAATAACTCAGATGATTGTGTCTTGTTGATAAGTTTGATAGTTGTAGGCTAAAAAGTACAAAAGAAAATTGTTAAAGAGTACGTAGCGGTGTTAGTGATTTGTTAAGATGGGCACGGATGGTTTTAAACCACATGCAGCATGTACATGAATGAGATATAGTTGTTTTGTCCTAAGTAATAAGTAAATCTTATAAGTAATCTTGTGAAAACAAGAGCGGTATGCAATAGAAAGCCTCATATTGCGAATGACACAAGTACATATTTACATTTTAGGTGGATTTGTGCTTTGATCAGTTTGTGTACAAGTTGAGTCATCAAATTGTCTCCTTCTACAAGCAGCGTGCTACCGTGTAAATATTTTATATCTATTTTTATAACTCATATACGAGTACATTTCTTTTATGGTATGTTTTTTTTCTGACAGTTGTCTTTAACTCACGGGAACAGATTAAAATAGAGTTATCATAAGTAATAATAACTAGTCAAATATTTGATGAAATATACTTAATTATTGAAATACACATTTTCCCTGTAAATTTGAAGCTTCATTAATTGATTAAGAAATGTTTGATGCATGGAAATTTGTAGTTGAGTTGTACTCGTAATTTCTCGAATCTCATTCATTAAGGTTGTCAATTAACGTTACCTTCAGTATATTACTCGACAAGTCTTTCCCAGACAACTGTTCAGATTGTGGTACTCACGTCGATGTTCCAGGGAAGAATGCATATGAAGCATTATTACAGCAGCGACATATACGCTTGCTTGGTCGGTCTGTGGATCTGAATGATTTGATACGTCAGAGAGTGAATGCAGCACTGATTGATTCCCTTGATGTGGCTATATCCATATTTGAGAGCGGATATCTCACTGACATTGTGGTAAGAGGATGAATCACGTAACTTGATAAAATATTGGCAAACTGAAATGATACTTACTATTGATTAGAGGTTCGACAATGCAAGAATGTTACTGAGAACCGACTGATTTCAATGTGCGATGAAGGTCAAATGAAGTAGAAACGCTGATTTTTGTTCGAAATGGACATGCATGTAATTATAAATATAAACTTTCCACCAAGACGTGGGGTTAAATTGCATTAATCACTGTACAAAACTACAGTCTGAACAATACGATCAATAAGTCGCTGGATTTCTCTGATTTTGGGCATGGTGTTAGGTAACTAGATCAAATCGTAGCAATGCCTCGTTTTGGCACATAGGGGCACCGTTTTGGCATGTCTTTGTGGCACCAGGTTATCCATTTCATTTGCAGCCGGGACTTTGGACATCTTCTCGTTAGGTTATGCATGTTTCCGTGTATGTGTGTTATGTGATGTTGTTAATGTTTACCATGTTCGGCTGGATAAATTGAGTGCTACCTTCCCTGTCCGATTTCCTCATATCGTTTTTATGCATGTACTACAAGCAAATGTACTTTATTGCTTGTTAGACCACTTCAACAATTTTGAAACCGTGCCATTTTTTGCTTGTTTAAGTTTTAGAACAAATGTGTCCACTGGATTAGCTAAATGTCATGACCACCTTTTTGTCTGGTCTTTACTAAAACACGTTTTGTTTGATAGGAATTACAAGGACTGATAGAATGTAACAAGCTGACACACAGACTGTTGGGAAAATATCTTACATTGGATAAGTTTGACGATATGTTGGGTGAAGCCAATCAGACAATAACATCACCATATGGACGTATCATGTTACATGTGTTCTGGTGCTTATATACAGACTTTCTCCCTCATTACTGCTTTAACACTTCCACAAATACGTACGTATTTTAAAATTACATAAAATTAATGGTCTTGACACTTATACTAAAATGTGAAATTCACGCATTTACGTCCTCACAAAATTGTTTTCACCAATACCTGGAAATTACATCCCATTAAAAATTAAAAGAACATACAGTGAAATGTTTTCCGTAATTTTCTCAATGGAAGTAAAACCTGAAGCTATTTTTTGCGGAAGACAAATTCTATATGCGTAACTGTCACCCAATAGCGTATCGTTCTTCAGAGTATGCTAAAGAATAACACGTCCAACGCAATATTTTTTGCAATTGTTTCATAGTAGTATACTTATGTAACACTGATGTTTAGTACCAAACACGTCGTGTATAGTTTTGACCAGATGATATGATACTTTATCATTTTGTGATCGTACATGTACTAACCGATTCTTTTCAAATATAGTTGATTTATGATTTGTTCAAGATTTGTGAAGAGCAAACATTCTTCTAGCGGGGAGCGTCAACGTGACAATTCTACTCACTCGTCACATCCATATGCCTGGGGAACAAACGTACATACATATAGATACCGATAGATATAGATACATGTATGCCACATAAATACTGTAAGTCAACGTGAACATGTAGTGCATAGCATCCCGAATGAACTTTTGTGGCTTCCTGTGTCCTATAGTTGCATATCAGAGTTATATCGATGGTGATGATAGCATTACTAATTGAGTGGAGTATGTTACTATTGCAACTTGGCGATCAAGCAAATACCATAATACCCACTAATACCAAGAAAAACATGCATCCTTGATGTTTAGGACGATACAATTTTATGTCTATAAAATTCTTTGTTTTGTTTTATCAGAATGGTGTCTTCTTTGAACACTATATGACAACACTTCCATAATTACTATCATACCATGTTCGACGGTCAAGCATGTGCGTATAATCACATACCCAGTACTAGTATAGTTCCAATTTTATAAATGTTGAATTACATAATTATTAATTATTGTATATATTCCTAGGCACCACTGTTCAGCAAGTTATACGGTCAGTATTCGACATGTATAGGACCACCACACTTCAGTGCCATCAGTCGGTTGCTAGGTTACCGAAGTATTGCTCTACTTCTAGAACAACTGCTCAAAGTTATCATAGATAATGTAAGTAGATAGTCGCGGTTATTTGTAAAGATGTATACAAAAACTGTTAAATCTCACCATACCAACGGTCTCGTGAGTAGAAGTTACATTTCAGCAAAGATAGTGTAGTTGTTATGGGTGGGAATAAACTAAACATGTTGTTAACGGAAGTGAAATGCAATTGTGCCTTTCGGGAATATCAAGACCACCTACAATATATAGATGTTAGTTATATACGCAGTGTATATGTCCCGTTAGATAGCCACACTAAAACACATGCACTTAGACAAATGCTCGACTAAAAGGTCTTTGACCACAGACTATTTCTTAATGTCTTTATCAGAATTGACAATCGCCCCAAAACCGAACGACCCGATGGTAGCACTAAATTGTAATGTTTAAGCTCACGGGGCATGATTCGTCAAGCTTGGTGTTTCTCAAGACCAGACTTTTATACTGATACAGATGTTGATATTTCAGGTGAGAGGACCATTACTTGGACATGTACAAGAGTTGATACCATTGTTACCTACACACTGTCATCTACTGTTGTATCAATATGGATCTCCAGGTATGTACTTACCATATCAAAATGTCTGGTTTGTTATTTTGTGCATTCAACTAAGAAAGTCGTAGTGTGTAGCCATTTAGCTTTATCGGTGCCTAATTGGCTAATGACATCCGGCTTCGAGGGAACGTTGTTATTTGATATTCTTGTTGAGTTGTTTTAAAAGTCACTTTACTTTACCTTCAAGAACTTTCGCATATATCAAACAGATTCCGCTTGTAGCACACTGTGTCCATAATAAGTCGCGAATATGCTCAAATAGCTTTATATAACTTGTGTATCCAAAGAAAACTGTATACCAATAGTTACCAATGACTCCTATATTATTGAAGGAATCTTACGTTACTACATGAAGCAAATGGAGAACATACTCGGATGTGAGAATCTACGAACACACGTTTTTCAGAGGTTTCGAGAAATCGGAAATGCTATTCTTTTCTGCCTCCGACTGGAGAGTACGCTGGTAATCTATTTTGTTCACACTTCTGTTTGTTTTATATCGAGTGGTCAACATGGCGGTTGTGATCATGTATGTGTTTATGATTAACGGTATGTTAATGTATAGATTGTTTTGTAAAAATCATATCTTCATTTAAGCCTCTTTTGTCACATTTCTGAATCAACCAAAATAACTGAGAAGCTTTGGTACCACAGTGGTCGTTGCAGTTGTCTGTTAAATGAAAGTTTGAAACAAATATTGAACCGGCGGTACTCACCGAAAGCTTTGTGATCAGTATTTGACACACTGTCGGTTGCTTTGGCTTGCTATACTTTCAATGTTTGTATTACGTGTTTCACGTGTTTTAGAATGAAGAGGAATCGTGTGATATATTCCATGCAGCCCCGTTCTTGAAATGGATACCAAAACCGTTTGTTCCTTACAATGGTAAGTTAATTCTTGAATTATTGCATTTGGGGTTTATGCATTTATAGAACAGTACCAAGCTATTAAAGTACGACCAGTTTTGTATCACTTCCTTGGGATCAATTACGTTCTGCTGATATTAATATGGTTGTGTTTCTCTGACTGATGCAGCAGGCCGTATGTTCAATATCAGTATAAAAAATACTATAAATGTTACATTGTTGTATATTGTAAGCTTGTGGTCTTTGATGGTTCTTCATTGTCCTGTTTGTCTCCTCTGCTGTACCTGTTGCATGCTGCCTTCCGTAACTAATTATATGTTATTTTACATTTGCTTTCAGAGCGTAGCAGTCGTGAAGAGACAGAAAAACAATTGTACACCAGAATGAAAACACTAGAGCACCAATTTATGAATTTCCAAATAAAAAGAGTCATCGACGAATTCGGGAATTCCAAGGTTTATATATCAAGCATTGTTTGTGCTTTTGATTGTGTAGTATAGCCTTAAACATATGCCCTTAAATATACGTATATAATTATGCAATATCAACTGATAGAGGTACCATTTGTATGAGGTGAACTTTGTTATGGGAGCAATTGTTTTGGTGTAGCTGTGTTATTATTCACATTGTTAGGTGCTTTAAGTTGCCAGTAAGCAGCAATATTTTGCGTTCCCATGAGTGGTCGCTTACAACAGTATCTACTTGTAGAGTTTAGTGATCTGAAAGTGACCAACACGCTGAATATTGTGTCAATGCGTACACAAACTACACTTTAAAGTTACATACTACTATCGTCATACACATGGTCTAGATTAAAAATGGTATAATGTTGTTTGTAATATTTGCAGCAAGCAGAATTGATCAAAGAAAGTGAAATGTTAACGCGTGATCGACTGTGTTGTAATCACTCCATATTTGGACAGATATTGGAACGTTTACGTGAGTGCCTAGACGACCCTGTATGGCACGGTCCACCACCATATAATGGTGTGCTTAGCGTTGATGAGAGTACAGAGTTCCATCGACTGTGGAGCGCTATACAGTTTGTGTGTAGTCTGTCTGTGCCTAGGGGCCAGACAAACATAGAGTTAGTATACTACTAAGTATCTATATACGTTTTGTTTTTGTAGTTATGAATGTATTATGTTGGAAAAGGAGGAAACTGAAAAGCGACTTAAATCTCCGATTCAATGGTTTGTCATACGGTCCTGATTTAGATTTCCAAAACACCTAACCATCTATGCAGTATGTAACATACGAAGCTCGGTTTCCTATACGTCTTTGTTTGTCCACATGTTGGATATCAAGCATAGAGACATTTTGTGAGGGTACCTTGTATCTATTACAGAGATGTGTATGGGGACAGTGTACACTGGGCGGGTAATATACTAGTCTCGTTGCTAGGACAACAGAAGAGATTTGAAGCATTAGATTTCTGCTATCATCTACTCAATGTTAATGATCATGATGAATGTGTGGAGATCGTAGACGGCATGGTAAGTTATTGGACTGCTTTGTATACATCTAACATTCCATGGTCAGTAAAACCTAGGTACCTATGAGCGTTTTTGCCTCTGCGATATGTACTCCCGATTTAATCAATGAGCAATAGTCCTCGTGGTCTGGGGCAAGCTCCGGGCAAGTCATTTGAACATTGATGTTTATGATCCTGTTTCGATACCTTTTGAAGCTCGTTTATTTCCATCGGAAGTTCATCGCTGAGGTAAAAACTGCTCAGTGGAACCTAGTGTATTTTTTGTAAAACTACATTATACTCAATTTAAGACTATGAAGTAGTTTTACAAAGAATACACGTTTGCAGTCGTTTTCAGTAATAATCACAAGCACTGTGTGATTAAACACAAAACCAGGGGAAATGTTTGGCAGTCCAAGAGTCACACTAACGAAGTTGAGCATGGGTATCAACTTTTGACGTCACGTTACAAATATATTCATTCTTATATAAAGGATGCATTGGCGATAATAGCAGTGGTCCTTCGGAGATATTATATTAGTTACATCTTTAAAGTAGCATTACCAGTTATAACTATTGTAACTGATTAAACTGATTGGTGTATTCATTCTGTCTTGGTCTCACTGAGCATTTATTTGGTCTCGCCGATGTAATCCCGATTTAAATCAATAGCTTCGGTATGGTTCGGGAAAAGGGATATCACAACTTTTCTAACGAAAACTAGTACATCAAAACTTCCCCTAGACCACGTGGGCCCTTTTCCCGATACCTTCCGATACCAATTTACTAAATCGGCAGGGCATCGGCGAGGTAAAACAATCTCAGTGTGACCAAGCAATAGCATAATGTAAGGTCGATTTGCATTTAGTGTTTCAGTTGCTTTGAACAATCATTGATTTAATAGAAACAACTCGTGAATTCGCAAGAAATTACAAATGTATATGTACGTTAACTTCACATTTACATTTCAGGATTTGATGAAGGTTATAAATAGAATAGAATACAATAAATATTTGAATACAGCAATATTTGACACAGTGAATAGATATACAAGAATAGAAGACGACAAAAGTAATGTGTTGAAACACGTGACCTTTATACAACCTCCATCCTACGAGCAGACTTGACAAAATAGGAAATACAAGTGAAAGGCCAAACATATCTCTACATCGAATTATATTGAAAAGGTTGGTTTGCCTGAAAGTATATGATACAATGTAACGTTGGTTCTGATCAAATGTATCATTGAACGTTGCATTGAAATGACTCATACTGTATGGGGAATGGTATATGGTTCCAAATAAAGTAGCTAAGATAACTTACAGTGGAAATCAAACATGTTTTGACATTGGAGACATAAGATTTAGATTGACCAAGAAATCAATGTGAAGGTAAATATAACTGCGCTACAACAGCTAGATGTAATCTTAACATTTGTTGTCATGGTTTGACAATGGAAGCATATGCAAGGAACACTCATTGCCATATAACCTTACTTATATACAAAAAATCAAACCAGTAGAAAGAACAGCTGTTCAGGCATTGTGTGTTTGTATACTAGTATATCGTGCTGTACACATATGGTGTTGTTAATCAGTACTTCTGTGACGCACATTCTTAAAGGACAGCCCAATAATCATAACTTGTATGTTTTGTTCTACTACTGAAACTGCTCAGGATTTGTCAACGAAGGTCCTTGTAGATACGTATACATGTATCAGGTAAACATTAAATTGGTTAGTTACCGGCGTCAGTGATTCTTTACAAAGCTGATTGAATATACATAGTCACATGTATCCGAACTATACATTAACATATCCAGTAAACAAAGCTCTTCATTTGTTTTATTATAATTGTCAAATGTAGTATAACAACACATGTAGTATAACAGCAGATGTAGCATAACAACACATGTAGTACAACATCACATGTAGTATAACAACACATGTAGTATAACAACATATGTAGTATAACAACACATGTAGTATTACATCACATGTAGTATAACATCACATGTAGTATAACAATACATGTAGTATAACATCACATGTAGTATAACAATACATGTAGTATAACAACACATGTAGTATAACAACACATGAAGTATAACAACACATGTAGTATAACAACACATGTAGTATAACAACACATGTAGTATAACAACACATGTAGTATAACAACACATGTAGTATAACAACACATGTAGTATAACAACACATGTAGTATAACAACACATGTAGTATAACACATGTAGTATAACAACACATGTAGTATAACATCGCATGTAGTATAACAACACATGTAGTATAACAACACATGTAGTATAACAACACATGAAGTATAACAACACATGTAGTATAACAACACATGTAGTACAACAACACATGTAGTATAACAACACATGTAGTATAACAACACATGTAGTATAACAACACATGAAGTATAACAACACATGTAGTATAACAACACATGTAGTATAACAACACATGTAGTATAACACATGTAGTATAACAACACATGTAGTATAACATCGCATGTAGTATAACAACACATGTAGTATAACATCGCATGTAGTATAACAACACATGTAGTATAACATCGCATGTAGTATAACAACACATGTAGTATAACAACACATGTAGTATAACAACACATGCAGTATAACAACACATGTAGTATAACAACAAATGTAGTATAACAACACATGCAGTATAACAACACATGTAGTATACCAACACATGTAGCATAACAACACATGTAGTATAACAACACATGTAGTATAACAACACATGTAGTATAACAGCACATGTAGTATAACAACACATGTAGTATAACAGCACATGTAGTATAACAGCACATGTAGTATAACATCGCATGTAGTATAACAACACATGTAGTATAACAGCACATGTAGTATAACAACACATGTAGTATACCAACACATGAAGTATAACAACACAGTCATGTAGTACACCAACACATGTAGTATAACAACACATGTAGTATAACAATACATGTAGTATAACAGCACATGTAGTATAACAGCACATGTAGTATAACAACACATGTAGTATAACAACACATGTAGTATAACAGCACATGTAGTATAACAACACATGTAGTATAACAACACATGTAGTACAACAGCACATGTAGTATAACAACACATGTAGTATAACAGCACATGTAGTATAACAACACATGTAGTATAACAACACATGTAGTATAACAACACATGTAGTATAACAACACATGAAGTATAACAACACATGTAGTACACCAACACAGTCATGAAGTATAACATCACATGTAGTATAACAATACATGTAGTACAACAACACATGAAGTATAACAACACATGAAGTATAACAACACATGAAGTATAACAACACATGTAGTATAACAACACATGTAGTATAACAACACATGTAGTATAACAACACAGTCATGTAGTATAACAACACATGAAGTATAACAACACATGTAGTATAACAACACATGTAGTATAACAACACATGTAGTATAACAACACATGTAGTATAACAACACATGCAGTATAACAACACATGCAGTATAACAACACATGCAGTATAACAACACATGTAGTATAACAACACATGTAGTATAACAACACATGTAGTATAACAACACATGTAGTATAACAATACATGTAGTATAACAACACAGTCATGTAGTATAACAACACATGTAGTATAACATCACATGTAGTATAACAACAAATGTAGTACAACAACACAGTCATGAAGTATAACAACACAGTCATGTAGTATAACAACACATGTAGTATAACATCACATGTAGTATAACAACACAGTCATGTAGTATAACAATACATGTAGTATAACAACACATGTAGTATTACATCACATGTAGTATAACAACACATGTAATATAACAATACATGTAGTATAACAACACATGTAGTATAACAACACATGTAGTATAACAACACATGTAGTATAACATCGCATGTAGTATAACAACACATGCAGTATAACAACACATGTAGTATAACAACACATGTAGTATAACAACACATGTAGTATAACAATACATGTAGTATAACAACACATGTAGTATAACAACACATGTAGTATAACAACAAATGTAGTATAACAACACATGTAGTATTACAACACATGTAGTATAACAACACATGTAGTATAACAACACATGAAGTATAACATCGCATGTAGTATAACAACACATGTAATATAACAACACATGTAGTATAACAGCACATGTAGTATAACAACACATGTAGTATAACAACACATGAAGTATAACAACACATGTAGTATAACATCGCATGTAGTATAACATCGCATGTAGTATAACAACACATGTAGTATAACAACACATGTAATATAACAACACATGTAGTATAACAACACATGTAGTATAACAACACATGTTGTATAACAACACATGTAGTATAACAACACATGAAGTATAACAACACATGTAGTATAACAACACATGTAGTATAACAACACATGTAATATAACAACACATGTAGTATAACAACACATGTAGTATACCAACACATGTAATATAACAACACATGTAGTATAACAACACATGTAGTATAACAACACATGTAGTATAACAACACATGTAATATAACAACACATGTAGTATAACAACACATGTAGTATAACAACACATGCAGTATAACAACACATGTAGTATAACAACACATGTAATATAACAACACATGTAGTATAACAACACATGTAGTATAACAACACATGCAGTATAACAACACATGTAGTATAACAACACATGTAGTATAACATCACATGTAGTATAACAACACATGTAGTATTACATCACATGTAGTATAACAACACATGTAGTATAACAACACATGTAGTACTGTATAACAACACATGTTGAACTCAACTGCTATTTTTATTTCCTGATTTATTTGATATACAAAACACAACCAACAATATAATAGTATTAAACAAACGCATGTAGCATCCTATTGAGGAAGCCTTTGTATAAAATACACCCGTGTACAAAAACAAACATACATGTGCGTGTATAAAATATATTAGCAAACACTTCTCCATATCCAGACTATACTAGAACACGTGCGGTCATTCATGAAATTTCTTGACGTCGACTCGTTTGTGATGACGCCAAGGTAACAATGCATATCTTGATGGCGTTTAACTTCACCTGACATTTTCAATAGTGCATGTCATTTGATAATATCAACTTATAGTTCCATGTCTAGAATAACTTCTGTTTCAACATACCAACAACATCGATATCAGCGTATGATAGAAGTGTTGTGTTCACAAGTCCCCCTACAGCTACAACAATCAGACCTTGCAAACACCTGACACCAAACCAAAATGGAGGATTTCTAAAACAAGAGGAAAAACAATCTCATAAAACAAGTCAAACTTGTTTATCATCTATAATAACGTTATCAAAGTTTAAATGAAGAATGTCAAAAAATGTTGGAAACTGACCTATACCACATCTAGGCTTAATATAAAGTTAATTCTTGAAATTCTACTGATCATACATTCATGGTATGCATAGGCAACTTACTGGTTGACAATTCAAGCAACCACGTTTTACAATAGTTGTCTGAAACGGGTACCCTAATGCAAACGGGTTGTTTCAGAGTACGCAGTTTATTGTGCATGTAATTGTCTGTACGAGTACGCGTGTATTGCAATATACTCGTACACCGTGTAAGATATTGTAAGTGTATACAGATGTACTGACCTTTTCTCCGGAGCTTCGATATACCCTTTGTTATACTGCATTCGTGAGATCACAAACCCAGCACCTAACACTGCAGCTGGTACTGTTCAAATACAACATACATTCACTTTATGAAGTACACTTACAAGTCAAATATTTTAATTATTTCTACTTGTATTTAATGATGTAACCTCACCTGGAACCGCCTTGATAACTTACTGTAGATACAGCTTCCGCTATGAGTGCGAGAGGGTTCGCTTCAGTGATATACCGTTAAAATGGTATGGTATTTGCCCCTTGTTAAACGCTCAGCATACTAAGCTGAATCGTCCGATGTCAAGGTAATATAAATCGAGAGTTCGATGCAAAACTACAACAAATTATAGAGGCATGTATCATAGTTATGCACTGAGCCCTCGAAAAAGTTACCCTATGATTGAAAGAAAGTTGACCACTGTGACTTTTTAAACAATATTTGAATTTCAAAACATCATTTGGAAAAGTTCAACATTTTTACACAGGCGCATGGTTGCATCGATCTTGCATGAATTTGCAAGGGAAAATATTTTTCATTATTAAACCATATTTATATAGACCTTTTTTCATGTATACACACGTCCAAAAGTGCTGTACAGTCATCACTAATACATGTTTAAAAAATATATAATGTACATAAAATATACAATTTTTTTCCCAAGCTATTTAATCTCTCGTCAGTATCATATTGCCGAAACGAAATGCAAGATAAAGCTTAGGAGACATGGTATAAATGAATACTTTACTACAATAAAATAGTGGTGTAAAACGATTTGATAATGTGTAGGGGTATTAACTGAATGTGAACCTCAACAAGGACAAGGATAACGTCAAGTACCATTACCACGTGTCCTTAACCCTTAAAGGAATAGTGATACTTCCTGTAAACGAGGGATGACTCACAAATGACAAAGTTACTATCATCATATGAGTTAAAAGGTCGAAGAAATAACACACTTTCTTCAAGACCTTACCACACTTTAAAACGAGGCTCTACTTAACCTAATAGACGGGCCTCTACTTAACCCAGTGGACGGGGCACTACTTAACCTAGTAGTAGGGATCTATTCATCACAGTAGGCGGTGTTCTTCTTAACCCAGTAGGCGGAGCTCTACTTAACCCAGTAGGCGGGGTCCTACTTAACCCAGTAGACGGGGCTCTTCTTAACCCAGTAGGCGGGGCTCTACTTAACCCAGTAGACGGGGTCCTACTAAACTTAGTAGTAGGGATCTACCGATAGGTGGAGGGGGCTTATAGTCCTTGTAACATGTGGGTCGTTGGGCCAAATGATAGGGCACCAAGTTAGTGGGAACATACACATAGTCAGCATGAATAAGCTACAGTAAAATAGTGCGTTTTCAGGGCTTTCTTGAAGGACGGTAGTGTTTTACTGTCTCTGAGCGTTGTTGGCAGTGTATTCCAGAGTTTCGGTGCAGCAGCTATGAACCATCGGTCACCGTAAGTCACAGTCTTCGTCCTTGGCACAACTGGAAAAACATAATCATTTTGAGACCTTAGCTGTCTTTGTGGAGTATATACTTCCAACATACTTCTGATGTAGCCGGCCGATTTTCCATGTAGTGCTTTGAAAACATGAGTCAAGACCTTGTACTCTACCCTATACTGTACAGGTAGCCAGTGAAGATGTTTCAGAACAGGAGTGATGTGATTGTAACGCAGTGTCCGTGTGATGAGGCGGGCAGCTGTATTTTGAATAATTTGTAGTTTATTCAGAATGATTTTCGGGTTGCCACATAGTAATGAATTGCAGTAATCCAGTCTCGATGTTACTAAAGAATTGATCAGGGATTTTGTTGCATCAACAGTCAAGTATTGCCTGATTTGACCAATTTGTCGGATCTGCATGAAACACGACCTTGAGACAGAGTTTACAAGTTTGTCCATGTCCAAATGCGAATCCAACATGGCCCCGATGTTTCTTACCATCGACGTTGATCTGATCACAGCGTCGCCAACTTTTACCTTGAGATTGTCGATTGAACTGGCATTCCTTTTCGGTAAAAACAGGATTACCTCTGTTTTTTCGGCGTTAAGTTTCAGCAAATTTTCTTTCATCCAGTTCAAGATATCCTTCAGACAAGCTTCATTTCGTTGCAGTGTTTCATCTCGCGAGACACAATCTTTTGGTTTGAATGCCATATACAATTGGGAGTCATCGGCATAGAAATGATGTTGCAATTGATGTTTTCTACAGATTGCACCTACTGGTTTTGTGTACATAATGTAGTTCTTCGAACGGAGCACAGAACCCTGTGGTACACTATAGCTCATAAGTACAGGTTTTGAAAGTTCTCCATCTATACAGACAGTTCGATGCAAGTTCGATGAAACCGAGCGCCTGGGTGTTTAGAGCATATGAGAATTGGGGAAAATGATGTGTACAAATTATCTTTTATAATGTAGCATCGAGTGTGCCTTTGGTTAAGTGTACATGCTGAAACAACAATAGTTGAATAATATGAGTGGTGTAAATGCGAGACATAGTAGCAAACTATACTCACCTTGATGACAGAATATTCCAGCACTCCATAAAATTATCTCAAATGGAACACTAAACTCTAAACCATTTTGTCTGGAATGGAAACATGATTTCATTCTAACTGTACTTGACAAATCACGGATACGGTGATAACAATGAGTACAGCGTATGCCTACTGTAACAGCGGTAGGGGTTGAAATGTTTCCAAAAACATCATCCATGATTCAAATTGGTGTCCATGGAAACAGTCCAGCAGTTTCAAACAGCAAGTGTTAACTCGTTTAAATTATTTAAGCACAAATAATAAGTTAATAACTGAGTACACGAATTCATAACCGTACAAAGGTGTTGATTTTTGTAACAATATGACGTTCCCGACTGATAAATAAAAGAGATTAATGCCAGACCGAGTAAGGTGGATTTCAAAGGAAACAGTACGCGTCGTTGATGTTGAGAGCACGCGACGTTGAGGAAGAGTGCACGCGGCGTTGAGGGAGAGTGCATGCGATGTTGATGTTCAGAGCACGCGATGTTGATGGACAGTGCACGCGACGTTCATGTTGATAGCATGCGATGATGATGTTGAGAACATTCGACGTTGAGGAAGAGTGCACGCAACGTTGAGGAAGAGCGCACGCGACGTTGAGGAAGAGTGCACGCAATGTTGAGGAAGAACGCACGCGACGTTGAGGAAGAGTACACGCGACGTTGAGAAAGCGTACACGCGACGTTGAGGGAGAGTGCATGCGATGTTGAGGGAGAGTGCACGCGACTTTGAGGGAGAGTACACGCGACGTTGAGGGAGAGTGCATGCGATGTTGAGGGAGAGTGCATGCGATGTTGAGGGAGAGTGCATGCGACGTTGAGGGAGAGTGCATGCAATGTTGAGGGAGAGTGCATGCGGCGTTGAGGGAGAGTGCATGCGATGTTGAGGGAGAGTGCATGCGACGTTGAGAAAGAGTACACGCGACGTTGAGGGAGAGTGCATGCGATGTTGAGGGAGAGTGCACGCGACTTTGAGGGAGAGTGCATGCGACGTTGAGGGCGCGTGTAAACGCAGTGTGACGGTTGGAGCAAGGGATGTGGGGGTTGAGATCATGTGTCCAATATACCCAGTTGCTTATATACACGAAACAAAGTCAACTTCATGTAAATAGCATCGAATACTGCGTATAAACACTTACTGTGCTCTTAGTGCTCTCAGGAAGTCAGGTGGCCCGTCCATTGTGGGTGGTGCTATCTTGTGTTTCCGCCGGAACTCACCCACTTTCTTGGCCATGCCCACTGCAGAGAAAAAATACAATTGAAAGCCCAACTTTATACCATGCTACCAACATTGTGTCATATTGTTGTAGCATGACATAAATAAAGCTGTAGAGTCGTGTAGACGCTTATATAAGATCAAATACAATGCGCTAGTACAGGGAACAGATTTTGCCTCAATATTATATATAGTTAATATTTCGAAGGTGGTTGTATCAGTTGTTTGAATTATATAATTACGAATAACTAGGTTATCTATATAACATAACATAGCTGGCATCTTGATGTAGAATACGATTGTTTTACTTATTTTGTTGATATTAACCACAGGTAGCTGTATCCTTGATAAAGACTAAAACGAAAAGAAAAATATTTGTTTTTGTAAAATTTATATTTTTCTGATTTTTTTAGGATTTTGGTTTCGTTATTAATGATACAGGTACCTGTGATATCAACAGGATGTGGTTATACTTCAACACCGGCTGATACAGAACACGATGTGGTTATACTTCAACACCGGCTGATACAGAACACGATGTGGTTATACTTCAACACCTGCTGATACAGAACATGATGTGGTTATACTTCAACACCGGCTGATACAGAACACGATGTGATTATACTTCAACACCGCGGCTGATACAGAACACGATGTGGTTATACTTCAACACCGGTTGATACAGAACACGATGTGGTTATACTTCAACACCGCGGCTGATACAGAACACGATGTGGTTATACTTCAACACCGGCTGATACAGAACACGATGTGGTTATACTTCAACACCGGCTGATACAGAACACGATGTCACATTATTTGTGGTTATACTTCAACACCGGCTGATACAGAACACGATGTGGTTATACTTCAACACCGGCTGATACAGAACATGATGTGGTTATACTTCAACACCGGCTGATACAGAACACGATGTGGTTATACTTCAACACCGCGGCTGATACAGAACACGATGTGGTTATACTTCAACACCGGCTGATACAGAACACGATGTGGTTATACTTCAACACCGCGGCTGATACAGAACACGATGTGGTTATACTTCAACACCGCGGCTGATACAGAACACGATGTGGTTATACTTCAACACCGGCTGATACAGAACACGATGTGGTTATACTTCAACACCGGCTGATACAGAACACGATGTGGTTATACTTCAACACCGGCTGATACAGAACACGATGTGGTTATACTTCAACACCGGCTGATACAGAACACGATGTGGTTATACTTCAACACCGACTGATACAGAACACGATCACACGTGTCTTATCTAACAACTTAGGCTCGTACATTACGTATACAGTATAACATAGACTTTCGTTTAATGTATCTAGTTTAATAGTGAACAAATAGTGCGTATCTAATGTTTGCAATATCATGCTATTATCAAAGCAAATTAGCATACACTTACATAAACGTGAAGTCAATGAATAAAAGTAATTTAAGATTTTATGAAATGGTGAATTATTTACCACCGGTATTCAATTAATGACAATGCATATGTAATGTAGAAATGGTGCACCTGGTGCTTTTTTGTTTTAAGGATTTTCTGCAAACGGGTCTAATGATATGAAGTCCTTGGAGTTAACATAGACTTTCTAAGCAGTTTAGCACGTGTTAAAAGTCGAGTTTGTATTTTAAAGGGCTGATTAACCAACGTAAACTCCACGTAAAGATACAGCGCGCAAAATAACTTACAAATGTGCAACGAAATAAAGTACAATCACTTATAATGCATATCATTGTCTTTATATAAAACGTATCATTTTCCATAAAAACATATCGTCTGCTCAAAACGATTTGTACAAACTATTTACCTATCGAGTATTGAAATTTGACCCTAACCGTGTATACCCGGCGTGCACTTCTAAATAAACACAATTAAACAAGATTTAAAGATCAGATCAAACAAGAGTAGAAGATAGTATGACAGTGTAAATAGGTACGTACCCATCTGCCAGGCGTGGGCCATTGATACAGCTCCCACAAGTACCACATCTTCTACATTTAATACAACCATAATTCAGATACTTCCACCAGCACACAGATCAGGATAGAAACTCAACAACTAACTGGTTATAATGTAGAACATGATATAGCTAACGATAAGATTCATGTTCGTATCAAATAGTGTATGGTGTACTGTGAGTGACTGAACCAGCAATCACCAACCAAGATTTATCCAAGCTGTTTCGTGTTCGTATCAAAATATTATACGGTGTATGGGGAGTGACTGAACGTCCAGGGTGCGTATGGCATCGTCAACCAAGATTTATCCCAGGTGTTTAGTGTTCGTATCGAAATATTGTATGGTGTATAATGAGTGACTGAACGTCAAGTAAAATTACTCTTTACTTATGGAAAAACATTCTATTCGGTCAGCATGAGTTCAGATTTTCATGAAAATATGCTCAAAAGAAGCGCATTGAGTTGTAGATTTCAAATACATTTTTGTAGGTATGAGTCGTATAACTTACGTTCTTCCCAATCTAAGCCAGCGAGTAATACAAGGTACTTCATGTTCGTACTAAATTATCATATGGCGTACGGTGAAGGACTGAATCTGCAGGAGTTCGCGTGGTATCGTCAGCCCAGATTTATGTGTTTCTTGTTTGTACTAAATTTGTGTGTCCCTATGAATTTCAGTACACTGTGTTGTGTTGTATTATATGGTGCTTTATAATATGGTCGTTTGTAGGAAATTCAATGTACGAAATCATATACAATGTATCATGATAGAGTTACTACAACCACGCTGGGATATGTTGATGTTTTATTATTAAATACACATATATATGATGAGTAGCAAGTAAAGGAATAGACATACATGTATATCAAGTAATCGATGAGAACGATATGAAATTGTTACGACACGATTAATACTGTTGCTTTTCAATATGCTTGTACGTATTACATACAGCTATATCTACACTTAACTTTGCATACATGTTCATTTCCGAATACAATGGTTAGAATAACATTAAAACTTAATGCAATACAATTTCGTTATGACGAGCATCGATATCAAGAGCACCCGGCCTATCGCGAGCAAGTTTAAAACCAATATCCGTTTGTATCATCAATACATGTATTTTGGTTATTTCGAGCACCCGGTTCATCTCGAGCATTTCAGCTTTCCCGATCACTCCTCAAGATAACAAAGTTTTACTGTAACAAGTTTCTATGGCGTCGTTGTCATAACAATGTGTCCATGCACAATGTAGTTTGTTTCTTTGATTCGTTAAGCTGGAAATATCTTCTCCTTTATCAAAGAGAAAGCATCGATATCAAAGTAAGATTTCAATAAAGTATTGCCCAAACCTAGGGCAGCTACTGCAATAAGAGCCCTTAATGCATGAATACTGTGATAAAATGGCTGTAACCTGAAACAGAAAGAAACAATTCGGTTAATTCACAAATTACAGTACAGACACCGATTTGCAATTGCTTTTATGGAACTGTTGTAAGACCCGTAGCTACAATGAGTTTACTAGTAAGTAAGTAAGTAAGTAAGTAAGTAAAGTCTTTATTTTACGAGGCTAACATATTTACAATAATGCAATCTTCCATATGGGCCTCAACATATATACATTAAATATAAAGGGTACATAACATGAAAAATAAGTATACAAATATAATCAACAAAGTAATTAATAGTTACAAAGGTTAGATATATTAACAGGATGAGTCGTGTGTTGTGTCAATGTTGGTTTATGGGTATTGCCATTTAATGTATGCATTTTGGAATTTATTTCTTGTGTCTGATTTTCGTACTGCTTTTGGTATTTCATTCCATTTTTTGGTCCTGAGTAGGCAAGTGATTTTCTGGAGAATTCAAAATTTGGTGATGGTACATATAGTTCTTCATTGGTTATGGATCTGAGATTACATGAATGAACTTGGTTTAGTTTTGTGAATTTTTGTTGCATGTATGTTGGAAATTGGTTGTCATTGAGTGATTTGTACACGAGAATTGATTTTTTATATTCAACTCTTTTGTCAAATTTCATCCACTGAAGTTTATTGGACAAAACGTCAGAGGGAGTGTCAAAGTCTTGTACATCAAGAATAACACGTGCTGCCCGTTTTTGGAATTTAATTATTTCGTTCATTATCTTTTTGTCTGTATTACCCCAAATTGAACAGCAATAATCTAGGTGCGGGAGGATGTAAGCATTAAAAAATAATTTTCTTGTTGGAACATCTAAGTATTGTTTGATTCGCATGAGTAGGAAGAGTTGTGTATTGCATTTTTTTATGGTTTTGTCAATATGAGTTTTCCATTTTAGTGTATTATCTATATTGATTCCAAGAAGTCTTTCACTTTCTGAAAGTTCTATATCATGGTTCTGTAATTTCAATTTGATGTCTGGGATGTTCGGTTTGTTTGTTTGTTTTGTTATATACATATGTTTTGTTTTTTGTGCATTGATTATCATGGAGTTTTGAGCGCACCATGAATCTACAATGTCAAGATCAGATTGAAGGATCTGATGGATGTCTTGAATTGTAACACCTGATGCTGAAAGTGTTGTGTCGTCAGCAAAGATGTCTGTTGTAGAAGACTTAATATGATATGGTAAGTCATTTATATAAATCAGAAATAACAGGGGTCCCAAAACTGAGCCTTGTGGAACACCTGAAACTATATCTGCGGGTTCTGAAAGTTTTGCAGAAACGCATACTTTCTGTGTTCTGTTTGATAGATAGGAATTAATCCAAGCTATGCTGTCTGATGACAAATGGTAAAATTTGAGCTTGTCTATAAGAATCTTGTGATTGACAAGGTCAAATGCTTTGGAAAAATCCAGAAGCAATGTACCAACAAATTGTCCGTCATTGATAGCACTAATCCAGTTATCTACTATATTTGTAAGTGCAGTTTCGCAGGAGTGTTTGGCTCTAAAGCCGGACTGTGATGTGTACAGCAGGGAGTGCCTTTCAAGAAAACCTTTGAGTTCATCAGAGACGTGTTTCTCAAACAGTTTTGAGATGACTGGCAGAATTGAGATAGGACGATAATTACTTTTATCAGATTTTTTACCCTTTTTGAATATTGGAATCACTTTTGATTGCTTTAGTGATGTTGGAAATTTATTTGCAATTATGCTCATGTTAATGATAGAGGCCAGAGGTTTTGCTATTATTGGAGATGCTGTTTTCAGAAATTTTGCGCTTATATTATCCAGACCAGTTGATTTTGTAATGTCTAATTTGTCTAATTGCTCTTTTACATATTTTTCTGTAACATGGTGTATAACAAATGTTGGGGTGTCATTGGGTATTTTGTCTAGTGTCGTCTTCTTAAGGATAGATGAGGTTGTATCATTGAAATCCTGTGTGTTAGTGACTGTCTGGAAAATATTGGTGAAGTATGTATTGAATGCTTCTGCTGATTCGCTAGGGTCTGTGATTGGTATACCGTTATCATCATTTATGTAATGTGTTTGGTGGCTTTCGGTTTTGCCAGATATATCTTTTAGATTTTTCCATAGTTTCTTTGGTTGTTTGCTGTTATTTTGAATTTCATTATGAAAGAAATCTTTTTTGGCATTGTGTGAAAGTGATTTTACTGTTGATCTCCATTTTTTAAAGTTAGATACATTGTTAGTTCTTTTTGCATAGTCTCTGTTGTGTATTGCTTCTAAAATTTCATCATTGAACCAATTTTTTTTATTTTTAAGTTTTACACGTCTTTGCTTGTTTGGTGCATGAGAGTTTAGAGATTGTAGAAATAAAGTATTGAAGGTGTCAAGCCCATCATCAGGGTCAGTAAACATGTCTATCAGTGACCACGGTTTTTGTGATAAATCTTCAAGAAATATTTTAGCATTGAAGTTGTTCATTGAACGGTAATTTATAGTTATATGCATTGGACCTTTATTGATGTTTGTGCTTGTTTTCCTTGTAAAGCAGATTGGATAATGGTCACTAATAGATAAGTGTGGTACAGCTGTGTGTGAGATATTATTTGGCTTGTTTGAGTACAAATGGTCAATTATTGTGGATGTTCCTTGTGTAATTCTTGTTGGTTGCATGATAAGCTGTGTGAGGTTGAATGTATTCATAAATGTGTTCCATTTTGTATTTGAACTGACAGAGTCAATAAAATTGTAATTGAAATCACCAAATAAAATGATTTCTTTGTTTTCAATTTGAAGTTTTTCTAGAATGGTTTCTAATTTATCTATCCACCCTACAGGGCATGATGGTGGTCTACAGATATAGCCAATGATAAATAGTACTACGGTACAAAATACGAGAACTTGTATAAATAAATGTATTTTGATGAAACAAATGCCTCAAATATACACTAGTAAGTATTAGTTGTATTTTGTCTCAGTATAAGGGCCTGCTTTTGTAAGCAATATTACTAAAATAATAATAAGCCATGGTCCAATTAACGACAATTAGATATATGTTGACTTACTTCAACGTTGTACAAGAAAATAATAATAAATGCCAACCTGTCGTCTGGGGCCCTGATATAACCTTTGATGTATTTATGTCGAGCGTACAAATAGTAACATCCGAATGCAGCAGCCGGTACTGTAAGAAATAGAAAATATAAGTGTAGATATACATTCGTCTAATGCCCCAACATTCATGTGGTGAATATTTGACACACCAGTACGTACATCGGCATTAAGCGTGTGTGTGCTGTACACAAAGCTTGAGCTTAACCATAGCATATTAAAGTATAGCCAATTCTCTTTCTGAATGTTAAGTCGAATTACAACTCACGAACTAATAGACTACATGCTAGGTAAAATAGACGATGCATTGACTCAAGTGTTAAGTGTAGAATTGTATCCAACATTCTTGATCCAGTGTGCTGAACTTCTTAAACAATTGCACACATAATATGAACTATACCATCATACATACTGTATCATGTAATTAAAACGTCGTGCATTTATTCTCACGTTCAACTGATACAGTTTCTATTTTCGTTTTCGGAGAAACTGTACAGCGACTGTAAATATTGTGTAAAATAATTTGTTCTGTTTCATGTTGATAGTGTATTCACCTATTGTGTTTCATGTTTTCATATATATGTACCTTGATCTGCAATATTTACTATGTACATCTCCAGAAAATGGAGGCAATAAAGATATATATATATTAGGTCATAACATTAACAATCGTAACAAACAAAAATATAAACCTTGGTGTCCAAATACGGCGGATGTCCACAAAACCATTTGGAATGCTAACCCAAATTCTAAACAATTCTGTCTGCAAATAAAAATTATACACATAACATTAATCATACAGTTTGCAAAGTGTGTACAGTGAAGTTCCGCTAATAAGACCAGTCAAAAAGATGGTATAAATAGCGAAGCGGACCTTTTTTTTCCTTAAATTTAATACTTTGGGACCTTAAACTTGCAAAAATCTGCATGGCTTCATAATAACCAAAGTGGTGTTATTAGCGGAACTTTACTGTAGTAAAACAGGACTAAAGAAGAGTAAAATCAACATGTTTCAATTAACAAGTCTATAATTATAATTAATCATTACATGGACAATGACACATGTTGCTTTTCCACTTAGATCTAACGGTTGTTTAGGAACAATGTCAAAACATTGGTTTAAAACACATCTATGTTCAAAGAGAACCCGTTTTATTGCGCAGGACATGCATATAGTAATTCGTGTCTTTGTTAGCTCGAATTGTCACTTAGAAAAGATATACATAATCAAATGGACGGAGCATCGAGCAGATACGGGTGCTGAATAAAAGATTTGGCGCCAAAATTGAGTTACGGCATCGTCGTTCGTTCGGCTCCGTCGATATATCTCGAAATGGATATAGACTCTATTCATTCTTTTCGTTTATGTTGACGTATATGAGTAAAATGTTGTCAAATATGTGACATACATTACCCTCTGGACACAAATGTATAAAGATAAAACATTTAATGTATATACACCTCACGGCAGCCCAAATAGCCGGAAAAACTAAAGGACACAATTATCTTGACCTTTGACCTACGGATTTTAAAATCAATAGTTGTCATCTAAAGATGCAGGCCAATATCTATGTAAAGTTAGAAGAGCCCATGGTAATTACTTACTGGGCTCGCAGTGCCCGGATGAAGTCCGGAGGTCCGTCTGTGATTGGAGGGTCTAATTTATGCTTCCGTCTTAAAATAGCAACCTCTGTTGCAGCCATTCCTACAATAAAAAAATAGATGCAAATCATTTTATTTCGGCACCAGTATCTATTAGAACTAACGTACAAGCGTAACTTACACATATACATGTAACACACCAGTCAATGTTTTGCCCGCCCGGGTAGGGAATTAGACATTTTTATTTATTTTTATGTCTAAATCCCCGCCCTTGAGACACTGCTTGCTGTCCCCGGGGTCGGGACACGAAATTACGAACCGGACCAAAGTCTATTCCCCGGGACTCGAAGTCGATATGGGGTGTCAAATTCCCGCCTGTTTGAAAGAGACGTCTGTCTTATTCCCCCTGTATCACTGCCGCCCCCGGGTGAGCATAATATTGACTGGTGCATAAGTATGTTACCATAAATAATATACTGGGTAAACAATAAATTTACGGCCAGTCATATTTGGAACAGTCGCGTATAGTTTCTCCGATTTACCTAATACTAGCTTCTGTGAACGCTTGTCTATCCAATCTGAATGGCAAGACTGTGCCACCATACTATACTACTAATCAAACACACAATATGTTTCTATTTTTAGAAATGAAAGTACAAAAATGTAATAAATAGTTTTACTATGCTTATCAACATCTAGAGCGATTTTGATTTTTGATCGTTTCAGAATAATGGCTTACAGGTAAATTCAGGTAGTTCATTCATAGAATAGGTACACCAATTAGCAAACTGTAAGGGTGGTTTTTATGAAACATGGGTAGTAAAATAGAGATTATCTTAATACCTAGATGAGCCACAGTTCAAAGTCCAACAATTTATTAACTTCATTTGGAAGTTCAGAATGGAACAGAAATCAGAAACTTGATGTAATTATGCAGGTCTTACGTATGCTTGTAATACGTGAAACTTTAGGGTTTTAGTGTAACATAAACATGAATCTAGAGCATATAAATGACCAACAAAGGCTGGTTGAACACAAAGGCTGGACAAACTATGTACATGTTCATGTACAGATACGTTGTATAAAGATTTAGCTACTAATTCGGTGCATCTTTCATTCGACAAGCGTCAGTTAAACCCCTGATTACATTGGACGTGTAAGTAATGGTAACTTACCTAGCTGCCATGCATGAGCCACTGTGACCACTCCAACAAGTGCTAAATCCTCCTTCTCCATATTTCAATGTTACATTCATGTATACTATATAATAATGTGACAGCCCGTAAGTACGGAATACAGGACTTTAGCTGCAACTACGTTCAAAGTACTGGAAGGGTCACTAACATAACATAACATGAACCCATACGAAAGTTACTATAATTACGTTCACAATTATAATGATACGATGTATCTAATAAGATAATACACTGTCATGTATTAAAGACCACCTGCGCACGAAGATCATCATTACAAAGAATACCAATGTTCCCATTACCTAGCTTCAACATATTATGGCCCTAACTCAACGACCGATCTCGTGAAGATTAGACCCAACGTGTGGCATCTAGTGACTACACGTGCTGAGTGTTTTTCTATAGGTTGTTGGATTTATTTACCCTCGCCACCGGGAGCTTTTCTATAATTTGGCTTAGTGCCCTTTTATAAATGATGACTACAATAGAAGTTTCTCTGGCTCGACATAGTTTTTTACCTAAATGGCTTAATATTGAATTTGAGCATGCCTTAGGTTTTGACACAGATTTATATTCAGAATTTTAATATCTATGGCTTTGATAATTGAGACAAAGTTTCCATAGTTTCATAAATATTTATGAAACCATGAAAACTTTGTCTCAATTATCATACTCTTTGTGACATCCATCTTGACATCAATTGCATGACAAAAACTATAAATATATATGGGTCACTCAAGACATAACTGTCCCAGTTACCAAGACAACCCATCAAAATAGAACAACGCAAACAAGTCAACCTACAAGCAACTTTATTGTTCAAATATTTGTCATGAAGAATCGTGTAATATAAAACAAAAACACATGTTTTGTAGATGTACAAATATACAACGTAATAAACAGGTACGGAAAGAAACATTGATCATCAATGTTGTATACAGTACATATATCAACCTGATCCTTAATATCTTCTATAAGCCTAATATAAGTGATAGATTATCACTTGTCTAGATTTAACTGTGGCCCAAAACAAATGACATATCTCAATCTGAGTTACAGTCTTGTATATTTCAGCTTATTTCCAAGCAATAGTGGACTCAAAATTTGTTCTGAATTTGTTACAACAAAAGTTAATAATTTCACTCATATTCAGACTCATGTGGAAATGGATATTTTAAATGCAAGAACCTCGAGATTATAAATATGGTCATGTACAAAGGAAGGTCAGGATCAGGTTAATATCTCTGTGCTATACACACCACACATACATGTAACAAACAAATCAACCATACATCAACATAACTGATATCACACATATTACAAAGTACAGGGTGATCAGTAATATATGGTAACATAAATAACTTCCATGACTTTGACAGTTTTTAAGATAATATTTGTTGCTATATGTCATTCCTTAACATATACATGTAAGTTTTGTTCAGGACATAAATCATTTTCAAATGTTACATACTATTTTCTCAGCAGATGTTTGAAGCGTTTCCTTAATTCTGAAAAACTGCCAAAATCAGCAGCAAATGACATCGTAAATTACCAATTGATTCCTTGCATTTTACCCATTGATGCTTCCAATTTCAAAACTTGTTTTGTAGTTTTCCAATCAATTAAATATACGGGTTTTGTATTATATCCTTCAGACATTCCAGGGGTTTAGTTTGGTGAGCGTGGGGGGCAAATTTAAATGCAGTATTCAGCAAAATGATTCCGGATCGCAGACTTTCCTGGAATCACTGAAAATGTACGACTTCAACGATGACATTACTGACCTCCAGTTCGAGTAGCAAGCACTTTTTTTCAACACCTCATAAAAACTTGGGCTCATTATCTTTGAAATAAGGGTCAAACCACTTATCTATTATTAAATCTGACAAAGTTATTAAAGATATTTATGTTACCATATATAAATGATCACCCGGTATCAATTCAGGGCTACCACGGATATATCATAATGGTGTCATGGTAGACATATTTGTCAAAATGAGACAGAACACACCCAAACACAGGTAAGCTGAACAGAGAACATACATATGTACATCCATATACTGTAAACCCAGAAATTTTACACAAGTTCCCGAGTAGGAGAAATTGGCAAATTAAGTAGCCGCAAAAGTGTTCAAAACATTAATTTGGATATTGCGGGAGACTTAAAAATGGGAAAATTTGTAGTCATGAATAGGATTTCATGATCGTCAAAAGCGAAAGTTAGTATTCGAGAAAGTAAATTGGTTTACAGTATTTTACTGAGACTTGGGACTTATGCTTGTTCAAGTCTATTGAATCTAATGTGGTCAGATAAAATAGTTACATAAAATGTATAACTTATTAACATTTAGGTTTAAAACATTCCCATTCGAGGTGGGGATAGCACATAAATCCACATTATTACTATTGCTTGAACATTCTTCAAATTGAAAGTCCTAAAACCAATATTATGCTAGCATGAAAGCTTTGTAAAGATGTGTACAGAAATGACATTCAGACGATGAAAACAGTTAATGATTGATGTTTAAAACACGACAAAAGCTGTATGTTTCATTATTGCACATATCCTAATACAGTATTCACAACTGCACAGCACATTGCTAAATTAAGAGTGAAAGCAAAACGAATCCACATTTAATTTCAATTAATATTAATCCTTTACACCCAGTTTTTGTATTTTTATAGAAGAGGACTATGCATTAACAGGTCAGATAAACACATTTTGGTTTTCTTTCGACAGTGTTTTGGATTTCATACATTTATAATAAGCATACATTTAAAGCTGTGGGAAGCTCAGCAAATATCACAAAAGCATTTGGGAAACTTGTTTAGTTTTTACTGTATGAATGGTTCAGTTGTAATGACGGAAATATTAGCAAAAAGTTTGGCCTTAAAATAAACTTTACTTAGAAATACTAAAATCGCTGATATTCCAATGTGGCAAGTGTCTGAAATTCAATTTTTTGAAGCACAAAAATATTCACTAATAAAGTGTAATGTTTATCTATACAAATTGAAAAATTAATTATATAATAAACAGTTGTGTGGGCAGCTTGCTCTATATGTTGTGGGTAAAACAAATTATGTAAAATAAGTAATTATGCAAAAACAATGTAAGTTCAGTAATTATGCAAAAAATAACTACATGTATATACAAGACAAATAGTAAGTTAAAAATAAAGATAGATATTATGACTTTGTTTGACTAGAAATATCAAATTTGGCACATAATTTAATCATAACATGAGCATATTAATTGTAGACATAAAATAAAACATTAACAAACTACAACTTAACAATAAAACTAAAATATACAACTACACAACTAAACTACTTGTAGAAAGCAAAAATACAATAAAACATAACCTGACTAGAAAATACACAAGAAAAACATTGGCACAATAATCTCAACACATATTTGTAAAATATTCAATAAACTAAATAATGTGAACAGATCTCTACAAACTTTGGTATGGCATTAAATTAAATGTTTGACAGAATGAAAACAAAAATATCGAAAAAACTGAAGTAAATTAAAAATATTGCTTCTTTCAATTTACTAAAATTTTACCGGTATCCATTTCAATTTTAAAACAATATTTGGCAAGATATGGCAAGATTAACAGTGTATATAATATACAGCTGCTGTTTGAATATAATACAGAAATGGACAGACTAGGTAATTGTAGAATTATATGGACACAAATATTTCAATATCTTGTAAAATCATATTGCAAGCAAATTTAAAATACAAATGTTTATTCTATCATGACTGGCAATTTTGCCAATTTAGACAAAGAACAAATTATATCATTGAATATCGACTGATATACAATGAAAATGACGTCACATCGTTTTTTTTGTAAAGTCATGGTAAACAAGCAACAAAAACAACATACTCTTCCAAAGAATCGAAATAAAATACTCAAACGCAGTAATATATCGGCTGATATACAATGGTTTGTCATTCTGACGCTTGTTACTAACCACTCAGGACTACTGCCTTCATGGTTAATTCCGATGCATAAGAACTCCAAACTATTGTATATCAGCTGATTTACTACGGGTTTTCGTAATTCATTTCTTAAATTACAACATTACAACAATGCGTCGTCTTGAACACAGTATGTTTATACAATCCTTCAAAGCACACATGATTCAAATTTTAAACAGGAAGTATTAACTCAACAATAAAGAATACCTGTAACCAATACCGTGTAACTTGGAAGTGTAAGCAATTTACCCTAAAACAGATGGCAACAAGATAGACAAGATGGCAAGTAACAACTTTGATGAAAATTTCAGGGGATAAGAAATGAAGAACAAGCCTGTGTTCAGTACACGCTTATGCCCAGGTGGAAACCTTGTCCATTATAACCAGCAAAGTTCGATCAGGAACCATAATTTCGATTAACTGTTAGATAGTGTTACATAGCATTGACAATGTAAGTTATTTATGATGGTAACCAAGAATGCCAAGTTTGAAAGTAATGCCCAGATCGATGGACTTTGATGATATTTGAGTTTCAAGAATTTGAAAGTTTGCGTTTACATTTTCGATGGGAGATTGGGACAATAACTGCATGCCTTCTACATCAGTAGATACTGGGGCATAAAACCATACAGTAACAGATCAATCAGATGAACATATAACAGATTATTTCGCATCCACAGATCATGGGTATATGGTCAACAGATCAATGTTTACACATTTAAACAAATACTTCATATATCATCCAGTAAACAAAGTATCAATGTAACAATGTATGAACACACCAGGGAACCACCCACATGGCTCATATTCACCAGATTTAACCAGTAAAATGTTAACTTTTATTCTACAGGCTTTCTGTTATAAAATTAAACAACTTTATATATCATGAAACATAGGAATGTAGTCACATTCTGATAAATAAAAAAACAGTTGAACTTTGATGCCTATCAAGTTTGATCAAGTTTCTACCTAGTGGATAGATTATTGTTGTAAGTACAGGGTGTCCAAAAAGAAAGTATACAGTTTCGGGGTATTTTAATCAACTCTTAATGTTCTGTTATAGCAAAGAAATTTTGCACATGTTTAGAAAAAAGATGTCAGTTTTTTCTGGTACTAGTTTGAAAATTGTAACTTGAATAATTTTTAAAAAATGTTAATTTCCAAAAAATACCTTATTGTGACCGTGACGTCATTTTGACGTAATTTACGACGTTTTCACAATTTCTTTCTGTCGCATTTCTTTCTGTCGCATGTTTCACAGTTTGCACCCATTCTTTAAAAGTGTTGGTTACATTTACACAGATTTCTACAAACTGGTCTTCTTAAATTTCATTTTGATGTTGATCAGAAGAAAACTTGTGTATATTCGCATTTGATTGTACATAAGCGATCTTGGATAGCCCAAAAGAAGAAATCCACATGTATTAAGACCCGGACTGTGGGCGGGCCATTCCACTCTGCAGTGGAATTTTCTAGAAATTATTTGACACCAAATGTTTCTTGTAATTCACCCAACACCGTGTATTGCCATGTGTGACTCTGGCTCCACTTGCATGAACCATACCACATTCAATACAAAGGATTCGCTGCGGAGTTCCAAAAGAACTTGCTTAACAAAGGCAAGTAACACAATGGGTTTACTTCTTTCTATTTTGTTGTCGAAATCGCAAGTGAATAGCCTATTAAAAGCCAACAAACATGCCCATGCTCGTGAGACACATCATATATATAATATCAGTTTAGACATTTGTGAAATACAATGCAACTTTTCCAAGAATGCATGTAAGACAAGAAACACCAGAAATTCAGAAATTGTAAAAACGTCGTAAATAATGTCAAAATGACACCACGGACAGAATACGGTAATTTTAGAAAATTTACATTTTTTAAAAAAAATATCCAAGTTACTAGTTTTAAACTGATGCCAGAAAAAAATTTCATCTTTTGACTAACCATGTGCTGAATTTCTTTGCGATAGCAAAACGTTAAGATGTTATTAAAATGCACTAAAACTGTATACTTTCTTTTTGGACACCCTGTATAATCACATAGCAAACTCTTCCATCTACCATATTGGCTAAGTTGAGGCCAACATGGAAGATTGGGAAACCGAACGTGTAGCCTTGTTAAATAAAGTATTTACCTACTTTAATACTTACTTACTAAAGATTTCTTAACAAAACACTAACAGTACAATAACAGACCTATAATGAATTCATACGAATACACTGACCATGTGACAGAGGGTAACCTATAAGAAACAAGTGTATGAAGAATGGTAAATCAACGAAAACCTGGTTTCAAACAAGGAAGGTAACTCGGCCAAACATGGTTCCAGCAAAATCACTAACCCCAGCAGGGTCAACTACATATTATGAGGAACATACCAGTATATATTCATGACCTTTAACTAAACAATTAACAATGAAGATAATTGTGACATTAAAGATACCGATGCCCACCAAATTCACCAAACTTCCGGAAATAACCATTTTAAATGTTTCAAATCTACACCCCACTGAATTGGGCGCATAAAAGTATTATGTACATATAATATAAACTGAATTTGTTGTCTGTGGAAGTGTCAGCTGGGTCATATAATACAGTAGATTATCGTAGAAGGTTAAAACTTAATACATCTAGAACAAGAATTAATGGATTTGGTATTACTGGAAATATTCATGGAATCTTCACCGGGTACCAGTCTACTTCTGTCCCTCGCATCCTCTGTCAACCTCATAGCAATATCTAGAAACAGTTTATCTACATTGTCCGCTTCTTTTGCCGAGGTTTCTATAAACTTCATCTCATATCTATCAGCAAACTGTTGCCCTATGTGTGTAGGTATCTCCCGTCCATCTCCACGATCTATCTTGTTTCCTGGTAATGTAAGTTATGAGCATGCATGAAAGTTCGGGAGACTGACATTATACAATGTGTCAATCAATAACCTTTCGATTCATTTAAACCATACTTGCCAAGTACTTCTATTAAAGTGGAGTAACACCTATTGTCTTTGTTAGTTTCTGGTTTTCCAAGTTCACCTAACTTTGAACAAAGGTAGATATGATTCATTTTATGATGTTCTGTCCCATATTTATAACCACTAGAATTAATACCTTCCTTGTTTATGCATCTAAATCCCTTTTAAATCACATTTAAGTGCATCTTGTGCATTGCTTCGCATGATCACTCCTATTTTGAATTTAACTAACTTGGCAGGTACGTTTTAACAATACATTATGCTTACATTGGAAACCTTTGACATACAATATAATTATTATAACAAGGTGGAGATTCATTTGTAATTGGAAGGGGTAATTATTTTACAGCTACTAAGTATTACTGCTACTTACCAACTAGATATGAAAGAACTTTTTCATTTGCAAATGAGTCAATGTCAGTCAACCATTGTGGTAGTGCATCAAACGTTCTCTGTGAGCACACATCATATACCAGAATTAGACCATGTGCTGCTCTGTAATAACTCTGTGTGATAGATCGAAACTTCTCCTGGCCAGCAGTGTCCCATATCTGCAGCTAGATAACAAAACAAACTGGATCCATTTAAAAGCGCTACCCTCTTGACAATCATGCCATCACATAATATTCAAGTACTTTCTATGATTGCGTTTAACGTATTCATTATCAATTACAGTAAGTAACATTTCAAGCCCAAATTTCCTATTGCAGTAGGGAAACACTTTGCCATAAACAGGCCTAGTTATTATCCATCAGTGTTAAGCCTGAAAACCCAAGTTCCAAAGTTTCAAACTCTATATTTCAATATGAACAAAGCAGGAAAATTCAGGATTCAAAAACCTGAAATCAGTCACGGACCTGAAAATAACCAGGCCTGCATAAATTGACTTATATTTCCTATAAATGGCCTGTTACACTCCATGCTCAAGCTAATAACATTAAGACTCATCAACAAAATGTTGTTACTTCATTTCTCTTACCTTGACTTTATCACCTTCAATCTCGACAGTTTTAATCATAAAATCCACACCAATAGTAGCCGCTTGACCAGGTGGAAACAATCCCTGTAATAGAATACATATGCTGTAACCAGTATAGAGACTGTTGAACAACATATTCATGCTAATGAACTAGAATTCAGACAAGAAGAAATAAATTAATAAATGAAATTTATTCAGACTGTCTAGTTCTAAATTTATCTTGTTTACAATGATTTGTTGTAAAATGAAAGTGGCCTTAAAATTTCAACAAAGTGCCAGGCTCTTGTACTTTGCCCTGGGTAAAACGTTAAACATCATTCAGCAATGGCCAGCTGTTGGCCACATTAGCCTGAGTGAGAAAAATGATAAATTAAGAATGCTGCTACACACAAGGTGTACATGTAAATCCACAAAACCAGTTACCTGTGTAAATCTTCGTACTAAGCATGTTTTCCCTACCCCAGCTTCTCCAATTAACACAATCTTGAACAAATATTTGTAATCCTCCATTCTGAAAGATTAGAAATACAAAATGTATCAATAAAAATTAAAAGAATTAAAGTCTTACGAGGTTAAGGCATATTTTTACAAACATACCCTGGTCAGGCATAGCCAATCACAACTGATAAGCGGTTGTCAGCAATAAAAAGTTTAAGTTCCTTTCAAGGGCCACAACTCTGCTAAAATCAACAAAAATCTTAATCAAAATATGATTGTAATTTGTACAACAAGGTGCACAACAAAACATGCCAACTAATATATCAAAAAATTAAACAGAACACAAAATAAAGCATTAGGAATATATTTACACAATATTGTATGAAATATCGTAACGAAATTATTAAAGAACTTCTAAAAGACGTTCTAGTTCTATTTGGATATTGCCGAGGGGTTATAACGCATCACGGGCAAGTGTAAATCATCACAATGATTAAGAAAGCTAAAATGTGAGCATGGTATATACATTTTAAAAACATAAAAACCCAGCCCACTGCCTAGGCCGTGTGCTTCTGCAGAGTGAGGTTAAACTCCTCTACAGAAGTAGTCTGCACCAGGTCTGGTGGTAGGGCATTCCAATCCCGGATCATTCGTAGCAGGAAGCTATTTTTGTATGCTTCGTAATTGGCTCAGATTTCTATGAATGATTGGTTTTGTGATCTTGAAGTGTGACGAGTATGTTTCTTTACATACGTCTTCGTCTTCCATGTACTGGCCATCTTCATCAGAGGATAATTAGGGATGGTGACAGGAGATTCGTTGTTGACGCCTTATGAAATGATGTTATTTTTCTGTGTATGTGTATGAGTAGCTACTGCTTACAAAGCTCGCTCCTCTTCATTGGACTTTCACATGTGCATGTATGTCTTGTTTCACGTTGAATCTTAACAATTAGAACCTACAAACCAGCAACTTTGGATAGAAAATCCCTACTCTCTGCAGTGGTTTTATGTTATATAATGACATATCTATAACAAAAATGATCAAACTATTCACTAATACTCCATTTCATACAAAATAATAAGGTTTTTAAGTTTACCCGATAGCCACAAAATATTTTGGTACGACGGTGTTCGGGGACGAATAATACAATCGAAATTAGTCACTATCTGCAACCTTTTCCACGCTCTGGTTCAAGATATTGGTTTAAGTTCTTTTGTTGGAAGCATTTTCCCAGATGAAATACATAGAAATATTATAAAATGAACATAAAATAGCTTTATTTTCTTATCTGAGTTTTTTTCATGTCCATTGGACGCTTTCTTTTCACGATATAAGCGCTTCCATAATCGGGATCGGGTCGAGTTCGATGATGCGCCCTTTCAACTCTCGCAGTTGCGTATTTGGCGGGAACTTTGGTGGGCGACAATATATCAAACAGGGTCTACTGCACCACGGAGGTATATAAATAAATGGAGGTGAATGTTGATGAACTTCCCGATTATCCTCGCCTCGGGAGATCGAATCGTCGCCATTTTGTAATTTCTTAACGAAGCGGCCTGAAACATCGTTTTTACAAGTTAACACGTATCTACTAATTATATTTTGAGTTTTATTTTTAACAGAACATATTTGAGTAACTATTAAAGTTAAACCCGCACGAATTAGTCATGGTTAACGCGTCAAAACCAAAATAAAGTGCATTTTAAATTTCTTGATAAATCGGCCCGCCGCGAACAGAATTAAATGGCGGCAATTAGAATTTGTCATAATGTTGCAGTGCAAACTGTGAAGTGCTGGATGCAGTATTTAAATCAATTACCTGCTACATTTGTTTCTTATACATGTATCTTGGTCAGGGATGTGTTAATTTGTTTATTTTCGCTTGTTACTGTTCACAATTAATTGTAAAAAATAGAGTCGATGAAAATCGTTAATGGCGGCCGAAACCCTCAAAGTGAAGAGGTGATAAAATTTAAACGCATCTAGTGATGTTGAATGTGCATAATTTAGATTAATTACCCGCTGTATGTGTACTTAATAGATATATATTTGCAATGGATATGTTTTCTGTTCATTTTCTCAAGGTATCGTTCATTTTTAATGGTGAAATAAACAGTGTCCAAATTGACTCAAATAAGAGCATAATGGCATCCAATAAGGACAAATTGGTGTCAAATATTCCTTGATATAGAAATCTAGCTTTCTCTGGGATCAACCTCCATAAAGCAACAACCTGCTTCAAGCAATATTATCTAATATATAGACGAGAGTGTACAAAAAACGAAAGTTTTCTCATGCAAAACAGGTATTGCTCTAGAAATGTTGCAATGTAACTTTACATATTGATGTTTTACAATCCAAAATGAATGAACCAGCACTTGGCAATAAAATGGTTTTTATTCATAAACAATACTTACACACACTATCACCATGAGAGAGAACTTCAGAGGATAGCAGTTTCATATATTTTAGTAGTCACGTGACCCCTGGGTTTCAAATACAGATATTACACACCTTCCTATTTTCGATAATTATATTATTTCATAAACCCTGTATGTTCATAATACACTGTACATAATACACTTGCACGCAACCAGTTAGTTATGTAACATTATTGTGTTTGTAATTCACAATATTGCATCTTTTCATCTCATGTGCATTCACCATAGCAATCATAAATGCATGATCTTCTATATCTGATCTAATAAGTTTTCATAGTGTTTAATTGGCACAGCATGTGTTTATTGATTAATATCAAACAAATATTACAATAAGCTACTGATCACAATCATAGCTACTGTATAAATGTGACAGATGGTGAGAGCATATACTGATTGGTTGTATATTGGTCCTTACTGGAACCCCACTGTGTAAACTGTTTGGGTTTAAACACCTATCAAATTCAATGTCAAGAATTAAGTACATGTAAACTCTCAATTAAATTCGTTCATATTGTTTTTTTTACTAATGTACCACGTGAAAAGATCGGCATTTTTTAAAAAGAACGCGTGGAGTTATTATCGCATAATTAAAATTATGGACGATTAAATTTAAATTAAATTGTTAATTGCCTTAACAATTTGTACTGATCAATAGCTAATTATCATACAACACAGGGCTATCAATTAACGATTAACGTTCCAGAGGTACCAAACACAAGACAGTACTTAACACCTTTGCCAAATACCCCGGCACCTATAGGCGGGCCTATTAATGAATTTATTAAGCGCGGATACAGCCCTGGTAGATAATTTAATTGCTTAGAAGTAAACAAAAAAAATGAAACAACAGAGAGAGGCTAGGCAGAATTAAACATTATTTATGACGAGCATATCATCGTATATATCTTAGATCTATCTGCAAAAATATGTTGGAAAAGAAAAAACGTAACTAGATCTATATTTATTTCGGCCAAAATTTCGGAAAGGTTTCATAAAAAGAATCATTTCAATAATCTATTATTAATCACCGCGCAATAAATAAACGCACGTAATAAAACACGTAGATCTACACATTAAATTAGCGATCGCATAAAAAGCTGCATAATGCCGTGAAAATCCTTTTCGCTCTTTTTATCTTTCCGCTTATTAGTGATTACGCTCATTAAATTCCGTGCGCCCCGTTGAGCATACTCTTATCAGTTTATAAGCAGACGATATTTTCTACGGCGAGGATAATCTAATCTCGTCAGTGTACTGCATAGGGAGTTTCAAATCCTTATATGTAAATCCTTGACTGCACTGAATGTGTGATTTGTGCTAAAAAGTAGGTGTGATTTAAGATGGTCAGCCAGAGCAAGTATTTGGTCAAAGATTACATGATGATGTTAATGGTTTTTATCTTCATTTAATAATTTGAACATAATAATGAGCATATATCATTGAAAGTTGGATGTTTATGTTTTTGGGTGTAGCATTTTTTCTTCTGATTAATTCGCAGGGCCAAATCTATGACATTGTCGAAAATGTATGTAATCATCTAAAACATAATATGGGAAAGTCGGTGTGATTGTTTAAGATTGCTTTAAGAATTAAATGTTTGATTGACAAAAAAGGTATGAGAAAAGCCGACAGGGTAGGTAGTACTCAACCTAACCAGCCGAGCACAGAAATCAGAAACACCACAACACAACTACCCTGACCAATGCCCACACAAACCCATGCCAAAACGGCGACCAAATGAGGCACAACAACCCCGGGTGTGACCTAGTTTAAAACACTAAGGACAGTGACCTAACAAGCAATGTGCATAATAATGAAATAGGTTTTATAGAATGTGTTTCAGTGAAGCATTGATTCAGGTTGAACTTTCAGTACATGTATCTACTACATGTCTGTGATATCTAAAGATTGGCAAAGAAATACAAAAGTATGTCCAAGAATCCACTTACGAGCCAAAAAGATAAGAAAAAATCAGGGAAGATAGCACTCATTTTAAACAGCCGAGCGTAATGTTAACCGTTATATCCAGGCGTATAAAGAATGACAATCAATGTATTCTAACTACATTTGTATATTTATTATAAATCACCAAGAACGAGCTAAACATAAAAGAGACAGAGTTCATGAAGTATAGAGTATTTATACATGACAAGGGAAGCAACTCTTGCAGACTTAAAGTATCATATTACATCTCCCTTCTTAAAATACCCGAAATTATAAACACGTGAAATCAAAACATAATAAAATACACTGAGTAAATGTTCACAACTGGTATAGGATTATTTACACACCACAGTTACCAGTATTTTGGCTGAAGACAGTCCTCAACACTTCTACTATCAGTCAGACTCTATTATTTGTATCTTTACGGTCCTTCCTGATCTAGTAACAGACAGGCTATGATTGATACTTTGAGAGAAAGTTGCGGGAGGATGTGAACTTTCAGATTCATTGATCTCAGACTCAGTCGGATAACAGCATTTCCTGTGTTTTAGGGTTTGATGTTTATCACAAAATGTTGCCTGTCGGTTGTTTTTTTGCAACAAATCGCGTCTATTTCTTGTGTACTTGTAACTATCTGGACATCGGACAGTGTATGACTGTTCATTATGCTTGGCTACTACAATAGCGGGATTCCGAAACAGGTATGAGAAAATCAGACAGGGGAGGTAGCACTCAACCTAATCATCCGGGCACAGAAATCAGAAACACCTCAATACAACTACCATGAGCAATGCCACACATAAACCAAAGAAACAATAAAAAAATCCAAGTCCGCGCCGAAAAAATGCAGGATGACCCAATTTCACAAAGAAATTGGAGAATATCGGTTATTGCATGAGACCGGATGAAACGCAGCCATGGCCCAACCAAGTTCCCCAAGGCCCCGCTGCACGACGACACATCAGCACAAACCCATGCCAAGTTTTGTCACTTTGTTGTATTCTAATTGATTCTCCCAATGTTAATGGATATAATGCTTTGGTTTCTCTATCATAATATGTCTTCTCTCCTTCTTTGATAGTTTGGATTTCCCTTTTGACCGCATCTAGGGTGAATAATATTGGTTTAAGATTTTCCATGGATGAAGGAAGTACTTGATCTCAGTTGTCTTTCCATGCATAACTGTACAGGCGAATATCCTGATTGGAGTGGCTCTATATTCTAAAATACCTATAAAGTTAGTGTGTCCCGCCCATTTTCCTTAGCTTTGTCAGAATTGTCATACAAACTGACACACGTTTCTCTGCTAGCCCGTTTTATTGACTATGATACGGGCGAATAGTTTAGTGATTAAAATACCATTCCCTGACGAAATCAGCAAATTCTTGAGAAATGTAACATTATAATATAAGAGTGGACTTCTTTGACATTCGTTATTCAGAAGAAATGTAAATTCAACAATTCAAGTAGCTTATTTGAGGTTTAACGTTTATTTTCAAATCATCGGTTTTACATTCAGAATATGAGTTGCATTTTGCTCACCAACTTCTATTATACCTTGGAAATTGTAATGTAGATTAATTGTATGAATATTTTTTTTTATTGTGTACACTAATTATAACATTTGAGGTAGTAAAGAAATAAAATATTGAAAATACTCAAGTAACCCCTAATAAATATACAGTTTATTTTTGTGATTCTTTTTTAATATGGGTGACATAAATTACGATTTTACCGTTAATGTTTATGCACATCAACTTATAAATTGACTATTGCAGTAATATGCACATGCTTTTAACTCAAACTGGTGAAATTTTGATAACGTGATCTTGTAATGAATGTTTTTCGAGATATCAAGTAAATCAAGTGTTAGCGTTATAAGTACCGCTAAGTGTATACATGTAGTCGTTTCAATTGTGTCACTTGAAAACATTTGACATGAAATGTATGCAGAAGTATTGCTAACGCTCCCTAAACGAAAATAACGTAAGTAAACTTGAAAATCTACGCTTGCTTGATGACTTTATTTTACGTTTGATATTTTATTTATATTTTTTAGATGCAATTACCACCCACAGTTACATGTGCACTTTTTAACAGTTCTATAAACTTCGTTATACACAGTTATAATGTACAGTGTGCAAAAAGGCAAATGGCATCGTGTGGCTTTTTTATTTGTGATGACGTCACAGACGTCACATACTTTTATAAAGAAATAAATATAAATGCCTTGACTTATCTTATTTTTCTTACATATTCATGTCGGGTAAACTTTATGACTATCTATAGAATAGATCAATTAAATTCGTGTTGATCAAGGATTAGTATTGAATTAATGGAATTCTTGCATAAAACATCGCTTCATACTATATCATTCAATTCTCTCTATAAATTAATAAACAACACTCGTTCAATGTCTTCTAAGTGATTTTAGACATCCAAATAGACTACACTGTTACTATGTTAACTACGCACCTGTATTGAGACAACCCTCTACAACTCGAGTTGGCAATCGAAAATGACTATGTGAGCTGCTTTCTGATTGGACGGATACTTAACCAATCGATATTTCGGTTATAAATAACAAACCACGTCATCAGCGCCATATTGCAGAGGAAAAAGTCACCGGGGAGGAAATAAACTTTAAATTATTTGTAAACATGTGTCTCGAGTGAACAAGAAATGACAATTATTTGATTATAATTCACTGGTGATCCTAGCTGAAGGGAAAGTCACAATGGCGTTGGTGGAAGAAGTGAAGGAAGAATATCGGACGTCCTTGGCGGATCTCCATTTCAACAGCAAACCGTTGATCAGTATGCTGACGATGTTGGCAGATGACCACGAACAACACGCTCCTGAGATAGTAAAAGTTATTGAAGCTCACATCAACAAGGTTTATTTTAATTTTGAATGAATTTAATTTATTTATTTCCTATTTTTCAATCTAGTTTCTTTACCTTGGTCACGAGGCGTTTTGTCACGTGACACAAGAGGCACCATACGGGGAAATCGATGATCACGTCCGCACCTCTATTCTAGAGATTTATTTATTATTACAGTATATTGCTGTTGTTATTATTTTCTGTAATAGATTAAATATATCAAATAAATCTCGTTTTTAGTCATTCTGTCATGAATAAATGTATTTTTCAACATTTTGTGTAGAAAGATCTATAAATATGGCAAATGTCATTTACTCATATTACTGTTTACCATGAACTCTGTTCACATACAGGTTGCAAAACGATGTCATTTCTTAAAATAGTGTATTGTTTGGTATATTAACAAACACAACATCATTATTTGTGTATGATTCTTGGCTCCAGATGAGTCTTGTGGGACTTAGTTTAAGTTGCCATGACAAACAACATGATTAATTACTATTGTACAGACATTGTACATGGTCAATACCGTGTTTATACATGATTTACTGCTGTAGCATATGGTAGCAAGCATCAAGAACAGCATATGGATATATGCATCTACTTTGAAAAGAAGTGAAGTGAGCTTGTCCATCCTGATCTCCATATTTGAAGGCTTTTAATAGATTCAATTCAATTATTTTCCTATTAATTAATAAGTTAAATAACATATTGTGATTCTGTCACTATTCCTTGTGAATTCATAACATTTTATAAATGAGGTAATGCCTTGAAATATGAAGAACTGCATGAACAAGATTTCACTGAAACTGAAAATACAGCGTGGAAAATAAAACATGAAATTACAATCTTAACACTAGGGTACAGCAAAATATGATTCAAGGTGTATTTTTAAAGAAATAATTTGATATCTTAGTTAAAGTGATAATTATTATTTCATCTAATTGATAAGCATCCTTTTCTATTTTGAGTTAATTAGCAAATGAAATTGTTTTGCATCATTTGGAAAATCAAATATATTGTGAATCACATTTAGCTGTGCTCGTATTTTCTAAAAATGGCGTCGTAGAAGCCACTGTGTTGCACAAACTGTTACTGAGCTCTGGAAAGTTCTTAACTGCTACAGTGATATATGCACAAAGGGTGAAAATCTTGATGAGTGTATTACACTGAACTTGACTGAAGTCTAGTGTATTCTATACCACAAGACATCTGTGTATTTACACAAATTTGAGTTGTATGATTCATCATTGTACCACTTGATGGGGGTATTAAACCAGTTGTCTCAAGTGAAGGTTTATCATAATATCAGGGCTCTCTCTACTTTGGGGGACATACTTTCTGAAACAGGGGAATGGGGTTGAAATTCAGTCGCAAAGCAGTAGATCGAGAGCCCTGAATGGTATCCTACTTGAACCGTATGCAGGCGTTCTCACAGTACAAACAATTTGTCTTCAGTTATTACTTATTGCACACAGTCGTACACATGGAACTGTATCGTCTCCCAATAAAAAAAAACACTGTAACCGAAAGTTACTGGACTGATACTCTTGCTCGCACTAAAGACATGCAAGTTCTTTTGAATAGCATTGCAAGAAAATATACACATCGTTATTCTATAGATACATCATTACATATTTCTAAGCTGTGTGATAACATCTGCACACAAAAGTGCCACACATACACGCTACATACGGATATTCTGCACACAATGCCATACATAAATTGACATAGTGATATCATCATACATGAAATTATTAAGATACGGCAAGTAATCTGGAAATGCATTAAAATGCTGAATACGATGCTACAAATCAACACATGAACACACTTTTGAAGATGTGAAATACCATACAGTATGTCTTACTTGTAAGTCAGTCTGACATATCACATGTCAGATGTTAACTGAGTGACCTAGTTAGATAGTCACAGGTTTGCTGACACCACACTGTTGTACACATCATGACATAGTGTTCTCTAATCGCTCAACTTTGCTCCGACATTTAAAAATTACTGACACGTTTTAATGATAGCAATTTTTAAAAAAACAAGAAATAAGTGAAAGGTTGACTTACAGGTAAGAGTAAATCAGGTAGGTATCTTTCATATCCTTCATGGCTTGTCATTGTTGACTAGAGTGTATATTTCAGTTTGATGATGATATTCAACAGAGGTAGGTGTTACAGTAAAGGTACACTAGTAAGACCAGATAAAAAACTAACCAGTTTTTAGAGGCAACCACATTTGGTTATTTACAAAATACATTTCAATTACCTTCACACTTTCAAAATACTTTGGGTCTGATAGTTAGTGAACCTTTACTGTAGTCGGGAACTTGTATAACTTTAAATCAACGATGACTCTTGACACCTGGAAATGAATACTTGTGATTGACTGTTCAATTTGAACGTAATCACAGACGTAAGTATCTGTTTCAAGTGTTTAATTAATTAATTGGTATAAAATTGAAACTAATGTTTACTGTGTATATTATGAAGTATATTGTTGTTTCAGCAGTTGGTAACTTGGTTGTATAATACAGGTGGTCAGAGCATCTGGTAACCATGGTCAAATGAGTGGTGTGTTGGTGATGTGCTACATGTGTTGGCTGGTGTTGTGATGTGTTTGAACCAGCAAGGAACCAGTCAACAAGATTAATGTGTTGTGTTATATGCATGCTAACTCTGTTTTATATTCACAGTCAAAACCAGAAAGAAAACTACCGGTACTTTATCTAATGGATTCTATAATGAAAAATTTGGAGAAGTCAAGTTATGGGTCATTGTTTGCCAGAAATATTGTACACACTTTTACATCAGTGTTTGAACAGGTAAGGATGATATTTTGTTGTCAAATGACTACTTTGATGTTAAAATGATAATGTTTGAATCAGTTACAATGTTACAAACATGTCTTTACTTATTGAACTATATTTGTTTTAATACTCATATTAAATTGTGTAAGTGGATATTTCAGCAGGTCGAAATAGTTAGCGAATTTGAATTTCATACAATCAGCATGTAAAAATATCATAAGCGTCTCTTTGTTTCATTTAAGCATTGTTTGTAAATGTTGAAGTTTACGCTTGAATGTCAACTTTCGTAAATTCACAAATTTCGTCAATATTTTCACTTTGCTAATTTAACCACTTAAACAGTTAATTTGTTTTGAAAAATGCAAAGATCTATTGACATGATTGCTGTTTGTTTCTTTGATAATGACAAGTCAAACTTCTGCATTCAACTGCTGTGCTATTCAACAGGCTTGGTTATTTAGGTATGAAGCATAGCAGAACACTTCAAATCTTATATGAAATAAAAATGTTATACTTTATGTCAACATTAATATTGAGGCATTCTTGCTTCAAGTTCTTTTTCAGTTTATACTGGGAACATCTTCTTGAGTAGGAAGTTTCTGTTAAATGTATCCAGGTGGAAGTTACTTTGTGATTCTGCATTCCATATCTACAGCAAGGTGTAGACAGAAAAAGAAAGAAAAGATTGGCGTTATGAACATGCCAAATGTCTTATTGTTCTTTGAATAATGTACTTGCTTGTAATGAGCCATAAAAGCGCTCACGCTGAACATACATTGTTACTTCATATGAGATTTGTTGTGGCTGCTTTGCTAATGTTCGTTGTTATCAATATGCTTTCTCCAGTTGAATTGTTCATTTTGAAAGTCACTTGTGATTCAATAAAATATCCCGCTAAAATGTAGTATACATTGAAATTTGTTTTGGAAGTTACAGAATAATATGCACATGACAATGTAAAGCTGCACTCATTCTACTGTTTTGACTGTTTATATATTGTTATGGCACCATGAAATATTCAGTTTTGGAACAAATTTGTGTCTTGTCTATCCCTACTTTAATACAGATATTTTACCAGTTTATGTGATATTCACTTGCCGACGGCAACACACACAGCAACGACGACTATTTTTGTCTCAATATTGAAATATAAAACTTGAAACAATTTTTACATGCAACAAACACTAGAACAACAGTCATTTTTGAAACACTGAGTGTAAATGGTCATGTTCAATTGACAAAAGTATGCACATCATGTGCTTTATGTTTGATTGTGAAAACTAAGCTTTATTTATTAATCCTGTTAACAGACTGAGATATGTTCAGAAATACACCAAAGTGTCGTATATAGGCTGTTATTGCTTTGTTTTAGCTTGAATATTCAAAGAATAAAGAGAGCTATATTATTATCCCCTGCATGTGTTGATATCACACAGTTTGTTGTTAGTAATTCCATGGTCAATTAGCCTTTCAAGCACATTTATTCAAACTAATGGTGTGTCATACATGTTGAAAAACTGTAGTTGATGCTACGAGTGGAGGATGTACAATTGTCATGGTTGAAGTACCTGACCTTAAACCAAGGACTTTCACACTGTGATGAATTTTATATTTATGATCCCATCTTTGATGTGGGTACATGGCTTTGCACATACTAGTTGGTAGACCAAATGCTTTGATCCTCTGCTACACATGAAGGTTGGTCTGCAACAGTAGATGACCCTTTTGATTTTGAAGGTCAAGGTCACTTTGTGTATGGATCAATCAAGAACGGCAGAGCCCTGGATCTTCAGACTTTACAGGAATGTTGGTCAAATCAGTAGTTGACCCTTATTGATATATGATTTCAGTAGTTCAAAAGTTGAGATAGCCAAGGCCTTTAACATTATTATTGGTCTGTCACGGGGCATACATTCCAAGAACTGGATTAAAAAGTATTCTTTGTGCAGTTGTGAACAGATGCCTACAATTGTCCCCACTGATTGGAAGATTTCAAGGTCACGCTCAGGAGAGTACAAATGGATTGAACAAACTTATGTAAGCTAACCTGTCATAAAGTGACAAGTTGAGCTTTTGTGATCACTCCTCAGTCTGTCCTCGATTGCTTGTGTAGCCGCTGGCATGAGAATTATGGCCTGATTTTCGTGAAACTGGGTCTCCCATGATTATCTGAACCATATCAAGGTCAAGTTTAATATTTGAACAAAAGCTTAAATAGGTCAAATCATAGAAGTTATGCTTAACGTAGCGGGTCACACTATCCAGTAATCATGCCCCATCACCAAAGATGGCAGTGGTATATCAGTAGACCAAATGATTTCAGATCAATAATATACAAATAATTGGGTTGGTCAGAAGGTCAAGGTCACTGACTTGGAAGCTGAATGGTATCCAATTAGTGACTCAAACTGTCAAGGTGGTTGTGACCTTGAACCCGAGTGAATAGACCAAACTACTTCTGTTCAATAACTTTGGATGATAGGCTAGGGTCTTCTAACCTTATGGATGAGGCTCATCTCCATTTATTGTTGATCCTGAGGCCAAGGTTATCATGACCTTTAGCATTACTTGTTTTACAAAAATCTCCACAAGTGACTTGAAAATAACATTTCAACTGGATTGACATTGCATAAATTATGACAAATTGTACAATAACCAAGAATTTGGGATTGCTATTGATTGAAAGCAGCACAATTACATGTAAATTAACAAGACACGTCAATACTAATCAACCAATGTGTGTGTACCTTGCAAACAAAATATTTTTCTGTCCTGATTACATAGGTTGATGAGAAAACGAGAGCTTCAATGTTTAAACTAAGACAAACATGGACTGAGGTTCTACCTAATGCAGTACTATACCGTATTGATGTAAGAATAAAGAATTTCCTAGACCCAGCATGGCCAATCACTGCCAAGGAACCTGAGAAAGCCATTCATGTCAACCCAAAGTTTTTACAAGCGGTAAGTACTTATTTAGTCAGTTCTTTCGATAATTTACTAGCATTTGTGCTAACTTGCTATGCACTCATAAGTTTTGTCTGTTTCTATGATACAGGAATTTTAGTGAATTAGGAATTGATCGATTTTGGTTCAAATGAAACTTATTTTACTTAATTATCGTTTCCCAAATAACTCAAGTATGGGTAGTTTGGTTATTATTTATTTTATCAGTAAGTCGAGGTCACAACAGAAAACAGTTGATTTTCTGATTGACTATCTGTTTAGCCAAACTTTGTAGGAGGTTGATTTTAAGGTCATGACCTTGATGACTGGTTAATCCATGACTTTGGTTGGGCGTAAGATCTTTAAAAATGTGCGATCTTTGAAGTTGGTCATCAGCAGCAGACGACCCGTATGAATTTTGAGGTCAATGGGTCAAGGTCGTTTCGACTTGATTAACATTAATATCTATTTGGTTGCCTTTCGGTGTACATACATGATTTACAACAAAAAATCGGTATAAACGCGCCTTAGATGGACACATTGAGGCCCTCTGTTTAAGATTTATTCTTTTACATTTAAATAACTACTGCAAAACTTGTGCATCATCTGTAGACTGCATGCAGGTATAACACATGAGAGAAGATACTCTGGTAAAGTCGATGCAGATTTTGTCTATTCTGTGACCTGGATATATGTCTACACATGTGCATTGGATTTATTCTGAGACATGCTTGCATTCAATACATGTGTTTTAAAGGTAATATGTTAATAACTAATAAACCGGTATTTGATTGGTCGAAAGTGTTTTAATATTTCCATATTATTGTTTACAGAACAGTGAAGGTGAGAGATCGTCCCCGGAGATATTTGAAGATTCGCCGGTAGAAGAAATGGAGGAGGAAGAAGAAGAAGAGGGGGTGGATGAAAGCATCATGAGACAAAAACTTATAGCTAAAAATAGAGAACTCCTTCAGCTACAAGAAGCCAGGGTCAAATTGGAGCTTGCTGAGGCTGAAGAACGATTAAAACAGCAGAAAAAACAGGTACAGATTTGCTTGAGAATGATCTTTATTATGACCCCCATTTTTGATGAGGGGTATATTGCTATGCACATGTCTGTCGATAGGGCGGTAGACAAAGTGGTTTCCGTTCAATAACTTGATACCACTTCAAGCTTTACATGGAGGTTGGCCAGCAACAGAAGATGACCCATATTGATTTTGAGGTCAAGGCCACTGTGACCTTGACCACTTTTCGTAGACCAAATGATTTCCGTTCAATAACTCGAACAGCTTTGCCCTAGAATCTTTAAACTTTACATGGAGGTTGTCAGCCAAAGTAGATGACACATATTGATTTTTGTGGTCAAAGGTCAAGGTCACTGTAACCTTCACCATTTCCGACTATTGGTTTGCCATGGAGGCACATATGTTTCACAAACGAGTCTTGTTCTAGATATATTCATGCATGAACTTACTCATTCATCCATAGTATACATCTCTTTGATAAATGATTCACCAAAATTCATGCATTTGAAAATGTCTTCCCTCTGTTCTTAGTTAAATATTGTTGCACTTAATGTAGTTGAAGAAAAAAAAAATCATTAATATTTATATTGCTTTATTTCAGGGTACAAAAACACATTCCAAGTCATCAACTGTCTCCAGCACAAAGAGTGTATCGCCTAAATCTGTGCCTGATGTAAAACCTCCAGAAGTTCCACGACCTCGACCGTCTGATCCACGTCTACGAGATCCTCGTCTCAAGAATAAGGTCATACCATCATCTGGAAAAAGTTCTGTTAAACCTAGTGCGTCAGCTCAAAGTTCTATGTCAGGTCAAACATTCCAACCATTAATTCCGTCTACAGCGTATTCTGCTAGTCAGCCACCACCAGTTATAGATCCGAGACTGAGAATGGGTATGACATCATCGTATAATCCCGGGCATCAGATGTCAGGTGGTATGATGTACACACATCCCACTGGCATGCCTACCGGGATACAGACTGGACAGGATTTTACAGGAGAAGTGTTCAATCCTGAAGGTGCAATGTTTAGTGACGATAATGACTCTAACTCGAGTAGATCAAGTACATCAGATAGTTACCCAGCAACGAGTGTGTCTAATGTACGTGATCCACGTCATAGAATGGAACACAATAGAAATGAATCAAATATAAAACATAAACATAGCAGCAGTAGTAGTACTGATAAACATTCTAAACATTTAAGTAGTGAACATAGAGATCCAAGGAGACATACAGACACAGGACGAGGCCGAAACTCAAAAGATCGAGATACACATGGTAGCTCACCGAGAAAGAGTTCCAGTAGCTCATTAGTGAAACATCGAAGCAGATCTAGAGAGAGGGACAATAAAGCTGAAATCAAACAAAGAGAACTGTTGATGGAAGCTGAAAAAAAGAGAAAAGAAGAATTTGAACGAAAGCAACAGGAAGAAAAGGAACGAAAGAGAAAGGAAGAAGAGAGAAAGAGAGAAGAAATGGAACGAAAGAAAAAAGAAGAAATGGAACGAAAGAAAAGAGAAGAAGCAGAGAGAAAAAGAAAAGAAGAGGCCGAAAGGAAAAGAAAAGAGGAAATTGAGAGAAAGAAAAGAATGGAAATCCAGAAGAAAAGGGAAGAGAAAGAAAGGCAAGAGTTATTAAACAGACAACTTCAGGAAGATAGACGCAGGGAACAGGAGGAAGAACGACGTAGAATACTAGAAGAAGCTATGCTAGACCTTAAATCACAAAAATCGACAAAATTAAGTTCCAACAAAAATAAAAAAGTTACCGATAAAGTTGTGAAAAAGAAAAGAACTGTGAAAGGGAAAGGAAATAAAGACACAGAAAGTGAAAGCAGTTCTCAGTCTCCTGTCAAAGAAGAGCCGGATACTGGCAGGAGACAAAGGTCTGCTAGAGAAACTGAGAAAAGGACGAGCGCTGATAAGATGGACTTATATCGTGCGGTGAAGAAGCAGAGATTAGACACAGGATCAACTGTAGGTGAAAGTATTGAGGAACATGTTATGATGGCAGATAAAGATTGTCATGAAGAAGATATGGATCTGGATTCAGATTCTGAAACAGCTGATGTCCCCAGCAAGATACAGCAAGATATCAGGTAAATGTTGATTTCATCTTTGTTTGTGACTGTATTCAACCAAATATTGCTCACAGCTGTGTACTTGTCCCAGATAAAAAATGGGAGAAGGGTAAAATAATCAGATGCAAAAATTGTGAAAATATGGCGGAGATGTCTGAAGCTAAATAGAACTTGATGATTCTGGGTTGATAAAAGTGGACGCAATGGATTAGCAATGTGGTTCAATTCGAATTTTGCAAGTATACGAAACTTATTAAAAGTTAATTTTCCTTTGTTAGTTAGGTCTTGTGTGGAAGATCAAGTTAGTAACTAAGTACAGATTAGGAGATTATAGTTCATGAAAGCAGGTTAGGAATCAACCTACATTTACCTGACTCAAAAGTAGTCGACAAATGGCATATCGTCGCTTCCACTATAATATCCCGGACCTACATTTTTACGATTTTTTTTTATTTCATTTTCCGTATCTATATAATTTTCCGCGTCGTTCTATATAATAACCAGGCCCGTAAGCCAATCAGAAACGGTCTTTTTGGCGCTTTTATAAAATACCGGATCTTCATTGGTCAGTATTTCAAACTGATAAAATACCGGAGCTGCAAAAAATATGCATGTCCGGCATTTTATAACACTTCAAAGCGACATAACTATATAAGACGGTAAATATATAAGTCTGGAACTACAATTTTCATGTAGCTTCGGGTTAATTATAACATCCCGTGTCTAAAATTTCGCATTATAAAACACCGAACCTAACATATTTGCTAATTTCTCATTAAATATGAATTGTGTATTCAATTTGACAATAAAGCTTGTTTAAAGAATGTTTCAACATTTGTTTTCTGTTGATTTCAGTGATTTGTTTGGTGTAGAAGATGAAGACTATCGTCCTGTTGTACAGAAATCACAGCTACCTCTAAAATCACCCAGTAGTAAAGGTTGGGATCAGTTTAAAGCCACACATTCGGATCAATATGCTTATGATATTGAACTGAAACGACAGAGACAGGATTCTATTGTGGAACAAAAAAGGTGGGTTTTCATCATATTTTGTGTCTTAGTTAGTATATCATGGAAGTGTCTGTAATAAGTTTGTAATGTTTTTGTCACATTGTTTAAAATATATATGTACTATAAATTTTATGGTTGCCTCAACCTCGGTATTCATTTCCAGGGTTTCCACTGGGTCCCAAAATAATTCCGCCAAAAAAAATCCACACGGCAACTGGGGGTGGGTGCGGGAGGGGGTGTTCCCCCTTCCGTGTATCGATTTTTTTTTAATATGCGAGTAAAATGGGTAAATTTGAGGCATTCTTCAACTAAGATTAAAGAGAAAAACACACTCAATACAAACATATATATTTATTTTGATATTGTAGGCCTTAATAAGGCCTGGAGAAGCAATGATTGAATATATCTGGCTAAGATTATGTGACATATTAAGCATTCTGTTTCTGCCAGCTATGGTAGACATTAATTAATAATGCTGGGTTTCTGAGCATGAAAGGTATGCTGTGTTTGAGGCCAGACTAATTGAGTCCTCTTGTTAAATTTACAGCTATGAACCGGAGGATGAGGATTTACGTGTAATGAGACCCGACTTCCAGAGACAGATATCTGGGACAGAACAGATAGAAGTACCTAAACAACTCTCTATGGATCAACATGCTGAAATCCTTCTCACAGTATGTATATACATCATTTAAATGTCCTATTTAAAACTTGACATACTGTTTTACATTGCTGCTAGCCCAGTGCTTCCGCTGGCGTTCGCCAATGGCGCCATTTGCGCAAGAAATGAGAATTTGGCGCAGGATTTTTCAATTTGGCGAAAGTGCTAAATTCTAAGACCAAATTTTTGTTGATGTCGAAAAAGTCTCATTGAAACAGTTAATGTCGTTAAAATGTCGTAAAATGGCAATATTATCGTAAAACGTTCTCATTCCGGTGTAAACAAATACACATGTCACGGTGACATGTTTATTGCAGTCTGTCGAGTGTAAAGAGGTAACCAAGGTGATTACTATTGAAGCGTAGCATTGTTTGTATAATGGTCATTTGATGAACAGGTCTGATTGGCAATTTGCAATTAATAGTGTACTGTATTGTTGAAATTTCAACACGTGTGAAATTCTGTTCGAATGTGAAAGTGTTAGGCTATTCACAGTTTGAACTATAGTCAAGTCCATCACGTCTATTCAATGAATGAAAGAAATTAGGTCTCTAAATTGATATAGCAGACTAGTATGTGGTGAACTTAGTACTGCAAAACAATTAAATACTAATTTAGGGCCCTGTATTGAGACAAATATTTTTGAAGAAGACAAGTTTATTTTGGTTAATGTTAATGTTTGGTTTTGATTAATGGTTTTGATCATTTATAAAGACCTATAGCTACATTCTTCTTGGTAGATCTATTATGTGATGATTATGTTTCCATCCAACAATAGCCTGGAAATAATTGCATGTTTGCAATGAACGCATTGGCAATAACAGAAAATATAACTGTTTTTCAACAGATTTTACATTTGAAAATAAAGATTGCATTTAGAAGAGAAATATAAGGGTACTAAATTAATAATGCATGGCTCCAGACTGATACAATTAAAATAGAAATTAAATACATTGAAAACAGTAATAAATTGCCTTATTATAGGCTAAAATCTTGAGATTTGGCCCAAGTGGCGCATAAGTGGCAACAATTTTTTTCATTTGGCGAATGTAGTGGCGCAAGAAAAAAATCTGTAGCCCCTTACAAATGGGACTGCTGATCTGGCATGATAAATTTTGCTTAAAATTGCATATGGTTTTCTCATGCTTTCTTAACAATTAATTCACCATGTCGCTTTTACAGCTCAACGAGTTACAATTTAAATTTAATTTTAGCTGTAATACTGATGTTCTTTGTTATGCCAATTTGACCATGTATTCCACCTATAGTTAAATTAGACTTCACTAGAATATATATGCCGAGCCTATATGCGCTTATTTTCAGAACTCTTAGGCTTGATGACTTTTATCCCTTTGTGGAATACATAATGTTTTGTAGCGTAAAACCCTTACAGTTTAGGATGCTAGTTTACCTAAATGTATATGATTTATTTCAGGCCAACAAGCAGCTTACTAAAGGTATGATGTCACATGATCAGTACCAGGAACTTGTCAAACAGCTGAGTGAACTGGTGGAAATACAGAAGCTACAAGAACAGAACCGGAGATTGTCTGAAGAGATGAATCAGCCTATAGCCAGTACATCTGACAGTGATCTCGTGAATCAAATATCTCCTCGAGACCCAGTCAGGGAAACGAGGGAAGTTAGATCTCCTGATAAACCACTTGATCCGTTCAAGATTCCCAAGAAGAGGGTTGAAGTTAAGATAGAAGAAGACGAGAGAGTTAATTCTGAACTAAGTCGACTTTATCCCGAATCTCCTCTGAATAGGTATGGTCAAAATGTAGATCCTTTCAGAGATGAAATAAAAAGAGAAAGACCTTGGAATGAAGGTCGGGATGATAGAAGACCACATGCTGATGAGTTTGATAGACATGGTCCTCAAGGTAGAAGAGCTGACTTGTTTCCCAGTGCTGGTGCAGGGTTTGACAGACCACCAGAAGGGCCCCATGGAAGACCTGGCGATTTTCCCCCTAGATCTCAAGATGGGCCTCATGGAAGACCTGGTGATTTTCCCCCTGGACTGAAAGACGGCCCTCGTGGAATACTTGGAGACTTTCCACCTGGACCCCAAGACGGGCCTCATGGAAGACCTGGTGATTTCCCCCCTAGATCACAAGATGGCCCTCGTGGAATACTTGGGGATTTTCCACCACAAGACGGCCCTCGTGGCATACTAGGGGATTTTCCACCAAGATCCCAAGACAGACCTCATGGAAGACCTGTAGATTTTCCACCTGGACCACAAGACGCCCCACGTGGAATACTTGGAGATTTTCCACCTGGATCACAAGATGGGCCTCATGGAAGACCTGGTGATTTTCCCCCTGGACGTCAAGATGGGCCCCATGGAAGACCTGCTGATTTTCCCCCAGGACGTCAAGATGTGCCTCATGGTAGACCTGGTGATTTTCCCCCAGGACCTCAAGATGTGCCTCATGGTAGACCTGGTGATTTTCCCCTAGGTAGACCTGGTGATTTTCCCCTAGGACCCCAAGATGGGCCTCATGGTCGACCTGTTGATTTTCCACCTAGATCATTTGATGGTCCACATGGAAGACCCGGTAATTTTCCACCTGAACCTCATGGTTTCCGTGGTGAAGGTGATGTTGAGAAGACACAAAGAAGATGCTTGTTGAAGAGTCCACCTCGAGAATTTGATGGACCACCAGAAGTGAGAAGTCCAACGCGTCCAATAAGAGAAGGACAGGAATGGAGAAATGACCGAGATGAGGAGATGAATTGGTCAGGTAAAGGTCGCGGTGGTTATAGAGGTAGAGGGAATGGTAGGCCTGGCAGAGATTTTGATAGAAGAGAAGATGAGAGAGAATTCTTTGATGGACCTCAAGATCGTGCTATATTACCTGATGACAGAGATTGGAGGGACAGGCAAGCTGATGATCGAATTGAACATGATAACAATTCACCTAGAGACTTTGATGGCAGAGGACCTAGAGATGGGCCGCCGAGAGATAGGTTTCCTGATAATAGAAGTGGTCCAGACAGGTTCCGAGATGAACGTAATGACCCAAGAGATCAAGATTTTCCACATGATTCAAGACGAGGTAGAGGAATAGGTAGACATGGTACAAGAGATGCACCGCACTGGAAAGATCAAGGTCGTGACATTAAGAAAGAGCCAGATACTTGGGGAGGTGGAAGTCCAAACTGGGACGATGGACCAGATGATAGAAGAGGTCCTAACGCTAGAGATAACGTGAAAGATCGTACAAGGCATGGTAATGAGAGAGGCCAACCTGATATGATCAAGGAGCAGTACCTGAGACCTGGTCCTGCGATACGCGATGAACCTAGAGGCTTACTCCCTACACCAAAGGAGCCACAAATGGAATCAGACAGACCACCTCGAGATGGTCCAAGATCTCGAAGAGACAGGATGGATCAAGATGATAAGTTCAGGCCTGGCAATGATCATAATAAGGATGGTCCTAAGTTTAGACAAGGCAATGATCAAAATAATGATGATCCTAAGTTCAGGTCTGGCAATGACAGTAATAAAGATGGGCCTAAGTTTCGTCAAGGCAAAGACAATAATAAGGATGGTTCTAAGTTCCGACAAGGCAAGGACAATAATAAGGAGGGTTTTAAGTTCCGACAAGGCAAGGACAAAAATAAAGATGGTCCTAAGTTTCACCAAGGCAAGGACCATAATAAGGAGGGTGCTGGTGAAACATCTGGTCAGTCTTCAAGGCAAGGTCGGAGAGGAAAGAAGTTTGATGGTCCTCGTATGGGGGAGGTGCAGGATACCCCACAGCTTGAGTCGTATATTGATAAATTTGGTGATCCAAGATTTCGCTGTTTTGCTGATGTTGGTCCACAAGTTATTGAAGAAGTGGCAATTGGGAAGAGAAATTTTGAAATCAAAGTTGGTGGTCCTCCTAGGAAAATTAAATGGCATAAAGGCCCGCCTATTGAAATGTATGCTGACCCGACTAAGCGTGCAATTCTTATTGATAATAATGTGGTTTACAGATTTGGTGAGAAAGTTAAGGATGTGAATGTACGTGGTCAAAATGTCCCGTTATTTTACCATGGACCACCACTCGATCTGTGGATTGAAGGTCAACTGTATGAAGTCCGAGTTGATGCTCCACCCAAGTATATCCATATTAATGGCAAAAAACATAAGATTAAAATAGATGGACGGGACATGATGATACTTATTGACAATGAAGAGAAGGGAAGATTTGGCGGTGAGCCAAGATTTATTATAGTAGAAGACGTACGTCTGGAACTTCGGTTTGAGCCGCCACCTCGACATATACTCATTGATGGCAATTCCTGTGAATTACAACTGAATATGCAACAACCTTGTGTTAATATTAAAGGTGTATTACATGGTATTCGTTTTGATGGTCCACCGAGAGATATCATTATAAATGAGAAATTGTACCAGATCCACACAGATCACGCAGTGAAGGTACGTGTTGGTAACAGGTATTACTATGTATCATTGGGAGGACCTTGTCATGAACTCATTATTGACGGGAAATGGTATGAAGTCAACTTCTCCAATAATCAAAGCCCTCCGATTCCTCCTAAGGAAATTAGTATTGGTAGACAGATTCTGACAGTACGGCTTCCTGGTCCACCACCTGAGGTAAAGATACTGCCAGAAATTGCTCAAGAGCCACGCCCTCTTCCTCCTGGTATGGTTCCCCCTGGTATGATGATGCCCGGTCCAGGGCCACCTAGAATGCTCGGTCCAGGGCCACCAATTATGCCAGGTCTAGGACCACCATCTTTGCTGGATTTGAGACCCCCGGGACCACTTGGTATGCCGCCAGATATGATGATGCAAGGTCCAGGTCCACGAGGTATGCCACCACCTGGTATGTTGATGGGACCACTACCGGGACAAATGATGGTACCACCCGGTCCAATGCCAGGAATGGGTCCACCTGGAATGTCCGCACCACCTATGCCACCTATTAGTAGTATGAATCTACCGAACAGTGGTGCTCCACCGATGACTGGACCTAACAGGATGCCAGGAATGGGAGGACCACCATCTTTACTCTCTATAAGTAAGTCGTAGTAACAATATATTTTATTTAACATTTTCATGATGTAATTTCAAAAACCTTATTTTCTATCAACAATAAGTTACTGGATCTGCTTGCTAGTTATCATTTAACACAGTGTGTTAACTGTTAAGTTTGCATATATAGTATGACCAATTCATATATAGCGACTCATGGTAGCACTTTGAGGTCTCATACAGTGTTTAAATTAACTACCGGGAGCTGGTGGCACACCATCCTACCACATCAGCACTAACCAAGCTTAAGCCAATATTCAAACCTTGGATCTCCCTCTTCTAAGTCAGACACTCAACCACAGTTGTGGTGTATAACAGACCAACTTCTCTTTTAGCATGTCATGCAGTGGTTACTTTGACTGGTAGTTAAATGTTTGTTTCATTTGTTTCTCTTCTAGATACAACAGGAAGTCAACCCTCTGGTGGTATGCCCAATATTTTATCTAGTCTATTCCCACCTGTGCCATCAACAACATCCTCGGCTCCTATAGATATCGGCAGCTTGTTTGCTAAACTCGTCAATACTGGTATTATCAAGAAAGAACCTGAAGTGAAAGCACCGTCTACCTCACCGCCCCCGACATCTCAAGCACCGACAGTACATTCAGAGTTCCCTGATGCTGTTGTTGCTAAAAGAAAACCAGTACTGGTAAGTTCTTGCATGTTAGTAAAATGTTTATGTCTGCGTAAGTTATACATGTATCACTGGTAAAGGTTGTTTGGAACATCAACTTTTTATCTTTTCTTCTTTCACTAACATTCATTTCAATATAAATTTTATTTTACGAAAATGTGCTACATGTACCCTCTATATATTTATCTTTACTGGCTATTCATACTTCTGCTTTAACATGTCTGAAACTGGACAGTAAGACGTTTGACCACCTGTGTACGTGTTTGTTATTAATCTGTGATGTTTTATGTCCACAGAAGAAGGAGAAGTTTGCTGATATACCTGATATGACAGAGATGAATCCTCCAGATATGAAAAGGTAAATAAATGGGTAAAATCCACTTACATGCTTGTCTGCTAGCTTTTACCAGCCATAAATGGTTTCTTATCATACAGATTTTATTAGGGCCCTGCAAATTTTTTGCAGGTGCCCTATAGTAATCACCCTGTCCGTCCACATTTTTCATGTTTTTTCTTAATAACTTGCAAACCGTTAAAGGTATCGACTTCAAACTTTAAACATAAGGTCACAGCAACAATACACTATTGTATGCCAAGTTATGTTACTCCAGCTACAATATTGTAAGAATTATGGCCCTTTGTAAAATTACAATTTTCCTCATTTTTCATCTTTTTTTCTACATTACTTCAAAACCGTTACAGATATTCAAATGAAACTTGCTATACATATTGACAGTGACAATACGCACATGTGTAGCAAAGGGCAACAACTCTAGCTTTAATAAATTTTGGCTTGTGCCCCTTTTTCGACTTCAAAACTTTAACATTGGCCATAGTTCAAAAACTTTTCAAGATATTCAAATGAAACTTGCAATACTTATTGACAATGACAATACACACCTGTATAGGAAGGGCAACAACTCTACCTTTAATAAATTTTGACTGACTTATGCCCCTTTTAACTCAAAAACTATTGCACATTATATTACTCCAGCTGCATCACAATTATGGCCCTTTGTAACTTGTGTCAGACAATTGCAATACTATGCTGTTTTGTTCGTAAACAATGTTTATTATTCAACTAAATAAAGCATTGTAATATTTTTGGACCATTATATTTTCTTCCCCCACCCCCTGATAACGACAGGGCCCTGATCACGACAGTGATGGTTCTAGTTGAAGTTCAATTGTAAATGGCTTTTCCACTATCACAACTCAGAACTTTTAGCTTGCTTTAGGTGCTTAACCTTAAATACTCATAAACTATAGTATAGTATGATTCAGACTGGTATTGACAAAGCAACTTTGTGTGAAACTTAAATAATTTGATCCAAATTAAAGTTTTGTTCTGCTTATATTGTCAGCAAAATTAAGTATAACCCATGTTACAATAATATGAACTACTAGTTTTAGCAGTGTGCCTTGAATATTATGATATCTGAATTTCCTTTTGTTTCACCACATTATTGATGAATTGAAACTGTGTGCTATATGTTGACACTAATATTTCAGTTTACCTGTTGGAATGATACAACGTTTATACTCGGGTTTACAATGTACATCATGTGGACAGAGATTTGCTACGGAGAATGGTGAGAAAACAGAACAATATCGACAACATCTTGACTGGCATTTTAGACAGAATCGTAAAGGAAAAGATGATACCAAAGTCACTCAATGTAGGAAATGGTATTATGGAATTGAGGTAAGTTGTTGATTTTCATATGTTTCCTTCTTTCCCTCCTTCAGTAGGCTGAATAGGTTTTTTTTCTGGAATCTAGTTAGATTTCAGTTTCAAATGATGTGTAATAGCAGGATCAGCAAACTAATTAGATTTCAGTCTTTCAAACTTAATTATCAAACTCCTTTTAAAGTTAATTTCAATAATTAAGATTTACCACTCTTGATACTTCACTACTGAAGGATCAAAACTTTGATATGAGAGTGAAACCAGCTTTCTCTTTTTTTTTGCTGACAGTCTTAGCAAGGGAATTACTGGTACCATTTTGGTATTGTCTTTACTTCAACCATTCAAAGCAGTCCATGAGAGGAAAACTGTTCGCCATCGGATTCTTGAACTTGACCATAATGTTGATCAAATGATTTATTTTTGAAAAATGAGTTTAATTAATTGAACTTGTACATTGTAGGATTGGATCCTGTATGAAGAGGTTGCTGATGGAGAGGACACGGGTATGTTGCTTTATATATATCTTGTTACCATAGAATATAATATCTTCCAATCTTTCGAATATTGGAACATTTATTAGTCCTGCACAGTCTGTAAGAGTAGACTTGATATATCCTCCGTCACTCAGACAGTCTGTTAGTCAGTCCATCAGTAATAATGACGTATTTGTTTTTCTGTTCTGTGTAAAACAATTATCATTTGTATTGACCATGTTAAACCAGACTTATCTGTTTAAGACCACTATTGCACAACATGTCTGAAAAGATAACCAATTTTCAATATTATTCAACCACCTGTGTATAAAGACAACGTTTGCTGTTACCATGGCTTATCTTTTCTGACAGGTTTGACTGTATTATATTCTGTAGTATTTAGATGTTGTTGATTATTTACCTTGCAGGGAAGAGTAACTTCTTTGAGCAACAACAACAACAGCAGCAGCCATTGGATACCACGCCCACACCAAGTACAAACACACTGTCTCTGATGGTACCTGAGGGTGTATCTATCATTAAATGTCCCGCTGCAACAGGAAATGATGATGAAGATGTAAGTCTATTCTCATACTCAATATACAAAAACATCTTTGATATTATTCAGTCACTTGATTGTCAAGAAAGTCAAACTTTGCTTAGAGGCAGTCAGATCATAAAGTTAGATGCATCAATTAAGTTCACTTTTGAAATTTAAATTAAAATGGGTCAGTATGAAATATGTTTAAAATTGATAATGACTTCCTGTTCACTGAATTTAAAGAACAATTATTTGTTGTTGAGTACCCCATAGTTTATGATTCAATAGAAGTACCTTTTCTTTCAAAATGCTAATGGCGGTAACTTAACTTACAAATAAATACAAATACATGTCATTTGTATAGCGCAAAAATTATGAAATCATATTCTATTGCGCTTTACACTAATATACATTCACTTAAAACATTCAATTTAAAACCTGGATTCTAGAAACTAGATTTAGTCATATGATAAAGAGCACACTCATTGCAGATGAAACTTCCTATACAAATAAGTTTTCAAATGTGCTCTGAACCTGGTTTCACTTTTGATGTCTTTGAGAAAGTTTGGTAGATCGTTCCACCAGGACTGTAAGACATTAAAATCATCACACCCACATTGACATCTCAAACATATTCCATGTTCTATGTTACAGATGTGCAATATATGTAATGAACAATTTGAACAATATTGGGATGAAGAACTTGAAGAATGGCATTTACGTGATGCTATAAGTGTGAACAAGAAGACGTATCATCCTATATGTTACGAGGATCATACTGATGTAAGTATCTCTGCTCTCTATACAGTCTGTTATTTCAAAACTTTGTTTTTATTCTATCTGTCGTAGAAGCAGTTTGTCACACCAATTGGAGTTAGACTGAACAGTTGCTTCCTTCTGCAAGTAATTGACAACTAATTCATCTGTAGAGGACTAGACACTGAAAGTAATGTTATTGTAGAACTCAAAAAGCCCTTCAAACTTTGATGGGCCAGTGATAATCGGCTGAGCTGGAAAAGTGGGACTTACAAATTACTATGCTTCTAGATGAACCGAAGAGTCGCATGCAATGTTGTTTCAACAGTAATTTTAAGTTTATGACTGTATTTTAAAATTACGATATTTATTTGAGGCAAACTTATAAGTTTATGTTTTTGGTTTGCAGGCGTCAGAAGGAACTCCCAGCCCCTCAGTTCTTAATGTGACTGAACCAGGTTTCAGAAGTAAGCGATCTCTACTGTACGAGGACGATGAGGCTTCCCAAGATGTACCAGAAAGTCAAACCCTCACATTCGACGAGGACCGAGTTATACCGACGGTCAAAGAAGAACCGATGGAATCTACTCCAGAACCGGACGATGTTGAAGCTGACAATGTTGAAGCTGAAGTACCTGTCACTGTGAAAACTGAGCCTGTTGTGAAGACAGAACCGATTGAGGAGAGTATGAGTGACCCTGCTCCTGATACTCAAATACCTTTCTTGGCCGTAGTGAAAGATGAACCTAACTCTGATAGTATACCATTCTTGACAGATACTAGTGCTGAAAATAAAACTGACTCTATACCATTCTTAGCGGACCCTAATGTTGAGAGGAAAACTGATTCAATACCGTTCTTGACAGATACTGATGTTGCGAATAAAACTGACGCCATACCTTTCTTAACTGATACTAATGTTCAGAATAAAACTGACTCTATTCCATTCTTAACTGATGCTAATGTTCAGAATAAAACTGACTCTATTCCATTCTTAACTGATGCTAATGTTCAGAATAAAACTGACTCTATTCCATGCTTAACTGATGCTAATGTTCAGAATAAAACTGACTCTATTCCATTCTTAACTGATACTAATGTTGCAAGTAAATCTGAATCTATACCATTCTTAACCGATATTAAAGTTGAACCTGACACAAGCAGTATGGAGGTAGACACTCCTGTTGTATCAGAACAAAGTTCCAAAGTATCTGAACAAAGTTTGGAAGAACCTAGTGTAGAGGAATCTTCTGGAGAGTCTATACAAGTTCCAATAAAACAAGAACCATCGGAAGTTGTTCAGGAAGATTCAGGTGAAACAGAAGCAGATATTGAGGTTGATGCGGCACCTGTGAATCAGGAAGAACTTGAGGAAGAAAGAACTCTGGAACATGTTGATGAACCTCGGGTTAATATGGATACCAGTGAATCAAATATACCAGTAACTGAAAGATTAGGGACTGAAGATGGTGATAAGGACACTGAACCTGTGGCCACTGAGTCTTTCCATGAAAATGTTAAACCTACTCTGGAATTATCTGGTGAATTTGAGAAAGAAGATGAGATTGAAAATGCTGTCAGTGAGGATGGTAAGACAGACATTGAGGACGAACATCAGCATGAGCAATCTAGTAGTTGTCCTATATCAACTGTATTGTCATCATCTAGTGTACATGTAGACTCACCCGCAGAGTTATCAGATATACATGTAGAAACAAGTAACAATTACCTTGCAGCTCCTGAACAATCTGGTCTGACTGAGCTACAACATTCACCTACATACTCAATGTTAAATAAAGTCAAACTCAGTGTTCCTCAAGAACCGCTAGATATTAGTGCTGAAGTGTTGGAGATTGAATCTAATGCTAGTACGCCGACCAGAGATGAACTACCTAGTCCTGATTGTCTCGATTCCTGACAGTGAAACAAACAATTACATCATTTTATTTAATAAACAAATCACATAATTTGGTATATAACTGCTGCTCATTCAAATGGAATGCACAATCTATTTTAATGCAAAATACCTATACAAATTTTACAAAATGAACACGATTTTTGTAAAATTGTACATGTTTTTTTCTTTCTGTAGAAATATTTGAAGTAAATTAGATAATTGTGTCAATTAGATCATTGTATAGATTATTGTGTCCATTTGTGAATCTGTGTGACAGGCTTGTTTGGATGTATAATGTCTGTGCCGTATGATTGGATTGTTATAATTAGTGTCACCTGTGATATACTGATATATAGAGTTCAAACACTCCATTGTTGCTATGGTTACCTATGATACAGTGTGCTATAAATTATTATTGTTTAACTTAATTTATTTCAGTTCAGGTATTTTTTTGTCCAAAAGACAAATTTGTTGTGACTATAGAATGAATTGCAATATTACAGCAGATATATATATATTAAAACATTCTTCATTTAGAATACCATCTAGTATATCTTGTTCGGCAGAATTGATCAGAGACTTCTAATAACTAAAACTAGAATTTCATGAGTACCTATGAAGAACTTTTTTATATTTTCACAGTCTCCGATCAGTTCTGTCCAACTCCACATCATTCATTCAGGTCTTTGTATATTTTACAATGTTTATGTTCGCATGTGTTCTTTTTATTTCATTATTTATGAAGTTTGGGTTTATGGTTTCTGGTATCTCAATTCGATTAATCCTTGTATTTTCTTCAAGTGCTTTAATCTTTTAATATTTATTTCTCGGGATATTTTGGTTTATACTTTTCCTGCACTATTGAGTGTTACCTATATTTATTTATCCAAGCAGATACTGTACACATGTTTGTAATTTGCTTTCTGGACATAAATCCATTGTAACATTGCATTGAATGAATGGCATTATCACCCCATCATCATTGTTTTATCAGTCATCAACCTTGTCATGGCCATATCATCCACCATCATCACAAACAACATGAATATGGTCATCATCAGTCATCACTGCCATCGTTAACGTATCTTGTTGTAGCATCATTCTAACATCAGTCACTCATCAGTCACTCATCAATCAATCATCATCAATCAATCAATCATCATTAACACATTGACATTGTCATCATTACATCATCTGTGTCAGTGTGAGTATCCTCGCATAATTTTGTACTGCCATCATAGTCTCTTCATTAGGACTGTCTCGTCATATCATTTGTCATTTTATTACATACCAAAAACATGTTTGGTTCTGAAAAAATGGATGTACACAGAGCTCTGCATATTAATAAATAGACTTTCACAAGTTGGAATCAGGTGGCTTGAGCTCTCAGTATGTCCTTCTGTGAAAGTAATTGAGTCAATGGAAGGTCTCATCTTGTTATTATGTAGAAAACTTTGTCGTATTTTTGAAAAATAAAAAACTGAAAAATTTAATTTCATGTGTTTGTGATATTTTGTAGTTTTAGTATGGCAGTTGTACATGGTTGCATTGTGCACCATTATGTCTGACAAAATAGGACTTGATAACAGGTCAAACTGGTCACAACATATCAGCTCCTTTTTGATGAGGGGTATATTCTGCTTTGCACGTGTCCTGTTGGTCATTCAGAAGATCAAATGGTGTTCATTGAATAACTCAAGAACGCTTTACCCTCGGATCTTCAAACTTTACATGGAGGTTAGCTAACAGTAGATGACATCTATTGATTTTGTGGTCAAGTCACTTTCTGACTATTGAGCCTCCATGGATGTATACATGTTATACAAACATTGCATGTTTATATGGTTAATATGACAATAAGTTGCACCTGCTGTATAGAGGGAGTCTTACCTTAATTAAATGCTTCCATTTCCTATCAATACCTAACCATTCTGCTATTGCAAGGAACCCAAAAGGGTTGCACAATTAACCAGTTTCAACGTGACTACATCACACCATACCAGTAACCAGTTGGTATATGGATAACAACATGAGCTGTAGCCTATACATAAGATCTTGCTGTCATATTTACTGTTTAGTGGAGTGCAGTAGTGTATTCCAGTCTTTTTGCTCATTGGCTGAACAGTGGGATTCAACCCCATATTGAAGAGCACCATTGCCTAATACTAACTGAGAAGTATGAATTTTTGCATTAGATCACTCGGCTATCACAAAGTTCATGTGCTGCAAAGTTCTGGTCAGAAACCCATAAAACTTATACATGTAGTCAGTTTTTCTGCAAACTTCAACTTAGTAGATTGTAAGCTAGGATACAAGGATGTTAAGCGTTGAGAAACCAATCAAATGCAAGTAACTTCAGTCGTTCACTTCCTGTCTTTTATACTAACCAGTACTTGCATCATCATCAGCATTTGGTGACTGAAGTTAATGGATATCAAGACTAGCATTTGTAATACATACACATGGTTATTATGAGGTATTACCACCAATGTTTTGCCCAAATGTCAGGCATTGAAGCAGAGATACACGGATTTCCGGGCATCAAGTATTAAGACTTCTCGGGCATCAAGTATTAAGACTTCTCGGGCATCAAGTATTAAGACTGCTCAGTTTGCTAATACACCATAGCAGCAAAAATGCACACACTATGCCTGATTTCACTATAACACTAGTACATTCGTAGTTGGTAAATCAACAATCATTGACAGAATATTCAGAATGTGTTCCAAACCAGCAATTTTGCACAATGCAAGCACAAACTACACATTACGAGTTTTATAACATGGTAGAAAAGTGCATGTAGGTGTTTGATAAATGTGCATAAGTAATACAGAACAAAGGATGTATTTAGTCAACCGTTTTATTATCAACATACATGCAATGGTGATGTCTTACATGATCACTCATACATCAGTGTATAGAATACCCCACAATGGAATGAATAATAATCAACTATCATAGGATGTTGAACCTCCGAGTAATACAACAGCTCACATTAGAGCAGTGCATTGAATGTACAGGGGTTGTTCATTGAATTGTGTCAGTCGTAGGTCAACATACTATGTTTAAATTTGATTGTGCAGTAACTTTTGAAGTCAACTGACTGCAGCAAAATTTAGTGTCATTATCGAAAATATCAACATTGTGAGAATGTTACAACATTGATATGCTAACTACACAAAATGCCCTGAAGTGAGACACAATTAAATAAACAACCCTCAGGACATATATCACATATATAGAATCACTATAGAATATATACCGATGTGTCTATTCCTGTATTTATTGTCTACATTGAAGTTTACTATTTATGAAAAAGCAAATTAAAGCACTTAATTTTAATACTGCAGAAAATTTAACAACAGAAATAGTATGTATGTAACATACATGTACAGTAACATTAGATCTGGCACATAATCGACAGTGGTTTGTGTCGTGAATGACTTAGACATCTTAAATAGTATCACAACATCCATAGCAACATTTATTATGTTACACACAAGCATCACAGAGATTATAAATTAACAAATATAAATCAATGTACAGTAGAATTGAGATGCCTCAAACTGCCCTCAGATAGGGAAAATCGTTCAGTTAATCACTTGTACCAATCTTGACAACTATAAGGTAGTAAATGTCCACAATTTATGCCTAGGTACCACTTGCTCAATGCTCAAATAACCAAATAAGATGTCTACTAGAGTGTTCGAGGAATCAAATTTCTACTGTATTAGCAATTTACAACAATTACCGTATGTGCAAAGCAATAAATACATACAAGAAAATATTGTGTAATACTAGTATCTGAACATAAATGTCAGACTGCTCTAATTACTACATGATTTAATAGACTGCTTATCCAATTAACGAGTTAAGAAGCGTCAGAAGTGTCTACCAGTTACCAACCAGTGGTAACCAGCTATTCTACAAATGATTGATAAATCTGTGCTCATATGGCTTTAAGCTTTAAGCAATGAATATAATCTATCAGACCTAAAATATTGTTTGTTTCTTGTCCTGCAACCCTTGTCATTCAAGGTTGGGTAGGTAGGTAGGAAACATTAATTTTCTCTATACATTGTCATAGAAATAATATTCAACAATTTACAAGTTCATTCTTATTGTTCTCTGAAATGTAAATCAACAAATTTGTGTTGAGGAAATTTTTGGCAGTATTTAGCAGAAAAAGAAAACAAACGATATGATTTTTAGGCCTCGGTGAAAAACAAATGATCATACAAAACAACAGGGATGATATTAAACTAAATAAAGGTAAATGCAGTGATCTAGGATAGCAATGTTATACATGGCTGACAACCTCACAGAACTACCCTATACTCCAGTATGATGATATTTCTAGAGAAAATCCTATTCCAGTAGTAATTACCAAGAATATATTTAAGTCAATTTTTCAATCTGTCCCAGGTTCTTTAACATTGAACATTCATTGGATGGGTGGATGTGATAGAACAGGTAGTCATTAAATGTATTATATATTGGTAAATTTCATAAGAGTCAATAACAATTTACGGGTTTGTGCACAGGCGCATACCCCATACGAGCAGTAAGCTGTTCCCATTACTGGAGTTAAAGCCAATGTCCTGGGACATGTTAGAAACATCTGACTACAGTATAACCTCCCGAAACGGCACCTCTGAGAAGCGACAACCTCCGAGAAGCGACACTTTTATTTCCCCCCAATCGTTTTTACTCTTATTTCAACCTCTAAAGAGCGACAACTCCGTAGAGCAGCAAACGGCAGTCAAAATGCGTTCCCTCCCTTGACTTTAACCTCTGAGCAACGACAATTGTCAACAGGTGCGATCTATTTTTAGAACATGGCATAAACGCGTGTGTAAGATCTTCAAAAGTTAACACGTTAGGATTGTTTGTAAATCGGATGTGCATTGTACAATGTGTACAATTAGCGCTAAATTTACGGAGATTACAATGGAGAGGTTTAATAGGTGTTATAATTATCAGGTAAATTACTATAGCTATTGATTTTGGATTAATTGTGTCAACTCGTACGATGTAGATCTATGCATGTTTGTTGCATAAAGGCAGCCTTATTATTGTGTAAGGGTGTTTGAAGATTAAAACGTTGTCTTTCTCAATTATTTCATAATTGTATAATTGGGACGTTAAATTTATTATGTACAAATATATGCAAACAACTCAATATGAATATACTACAGTATAGTCACATACAATGTAAAACAAATCACATGTACATAACTATGTACCTTGCAAACACAACGACAAGGGACTTAACTCATGTCCGAAAAATCAAGAACCTCTGCAGAGCAACACCTCTGCAGAGCAACACTTTTTCCGGTTTCCGCCAGATGTTGCTCTGCGGAGGTTATACTGTATATTATAGACAGTTTGTATTAGGCCAGTCAAATTGAGTCGTTAATACCACAGGCAATTTTAATATGACAGACATCACTACCAGTATACATAAAGACATAATTATTTTCAAGATTAATTTGACAAAATTACAAATTCAAGTAATATTGTTAGTCATAACAAAATAATAAACAACCACTCAGAGTTAATACATTGTAAACAAAACTAAAACAATTTAAATATGAGGTTGTACAGAACAAGTATTACAAATTTTACTGGTTAGAGACTCCAAACACGTGATTATTTAGAAACAACACACTTTTCTCTTAAAAAGAACCACACAAAATCACAAAAGAATGACAATTGAACGAGAGCAAAAGTCTTCGATACACCTCCATAAATATATTTATTGTATTACAATAACAACATACAAATCATTGTTCTCATAAGTTGATTCAAAATCACACTCAGTTAGGTTTAAGACTGGATAAGCATTATAATACAAGACATATAGAACAGCCTTGTACTAAAATCACACTGTTAGGTTGAATTAGTAAAAGATGAGACTTGGGCTCTCGTATAATTTAATTCACAGTTTCGGGACACGTCACACATAGCACAGCAAGCATCAAAGCAAACGTAACAAAGCTGATATACATGTATTTCTCCTAGTTACAATAATCAAGCAAGCATGATTTCTGTACACAATAAAAAATATAACAAATCACAAATTTACAAACACTACCCCGAAGCATCTGGAGTTCAGCATCAATTTTGACAGTGATAGAGGAATTCAAATTTAAGCAACCACTTGTCTCAAGGAAACCCCCTTAACCAAACAAAACAAAAGTAGTCAGTCATTTGCTAATCAAACTCAATTCCATATGAAGTTTGAGGTTCCTAGACTGAGGCATTTTTAGTAATTTCCCAGACATCATTTGGTTGCAATCATGACCCTTGACCTTAAAGGACAGACTGACTAACATCAGTAAAACAACACACAAAACCATCTTCAAAGGGGGTTAAAAGCAGACAACTCAATGCTGTACTTTAAGTTGTGGTGAGTAGAATTTTAAAGATTTAGAATTGTTTTCAACGGGAAGTTTCTTCTCAACAAAGACAACTGACCAGACGCAAGTCAATCAATTTGTTGAATGTTTGACCTAGCATCCGGTCAATTGTCCTAAACCATCACAATTGCACACATCCCACAAAACAATACAACCATTAATTACATAAACATAAATAAATCTAAACATATATTAATTACAAAGAGTTAAATAAGTTTACCATGTCAGATATAAATAAAGTGCATATTATACTCAGAGGTGTAAATACGAGGGGTGTTCAAAATTATGCAGAAAAATGCTCTGAAATCTTATTACTGGACTATTATTGCTGAAATTGAACTACTGGCCCCAAGTTCAAGAAGGATTAGTATTCAGGATCAAGATCAAGCTCAAATATATATCCTTTAAAATTCAGTATTCATGTTAAGGTTAAGCTCTATATTTTATACAAGTTGGTGTATAATGACATATCCTTCGGTTTTAAAAATTGATCCTCGTTTTTCAGGATCAGTTTTAGTCTCAAGTACAATGATTCACTTTTGAAACAGAAAAATGATGGTCTGAATATTTTGTACATGTTAACTTGAAGTAAATTAGGTATTCTCTACAAGGCAATAAGTTACAATTGCCAAAAGTTACCAAAAACTTCCAAATAATAGGATATTATTTTCAGGATCAATTTTGATCCGGATGATCCTTTGTGAACACGGGGCCGGTTAATAAAATTTTAATGATGTGATTTCTCATTACTAACATTGACATCACAAACAGGGTTACTCCATTCTTTAGTATTTTCATCTTACCATGACTTGTCACTAGTGAAGAAATAAGAACATTTATCTGCATATTTATTGGACACCCCTCTTCTAACAAATGATGCAAGCATCTAGATACTTATTCTTCCAAGATTAGAGCAAATCAGTGCAGCAAAGAACTGAACAGAACAATGAAATAATATAAATAATGTAATACAACAATATTCAATGAACAACATCTAAAGCCTGCATCAAGAAGATGATTTTGAACGACAAATTTCAGGTTTTCAAATTATTAGTAATATAAATTTTACAAACTGATCTTTATGATACAATGGCATAATTCAAGTAACATACAAAATGTAGAATGGGTTTGATGAGTTTATGATTAAATTTGCCATCATACATGATTTTAGAAGCCATAGTATTTATTCATACCCAAACATACATGATACATGAATAATGTCCCTCCACAGATGTATTAAGTTATTAACAAGTGAAATGAGTTGATAAGCCAATAATTTGACACATGATAGTGTCAATCAATATCTAATTATCATCAATGAATAATGTTATACAAGGCCTGAACTAGAGAGAATTTGTTTACAGTCACCATTTGCTGTTTCCCACAAAAAATTTCCCCATTCTTTTGGTCAGTTTTTTTTATACTTTTCTGAGTTTTCTTTCCTTTTGCTTCGTAACTTACAATTTGTATTTGTTACACGGAAACTAATTTTTCTGCCCCCAATGCCATCAGGAGAAAGATTATGTTTAAGAATGTAATATACTAATATCTTACAATAGGTACAATAAGCATTCACTTTTCTTTTTAGCTGAATGGTTCAGTGGGAACCCAATTCACAGGCCTAGGAAATTATATCACATATACAGACTTTTGACATCCCCAAATTTTCACCTATTCACTATAAAAGAAATATATATTGTGAATGGGTGAAAATTTGGGGGTGTCAAAACTCTGTATTTTATGATCTATGACTTCTTAGGCCTGTGCCCAATTGTACTTTAATTACTGAGTAGAGCCGGGAAACAGCAATCACAGAGAGATTTGAACATGGCCCAATCAGAATGTTTCAACAAGCACAGCCACCATCTTTGTTCCCATCTTCATCATCTCTAGTAGCTCTCCGCAAACCACGACGTTCAGGAGTATCGTGGATATTCACTAAATCATTATTCTGATAACCTGTTCCATATTGTGATAGATGGACTGGCATCATTGGCTTTGAATTCTTCAGCTTGTGAGCCAATGTCATAAATATAGCATCAACATGGTTAGCCTTTTCATCATCTTTAGCTGAAGTTTCAAACAATGGCATATTGTGAGAGTCAGCAAACTTCTGAGCTAAATTTGTATTCACGGCCACTTTATCAGTCATGTCACATTTGTTTCCAACAAATATCCGCGGGATTTCTTTGTTCAAATTATGTCTGTCACATTCTTCTATCCAGCCTGGCATGTTTTCGAATGATGACATTTTTGTGACATCATACACAAACACAACTGCATGAACATTTCTGTAATAATGCTGAACCATACTCTTCCTGAACCGTTCCTGTCCGGCTGTGTCCCATAACTGTAACTGCAAATATAATTCAGAACTTTGATAATTTGATATAAATATTGATTAAGTCAAGACTTATTAATTGTCCAATACTTTTACACCATGAAAAACACAACTAGCCATACATACGAGGGGTGATCAATATATTCGAGGACTTTTCATCTAGCAATTTCATATTGGCAGCAAGGATCAAAGCCATTTAACATCATTCGGAGTAAGATGTCTCCGACCGAATGCACTAATAAAATTATTTGATTCATACAAGTAGCGCGTGACGTTAGCCGTCACGCGACGTCATTCCAAGCGTCACCGTCGGAGCAGTACATAGCTCCTTTCTGGACTGATACCCGGTTCCATGTATGAGACTGGTTGTCTCTTACTACTGAAATAAGTAGTTAATAGCCGATTCTGGAATGTGAGGTGGAATAAAAAGACTATCGATGCGTTATTGGAAACAAAACTCGGAAAAGGACGGTTGGCTTTACAAAATTAGGTTATTTCAATTAAGACTGAAACAGGACCTATCAGGTTTAGGACGCAATATCGAAATAACCCTTTTGATTTGGAGTGAACGATTTTATGTGTTGTAGCCTATACCAGTCTTCGTTTTTGCCAGTTACATTTGATTGAGATCTGTGCGTCTTATTTCGCAGAATTTTACGGAAAATGTCCCTAACGCGGTGTTATTTTTGCTGTTTATCCTTATTTTATCGACTCAACCGTTTGGCGGAGACCCTAAAATCACTTAAACAACGGAATCATATGAAAATGACTAATTGGGAGCGCACAGAATCCATGCACAATTTAGTCAAGTCATTTTGGAGGTATCGCGAGGAATTTACAAGTTTCGCATTAATTTTCATAGCGTGTCGTTTCTCAGAAATAACGTTACGCCCGAAATGCTCGACGGTGCGCGCTTCACCATGGTTACAAAATGTGACGTCATAAAGTAAATAGTGACGTTGTTATAAAGAAAATTAGACAAATCGCGAGAAAATTGATTGATCTAGTTCAGCGTGTAATTTCATTACTCTAGTTTCAATATTTCAAAATTGAGAAGGAAAGTCCTCGAATATATTGATCACCCCTCGTACCTACGTACGGTATAGATGCAAAATGTATTTTTAGATCTTTGCAAATATCACAGGGAGATACAGAGGGAATTACTCAATTAGACAGATGACTCTTGTCAACAGACGGGAATTTGATAACAGTATCGACTCGTCAACAAGAAGGTAGCCATAGATATCACCAAGTACCTAGAGTAACCCAAGACAGCCAGAACTAGCCGCTCAACAAGATTCACTCATCCATATTTAGAAACAGTCATCAAACAGCATCAATACAGATCCGAGTCATTCTTCCCTAGTACCATCAAAGATTGGAACAAGCTCCTGCCTGACTTCGCCTCAGCAAGATCAGTCAATGCCTTCAAAGCTCGGCTGATCAATCATCTAGCCTTAACCACGGCGCCAGTTTTTAAAACTCACTGTACATATCTTCACACCTTACTCTTACAATTTGTTTCGATGCGCCCCATCCACACCCTGGCAGTTAACTTCAATCTGATTAAGATTGCCAGTACATGGAAGACAAAGAGCCCCGGGGAATAGACTGGTCAGTTCCAAGACCTGGGAATTACAACTTATGTGTCCCGACCCTGGGGAATTTAGACTGTAAGACATAATAAATCGAAAATGAATTGCCCCTGGGTCACCACCACCCTGTATGTCCTTAAATAAAGGATCGTCTATATATTATAGTTTTGATAAACAATTTGTTTTGCGAGAAAGCCATACTGACGCGCCGTACTGAACAAGACCCCCCCCCCCCCCTCCATTTGGCACTTTCATTACCTTTAGGCTTTCTGTGTCAACGTCCACCATTTTCTCGCGGAAGTCAACCCCGATAGTTGCTTCAGTTTTATCTGGAAATTTACCACAACAGAATCTGTAAGTCAGACATGTCTTGCCAACATTTGAGTCACCAATGACAATAATTTTGAAGATTCTTCTCTGTGGCTGTTTTTCAAGAACAGTCACTGAGCTTTCCAGTTCTTTCTGCATTTCAATTTTCTGTTGAGTTGACATTTTTATGATTGTATCAATTGCTTCTTTAACTAAACAGCAATATAAAGTTCACTGTTAAGCTAATGGAGCTAAACTTTGACTTTTTTGCTACATTTACTGATACGTATTTATGGGGGCAGCCATATTTGTTGTTGTTGTCGCGCTTGACGAGAACAGAAAATATTTTTTTAATTATAGCAATTTGTACTTTTAAATCGATGAATATGACTAAATTACATCATAATATGCTAATAAAAATGATAATTATTAATTAATATGTGTATTTTGATATTTATTGCAGATCTCGTAACTTCGAGAATACCAACGAGATTTTGCTCCATATTGGAATTTCCACGAGGTTTCTGAGAATATAGGGCCTCTTATTCGAGCCCCTTTTTACTGGGCTAACGTTCAATATGCCTACAAAAAACCCACTTCCTCCCAGAGAGAATGCACTGTTTAAACGCATTCTGGTAAGTGCCATATCATCTGTAAATCTCTGAGCATTATTGTTTTTCCCCAAACTCACTTCCAATTTTGTCCAAATTTTGACAGGTCACTGTGTTGTGCCGATTCAAGACGAATATTGCTATTGCCTGGTTACGCACTTGTCAGTTTATAAAAAGGCATGATCAGGGTTCATAATGATAAGAACAACCACATTTGTCCTTCAACATTTTTTCTATGCACATTCTGCAAAATAAAAAATACAATTTCAATGGCTTGTTTCACTTTCCATAACTTGGCATCAGTCCATTCACGACTCATATTTATAATGTTTCTGCTACTGTAACACGTTACTGCTTGCAGTTGATAACAATCAGTGGTTGAGTGGGTACCGCTCTTGACAATGACAGCTAATCCAGTGGTACCGGTTTGACCCCCGGCTGGGACACTTGCGTCATTTCTGAAGAACTCTTCAGCGAGTTCCTCGCTGCTAGTGACAGCTTGAAAACCCAGATCTAAGTAGTCACATGCATCGAATAGACTCGGACATTTCGCAAAGTGTTTTGACATAACTGGACATTTGGTCCGGTATTATTGGAAGACTTACTGGGCCGAATCAGTTTTTACCGGACCGAATGGAAATCAGACAAAATGTCAATTAATTTTTATTTCATCAAGAATGGATTTCGAAAATTGTCAGTGACAATGCTCAATCATGGAAAATGTAAAATTACTTGCGGGACTAAAATAAATTTGAAATCAATGGATATCAGTAAAATATTACAAATCGTTAGAAAAATACAAAATAAATCAGAAAATTACAAAATAAATCGCCAACATACGTTGATCTACCATAATTATTGTGCTAAGCGACAATTTCTGACGCGTCTTCTGAGTATGCATTACTTTACTGTAGGTGCATGTAATTTGAACTTGATTTAACCACGTTAACGTGCTAACCATTAGAAGTTGCCATTATAAATACTTATCAAAAATAGACAACAGAAAAACTTGTGCAAGCAACCTAAATCGGTTTGTGCAGCAGGCACATTTTGGGCATGCACAAACAAACTGTTTTTGACGTAAACTGTTACAAAACAGCATGATAGGTGAAAGCGAACGGTAAGCGAACGGTCTGGTTACACACATTTTTCTTCCCGTTACATAAGCTCTTATGAAGGCGTAGCATGCGGCAGATTGCCCCAGGTCATCCCACTAGTTTGTTTTCTGTATTAAGGTTTAAGATATGCAATAATAATTGTTCATGTATTTTGTTTTATTTTAGAAATGCTATGAACAAAAGCAGTACAGAAATGGGTTGAAGTTCTCAAAACAGATTTTGACAAATCCAAAGTTTGCCGAGCATGGGGGTAAGCGGTATTACTATTCCTAGAAAAGATATTAATGATAAAAGTTAAGATTTCATTGTTTTGGAAAGCCCATAGAATGAAACGGAAAACAGTGGAAAATGTATCATAAAGGAAGAAATCAAAATGAACCATCTTAGCAGCTGCCATTTGGAAATTGTGTTATTTTATACATTTTGTGACGTCAATTCATTCATGGAAGTCATTTTCCTGTATGTTTTATGCAGGTTTATTGTGCTATTTCATAATGTTTAAAAAAATGAATGCTAGGAAATATTTGCTATAATATTTATTTCTTTTATTTCAGAAACCTTGGCCATGAAAGGTTTAACATTGAATTGTCTCGGCAAAAAGGATGAAGCCTATGATTATGTTCGTCGTGGACTGAGGAATGATCTACAAAGTCATGTCTGTATCCTTAAATGTTGACAAGTTTGAAAACATGACTAATCCTGTTGGCTGGTTCTGGGTTTTTTTGGAAGCTTGAATACATTACTTATCTTCAAACATAATTACTGTTACCAATTAAAGTCAGTTGCATTCTATGCTCGTTTGAATTCCCAAAATATGAGTTGGGTTAACAAGTATGATTAAAGATTTGTACTAAAACAACATTTGAGTATCTATGTATCCTTAACAGTATTCTAGGTTGGCATGTGTACGGTCTTCTACAGAGATCAGACCGCAAGTACGATGAGGCCATCAAATGTTACAGAAATGCACTTAAATGGGACAAGGTATGTCAAAAAAGTATCTTTTGTATTTAAAATTATATGTTAAAGCTGTTCTACTATTTTGAAGAGAAAATAATATTGAATCATAGGAAATATTCTTATCTGATAAAAAATGATATTTCTAAATTGTTTCTCTATGCCTGCCTGTGTGGTCCTGATACTAGTAACTTGCTAACATTTCTCCAATATAATAACTGATCCCCAGTGTGCATATGATGAACAATAATGGATCCTTCAGACTGTATGTAAGGTATGGTAGTACTCACCATACATAGCCTTACTGCAGTATGTAGATACATCGTTAAACCTGATGCTAACTTGTCGTAAATTTAACATTTCTCTAATAAAATAACTGATCCCAGTGTGCATATGATGAACAATAATGGATCCTTCAGACTGTATGTAAGGTATGGTAGTACTCACCATACATAGCCTTACTGCAGTATGTAGATACATCGTTAAACCTGATGCTAACTTGTTGTAAATCTAACATATAAAATAACTGATCCCCAGTGTGCATATGATGAACAATAATGGATCCTTCAGACTGTATGTAAGGTATGGTAGTACTCACCATACATAGCCTTACTACAGTATGAAGATACATCGTTAAACCTGATGCTAACTTGTTGTAAATCTAACATCTAAAATAACTGATCCCAGTGTGCATATGATGAACAATAATGGATCCTTCAGACTGTATGTAAGGTGTGGTAGTACTCACCATACATAGCCTTACTACAGTATGTAGATACATCGTTAAACCTGATGCTAACTTGTAAATCCAACATTTCTGTTTTATAATAACTGATCCCCAGTGTGCATAAATTAACTGATCCCTAGTGTGCAAATGATGAACAATAATGGATCCTTCAGACTGTATGTAAGGTGTGGTAGTACTCACCATACATAGCCTTAATGCAGTATGTAGATACATCGTTAAACCTGATGCTAACTTGTCATAAATCTAACATATCTCTAATAAAATAACTGATCCCAGTGTGCATATGATGAACAATAATGGATCCTTCAGACTGTATGTAAGGTATGGTAGTACTCACCATACATAGCCTTACTACAGTATGTAGATACATCGTTAAACCTGATGCTACCTTGTCATAAATCTAACATTTCTCTAATAAAATAACTGATCCCAGTGTGCATATGATGAACAATAATGGATCCTTCAGACTGTATGTAAGGTGTGGTAGTACTCACCATACATAGCCTTACTACAGTATGTAGATACATCGTTAAACCTGATGCTAACTTGTCGTAAATCTAACATTTCTCTAATAAAATAACTGATCCCAGTGTGCATATGATGAACAATAATGGATCCTTCAGACTGTATGTAAGGTATGGTAGTACTCACCATACATAGCCTTACTACAGTATGAAGATACATCGTTAAACCTGATGCTAACTTGTCGAAAATCTAACATTTCTCTAATAAAATAACTGATCCCAGTGTGCATATGATGAACAATAATGGATCCTTCAGACTGTATGTAAGGTATGGTAGTACTCACCATACATAGCCTTACTACAGTATGTAGATACATCGTTAAACCTGATGCTAACTTGTCGAAAATCTAACATTTCTCTAATTTAAACTGATCCCTGTCAAGGCTTTTTTCCAAAATTGTGAAGAGGTCCTAGCCCTAGTTTGTATTGATTGTATGGAAGAAAAACTTTAAAAAAGAATCGGAAATTTAAAACTTGTCCATGATAATCAGGTTTTCATTTTGTCATTTTACTGTACATAACCTTGACTATGTTGGTATCAAACTTTGTGAACTTACACCGAGAGTTATTTTCTTTTCAGGATAACCTACAAATTCTTCGAGATTTATCCTTGCTTCAAATACAGATGAGAGATTTGGAAGGTTATAAGGTAGGAATGCTTACATGTATACTATTACCTGAATATTAATCTTGAAGATGCTCATAGATAAGTTAAATGTCCCTTATTTCCTATTTAATTTGACTTGCTAAACATCTAACCTGATAAAGACGATATTTGTTTAAGTTAATGTAAGATTAACTTTCATTTCATTGAGTCATTAACTGAAATCAATATACCTGGACTAAAAAATGATAATGTTTTTTGTAAGGTTAATAGGGTGGGCATATGGGGCATTTCCTTCTTTTTGCTTTTTGAGAAATCACAGACCTGAATATGGCTCAGTAGTACTCCTGTATTGATCATGGAAGTATTGTTTGTTGGCATCAAAATGATACTTCCTGGACATAGAAATTGTCCACACATAATCATAGATATTGTCCTGAGTCCAGACTAGTCAAGGTTCTGTATTGGATAATAAGATGGATGCATATTGGATAGTGTGTTCTATGTTGTCCGGTTGTCTGAGACTGATTAGTTACATACTCCCCGGGGATATCTCGTACAATATATATCAGCTGTTGTACTTCTCTTACAGGAAACAAGATATCAGTTGCTTGCCTTACGACCAGGACAGCGAGCATCGTGGATCGGTTATGCTATGGCTTTCCATCTGTTGAAGGAGTATGATATGGCTTTAAAGATTATTGAAGCATTTAGGAATACACAAACAGTAAGCATTGTTTTATTCTAATTTTATCCAGCATTGATTTATGTAATATTTAGAAACCAATGTACATTTATCATTTGATTTACTGCTTTGTCCATTGAAAATACATGTAACTGGCTACCCGATTGCAGGTTCTATATTTGTGGCCTATTACATTTTATCGAAGAAGTTCTTTTTATAACGTGACCACCACAGATTGCTGATAATAGATGGGTTTAATGTTATGTGTTACATTTCTTATTTTTCAGCCAAAAACCATGGATTATGAACATGGAGAATTGTTACTGTATCAAAACCTTGTATTGAGAGAATCTGGCAAGATACAAGACGCTCTTGATCATCTAGAGAAATTTGAAAGTCAAATTGTTGACAGGTTAACTGTATCAGAAACTAGAGGTAAGTCTTTTTATAAATATAACATATACAATCCAAATGGCTTACAAAACTAATAAAAAGAAATCATTAAAAGTACCAGACAATTATGCTCTTAAAGCCAGTTGGTTTTGTCGTCTACTTTGTATACTGTTTAGTAAGCATATGTATAATTATTAATATTGTGTATTGTATATATTTTAGGTGAGATCTATCTAGAGATGGGTAGATTTGAAGAGGCTGCTGTTATATATACAGATCTGATCAATAGAAATCCAGAAAACTGGGATTATTTTACAGGATTAGAAAATGCAACTAAACCAGGTATGTATTCTTATCTTCGGTTCCTCGAAAAATTCAAATAATAAACAAGTATTAGAATATCAAGTGAATTCTGTTCCTGAGCATAAAAATTGGAATAGTTTAGTGATGCAAGAATATGTGCTGTCTGACTTGCAAGTTTGCTTGGACTATTTCTTCACTGTCATAAAATATGAAATGACCTTGTTTTATAACCAGTTACGTAAGTGACCTCGCTATTATGTATTTACATGTCTTAACCTGCATTTTAACCTCTGTTTTTTACTTCAAGTGAAGAGTAGTATAGTATTGTTGCACACATCTTCCTATGTCAGACTCATTGATATTCCTTGAACAACTTCCCTCACAATAGACCATTTATTGATTTACAGAATATATGAAATTAATTGTTAAAATGGCCTAAAGCCTATGATATAATGATAAGATAATTATTTTGTAGAAACTGAAGAAGCACGCTGGAAGCTCTACACTGATGTTGAATCTAGGTTTCCACGAGCTTCTGCACCTAAGAGAATTCCACTTAACTTCACCACAGGTACTGTATGATAATAAACCTATCTTGATGTTTTGATGTAAATGCATGAATATATTACAAGGTTGTTAGCTTCTTATCCTGGTTATATCAGTTTCAAAGAGTAAATTGTACATTTATCAGTAGATATTACAGGGCTCGATACTAACACTGGTCCCCTGGTCCGAGGCCAGTGAAAATCTTGAAGGACCAGTAACTGTTTTATTTACAAATTTTACGCTTCTTTGCTGGGGGATTAGTGACCGAAATTAGTTAGTGTCATGCCCTGAGATACAGATGACTGTAAAAGTTGTAAGGTTGCATCTTGTTTATCAATGTTTAGTTTCAAAAGTAACATTGTTTGTTTGAATTTATCCTGATAGAAAGGCAATTCTCATCATTGTAATTTCTGTTGCATGATTATAATGTTTATACAATTGATACCTTATTTATTGTACAGATTTGTAAACTTATAATGCATCATGTGTCAATCAATGTAATGTAAGATAATGATTTGTGATGTTTGCTTTCGGCGTCTTCTGATTACCATGATTCATGGGTCCTATAGTTCCAGATTAAAGAACTATATTTCCTGCACAAAATGAAAGTTACTTGATAGAACAATTAAAAGAATTGACAAAGTTATGGTCACTTGAATTTCATACTCCCAATTTACAAATATAACAACATTTGAAATCTTGTTAAGTAGTGTGAATGTGTGCTAATGGCACTCGAAACAAAGTTGCAGCTTGTTTTCAGGATTGGGCATTATGTCTCGGTATGACCCGTGTATAATTACTAACAAGTATTTATTTACTGTTTTAGGTGATTTGTTCAGACGTCTAGTCGATAAATATTTACGGAATGGTTTCCACAAAGGTGTTCCTCCATTATTTATTACTCTAAAAACTGTCTATCAAGACAAATCTAAGGTACAGTATAAACATCTTTAATTACTTAGTAGGGCTGTAACGGTATACCGCGGTACACGAAAGACCGCAGACTTCAGTCCTACACGGTTCACGGTATAAGAGTTGCAAATTTCGGTACGGTTCGGTATAAGCTTTTTATGAGCAAAATAATATTAAGAGAACGAAAATGTCTGAAAGCCCTCTGCTTATGTATAATCACCACGCATCATTCGTTTTCATTGTATTAAGATATGCCTCATATTGTCGAAAATCATTTAAAATAGTTGATAGCCACATAATAATTGCTGTTATAGAATCAACAAATTCATTGTCACTTAAAAATTGTAGTATTTAAGCTGCTGTTAGAGAATATTGTATCATACCGAAATATACCGAACCGTTAGAAAAATTGACAGTATGTATCATATCTTGAGATGAGCGTACCGTTACAGCCCTATTACTGGTACGTATCATATCGTGAGGTGAGCGTACCGTTACAGCCCTATTACTTAGTCTCAGTACTATTTGACTTTTGAATGGTGAATGTGTTGGTTGCTGCAGGTCATACCTTTCCATAAAATTTGAATACTATGTTGGTTTTCCTCCATATGTGGAGAAATTGTTCTCATCAGTCTTGTCAAATGGTAAGTTTGTACCCGTATGCCTTATTCCTATAAATCTGTGGGTTCCTATTGATTTTGTGGTTGTGGAAATAACGATTGTGGCGAAATTGTGTGGGTCTATACTAAGTGGATGAAAACATGGGTCTGACAGATTTGTTCAAGAAAATGCAATTTGAACAGCTAAAATTCCTTATTTGAGCTTTATCTGTGTTATTTACTTTGCTCCAATTTAGTTACGATTTTGCAATGAATTTTAATCAGCTGTCATTTTGTTACCTCATCTGACTATCACCTGGTTCCCAGCTCTACCAAACATGCACTCTTGTTAATGAAATTGATTGTACAAGAGGTATTTTTAGAACAGCCAAAGTTTAGCCACAGAATCAAAAGGAAAGCATCTGGAAGAGTTTGTTGTTGAAGGTTGAAGTGTAAAGCGTGCGTGGATTTGTAAACCATCTTGTGTACTATTTATATTAGAGTTGGACTGGGTCGGAATGAACGAGTGGAAGAGTTGTGGTAAATTTTTAATTCCATTGAATGTATACACACTTCCCATGCACAGTACAGATTAAGAACCACAGATCTATAGGAATAAGGCATACGGCTTTGGACTCGGTATAGAAAAAATGTGACTGTCAAGGACAAACGTTAGACATGTCAGTCTTTAAAATTGAGATTCTTATTTTAATTAAATCTCAATTTGAGCTGAAAGTTGTATTTGTAACTGCGGCCTTCATCAAACTTGATTTGTATTATTTCATCAAACTATGCACTTGGAATACTATTGTTTTCATGCTTCATCAAATAAATAGTCAAATATTCACATTTGTTTTTCAGATTGCAATTGTTCAAGAAACATGTTTGGGTTATGTTGAAAGTCTACGAGATAATGAACTCTTTAATAAATCAGGTATTTGTTGTAAGATTGTTTAAGACATGTTTTCAGTATTTTCATTGATTCCGAAATTTTGACACAAACATTTCTTTATTCAACAATCTGGTAATCAAAAGGAAACCCTTAGTTGTACATTTTCACCTTGACTGTAGCTAATGTCAAACTTTGGTGCTTGAAGAATGATAAGTGTAACACTTCTTTATCGAAACACAAGTTGCCCAATTTAAATGATTTGGGACAATTTTCCATTCCTTACGAGCACATCACCATTCCCTCAACATTTAAAAAAATTACTGTCAATGTTTGTGATAGTGTGTCTACATTGTTTAATCATTTTACTTCCCCTATTCATTGAAAACAATATTAAATTATGTAGTGCTAACAACTGACAACGGGTGTATTTTATCTATTTTATTTTTACCAACGTTTTGGCTTAACACTAAGCCTTTTATCAGTCAATTATATTAACTGCAATACTATCTCTGTTATGATATGTACAGCGATTTTTTTCCTTCTTTGATTGGTACCGGTAAACGGACCCGTTCCCAATCGAAAATAACGACCATTTTTCCCAATTTTCAATGAAAAAAATCCCAATTTGAAAAGACAGTTGTCTGATCATGATATTATAAATATATACAAATGAACATCGTATTCAATTTATTTGTTGTTTTCGGACCCGTTTTCACACGATACTTACTTGTATGAGGTATTCCGATTGAATCTACGCTTGATTTATGACACTCGTTCGTTTATCGTTATTTTAACCGAACAGGCATACCACGCGTGTTGGTGTTACTCGATTATTCTAGAACGCAATATTTTTAATCAAGCGTGCCGCATGTCGTAAAGTATAACGATCGTATTATGAGTCACAATAGTAAATATTACGTCAAGAAGCTGCGGACGAAGGAACCGGGTTACAAAGGCCTGGATGCCTTTGGATTTCGACCGCAATGTAAGTCAACCAGCATTGAATCACAAACAACGGAGTCGGAAGTTGAACAGGGGTAGGGCAGGGTATTCAGCCTTTTTGTTCTTGGAGCAATCACAGACCTAATAATAATAAAAATTAAATAAAATAATATAGTAGTGTTGTGATTGAAATAAAGATACAAAGTTTGAAACATGATATTATATCAACAGCTTGTTTGTTATAAATTCCCAATTTAGTCAAAAACGATGCGATTTTTCCCAATTGGACCGGACCCTTTCCCAAAATAGCCAAAAAAATCGCTGATGTACATTATTAATATGTTATATGTTTTATAATTCCAGATGAGAATTGTGAGAAGGAGCCACCTACAGCATTGTTATGGGTGTATTATTACTTAGCTCAACATTATGATTATATTGGAGATGCTCAGCAAGCCTTACATTATATAGATGCTGCAATACGGCATACACCTCTTCTTATAGAACTATATGTTCTCAAAGCTAAACTTTACAAGGTAAACACACTCTTCTACTCATCAATGCTTCATACAGATTTACCCATGTTCTATGTTGTCTTAATGTTGTTACGATAGGAATGCTGAATCACAATTATTAATATAATGTTAATAATTAAGTGTTTTCATAATGGCCTTATTATTGGGCTGAAGACTTTCATATTAGCCTGAGGCGAAGACCTATGGGTTTCATAATGGCCGAGCTAGACAGCCAATCAGAATGCTCGAATCTCATAATGGCCATGTTTTTTCATATTGGCCGAGTTTTGTCTCTATAATGTCGAGGTATCGTTCATATTGGCCCTGGATTTAGAGAGAAAACTCGGCCAATATTGTATTATTATACAGAAAATCTCATAATTATAATAATGAAAAAAAATCTCATGATTAAAGTGAAAAATCTCTTTGATTATAAATGTCTAATGTTGTGATGTATTTCAGCATGCGGGTGATATAGAGGAAGCAGTTACATTGATAGATGAAGGTCAATCATTAGATACGGCTGATCGATACATTAATTCTAAATGTGCCAAGTATATGTTGAGAGCTAACATGATTCAAGAGGCTGCTCAAATGTGTTCAAAGTTTACTAGGGTGAGTACTCAAATATTACCTATTACTCATGGCATTGTGGAAATTATATGCATCTATGTTGGGTCAAGTATGAATTATCTTTGTATTGCTAATTTAGTTATATGTACTAATGGTGTCATAGAATGCTTTCACAAGCTCTGTTTGTCTCGTTACTTTATAATGTCGACCAACAACTTACCTATATTTATAAGCACATTGGCTTTTGGTCATTTCAAGTACTCAGTCATTTATACACCCTGGGTGCAGTGGAGCATTCACGGTTAAGTCTTGTTCTAAGAAATTAAGCTGTGGTGTAGACAGGGAACAAAGCCAAGTCTCTTATTCCAAAAGCCTTAACTCTAGACCAAAACTCTCCATATTTATCTATGGCAGTTTAATATCGTGTTATGTTTGTGTTACAGGAAGGAGTATCAGCGACCGACAATTTAAATGAGATGCAATGTATGTGGTTTCAAACAGAAAGTGCTGCTGCCTATCAGAGACTAGGAAAATGGGGCGAGGCCCTCAAGAAGTGCCATGAAGTAGATAGGGTAAGTTATCAACTGTGATGTTTCTACGAAAAATTTAATTGAGTATAAAAAATGTTCAGTTCTTATTCTCATTCAATGTAATTTCAATATTTGATTACTGTTTATCAGGGGTTTCACTAGACCTGAAAACCCGAGGGTCCCAGGACCCTTCACTCAAAATTTTGGAGGGTCCTTTTCTGAAACCCGGGAGTCCTTTCCCGAACATGCCTGTCTACACTAATGGTTAATACGCTTAATTATGCAGCTCTTGCTAAGTAACATGAACAAAGTTTATTAATAAAATGTGTTGTTGTTTTATTTAATGTCAAATAAATGTTAATATGTACATAAATTTAGCCAAATAATGGCTTTATATTTAAAGTAGGCTACAAAAGTGGTAGTCTTGAACAGGGTTGTGAGGCTAATATAGATTCATGATACCAAAAACAACATACTAATACACGTATTGCGTGTATTTATAAACTTCTTGATGGATTAAAATACCACTTAGTAACTTAGTTCTACTTTCGTTTTTCTGAACGATACGCCAATATCGCGAAAACATATGACATTCGAAAGTGACATTATAATTTTGGTTTTCGTCACTACTGGTGGCAAAATAATATCAAATTGGGATATTTTGGTAACTTATACAAACTTATCGTATGAATGTGACTACGTTATTGAACACACGAGTCTAAATATAAAATCGCGATCTATACGAATTTGTTTTGTTTTATTATCGATCCGGGCACTTACAATTAATTAATTATCAATTAAAATGACCGTCCGTTGGCTTTTTGAAATCGATGGGTCAAACGCATCGGCGGTTCTTTTAATTCTCTATCGACGACACGTGTGTGTCACAATCAACGCATACAAATAAACACCAATTAATGCCAATTATAACACCTTCCGCGAAATCTACATAAACAATTTACTGTCTGTCAATCTGCATATAAGTCCTGCCTCGTGTTTACATCATCTACGACGACCTTGGGATTTTTACTATGTAATTTATTCAAGCCACGCCTTCCGTCGACAATCATTGGCTTCTGACCGACTCATGGATTTCGTCACGCATCCGGGTCCCCATCCAAGCGTTCATCGATTGCGATCATGCGTTGATTGATAGCGATTACTCAAGCGTCCAGTGATTGTTTACACGCTAATATTTACAGTTTTATGACAGGAAACGTGCGATAATTTCATGGACTGACAAAGGAAAAATCCCCCGGGTCCGGAGTGACGCAAAGGCTTGAAATACGCCGGGTCCTTTCTGCGTCTTTTGGAAATGTCCCGGGTCCGGACTCGGGTCCTCGGGTCCATTGAAACCCTGGTTTATATGATTAAGACAATGACATAGAAATATTGGCAAATATTTTTTATGAAGTTACAAAATTCACTTACTTGACCTCTAGCATAAAATTTTGCATAAAAGAACTCTTCCAAGAAAGAACAAAATCACTAATGCTTCCACATGCCTAACATCTGGAATTCTTGATTTGCTTACTTTTTGTCTGGATCTATTTTCACTGTCCTTAGCAGTGTATTAGTTTAACCGTATTCTACTGATTTGTTGAGGTGACTAATGAATATTTATCTTGTTCTTAATCATGTTAAAGTGTATAGAGCTATATTCAATGTCAAAATAATTACTTGCATCGTTTTTAGTATGATACTAGACTAACTTAATTGCAAATTAAAACTTTGGATGGGTTCCATGTACTTTGATTCAATCGTCGAAAAATAGACAATTCTTATAGTTTCATAGGGTGTTCTAGAACACTTTCATATCAAAACGGACAATTCGCATGTCCAACAAATCACAGAGAGAGTTTCTGTTAAAACTGAAGCGAGAATGATCTAATGGATATGAAAGCATAATTGTTTTTCAGTGTTTGTAACTTTTTAAAAAAATATCTTCCGATATAGCTCTATACACTTTAAACATTTGAACAACTTGTAATTTCAGCATTTTACAGAGATTATAGAAGATCAGTTTGACTTCCATACATATTGTATGAGAAAGATGACATTACGTGCATATGTTGGTTTATTACGCTTAGAAGATGTCTTACGGAGGCATCCATTCTACTATAAAGCTGCTAAAATTGCAATAGATGTAAGTCTATATTTGTTGTTCTTTGTTCTTATAGTATTTTGTTCCTAGACTGTTCAGTCCTTTTGTCAAGAAATTCTTTTTCTATTGAGCCTCCAATAACTAAGTTCTCAATTTTAAATTCCTAGATTGTCCAACCATTACTTAGTTTCTATCCCAGCACTGATTATAGTTTGTTTAAAAAAATGTATTATTTATAAAAAAATGTCTACTCTGTTTAAATTTTCCGAACTATTAACGAGGAATTATACACAATTTGAAACCAGATAAACAAGTACTTGAAGTGTTTGGAGCTAAAAAGTAAAATCCTTCACTATCCCACAAATGAAATTATTGTTTTGGTTATATTAACCGGACAAGTAATTGAGACTTTTACTCTTGTCTCCATACAAATGCAACTCTTTTGACTAAAACTTTTTAGGACTGAAACTTATTGACTGGACGATTATTTGAGAATATTATATGTATGATTTCAGATATATCTACATTTACATGATCATCCATTATCTGACAGTGATACAGATAAACTTTTAGATGCAGGTAAGAAAAACATTATCTCACGTCAAAACGTCTTGTATACTACAAAACGAATTGTATACTTGCAAAGTGTAGTTGAAAGGCGATAAGCTAAAGGTGACATATACAATATATTGATAATAAATTGTTCATTTCTTTTGAGAAGTATTGGAGATATTTTGTATGTTCATCAATTTTGACTTTCAGATAAAGTTCCATACTGTCCTGTTCGAAAGAATGGTAGAATATTATGCCTTGACAGATTTGCTGCAAAACACAAGTTAGATAGTTCATAATGCTTAATGGCCGATAAAAGTATATCAATTACATAATATGATAACTTTACAGACAATCTGACACCAAGTGAGTTGAAGAAATTGAAAAATAAACAAAGAAAACAGCAGAAGAAGATGGAGAAAGAGAAAGAGAAACTGAAAGAAATGGAGAAGAAAGATCATAACACGAAGAAACAACAAGATACAGACCAAGATGGACCCAAAGAGGAAGAACTCGTTCCTGATAAACTTGCCAAGGTAACACCCGATTTCTCTTTTATACATTTATATAGTACACGGTACAGCCTGTATTGGAAAATACTGATTGTTGTTTTTCTACAGCGGGTGTCGCTGTGGAGACGGAAATGAATAGTAAATTGTTAAGTCTTGAATAAATAGTAATGTTGCTAAAGATTGGCTGCTGCTTTGGAGAGGGAACACAAATGCATATTTGTTTTACTTGATGAACTTGAAAAGTGATCCTTGTAAAGGGATGCAACACAGCACTATTTCAGAAAAAAGAAAATAGTTGTGCTGTTAATTATATGCAGTAATGGAGTTTGTTGCCCAAATTGGGCCCCACAATGAAAAGCATCATTCATTGACATGTCAGATAGTATCAATTCTATTGAGAGTCAGTGTAACATATTACATTTTCCATACATTATTTATTGATATACATTTCATTATTTTAGGTGGACAACCCTTTAGAACAAGCTATCCGATTCTTGATACCTTTGCAATTACTAGCTCCTGAACGAATAAAGACCCATATATGTGCTTATGAAATATACTCTAGAAAAGGTAAATAGGTTTTTATATTTTGGAACTTGTTTGTATAATCTGGATATTTTTATTATCAAGTACTGTCCATACGAGATTTATTATAACAATGTGTAAAATATCAGATTTTACCCTTGTGTATACAATAGTTTATTAATTATTCCCCCCCCCCACCCAGTCATGGTGGTTGAGTTTCCGCCTTGAGAGGTCTTTAGTTTGATCCCAGACATTTAAAATGGTAACCGGGATCGGTAGACTTGACACTCAACTTAGAGAGTTCCAGGTTGCTGGTTCAAGAGAATTAGGATTCGGGATAACGTGATTGGATTGTGACCATATGACGGAACTACAGTTGATCAATGCCTGTGGGACTTAAAAAACCAGAATTTGATGTGCCAATCTGTTGGTTGTTTCATGTATATAATATATGTATGTGTATATTTCAGACAAGTTACTCCTAATGTTACAGTCATTGAAGCGTGGATGTCAAGTAGAACGTGATAATCCACAGTTGCACATCTATTTACTCAGGTTTCTTAGATTAGGTAAATATTGTATACAGTTTTGCAAGTTAAGATTGTTTCATTTTGCAATGCTTTTCCCTTTACCAGTAAAGTACTTGTTAATGATTATGATTATTTGAACTATGTGGACATTGTGGAGTGGTGTATAGGATGTTGAATTAATTTATGTATTCTAAATTTGACATAACTGGTAAAATTAATTTATCCTGGTAAATCAGCTTTTATATTACATGGTTTGTTAAATTTGTACACTCATTTGCGTTAAAGGTAGAATCATAATGTTTTCGTACCTGTTAAGGAAATGTTGCGTAACGTGATTCTACCTTGAACGCAGGGCAGATGTCATTCTTATTACTTCCGTGTGAAAAAGATTATAAGGGAGAATAAATATGTAAATGGTTTGTCAACTTTCACTGTCTTGCATGAGTTTGCTCCCTTTGCAGCACTTTGGGCACCTTTTATTTCATATTACCAATACGCATTGGTTCATTACAGTGAAACAGCGTAAGTCAGCTGGCGCCCTTCCAGAATCTGTGATCAAGGTATTAGACATTGAAATGGAGAAATTGTATGGTAACAAAGATGCAACATCGCTCAATGAAGAGTTCCTCAATAGAAACCAAAATTCAGTATTACACAGAGCAGCGGGTATGTACAGTTTACCAGATTTACCAGATTTATTCATTCTTGTTAATCATTTTCAGGTTTTTAATAACTGGTGATTGTGCTTTACCATTACAATAGTTTAGAACATATTGGTAGGTCAGAAACTTGGGAAACTGGTTATGTACATGTTAGTCTTCATTTTTGGGGAAAAGGCTTGATTTTAAACAACCTTCATTATGCCTGTATTAGAGGAAAACATTTCAGAAAACAACAATCTGACCATGTTTATATGACATTGATATTAAATTTGAACTAAGATGGTTCCTGCTTAATCTCCTTGGACTTCACCACAAAAAATTGTGTTTTAGCTCAATGACCACTTTCACGTTATAAGCCTGGCACTAAGGACATGCATATTGAAGAAGCTTTGACTCTCTATCTGTGTGTTTGTACCACATTACCTATCAATCCTAAAAGAAGTTTGTGTGAGTATGTTACAGTTTATTATATTGTATTCCAGCTGCTCGTATGATGTTTGAACTGAATTCTGATCCAACTTCCCAAGCCAAGGCATTGCATCTTGCTACAGCTGTAAACACTGAACTTACTGGGGTCTCACCAAAGGTAAACTGATTAACAATATTCATAATAGTGTGCTGCCATAGCTCAGTGGTTAGTGTGCTTGCCATCTAATCCGGCGACCTGGGTTAAAATTTGGGTTGAGGCTTATAAATATGCTTGCTATATTTCAGTAGTGATAAAGCAAATAAAGGGTATGCTTGGTTCAAATAAAGCATAATTGCTGATCATTTATCCTCCACACCTTGACTGACTGGAACTGATTCAGCTTTTAGCTGAATTCACATTTAATTGTCTGATTTGATCCTTCAAGGAGTTGCCAACAAAACTTGGTTTGATCATGCTGCAGCTCACTATGATCTTTGCTTTGCTGATGTTTCCTCGCATACAGAGAATCTTGTGAAAAGCTAAATGTCATATTGTTGATAAATAGAAATCAATATTCTTGTTGTAAACTCAAATATATCTCTTCATTAGACATTATCGTTTATGTACCGCAGTTGTTTGTTTTGTGATAAAATGCATTCACGAATACATCATTTCAGAGACTAGTGATGACTTGTATTAGATGATTGAAGTTATATAATTCATTATCCTCACCTAGATTCTTGGAACATATAATCAGGCATGGATTTCTTTGTTTCCTCCCTTGAATAGTCTGAAACGTTTTCATGCATCATTTTCTGTATTAGCTCCCTTGAATCGTTTGAAACATATTTTCATACATTGATTTTGTTTCTTACAGAATTGCCGTGATGTGTTAGAGTTTATGTGTCGTGGGGACTTCGGCAAATGTGAGGCGGAAGCGTTATCATATCAGGAAAAATGCCATAAACTCTTTCCCCATGTCCCTTCCTTTCATATTCCCAACTCTCAATCTGAACAAATTGTAACCAATGGCAACATGACATCATAACAACAGAAAGCAAGCTTCTCTAGTAATTTACTGAAATATATAAATGTAGTTTTATCTGTTGAGAACAAACCATTAAATTGTCCAGTGTATACTTGACTTGCACCGTAATCATCATCAAAGACAGGAAGTGTGCAGAGACGGGGTTAGACATAGTAAAAGTTCCTACAGGCAAGATAGACTGATGATGTGATGTGAGCTATTCCAGCTGTACAGTCTAGGAAAGTGGATTTGAAACTAGATTGTTGACTTCTATTGAAGTTTTTACAGATATATGACACAGGACAAGCAAAACTGGTGCATTGTATATTCAACATTTACTACTGTCATAGTATGGCATAATTCCACCGCTCATTCTGTGCATGTTGGTGTGAATGCTTGGTGTGAATGTTTGAATGCCTGAATGGTGTCACAGTGTTCAAATCAACTACCCAAGATACAATTACAATCCAACCCTACTAAAGTTCTGTTCATAGGACAGAAAATGTGGTTTTAAGAGCACATATTTTTTGACCGACCATTTCTGCTCTAAAGTTTAGACTTTGATTATTTTCATTAGCAAATGTCCACGTGATTTCAAAATTATCAATGTGGCCTCATTTGCAGAACTTCACTTATTTTAGCTTGCATCTGATAGTGTTTGCTATCTATGAACAGAGTTGGCAAGTTGCAGACTACCATTATTTTATACTGACACAACAAAACATTATTGCCATGTTTTGTTCTGCTGTAAAATCTTCTTATTTTGTTTATTGAACAAATGTGCTAGAAAGGACGTATTATTTAATGATCACAAACTGTACGTAGCTGTAATACCGGTACAACATTAGTACTTCACCTGTTATTTATAAATCGCTTATCATGACTTTCTAAACACAGTCTTATGATATATTAAATTATTCCCATTCAAATATCAAGGTTTATTTACACAGACTGTATGCTACTGATTAGGAATTCAAGTTCAGTACTGTAAACCACTTTACTTAATATGTGTTTTGTCGTTCCCCAGGTTCACGACTACAAATTCTGGCTTTGTTAAGTCTACATGGTTTACGGTAGTCTTTATTTTTGTGAAAGTTTTCTGCTCTAGATTCTTAAAATGGACAATGTTTTTGAATGTATGATAGTTGATACCCCACCAATCCACAAATCTGATAATACCGGTAGATGAGAGATAACAAATGAATCCCAGACATGTGAAATGTATTTCTATGATACCTATGCAAACATTGTTAACTTGTGTTGAAATCATGTTTTTTTGTCTAGTTTGTGTTGACGTCTTTTATGGAAAATCTTCAACCTTTTGTACTGTAATTCCTTAATGATAGATGGATGTATGTTAACTGTTAGAAAATGAGCGATACTTTATAATCATGCTGCAAAGTCTCGGTTGTTTCATAATCTTGTTGTATCAAGGGTAACATATATAATGGGGTACTTATCCAAACCTCCAGATCATCGCACAAATCTCATTGCTGCATAAATGTGACAAATCCAATATATTGGTCACTGTCAGCTTTATTTATAAACCTTACAACTCCAGGGTCTTCAAGTGTAGTATATAAAAGCAAACACGAAACTGTTCATATTTACCATTGTTGAATATTAACTAGCATGTCAATTTGACATGTTGTGCTATATGTTAGACATGTTAGTCGTGGTTTTCAATGTTGCGGTCATTAAATCCAAATATAACCAGTAGCCCAAAGGCGCTATCGAGGGCTCGGTAGCAATATCGTATGCTGAGAACAGCTTGCTTCAAAAAAGCACCAAGAAGCGAAAAGTTCATATGCTATCGGTGAGCGTTTTGTAGTGCTCGCCTAGTAAAGTGCTGAGTAACGGTATACTACTTGCAAAAATTCCCGCTGGTAGCATTTTGTTGCGTAGATGTAGTAAAGGGCTCAATAGTGCCTTGGCTTTGCAACAGACTCCAGTTTTATGTTTGTTTTTGTATTGGAATCTGGTCACACTGGACTGACACTTACAAATTTATGTGCTAACATATTTTACCATCCATGTTAACTGTCTGGTGTTGAGTGTAATTGTCTAAAATAAATGTTATGATCTTATTATTTATGTTTATTTTTGAAAATAAATTTAATCAGTGCTTCATTTGTATAGATGATTTATTGTTCATAGAAATTGAACGCTGCTTTTAGCAATGTACTTACAGTCGCATTTGAATTCTGTATTATTGTTTAACAAATTTATCGGAGTGATGAAAGATTTGCAGCTATTCATTAACTTGCCTGGATAATTATTATATTCTCAAATTGATGAATTAAGGGTAGTCGTCCCGATACACTGCTTCTCAGATTGTCAGAGAATTGTTATGTTTTCATGTGGCTCTGATGGAACTGAAATTACAGAAAACCTATTTTAATACTGTAGTGCGCAGACACTCGGAAGTCACATCCAATGCAAGTTCTAATCGAGTGTTACATCAGTTTTCAGTTCCTCAAAGAGCTTTTTGAAAACTGAACAATTCTCTTGACAGAACTGAAAGTAGAGTATCAAGAAATATATTGTGGAAAAAGTCAGAATCATGAAAGTTGGCATTCAGTCTGATTGTGGACAGTATTAGGGTTCTGTTCAGATAAGCTGCGAGAGTTGTTAGTTGTATATGTGTATAATGTGAGCTTTTAAATGTTTCTCTGTTATGGTATGAATTATTTAATGAGTTTTTGTTTGCTGAAACATTTTGTAATACCTGTGATTGTTTAACCCTAATTGTATGCCAATAAATCAAATGTTATTGAATGTTGCAAATGTATTTTTAACTCGCCTTTACTGAAGGTGGGATTTTAAGATTGATGTGAATGTCTGTTTTCCTTCTGTTGTTGAAAATTGGTTCTTTAGCCCAATTAATCAGACATTTGGAAATTAAGTCTTATTTGTTAGTGCCATTGGGGTCATTAACTAAGACAATAGGTCAAAACTGAGAAACAAGCTGGTGATAATTGTTGTTAATCTGTGACCTATCTCTAACGCAACCTGGTCACAACTGTTCTAATCTGTGACCTATCTCTAACGAAACCTGGTCACAACTGTTCTAATCTGTGACCTATCTCTAACGAAACCTGGTCACAACTGTTCTTGCTGGACAGGTCATCGTGATGGCATTAATTTGGCTTGCAGAAAAATCTGAGGCGCTCTTGTTGTTTTCGTGATTTTACGTTACAGAATATTGTTGATTTCTGTTGAAAGGAAAGCTTTCATGCTATAAATTCAGTTTAGTTAAGAATGTAGAAACGACCTCAAATAATAACTTTTCACCGAACTTGAACCATATTTATACTAGAAGTTGTCAGTTGCCATCATCCAATCCTGCTTTGTGTATGAAGTGAGTTCATTGGAAGTATGTTTATTCTGTAAGAAAATGGGTTTTAAATATGAATACATGTTCTATTTATCTTGAATGAGGGAAAAATCAAATCATACCATTATACAGTTCTGTGAGAAGTTTAGCAATACATCAATCATGAAAACATATAGCTCTGTTAATATGTAGGGTAGGTCATGATTCTGGAAATAAACATTTTTAAGCCAAACAGAATTCTTTCACATCATTTGTATCATAGACATTGCATGAAAGATCTACTGTTGATTTCCTTTACTTAACTTGTATTGCATCATATAGAGTAAGTTACTGGTGAATAGTGCTGTAATATGATTTACTGGCTTAGAATGAGAAGGTGTCATTTAGGACCTTATAAGAATAATGGGTATTTGAAATCTGCATCATCGGGCACTTCCTCTGATCCTATTTTCATGAAAATTGGAAAATGTCATGTTGACCAAACTGAAGTTGAAAAAGCTTTTTTTACCATAAGTAAAGAGTGATTGTGCAACTGTTTTTCTTGTTGTCTCAAAAAATTTAATTTGTAGTTGCAACCTTCTCTTCTTAAGCCAGTGTCTTATGTTGTTACATTCTTTAGTTTATCTACAAAATGTGAGTATGTGAATGCATTCTGCTCATTTATATCATCACAACACAGTGTTACTGTATAGTCATACAATCTCACTGCTCCATGTGTATATCATAGTCAACTGTTGAAATCATCGTTGCTTTCTTGATAACAATCATAGTCAGCCATTTATCCTGGCTGCTAAACTATGTAAGTAAGTAAGCAAAGACTTAATTAAACAAGGCTAACCATTTGCTTTCCCAATCTTCCATGCTGGCCTCTATGAAACAATATACTAGTCATGTATACTGCTATTCTGAAATGGGTCCATTTTGTTCACAAGTGAGGTTAAAAACTAATTATAGTCTTCATGTATGAAAGTTAGTTTCTTAGCCATGGAAGTGTTAAATGCACAGAATTAGCGACCTGGTTTATACCTTTTCTCGAAAATTGACAACCAAGTTGCTGGTTTCTTCATTCACATACTGTAAAACTATTTAATTTCAATGGGACAAAATGTTGTGGTTAAGGTGAAAAAGACCATTTCTTGGGGACGTAATTTCAAAAATATATTATTCACTAAGTTATTATACTATGGAAACTAATAATATTTGTGGGGATTTAGTTTTGGGGTGGAGGTCATCCATGAAATTATATCCCCCGGGAATATAAAAAAAATTACAGTACATATTGCTCGCTTAGAATGAGAAGGTCGTAATTGGCACTAACAGCCTCATAAGAATAATGCATATTTTCATGAAAATCTTGTCATGTTGACCAAACTGAAGTCGAAAAAACTTGTTTTACCAAAAGTAAAGAGTGATTGTCAGACTGTTTTCTCAAAATATTGGTTTTGTAGTTAGTTGAAAATATTTATATAGTTTATATATGTAGTTGCGACCTTCTCATTCTAAGCCAGCGATATGTACATGTACAATAATTATAGACAATGACGCATGTATGTTATATGGTCCTTGTCTATTTGATCTTCAATCTGTGTTTCTTGGAAGATTGTTTCTATCATTAACTATTTATGATAGTTTCTGTTGGGTGGGTATGCTTAAAATAAATGAATGGTGCTGTATGTTTTAAGTTGAGAAGTTAAACCTACCTACTTGCTTACAGGAATTCATTTGCTTTTTGTTGACAACTTTCAAAATATTCGTAATTAGTGTTGCAAATAATGGTTTATACTTTGTTTGAAGACCTTTGTGTATATTTGTACCAATTTTTCTAATGCCCCTTTCCCCCAATTTTCTCGTCGTAGAATACCCCGTTTGTTTGTAGAAAAATCATGATTTTACAAAAATACTATTTATTGTTTTGATAAGAAAACATGAATAAAGTCATTGAAATTTTACTACTGTTTGTTTATTATTTTACCATAGTCTTTGCTTTGTCCCTCCTTCAGTCTGTCTGTCAAACACTTGTCTGGTTCATTCCTTTGCTAGACAACATACAAGGAAAAGTTGGCTACTCTCGCTCCTACCCTTGCGTCAATAGATAGCAACAGGAATGATGTATTGAGAGGGATTTATTATAAGATGTGAAGACATGTTTCACAGTTATAGTCCAGTTAGGTTGAGAATAGTGACGCTGTAGTAGAATCCACTAATTCGTTGTAATATAGCTTGCCCACATTGAAATGAGCTTGACCTATTGATTAGCATAATTTAACAGTCGATATCCGAAACTCTGTGCAATGTGGTTTTCCCCTTAATTTACATGTAGGTACAAACAAATCTGGCCTAGTTAGACGGGTTTTGTATTCATATGCAAATACAACTGACACCAACTCTATTGTCCAGATATGAATATTCAAGTGTCACAATGATTATAACGGTAACAAATTATTTGTACCTACAGATTAGTGGAGATCCGGAGTAGGTCTAATAGGCGTTTACAATACCGATTGTATGTTTTCATAATCGGCGAGTATCACGAAGACGCTCGAGATGTAATTTACAAACACAAATTTGAAATACCGATATCGCACGATTTGCTTGTGGAAATTGATATATGCAAAGCACGAACCTTGTAATATATTCTTGCATAAAGGTCAGGCTCATGTCAAAATAGCCTAGCTATACCTAAAATACAGGCTTATAAAAACTTGAGCAATTTTAAACTAAACTCGGCCTGTTCAGGGATGGTTGTAATCTTGTTAAATATCCTATAGTTGATTCAAAGATCTCTGTCACAACCGCGTAAACAAACATTCAAGTTGGGCGATTATTACAAGTTTCTCAGGATTAAATTCTACCATCATAAATACACTTATATGATTATAACTCTAATGGTCCTATACAGTAGCGTAGTAGTTATACTTACTGCATTAAGTTATTTAGAAATAAAACATTCTAGCGGGTGTGCCAGACATCTTTGAATCGACAATAACTGGACAGAACTTAGAGTACATGTAGTATAAACGGGTCGCTAAAGAATTCCAAGCAAACGGGAAGTCCCCTATTGGTTTCTTTGTTTCTGTTGCCATGTTTTCCATTGCTTTCTCAATTGCTTTCATCAAATTGATTGGTGTTTCATCCCAACATTGATATTTATACATGAACACAAGCAGTGATAAATTTTGGCCATACCAAGATTCAGTTCAAGTATTAGACATAGTTTCAATACCGTCCCAAGTAACGGTATCTAAAGTACCAAAAAAAGACGGTGTACCCAGTGTTTCACTAGCAACCACATTTTTTGTCAGAATAATATATGACTTAGTGGATAAGATATATCCTTGAATTACGTCTCCATAAAATGGTCTTATTCACGAAATTGTGTCCGAATGAACTTAAATGAGTTAAAAGTAGTATGATTTCCAATGTTGATATTTCAGCCAAGCAACATGAATTGATTCTAATTTAAACGAGTTTGATACAGGAGTTTAATCCATTGTTGAGTGTGGTGAATAAATGAATCTGGTATCGGTACAAAAACTTGTGATATACAATCATCACTGTATATAGAAGATGCTGAATACGGGCGTCTAGACGGCTAAGATATTCTACCATATTAATCCGTGTTAATGGCCACTGGATCGTCGCAAAGCAGAATGAACAAAATGTTTTGAAAGATAGTAAACTTACTAGCATGGAATAATATAAACAAGCCTTATTTACCTCGGGGCGGGCGCTTCGGGATCGAGCTGTCTCTCGTTCAACCATCGTCTTAACCACTGGTTAATTTCTCTGATCAAGAATAACCCACATACTCCACCCCGTCAAGGTGTAAATTGGTACCTCAACCTGCAAGGACATTGTCTATTCCTGGGGTCACATATCAATGTTGGCTGCACACCAATAGGAGAGAAATAGTCACAGGGAGACTCGAGCGTAGGTTTCATTTGGTAGTTCACTGACCAGAGGGAGTTAAAAGTTAAAGGGTGGTTTTGCGGCTAAACAGCTGAAAACGTTTTTTACTAGCTAGTCCACCGTCGGTTTGCTATATATTGCGTCCTGCACCTGTGGCCATGGACATATCAATAGAGAAGACCCACATAGGCAAATGTTATGTACGGGTATTTGAGACGTTTTATGCTGAAATTAAAGGCAAGTAAGTTATGTCTCAAATTTTCACCGAGTCACTAATCAGTCAATGTTTTGTCTGCTGGGTGGGGTTACAGGCGACTCTTCCCAACCGACGGGCATTTGACAATCTTATCGACTCCGAGTCCCGGGGAATACCTCCGTTCGGTTTCAAAACCCGAAAATTACTACTTGATTACGTGTCGTCCCAACCCCGAAACATTGTCTCCAGGGTGGGATTTAGCCATACAAATCGAAATGTCTTATTCACCGTGTCGCCCCCCCCCCCTCCGGTGGGCATACTATTGACTGGTTCATTAGTAATTACATTTTACGCAAACACCTACCTAATTTTGCTTCGTGGACTTCACAGGGCATGTTTAAGCTTTTTTATAGTGATTATGTTCTGTATGGACTAAATGTTCTCTGCAAGTTTACCTATCGTGGGTGTCCATTTGTATGTCCCCGTATGTCTTAGATATCGATTTCCATGTCATGGGTCCTAGCCATCGATCTCTGTGTCCCCTTATATCAATTTGCCAAAGACCACGATTTCCATGTATCCTAGCGTGACATTTTGTCCCTCGCTGAGTTCTAGACCTTGCTCTCTCCGTGTGTCCTATACCTCGATTTTCATGTGCCATAGATTCCCACGTGGTTTAGATTTCAACCGTCCTGTGTCCTAGACATCGCTCTCCATGTTTCCTCCCTCTCGTCCTCCATGTGTCCTAGTTCTTCCTATGTCCTAGTTTTCCTCGTTTCCTAGACCTCGCCGTGTCCTCATCGCCGTGTCCTAGTTGTCCAAGTGTCCAAGGTTACACTGACAGATGCTTTTAGACCACAATCTGACTGGTGTAAAAGACGCCCAGGTCTTACATTAGCTAACTTAGACATCAGAATTACACCAAACAGGAATAGCCTCGTCTATGTCTAGTGTCAGTAGTAGCCTCGCCGCAAAACCCCTTCAACAGTCTTCATACCGTGTTGCCAAACAGAAACCACGTGACCCGCCACGTTCAATGGATAAGTCTTAAATACGATACCAAGCCGCCGTTTCCTGACGTTATTACCTTAACAATGCTATAGAGGTATCCGTCATCTTCAATGTGGAGGTGCTGTGTTATCGTCTGCTCCAGTGTAGAAATGATTGCAGGAACCGAGGATTGTTAGGTAGTCATTGGATATCTTTGTATCACCAATGACCATCTTACAAAACCAAGGCTACAACAACAGTACATGTCCAGTGTTCCGTGTGTGTGATGAGTCATTTCCATGTCCTCCTTCCATGCAAGTTCCACTGAAAACAGAAGCTGACAACGACTACCACAGTCTTACCTGATACATGTACGGGGACATGTCAGAATACGTGTGCCGCTCCTAACTTACTAGCATGTTCTATGATGCCTGGTAGCTTCTGAATGTTCACTGTATGGTTTACGTACCTTATATAGCAAGCTCCATACCCTAAGTCGTACCTTTCAAATCAATATGTCGTTACTGTTCGTGTTAAATGCGTTAATTTAAAGGAGGGAACGTCCGTGCCAAGTTTTCGCAGTTTGGTAAGAACGCGTTAAGTGCTGCCATCTTGGTTATGTAGCTATGGTTAATGTACATTTTGTATGTGCTAATTAAAGAACTGCGTATTTGTCTTGAAAGTCCATTCTATAAGAGGTATATGTAATTCATGCAGTCTCATCATTTATGCGCATACGTGTACAGTACAACCCCACCACAGCGGGTCTCGTTAGAGCAGCAAACCCTATAGTCGACTACTATAACCACACCTAGCCTCTTGAACAGTGCTCAGTGATTTTCCAATCCGTATGAAAAAGTAGTTTAGATTATTAGAACTTAGTTTCGACATTGCATTAAATAAAAAGAAATAAGATACCTTTTATTTGAAAGGGTAAACTATTGGAAGAACTCGTTCACTATTTTCAGATAATACAGTACCTTTTATTTTACGTACAGGAAACAATATTGATACGTGTATATCCTTAAATTTCGAAGACAATTGATTGAGAATAAGTTCTAATGTTAAGTTATGAATCTTTAGTAAAAACGCTAAGCATGGGCTGGAAAGGTGTCCGAATGGTAGGCCTCTCGACTACCAATGAGGAGATCGATTGTTCGAATCTTGACCGGGTCACTGAGAATTTCAGAAATGTGTTTCGAAACCAATTAGAGATGAACTGGTTAGAAATATGTGTCTGCTTACCTTGTTCCTTGTATCACACTACTGTCGCTTCCCTCGAAGCCGGTGGTAACTGGCCTTTATGACAGGGACAAAATCGAATGGCCACTAAAGTACGACTTCTGCTAAATCACGCTTACGTGGTTTCATATTTTTGTAATAAAAGGGACGGGGCATTTTAGGTTCATAACATAATTTTTTATTATGATTAACGTAGTAAATATAAACTCGACCAATAATCCTAGAATACGTGTTGAGATCTTATTATTGGAGAGGTCCTTAAAAATGTGCTATATTTATTGTACTAATGTCCCTTGAATGTAAAAATGTATTTTCCTAGATGTTTTTGTAAGTTATTGATTCTATGGTGAAGATGGATGTTTACGATGGACGTGTGGATAAGATATTGATCAGCAAGTTTAACCCTATGTGACAAACAACGTGTCAGTCCCAATGTTGTACATCGACCATCAACACTGTACGTCAACTAATTAGCCCCTGCTACCCGACACTATACGGCCACAAATTAGCCCCTTCTATGCACATACACAGCCTCATAGCTAACTTTCTTAATTAGCAAGCGTCGTGTACGTCAGCAAACTAGCCCCGGGTGTACGGTATATTATCCACTTGAAGAGATATCGTTTTTGGTGCATTTACACTTTTTTCACGTTATTGTGGAACATAAAATACGTACAGTTTATATGAGCATACATTATATATGACACAGTAACCTTTAGCGGACATTCATGCAATGCAAACAACTTTTAACATTGCCAGTAAAATATGAAAGTACACGCCAAATGATCCACATAGATCACAAGTGCATGTAGTCTAATGTTTCTGGCATTATATGAACTATATATAGCCGAATGCCGAGCTCAATCTTTATCTGCCAGCCAGCTTTCTGCTAAAATATGGCAGGCATGTAATATGTACGTACCTCCAACCGGATTATAGATCCCGGTCGCCAGATTAGACGGCAAGCGCACTGACCACTGAGCTACTGAGGCGCATACATAATGCGTAAACATATTCTAGATAGAGCTCAAAGGGGTTCTTACAAAATTAGTATTTATTGTATTAGATTGTTTATATTAAGGACCACGCTTCTAAAACCCTGATTCAATTTATTTAAGCACTCATCTTCTATCCCTATCAATTAAAATTTACTTTTTTAAATTTTAGCAAATATCAGCATTGTTTTCTCTCCATATAATTTTCTAATGATTTTGATGTTAATTGGGGGGTCCTACAATTCCGGATTAATCCGCAAATCCGAAGTTTCTGCATGGGGAACAATTATCTTTTCAGCACATGTAGAATAAAAGTTATTTGGTGAAAAAAATTAAAGAATTGACAAATAAGTTTATGGTAATTTGAAGTTCCATAATTGGAATTTTAAAAATAAGTAAATCGGTAAATCTAAAAATAAGTTCCTAACTTTATTCTACGTAAATTAATTACTTTATTAAAGTCTAGTCCTTTCTTTGATATTGATGGCAAACTTTTAGCCAGTTCAATGTATTTGTTTTGCCAAACGAACGTTTTTAGCTCAGTAAAAAATAGTTAGTGCATTTAACATACATTATGTTGTAAAACCCGATGAATGGAAGTAAACCACATTTTAATCATGAGAAGACACTAGTCTAATTGGTACACCTGCCAAATTAAACGCACAGACATCCCACATCCACAAAAATATGAACAAAGTTACATTTTATTTTAAGCACATCGTGTAGTATATCAAGTAGACATTTTCTTAGTATCCTACGACTTTCGAATGTATCGGGACAGAAAACATACAAGTATAGTAACTCAAACCTCAGGTCTAAGAAATTATATAACAACAAACCACAGAGTCTAACATCCCGAACTATTCACTCATTCAGTACATAAAATAATATTTACTATATTGACTGGACGAAAAATTGGGGATGTAAAAACTGTAGTTTGAGATCTAATTTCTTAGACCGGTACTCAAACCTGCCACGTCCCGCGCACGTAGGCCAACGTTGACCACTCCACTCTGGCTCTGAGAATTCTACATGTAGTATGTAAAGCTTAAGACAAGGGAGGTAATCTCCCCTGTACCCAGTGGCTCTATATCTAGCGTATCACAAACATCGTCTTACGTTCTAATATGAGAACAGTTATCTTCTTATTGGTCATCTACAGGCGAGTCAGCTGCTGCTAGAAATGTCAGACTTGACAGTAAACAAAACATGGACATTACAATATTATGTGTGGCGCTTGTTTTCCTGTTGATAGGTAGGTCTTGTTTTATCAGGTGCATTAGTGCTACCGAATTATTAATTTTCAAATAGTTTGATACAGCTATTGGGCAATCACATAGCATATCGTTTATTAAAAGAAATAAATAACTGAAAAGCTGTGTGATCGTGTACACGCATGTTTTTGTTGTATTTTTACCCATTGTCTTACTTTGATACGCCGCTTGTTTTAATGTGTGTCTCGTTATTGATATGTTTTTTGATACATTGAATGTGCGATTAGTATTTTGTTGGATGTTTCCCACAATGCTGAAGTCAAGCTTTTGAGTGTTTGGCTGTCCATTTCGTATGATCGAGTTTTATTCTATCCCGTATCTGTCAACCACGGACTTTGTGTAAATGAGTTTTATTGGAGACTACAATTACATATAACTTTGTTCAAATCGTATACACCATGCTGTATGCACATATTCCATTTTAATTAGTCTGCGATTTACTGTTTGGAATATATGAGTTTTTTTCTCTGTAAGACTGACATCACGCTATTTTCAATGTTTGTTTCAGTTGCCATGGCGACTGTACGTTAACAGTAAATTATGCTAGTCACAACTTATAAACGTTGTTGGTTATTTATAAATATATTCGGGTTCAACACCTATTCTGAATAATTGTTCACTTATAGACAGATACACTAGTTTTTTGCCAATTGCTTTTTCAAAAAGCCATATGCCCATAAACGTAGCAAAATAACATATAATTTATAATAATGTATAATTTGCGGTTGACCAATTTTGCTAGCCCAATTTTACTCACTTGCTATTCCACAAAGAACAAGCAACATCTCCACATGTGGAAGAAATCGATTTTGTGGTTAACTTTTCATTGAAGAGCATGACATGTCGCCAGTTCTTTAATATACGTGTATGGAGATGTTGCTATTAACTATCAAACTACTATAACTTCATTGCTTACTTCCTTTGACAATCATGTAGCCCCGTAGCCGTACATGGACACACCTAGGTACTCCCATCATAACAAGTTGAGAAAATACCAAAACAAATATTTTGAAGAAATTAACGCCTAGCCTGATTAGATGCCTGGGTGCTTTTCTTGACGTGCCTAACTTCATCTCCGAGTCTTTCACGATGTTAAACATGTGCTGAGCTTTAAATAAACTTGTTGCTTATTATCAAGTAACTGGTATTTGCTTCCGCACCAATTATCACAACCCGTTCCTATAACGTACATGTTAATAGGTAATGCAAAACCTGGGCAAATGTAACTAAATTATAAACACAGTGGCGTACGAATGAATCTTGGTAATTAGTGCCCATTTTCTTTTACGAGGTTTAAACGAAGCAGTGTTAAAAACTTGTTCTTGGACAAATGTATTGGCTTTCGTAATGTCTTCTATTAAAATGAAGGTATAAATGCAAAAGGTACCCTTGTTAAGAAAAGAAAACCGACCAGTCCGACATCTGTACTAAATACAACCGCAGTAAGACCGAAGTGATTAAAAGAGAAAACATGCACGTGAAAATGGTAACAAATTCATAACAAATAAATGCTTGATACGTGTATATCGATGGCTTAGAATGAGAAGTTCGTAAGTACAAAATCGATATTTTGAGAAAACTAGAAAAACTGTCTGAAATGTATATACTTATAAATGGAAAGACAAGCTTTTAAAACGTTACATTTTCCGATTTGCATGAAAATATGCTAATAATTAAGAAGCCTGATAATGATGATGTATTGATCAGTCATATAAGGTCGTAAGTAACTTTACGATATTTTCATTCTTAGCCAGCGATATATAATGCTAGAATAGAGTTAGAACGCACCCTTCAGGATCGAGATGTTCCTGTTTGGCTCCCCTACTGTCAAGGTGACACTTTTCTGTTTGATTTCTCAGAACGACAATGTGCAAAATGCTCCACCCTGGTGTACGAATTGGATACTTGAGACTCAGAATATTATAGTCTCAATGCATTGGCTGCCATCTGAACAGAGTGTATCACCCGACCTAACGGACGCGGTATTAAAAATAAAGTATAAGCTGGTATTTTTTGCACCTCAATGTATTTGCTGTACACTTTGCATATTTCAGACATGGTGTATGGCGGTGAATACTGTAGAGATGGGTATGAGGTGTTCTATTGTTCCTATGGTTGCTGTGGTGGTTACTATGATGAGTTTTGTTGTGGAATGTACACGTGGGCTATTGGTGTGATAGTATCCGGTGTGATCCTCATCATCGCATTCTCAGTATGTGTCGTCTGTGTCATATGTAAGAAGAAGAACAAGAACGCTGTGATCACTGTGGGGGACTGTACACCGGATGTACCTTTGAAATGAACCACGAGATGGCTGTCATTTCCGGTTGTCAGGTTAGTTTTATTTTGAAAATGATCAAATATGAAATGTCGACGCTTTGTTCTATCTTTTCCTTTTCTGAAGACATAAACATCTAGATCGTGTATTTACGGTTCGTATACATGTTGTCTACCCGATAATAGACGTCTGTTGTTATAAGATTATGTTCCTTTAACATTTAGCAATGATGTCACAGAACTTGCATATGGCGAGAGTTATTGATTTCAGCACCTTTGACGTACATGTATATGTTCTTGGCGCACGAAAAGACCTCTGGTCTGAATCACTTTTAATTTCTTGTATAAAATCATATATTGTTATTAAACAAATGTTGTTTCAGTGTTGTTGCATTTATGTCACGGTCACAATGCTCGTACGATGTCCGTACGGATTTACAAACTCGTATGAGTCTGAAATATTTGAATCCTAACGGTATTTGTATCTGGTCTCAGCTCGTGCGGATCTCGTACGAGTTGTGCAGAATGTATAGTTTTCACCAGATCACCGAGTCCTCTACGAGTTGTGAAAATCCGTATGAAGCTCTATATCCGTGCGGGTTCCGCACGGACGTCGTGCGAGTTCAGAAAAATCAACTCGTACGGAGCTCGTAGGGCAAATGTGACTAGGGTATTAGCAAGAAAATCTCAGAACTTGCATATCGCGAGAGTTATTGATTTCAACAACTTTAACGTAATGATGTATGTATATCACTAAGTGACTTCTTGACGCATGAAAAGACCACTGGTCTCATTCACTTTTGATTCCTTTTATTAAGTGATTTATATATTTGTTTCAGACTCGCAAAAGTGTTCTTTTTGTATCATCGGACTGACCGGGCAAGCCATTGCGAAGAAGAAATTATACTACACCACGAAGAACATTGCCAAACACGCCATATTAAAAATGTGTAGATCAAAACGTCAGCTATTGACCAAACCAGTCTTTCAAGATTTTTTTATCACAATTCATGTTTGACGTTGGTTGAGTGTACATAATAAAGCTATCCAGTGTGTATTTGTTAATGTTAATCAACTCACCGTACCTTGCTTCTTCCGTTAAGTGATGCTTCCCTTTATGATATTACCGGTAATTTCGCATTTCAGCATAACTAAATAGACAATGGGACTAAATCTGATTATAGCGTCAAACCATCAACAATAGCAATGATCCACCTTGAATAGTAAACAAAAATTCATCAAAAATATCTAGTATTCGTCATTTTCTTCGAGACCATGTATCCATGCAGAGCTAGCATTTTGTGTATTTTTTGCTGCCCTTTGTGGTGCTCTGCTATTTCTGTCTGAGCACTGCCTTCACAGTCCAAGTTGTTATATTTTAGTATTGTGACATTGACGTTGTTTAAATATAGGCAACGTTCGTCGATTTCGTTTTATGTGATCAAAAGAACATTGCATTGGTCACTTTCCACACTGAAAGTCCAACTCGAATAAAATTGATGCTCGCCAAAGCATCTTTATTTTATTCATCTTGAATATTCAATATGAAAAGCGCCCATGAATTAAATCCTTTTTGCATGTACGAATTATCTCATTTTAGATACATGTCATACATGTACTAGTAAATGTTATATATAAATTATCCAGTTGTGTATACGTATTTATGCCTAGTGTGTGTTAATTGGTTTGTATTAAAATTGAAAATACACCAAAGTATTACGTTGTTTTTAGTTCTTCTAACTGTACTATGTTCCATCATTGTCATGAAGGCGATAGAGGTGCTAGAGGGGATGTCTTGCATGTGTGCAAAGCTCTAGGTGTTTAATAGTGTATTTTGTTCGCTCCGTTCCGGGTTCAATTCTCTCTGGTGGTAGGACATTTCCTTCCTTGTAATTTTCCAGCAATGTCTTTTATCATCTACATTAATTACTGGTTCATTGTGGAATGTTTAGATCACTCTTCATGGAAACTAAGCAGGTGCATCAGCCGTCGTATATAACTGAAACGTGAAATGAAATGGTACAAACGACCATGAATTGTCCATGTGTTTGTTCAGGCCACATTTACATGTACATGTACATGAGTGTATATCGTTCAGACCACGGATACAAGTAGCTTCCAGTGTGCTCATACAGATGTAACTTTTGGGGGGCCCAAAGCTATTTGAATTTGTATTGTTATTGAGTTGCCTGTATCTCTGTTCGGTTAATTACATTTGTTTGCACTGAACTGCAATTTCGAGTTAAACATGGTGAATTTTAAAGAAAATATGCCTATATATGTATTCCGTGTCTACCATTAGGACTTTGAGCTGTAAGTTTGGTGAGGACACAATACCAATGACACTTTCAGCAGGTGTCACTTTGCCCACTTCACCCATAGCCTAACCTCTGCTTACTATACAAATACTTTACCAACAGCACACAATTGTACGAGGGTCATTCAATATATTCGTAGACAATCGTTCTCATTTTATTATATTCATGTTTAAATCATAGTTCCTCATATCATTATAAACATTTATCTATTACCTACCGTAGATACAACTTCATCTATGATCATGCAACACAGTAACATGTCATAAGCCGTTGTATTACCATAGTAACGCGCTACCACCCCTGACCGACGTAACGTACTTTTTTAACTAGTTCAACCAGTGATGAATTCCGATTCCTAATTTATTTACATTCCCAGATATTTGCCAGATTATTACAAGATATTAGCATAACATTTTGTGAAATTATTAAGTGGTTTGCACGTTTGACTTTGGATTGAGGAGTATTTGATCTATGCCTGTCATGTTTTCATTCACGTCAAAATGACGATGAATTTACGCAAGGAAATGCATGCAACTATTAAATCGAGCACTTGTCTTGTGAATACACAACAGACACACATAAGTTGCTAATGAGAACAAAGAGAGCACATGCAGTAATCAGTGTCCCAGTTTTTTAGTGACAAAATCACATTCCTGAAGAGCAGCATGGTATTAAAAATGATACAGAGATCGAACAAAATTAGCAAACGTAGGGACATTTAAGGAAACGTCAGTCAAAATGTGCCAGGCGTTTCAACTTAGCATAAAACCACTGTTTCTAGCTTAATTCTTAACTTTGAAAACATAAAATTTTCTGGTATATCTATTTAATAATTTATAACTTAAATAGTTGCGTTTAATTCCATATGAATGACATAATTCAGTTTCGGGTTTACAACTTGAGAAATAGCAAAACGTCGATAACGTCGCTGACGTCAGAATATATTTGCGTTGCGTGGTGGTTGCAGTAAGGTGATAGTTTTGTTTTAGCCATATTTTCTTTAAAAATTCGTCGTTTCGTGCACAATTTTCTGCACTTGTGTCAGAAAGACTGTAGTTTAGTGTGATGTAATTAGTTATTCTGTGTGTCAATGTGTATTAAAATAACGAGTCCAGTCCACGAATTTATTGAATGACCCTCGTATAACCACAGGAACATGTAATTTTCATATAAATGAACGTAAAACACTATCCAAGACCCCGTTACTGACATGCACCCTTAGAGAAAATTTTCTTTAAGGGTGCATGTCAGTAACGGGGTCTTGGATAGTGTTTTACGTTCATTTATATGAAAATAACAGGTTCCTGTGTTAAAAACTGGTAATAGTTGAGGTTTTGGTTATGTTATAAGATTGGTTTTTATGTAACGGATTACATGGGTGATGACGTCAGTATATCAAGTCAATTTGCCCACTACTGTGGCACTACACTACCAGTAGACGTCACTATACCAACTTCACTCAAATTAACACATTTCTGTGGATGAAGAAACTATGGTTTCGTAACTTATACATCTGTATTTGTGTTTTTTTTACATACACGTACATGCAAACAGATGTATATAGGGCTAAGGCTGATGGCATGTGCAAGGTTTGTTACTGTTTCCATGTCAGGACTCTTCAAACAATACATTACACATAGGGCTTTCACTGCAATGATTATATATCTACTTACAATGACATAATGAAGGTCATCCTCCCAAGTGAATATTTTATTAAAGCTATATGGCCATTTATGACATTACCTTGTCCACTTTGATAAATCAAATGACCTAGGCCGCTGGTCACAGGACCTCAAACTGTATACACACTACACAGCCTAAGAAAGGACATTCTATTAAACTGAATAATGTTATCCGGAATTAGGGTTTTCCACTCATTAAAAACCAGATTGCCATTGCATTCCAGAGTAAATATATTCCTTCAGTAGAGTGCACAACAAATTGCCAGCTAAGAATATGAAAAGGTTGTATTTCCTACTAACGACCTTATAAGACTGTTACATATTTGAAAGCTGCAAATCGGCACTTGTCATGTTGATCAAACTGGTGTGTAAAACAGTTTGTTTAGCCATAGGTATTTAAAAGAATACTTTTCAGACATTTTTTTGTGTTTTCTCAAAATATTGATTTTGTACCTTCTCACAATCTAAGCCAGCGAAATGACCTCGTATGCATTTTGTTATATAAAAGAAAAACAACCACACATATTATTTGTATTCACATGTAATACACTGTAAAGGCATATAAACATGTGACACATGTACACGGTATAGATCATCATTGAACACATATAGTACATGTCATATACACTGCATATAATACACGCATTGTACATTATCTTACATGCCATATACATTGAATATAATACACTCATTGTACATTATCATACATGTCATATACATTGAATATAGATCACTTAATTGAATACATGTACATGTACCTGGGGTGATCACAAAGTTTTGGGAAAAATGGTGTGACATTTTAAGTACTTGATATTTTTCTATGACATTTTCTATATTTAGTATATTACATCATTTATCCCAAAACTTTCTGAACACCCCTTGTATTTTACAAAAACTGTCCATTGATGTGTATGTGTTTAGTCCATACATAGAACAAAATTGAAGTCATAGTAAAACATTTCTAGATTATCATCATCAGGGTATCTGTATGTGCTGCTTTATCAAAGCACTTACTATATTTGTGTCCTATATATATATCACAGAGAGTATACATACCACCAAGGTTTCCAACCTTTCATCTCTATAATGGCGGGACATGTGTTATACCACAGCAGCTAATGATGCTGATTATAGGAGCCATCTCTGACCATAATGATCAGATACTTCTAATGACTAAATATATATCATCAACAGTCAGTATATATGCCAAACTAAACTCACTCAGTTCTACACAAAAATCTATCAGATATGCTGTGATTCAGTACTTAATATACATCATCAAATGTGTGGCTAGCCATTTGTCATAAACACATGCAAAACATTAACTTGAAAAGTTAAAATACAAATAATGGCCAAAATAACATTGAACCGTCATAATTTTTTACGATATAAATATATATTATGAGGACCCCAAACATGACCATCAAATTCACTTTTTGTGTGCATAACATCAAGTTTAGTCTTAGGCTAAGCCCCTGATCACGTACAATCATTGAATCATCAATAACAATATGTTAACAATAAGTAAGGCAGACGTTTTCTCCAACAAATATTTCACCATCCAATTACAAAATGGAATAAGAACACTTGACTATGTAACATAAAACATATACATGTAGTAACCATTCACCCTTCGCCAATATATGACACTTTATTTAAAAATATATATGTGTGGTATAAGACTACAATAGGCTAAAATTTTATTTGTTTAATACAACTTTGTATAAAGTTATATCTGTTGAACAGTTGGTATACGTTTATGTGCATGTACATTACAAATTTATATGATTTATATAATGGGGCTTTATCATAATATTCAATACTTTCAAAACAATTATCACATAGTAAGATCCTGGTTGAAGTTAATATCTACTGAAGAATTTTGTAACCACTTTAAAAGGAACGCAAGTATAGATTTCATCCTTCAGATATATACACACTTTAAAATAGTGACTTTCGTAATAAAATACCGGTAGATAAAATATCATTCTAAAACATAATATAACATTTTGTTGTCATTACATACAGAAACAAATATGTAAAATGGTATATCATTTGTCATGATTCATAAACATAATATTATAAGTTAATGCGGTTTTTTTTACCAAATATGGGCTCGGTGTAGTGATCACATCACATTTACAAAAACATCTTCAAACTTTATAAATTTCATTGGTTTTATTTTATATGTGCATAGAAGATAAAGGCATACAGTCAGTACAAAGTTGATTGATAACGGTTGTAACCATTGGCTTGTCCGTCAGGTAAACTATGTTTATCTAAGTTTGACATGGTATACCTGAGTTAACGGTATTCCCAGCTATTCTTTCAAATGGGATAGTTCACTCATTAGTATTACTTATTGAACTGACAGTACATGACATTTTATGTTGACTCTGTATATTATTTAACTGTTCAGAACCCGAAGGCTTATGGTAAGGGGAGTAACACTGTTTCTTTTGTATTACAAACATGGTCTCTAACCGCTTGTAGTGAGATGTTTTTTTAATATGAGAGGTGCCCCAATTATATTTGAACTGTATCGAATATCCAATATTTATTTGCTTATCAGATATATCTTTTGAACCGAGTACAGTAATGTGTCAGGTATCATATACAATCGTATCATCGTATCGTCTTCTTTCTCTCCAGATCTGGAGAACCAAGGAATAAATCCTCGTAGTTGAATATGAATAAGAGTAATCCACCACCACAGTTTTGTACACAAAACACAATCAGTTACAATCAGTTATTTACGTCACGCAGTATTCACTGTTCACTATTTACATTATATAAGGTAGAATTTTAAGAAGGGTCTAATTTTAACATGCTTTGGGATCATAGATATTAGTACATTCTACTTAAGGTAACAATAAAGAGGTCATAAGTTTGAAATATTTATTGAAATAGGTAGCAATGAGAGAATACCAGCATATCAATAATTTAATGAGAAAAATTTAACCTGATAAATTTAGCCATCTACTTCAAGTTAAGGGTTTAGTTGTTAATGAAATTACAGTTATTACAATGTTTTGCTTTTATAAGTTTTGATAGAACATGACTAAAACAAAAATAACACTTAATTCATCACGCCATACATTAAGTTCTTTTTGTTCTTAGTTGGCACTGTATCTCTAGAAATTACTAATTGTATTTGACTATCCAAACTTTATATCACTGTTTGTGTTGTTTGCAAACTGGTTCGAAAATAGAAGGAAAGTTTTATATTGAGTCATCCAAGGTAAAAAAAACTAGGCCACTAGGTTTAATCATAGTAATACCTATTGTAGGGTGCTCTGGAGGTCTGCAATCAAGGCTGCATTTTCTTAATACTAAGAAGTTGTAGATAATTTCTGATGTTGTTATAGGTGCCAATTATGACCTAGAGCCATGCAATATACTTTGGTTACCGCGCCTATAAGTAGAATACCAATGCAGTGTGTTGATAAATACGGAATATCACTGCAAAGTGTTGATACGTCGGGCCGTATTACGTAGAGTTGCTTGTGTAAAGACGTACCAGGTGTGGTAAAAGGTAGTTCACTAAAGTGATCGAATTACATTTTGTTATTTGAAACTGCAAATAAAATGTTGTACTATTTAAATAGTCTAAAGTTTCAGTAACTAGTGTAAACTTAACTCTTCACCAAAATACAAGTTTAATAAATGGAACAAGGAAGACATGTATAAACATTCTTTAATATTTACTTTATTAATCAATTCTGTGGTTAATGTACCTGTATAGTACAAATCTTTTACATGTCATCCATAAATAGGCATGCTTATATTTGTCATCCAATTCAATTTGTGATTTGAACCAATCAAATCATTTTTACGCGACAGATTTTTATCTTTGCAATAAGCCTAAACGTGGTGCAGTCCCTTTAACATTTATGTACCGGTATACAGAATAAAGTCTACGTACTGTTCAAAGTGCAGCGAGTTAGGACTCTATAACTATCTATAGTACCTAATAATTACAGCAAACTGTATTTGTGATTACACTACAACAATGAGGTGTTCTTTATTTGTTTGGATTGTTTTTGGAACAGTGAAAGGATACGAATCAAGGACCAGTATCCAGCCTGATGAATCGTGTTCAGTTAATTGTACATGTAATCATGTTACAATGGAATGTGTTGAAATATCAGAATTAATACCATTACATATCCAGACTGTTATCATCCAGCAGACGGCAGATATGATGCTGCGTATGCCAAACATAGATTGCAGATTCGGATGGCAACAGGTTAAAAGAATGGAAATAAATGCACATGAACTATATCTAGGAAACTTTACAATGGATAGCTGTAGTAATCCAACTCATTTAAAATTTAATGTAACTGGAAGATTCATCATGGAAAAGTATGCTTTTATTGGTTTGGATTCCTTGGTAGAGTTGGACCTATCTGGAAATGGCTTGTTATTGATGCATGATCTTATACTGGCATTACACCCACCGGACAATCGAAGCATATTACAAAACTTGAAAATTTTGAACATTAGAAGAGTACAATCAGCTGTCGTTGTTTCAATTAACTTGGATGAAACATTCTTCGACGCAGTAACTACTGGCCGACATTTACAACAGATTGATGTATCAGAAACAAATATTGGAGTACTTGATTGCAGCGGAGCGGTAAGATTTTGTGAAACTGTGGAAACATTGATAATGCAGAACTGTACAATTTCTTCTGCTTTCAACATCGAGAGGTCAACATGTAGAAGTTTAACAACTTTGGACTTAAGTGGAACCTTCATCCCGTTGACCAGACAAGTTATGACATTCATTACGGCACGCTTTTCATGCATGGGGTTGAGAATGTTTTTTGGTGTACATAACTTAATTTTAAATAATTTGATAGAAGACAAAATCTCTCCAATGTTACTGATTGGAGAACTAGAACACTATCACCTCGATATGACCAATTGTGACTGGAACTTAACGCATATTTACCTCCGAAATAACAACATTCGATTCATAAATATGACTGCAGCTTTAAGTACTACAATGGAAGAAGAGATACGCTACATGGACATATCCTACAATATACTTGAATACATCCATCCTGCAGCCCTTTCACCATTAAAAAACATTAACTTTCTGGATGTTTCCCATAACAGACTTCACATGATGCAAACGACTCATTACCAGGAATTTTGTACTTTATTTCAACCGCTTCAGAATCTGAAGATTCTTAACATGTCTCATAACGACCTGACAAATCTCCCAACCGATATTCTGCAACAGATAAGTCATCTAGAGGTGCTTAACCTGGCTTACAATAACATTAATTCAATAACTTTCAATATTGAGCATTTAACAAGTCTAAGATATTTGAACTTGCGATCGAATAATATACAATTCATAGATGCTCAGATTTTAAATCAGTTGAGAAAATTTACAGGAATGTTGAGCATAGAAAATAAGGAAAAGTTTTTATTTGATATAAGTGAAAATAAATTTATATGTGGGTGCGACGAGAAGTATGTGAAATCTATAGAATGGATACAAACTAGCGATGCCATTGACCTTGAAACGAGTGATTATACATGTACCATGGAGGACCAGACTTGGAACATCGATCAGACAACGGTTAAAGCATTAAACCATCATTGCTTAATGAAAACTGTAAAATTGGTCCTGCTTGTTGGAATTCCAACCATTATATCCCTACTTGCCGTTTTAATCGTGATAAAACTACTCCTGAAGAAACATTATGCTAGGCAACAAACATTTAATGAAACCTTAATTGAGATCAAGAATGGTACGTTTCCATGGAAATATCTCACATTTGTATCATTTTGTTCAGAAAATGAGGAGATAGTTCGGGAACATATTATACCACAGCTGATCCAGAATATACACGAGATCACGGGAGCCGAACGAGAGCTGGTATCCGCTGGCGACATGCATATACGACCGGGATTTCCTATACGTAGTGAACTCGTTGAATGTATTCTAAACTCATCAGTTACCATTATAATAGTATCCAACGAGTATTGTCAGAAACAATGTTGCCAGATTGAAGTGGAGGAATCGTACAATTTGAATAAACCCATTATCTTGATAATGTTGGAGAAAGTTGAACCACATCACATGGGGAAGACGCTCACAAAGATATTTCAACAATATACACATGCATCATGGGTACAGGACGAGAACGGTGGCCATCTGCAGCCTAATGTGACACAACTAGTTAACTCTATGATAACATTAGCTGGTAACAATAAGAAATATATCCAGCCAAATGATGCTACCGATATAGAACTTGAACTCCTGTGAAAGACAAAAAAAATACTCTTTTTTTACTTTGTTTTGAGGTTTATGATACAGTTTATATTCCTCGACCAATAGGTGTGTCTGGGTCGAGGGCATCCCAGTACACATACACACTGCCAATGAGAAAGATTTTTCATAAAAGTCATTGCATGTTTTAAACCAAATTAAGTTAAGATATGAATTACCGGTACAATATTTTTTCCACACAAGAGCAAATTCTTATTCAGTTTTTTTTATAACATCCATTTAGTTGAGATTATCAATTATCATAATGATAAGGCCAAAATTGTGAACTCTGGTGTCCACACAAGCAAATAGTTGACAGATGGACGGACGGACAATGATAGACAGACGATGATGAACAGACGATGATGGACAGATGAAGAGTGATCGCATATTCTCATCTTTTCACTTTGTGACAGGTGAGCTAAAAACAGTGTGTGTATATATTACTTAACACATTGATGTACGTGACATTTTTCAATTACTGGTATATAGTGCCAGATTGAAAATATTGGATATTCAACACTGTTCAAGTATAAGTGGGGCACTTGATGAATTTTACGCTTACAATCTGGCGTGCATTTTTTTATAGAAATTATATACACAACAGTCACCTTTATAAAATATTCCAAGCCATATTATTATTATTACATCATATAACATAACTTTCCTTGTATACAGGTTCGTATAGCGAGTATGTATAAACTTATATGTAACATGAGCAGTATAAAGCTTTACTACATGGGTGTGTTTTTCCATTAAAACTGTGCTTATTTAGCGTTTTTAGTGTTATATGATATAAAGAATCTATCACTTGTTGTCAATTGATACATTTACATTAAAAAGATTCTCTATGTATGACATATATAAAACAAATATGGAGAAACATTTCACTGTCAGCAGCTATTAGCCAGTAGCTATTACAATTATCATGATAGTGCAATACATTTACAATATAGTATATAAGGGTCAATATTTTCACGATCGCCACATTTTACAGAATCACCAGCTTATCGTATTTTAACAGAAATCTGAAAGTCTGTCTGGAATGTTACTAAGTATCATAAAGTTACATGTACCAATGAAGAATTAAAAAATGTTCAAAAGTAGCCACTACACCTGTAAGTTTGTGCACCTAAAATTTCAAATGGGTACATCTGCACAAAAACAATTTAATAGGAACCATCTATATGATCAACACCATTATTTATCTATCTTTGAACAAAATCCAAACACAAATTGAATGTCAAGCTGCTAAAAATGGCAAAATCAGCGTCAAAGCTACATGCAGTCTGCAGTCGTGAAATAAACATTTTGACCTATAAGTTTGTGCACATAAATTGATGACGTCATCAAGAGAGCATGTTAAATATTTTTGCAATAAAAAGTCGCATAAAATAAAGTTTGGTCTATTGTCAGTAGGTCAGCAGCTTTTCTGATCGTAAATATATCGCATCTATTGAAAAAATAAGAAAAACAATTAAAGGTCTCAGGTTTTCGTGACCGGAAGCGGTGAATATGTAAACATTAAAATCAGTGCTCAGACAAAACTCGCCACGAACGTAACAAACCCTGTTTTTAAAATATTTGTTTGCATTATTCAGCTCGCTGAATGTCTTCTCAATGATTTAAAATGAATTTGGACTCAAAATTGAGAGTTTTAGCAGAGTAATCAACGTTTTACTGAAATGCATGAACTTGTAGGTGTGCACGAACTTATAGGAATAGAGGCTACCTTCAAAAAGCAAAATATTGAAACAGTAAAAATAAAAATAAACAGTATACTACCAAACATTGTTCTAAAATGCATGAAAATAAAACTGAACAAGCTTTATTAATTGATTTCTTCAGAAACTGAACACTTTCAGTATGGTACATATTTTAAAAACAATCTATCAATCTATAAAAGCCTTTTCCCTGAAAAACATAAATATCTTCCTACACCATATACCGGCAACACAGTAAATGATATCTTCATAATAATTGTACCCCTGATTAAAATCAACACATAAGTAAATAATAATAACAATAATATATCAGCTATAATTGGTCCGACTAATTGAATAAACTCAATATTGCATAATCATTTAAAATATAAGTAATGATGGATGTGTATTGGTGTCAAATTGTCAATATAATGTATAATCAATGACGTTCTTAACTACTCTAAGGAGCAATGAAGTACATAGGGCCTCTCTAGCTCAGTGGTTAGCATGCTTGCCGCCTAATCTGGCAACTCTGTTAAAATTCAGGTGGAGGCACGCATATGCCTGCCATATTAAGCAGAAAGCCGACTGGCAAATAAAGGCTTTGCTCAGCGGCCTAGCATGTTGCTATCATGATCTCAATTGGTTGTTTTAGTGTTTTGACTTGCAAACAACAAGCTCGATCATGCTAAACATACACAAAAGATAATTTTTCAAAATGTTTTGCTCAAGCATTAGTTTAAGCATCCTAACTTTAAAACAAGCAACAATGGTCATAGATATAATACTTTTAAACAATATATTTCTTGACTAGTATAAAATACGCTAAAATTAGGATAATTTAAAATCATCAATTTATGCAGGTATCAAATGTCATGCATTTGAGTCAAATGGTAATTTGGTGGTTTCTTAAATTTACAGATTTACAATTATATTGAAGGAACAAACTCTTGTTACAGATTATTATTTGATGGGATCTAAATTCAAGACCAATTTCATCCACAAAATTAACTTCAAAATTAAATGTTAAAAAGTTTTGATTATTATTATTTTTTCAGAAGTTGATTTCATATAATATATACATGTACGTCATTACAATCTTATATCTAATTAATAAATCATTCAATGAATAAACACTTATTGCACATTATTATAAATCGATATTTGATTGGCAAGTAATTAATTGAATTGGTATACAAATGCACACTAAGAGAGTGTCTTAACCAATTAGGGACTAGTAGTATTAGGCATTACAAAAATTCTAATATTTTTACTATTATTAACTCTACTAAACAATAAAATTTTATGGAACTGTACTATTCGTGATTTGTTGAGGGATGGATTTTAAAATAGTTAATATTGACAGATCACTCTGAAAGCAATAATTCTAAATGCTCATAGCTCAGCAGGAAAGACAAGCTGAAAACTACACGTTGTACACTTAAATAAAACTATAACAAGTATCATATAATTCACAAAATAAAAAACATTACAAAAAGACAAAAATATTATTCACAAATCTATAAGACAGCATGACAATATTTTAAAAGCAGTTTAGCACTAAGGTTTTACAACATGATAAATATGAAGTGGTTTGTGTACTGTTTGGCGAAGCACTTAATGAAACCTTCAGTTATGTCCAAATTTGAATTATTTAATAATTTAGTTATTTAATTGTGCTAAAGGGACTTTAAAGCATTATCTAAAATGTTTCAGTTAATTAACTCATACCAACCATGTACATTTGTATTAGTTTTAAAGATTAATAAAAAAATTAAACTTTAACTAACTTTAAGCTTTCTGAAAAAGCTTTGATACAAGAGGGTCCAAAGGGCCCTGGGTCGCTCACCTGTTTGGCCTAGTGACCTAGATTTTAGCCCAAATGACACAGTATCTAACTTGACCTAGATTTTATAGAGATAAACATTGTGACCAAGTTTCATAAAGATAGAGTCAAAAGTGTGTTCACAAGATTTTTCAATGATTTGGCCTCGTGACCTAGTTTTTGACCCCAGATGACCCAATATCCAACTTGACCTAAATTTTATAATGATGATCATTGTGATCAAGTTTCATAAAGATAAGGTCAAAATTGTGACCTCTAATGTGTTCACAAGGTTTTTCAATGATTTGGCCTCGTGACCTAGTTTTTGACCCCAGATGACCCAATATCGAACTTGACCTAGATTTTACAGAGATGATCATTGTGATCAAGTTTCATAAAGATTAGGCTCAAATTGTGACCTCTAATGTGTTCACCTTTGATTTGACCTAGTGACCTAGTTTTTGACCCCAGATGACCCAATATCGAACTTTACCTAGATTTTATAGAGATGATCATTGTGATCAATTTTCATAAAGATTAGTCACAAATTGTGACCTCTAATGTGTTCACAAGGTTTTTCAATGATTTGGCCTAGTGACCTAGTTTTTGACCCCAGATGACCCAATATCGAACTTGACCTAGATTTTACAGAGATGATCATTGTGATCAAGTTTCATAAAGATTAGGCTCAAATTGTGACCTCTAATGTGTTCACAAGGTTTTCCTTTGATTTGACCTAGTGACCTAGTTTTTTACCCCAGATGACCCAATATCGAACTTGACCTAGATTTTACAGAGATGATCATTGTGATCAAGTTTCATAAAGATTAGGCTCAAATTGTGACCTCTAATGTGTTCACAAGGTTTTCCTTTGATTTGACCTAGTGACCTAGTTTTTGACCCCAGATGACCCAATATCGAACTTGACCTAGATTTTACAGAGATGATCATTGTGATCAAGTTTCATAAAGATTAGGCTCAAATTGTGACCTCTAATGTGTTCACAAGGTTTTCCTTTGATTTGACCTAGTGACCTAGTTTTTGACCCCAGATGACCCAATATCGAACTTGACCTAGATTTAACAGAGATGATCATTGTGATCAAGTTTCATAAAGATTAGGCTCAAATTGTGACCTCTAATGCGTTCACAAGGTTTTCCTTTGATTTGACCTAGTGACCTAGTTTTTGACCCCAGATGACCCAATATCGAACTTGACCTAGATTTTACAGAGATGATCATTGTGATCAAGTTTCATAAAGATTAGGCTCAAATTGTGATCTCTAATGTGTTCACAAGGTTTTCCTTTGATTTGACCTAGTGACCTAGTTTTCGACCCCAGATGACCCAATATCGAACTTGACCTAGATTTTGTTAAGATGATCATTGTGACCAAGTTTCATAAAGATTAGGCCAAAATTGTGACCGCTAGAGAGGACACAACCCAATTGTTGACGGACGGACAGACGGACGTACTCATGAGACGGTATTTGTGGGGTTTTCTTTTGTTCTTTCTTTTGTTTGGTTGCAACCCACAAGTAGCATTTTGCACCCCACAAGTGACGGAATGAATGGAATCTTAAAATAGCCTATTGTTCCACACCCCACAACTACCGGTGCATTCGTACGGACGGACGGACGGACGACGGACGAAGAGTGATCACAAAAGCTCACTCTGTCACTTTGTGACAGGTGAGCTAAAAACAGAGCTGTTGGTTGTGTTTGGATAAGGCAGGCAGAGAATGGACAAGAATGCAATCAGTAAATATAACTACAATTCTGACAAGGCAGACTGCGACAGATGCCAGCATAAGCATGCCACTTCTCAGCACTTTGTGGGGTTATAAATGCTTTCTTAAGCAACAGACCGCTTTTAAATTAGTAGTGCTTTGCTATTCAACAGTCTACTAACAGAGAGCGCTCATCAGTAGCATGTAAATATTTTGCTTTTTTGTAGCATTTTTTTTTACAACAAACTGTTTCCTAACATAGCACTATAAGGTCTGGGTAGCAGTTTGGGATGAGATAGGACAGAGAGAATGTGATTGTACACCAGTTAGAACATGTACACTACAATGTATATACGCTACAATAACTAGTTGAACAACTATAGTAGGCCTTGTTGGAATATTAACTGGTAGTGTAACATAACAGATCAACAAACGATTGAACAATGATAGGCCTTGTTGGAACATTAACTGGTAGTGTAACATAACAGATCAACAAACGATTGAACAATGATAGGCCTTGTTGGAACATTAACTGGTAGTATAACATAACAGATCAACAAACGATTGAACAATGATAGGCCTTGTTGGAACATTAACTGGTAGTGTAACATAACAGATCAACAAGCGATTGAACAATAATGGCAACAAGAAACTAAATCAACTGTTGAAACAACATTAGTTTGATACAAACAATAAACAGGCACTCAACACCAACCGCTATCACAAGCATGGTTACAGTGAAGATAAACATATGAACATTCTAAGTGATAACACCCTTTAGTAAAAATATTATATTACATGTAAAATGCAATAGTTAGTGATGGGTAGTCTTTCGTGCACAACGGTCACTGAACTTAACAGTTACCAACATGTCGCTAGCTTAAAATGAGAAGGTCGTAACAAAAAAATCAATGTTTTTGAGAAAACAAGAAAAACTGTTTGACAATCACTCTTTACTCCTGGTTAAACAAGCTTTTTCAACTTAAGTTTGGTCAACATGACAAGTTCTGTTTTCATGAAAATAGGCTTATAATAAGCACCTAATGTTGCTGATTTCAAATATGCATTAGTATTATAAGGTCGAAAGTGGCACTTGCAACCTTCTCATTCTAAGCCAGCGATTTGTATCTCTATCCAATTGTTTTGATTGATATAAGACATCATTATGTAATTGATTTCTGTACAACAAGATGAGGTATAAAACTATATATATATATTTGTTATTTGAGTACCATGTAAGATAATGGTTTGATGATATATTAACAAATATTCAGTGTTTACAATGTTAATGGTTCTGGTGTAACATATATTCTGTAATGTATTTACATATCTATCTAAGACTGATCAACCGTAATAGACTATAAATGGACGAAGCAACATTCAATATCATGTACATGTACATTTCAATAGACTGACAACAAATTGGTGATCAATAATCATGGTTAGGCCTAAGATAATCGAGTAAAGAATTCATAACATAAACATAACTAACATTAACATAAACATAACTAACATATTCATACATTATTATACAGTTTGTTCCCAGAAAAACATCATGGTAAAACATGAAAATGGCAGTAGACAAGAATATGCATCGTCGGAACCGACGCTCGATTCATAACGTTATACTACTACATGTTTACATGTAGTTATGTAGCATGGGTATCCGACGATGAAGAATGTGTAGAGTAGTTAAAGCACTTGTTATAGAACCTCATTGAGTCAGCAAAATATTCAATCTGGACCCAAAGTAACAAAATTTATTTATATGGGCAAAAGTTAAGAATCTAAGCACAATCAAGTCACAAATCAGAAGATGAAGACCAGTCCAAGAATACAGTCCATTCATTGGTCACTTTTACGAGTTGCATTCAGAAGCAACCAATCAGAAGCTTCAGCTTTGTGAATAGTCTACAAACATGACAAACTTAACTAGCACCGCAAACAATAAAAAATTTAACAATATCTTTTGATTCTTCAGTAAAACTAATCACACCAATCATGTTTCTTCAACATATACAATGTCTAACAGGTCAAAGTATGCACTTCAGATGTATCTACAACAGCTACAATGTCTAACAGGTCAAAGTATGCACTTCAGATGCATACCAGTCAGTAGCAAAAAATAAAGTTATTATGCAATAATAAAATTCTCCCAAAATGGTATAACAGATCGATCAATAAAAGCACAGTGTGAATGTCATAGATAGATATGATGTCATCATTACTAGAGTCTCAGCTGATAAGTGATTAGTTTAGATATATATTCTTCTTAGAGATACAAACTACAGGCCTGTGATTATTCCAAGAGCAAAACGAGGGCTTAGTGCAAAACTATGGTATGTGACTCTATAAATTGATGTAATTACTATAGTCTTGCACTTAGCCCTCAATAAAGGCTGAAACAACATACATAACAATAAGTCACAAAGCCGGTGACATATAGGTAAATTGGGCAGGGTGTTTTCTAGGGCTGTAACGGTATACCGCGGTATACGAAATACCGCGGACTTCAGTCCCACACGGTTCACGATACACGACTTCTAAATTTCGGTACGGTTCGGTATAAGCTTTTTTATGAGCGAAATCATATTCAGACAACGAAAACACCTGACAGCCTTCTGATTATGTATAATAAACATGTATCACTCGTCTTAATTGTATTTAGATGTGCTTCATATTGTCTAAATTCACTTAAAATAGTTACTAGGCGCATAATATTTGCTGTTATAGAAACAACAAATTCATTATTACTTTAAAATTGAAATATTTAAGCAGCTGTTAGAGAATAATGTATCATACCGAAATATACCGAACCGTTAGAAAAATTGACGGTACGTATCATATCGTGAGGTGAGCGTACCGTTACACCCCTAGTGTTTTATATTAATAACTACTAGTAAATATACGTTATACACATGTCACGTTAATAAACTATTTACTTACTTACTAACATACATCTCTAGTCTCTATCGACCTTGTCTCTATATAATTTTGAGTACTGGTTGGTCAGATTGAAGCTGAATCCTATCGACCCTGTCTCAACATAATTTTGAGTAGGTCAGATTGAAGCTTAATTGATTTGTTTCAAAGATTTTAAGACAAAAAGGAGGACATCAGTCTGACGGAGAAGAAGAAACACAGGCCTGGAATATGTGGCTGGATAAATGCAGAATGGTTGTTTATATGGTGTAGATGTCATGGTTTGTGTCACATCAACTCTCGGAGATATCATTCCCTCTTGTTGACACCATTACTAGCTGTATGGTGTGTCGACCCATTAGTTACACCCGTGTCTTGTACTAAGTGACCTGCCATTAGGTATTTATCACTGAATTCAAAATAGCCAGTTACATGGTACCCCATGTTAGCATATGCTATCATGTATTCAAACATTGAGAACATGCTGAAAGCTGAAATAGAAGAAAATCATATGATTAATACTGTAATACAAAAGGTAGAAGTTACGCAGGATATGTAGTTGATAAAGAGCCTCAAAGGTTATGTTGTAGAAAATTGACTTAGAATGCAAGAGGTCAGTGGTTCCCTCCCTCATTGTAACAAGTGAAGATGTCTAACTTGTACTTGATAGTACCCTTACACATATGTAAGTGAACATTTTAAGAACAAGAAGGGCAGACAACTCTGTATACGAAGCATTTATAGTTCACAGAGTTACCAGTGTTGTCAGTATGGACTCCCGGTGTGATGATGAATAACTGTTGAGCATGTTGGATGCCTTTGATACTCTCACATAAAAATAAATTTTACAAACAAAGACTGCATTCAGTAAATGCTTGTTCATAACAAATAGCTTAGTCATTCAGGGGCCATAATTCTGTTTAAATGTTTGATAGTGTTACATGGATTTGATAAGGCATGGGCGTAGGAGCGTCTTCAACATTTGGGGGGGGGGCCAAACATTTGGCAACTTAGGGTAAAAAATAAAAAAAGGTTAATACCCATTGTTTGCACTAAATAACACTCGTACATAAATTGTACTCTTAGACGTCCACAATCCTCCTATATCTATATAATAACTGTCAGTTTATGGTTCTGTGGTAATTTGTTTTAGTAATTACGTGGTAACTGGAAGTTAATCAGTTCAAGTATACGGGGGTCAGGGGGGGGATTTTCTAAACAATGGATCAATCTGGTGGATTCTAGGTGTTCCGATATACAGTTGACACCCGTTGTGTCGACATCGCTTGTATCGACACTTCGGTTTAGTCGACATATTTTAAAATCCCCGATTTGGGTCACTCTATGTTCTATATAAAAACTGATGTTTGACTCGACATGTCTATGTCGACACTCCGGTTATATTGACACGACTTTTCTGGCCGAAATGATATTTTCGCACCTTATTGTCATTTTTTGTGTCGACATCAAGTCAAAGTGATTGAAATAGAAAAGTTGTTAATTGACCGTGAAAATATTTCTGTCTCAACCCAATGTTTGTTAAACAATTAAATTGTTCACACTGAAATTGAATGGTGTTAAATCGAAGTTTGAAAACAACTTGATACCTGTCTCAGCGCATAAATTAAATAATTATTAATATAAGTTATAAGTTATAATCGACAGTTTTGTGTTTTAAATGATATCTGCCACAGCGCAAATTTGACAAATGTTTGCCGTGACACCATGCAAACAAAAATGAGTGATTAAAGCTGTCTATAAAATAATCATGAATCGTCACTTCGATCTTATTGTCATTATGACTACCAAAACTAATTTAACTATGTTTACATGTGTCAGTAAAATCAGGGGAAAAGAAACAGACACAGATACACCACAAGTCCAAGAATTTAAATCAATTATACATATAAATATCACGAATGAATAAGGTGTACAATAAACACACAACGTAAAAAATACGACTAGTTAATATTGCAACACCGCTATAACAGCGAAACGAAAGTTTAATGTCGAATCATAATACACATACATAAAATGCTTATACACTTGTATATAAGGTAGGAAAACTTGTCAGTATCGTTGGATCCGGATGTGTCTACCTCCGGTTATGTCGACACAACTTTGACGGTCCCAAAAATGTCGACATAACGAGTGTCGACTGTACATTTATTTGGTTTTAAAAAAGGACCTTAATAAAGGAAATTAAGTTCTTACATTAAAGTGCAGGCACAAAATCTAAATTGCTCGATTTTGAAATTGAAGCTTAATGTGAAAAGGTTTGTTTCAAAGGCTTTATATATAATTGACAACCTCTGAAATTCGTATAGGAGGGTTGGGGGACGTTTAGAGTATAATTTATGTCACAAGTGTATTTTTGCAAACAATGGGTGTTGACATATTTTGATCCAAGGAAGTTATTTTGCGAGTTAGTCGCTTTCACCAAGAACTGAAGGCAAATTGCCTAAAACGAGAATTATTGGGGGGGGGCAAAAGATATGTTGGCCCCCCCTTGTCCAGGCATTGGGGGGGCCTGGCCCCCCCTGCCCCCCCCCCCCTGCTCCTACGGACCGACCAACTGACCGACCAACGGACCGAGGTACAGTTTATACTTACCACCAGGTATACAGTAAAAACGATGCTGAATGAAGTAATATACGAGTCCAGCTGTAGATAAACTGATCCAGGCAAACATGACTTTCTTCCAAAAATAGGATCGTAACTCCTATAATGATAAACAAGAAATGTAAAACTCAACAATCATACGTAAAATTAGTTAGAAATTCGGAAAATCCTGAAAGTCTGAAAAAATGGTAAATCTTGATACAAAAATATAAAGTAAATGCCCATTTCTTGACACTTAAAGTTTTGAAGTTCAGGTAAAATCTTGACAACTTCTACTTTCACACAATATAGTTTTATACCCCCATGGCAGTCAAACAGTCATTTGTATGAAAAGTTATATCAACTTTGACCTACTAACCTCAATATCAACAGGGGGTCATCTTTGGTTGCTAAATGTCAATGTAAAGTTTGAGATACATGGGCTAAGCATTCTTGAGTTATTGAACAAGAACTGTTTGGTCTACAAAACCAATGACACCCAGACCATATCATATTCAAAGCAATATTCTGCCTCATACAAGTTAGAGAGCATTGTAAGCAAACAAATCAATGGCATAATTGACAACAGCATATAACCATTATAGAAAGTATAAATAAACACTCATTGTAGCTTCAAAGCTTAACCAAACACATTATTAAGTGGTCCATGTAAATAAACATAAATTATTGACTAGTTTCAAGCAATGTGGGGGGGGGGTGTAAATGAATAGAAAATTTCTTGTCTCGGATACTATAGTCTATATTATTTGCATCACAGTGAACAAAGAGTTTTTTCCAAGTTAAAATTCTTAGCAGATTTGTGTTTGAAATATAAGATTATTGCTTTACCCACATTATATAATTATCCAGCATATGGATGTAATAGCACTAGTGGCTGAGTGGTCAAGGAGTCTATTCGGAAAGGGCCAGGGAAACATGCCCTGATTCTTTGTACCACACATACTTTATGTCTCTTTCCTTGAAGCTAAAGGTCATGGGTCAATTAGGCATGGTTAAAACCTTAGGGACATTACACTTCTGTCATGGGATATACATGTATTAGTGTGGCTCTTCAAAATAGCTAGGTGATTGTTTGGTACCGGAGCATAAACAAGATTTGTACAATAAAACCCCAATAACAAGACCAACCTTAGGACCCTTAAGAACTGATCTCATTATTCAGTTGATCTTTATATTTAGTTTAAACATAGAACAAAGCATTGGAAATGTACCTGATATCTATGACATTTATTTTGAGATTGATTTATTATTAAGATGGTCTTTTATTGAGGTTTTACTGTTATTGTACCAATACACCCTAGTGAAAAACATTGAGTTTTAATTAAATTCAGTCACCATGCAATCATTGACTTGTATAGAATTGAATTATGCCGAGCATAGCCTTTATTTGCTTTATTTCTACTGAAACATGGCAGGCATATATATGTACCTCCACCCGGATTTGAACCCGTGTCGCCAGATTAGACGGCAAGCGCACTAACCACTGAGCTACAAAGGCACATGGATGCTTCATGGATAGTCAGACTGAGATAGTAACTTGATTAAATTGTTTCACTGACTAACTTTGTTCTAACTTGCTCCCATCAGAGACCTATAAAGTCAATTACAGGGGAGTTTGTATTAAGCTAATCAAACTAGACACTACAGGAACGATAACTTATAGGTTAATTTTACAATAGTACTGTGTAAGTGATTAAGTTAGCTAGGTGGAATTATTGGCAAATTAAAAAAGTACCTCATGTAATGTAAACCTTGGCAAACAAACAGCACTACAAAGTATTATCATAAATAGATAGAGTGGTTAAATTGGCTAACTTTTTGTCCCACTAAAATATCCACTCACACAGTAATTCAGTGTAACATGGTTTAACATGCATACATTCTAGATCCCGCATCATGCATGAGTCTCAAGACTCAAGCATAATTGCAGGCATTTTGATAAAATCTCAAGCATTTCTTGGAATACTGTGACCTGATATTTTGTTTTATTACACTGGGAAATCTGTCACAAACATTAGTTTAAATTGCTTCATGAAGCATGCATGGTATTGCTGTTACATAAAAATAGTCAAAACTGCATGCAAACTTCTTTAACATAATTTTAAAGTTTGAGCAAGGAAAGTCCCACTCATTTTAAGGAAATCTTCTGCATTTCAATCACCATATATGCAATCTTAAGCACAGGGTTTTGCGAAACATGGCACTACCAAATTGAGTTTATAAATGTTTAACGTCAGGTCTAGTTTGGTTTTCTGAAACCTATTCACAAAAACAATCAAACCAGATTCAAAAAAACATTGCCTCACTTGGATCTGTATAGATGCATTTAGACACCCGAGTGACAATACCTGCCCAAAAGGTGGTGTTCCGACATGGAACAAGTCAGTTAATGCATCCTTAGTAACATTATTGTTGGTGTTAGTTTCAAAATTCAAATGAAACAACTTTACCAGAACAAAATACCTCCAAAGCATGATAATTTGAGAAAAATACTGTTTTTCGAATGTTTTTTATTTTGAAAATTTTCAAAAAATGATTGGTATGGCCTCACCTGATCAGTGATGGGTTTATGTCGGGACCATCTGTATAATATAGTACCAAACAACATGTGTGGCCTTACCTGATCTGTGACGGGTTTATGTCGGGACCATCTGTATAATGTAGTACCAAACAACATGTTTGGCCTCACCTGATCTGTGATGGGTTTATGTCGGGACCATCTGTATAATGCAGTACCAAACAACATGTTTGACCTTACCTGATCTGTGACGGGTTTATGTCGGGACCATCTGTATAATGTAGTACCAAACAACATGTGTGACCTTACCTGATCTGTGATGGGTTTATGTCGGGACCATCTGTATAATGTAGTACCAAACAACATGTTTGGCCTCACCTGATCTGTGATGGGTTTATGTCGGGACCACCTGTATAATATAGTACCAAACAACATGTGTGGCCTTACCTGATCTGTGATGGGTTTATGTCGGGACCATCTGTATAATATAGTACCAAACAACATGTGTGGCCTTACCTGATCTGTGATGGGTTTATGTCGAGACCATCTGTATAAAATAGTACCAAACAACATGTGTGCTATAGACGTCACCATAAATACTACAAATATCTTCTCATGTATGGCTGAAATAAACAAGTCATCATAATATCAACTAGAACCGGTTATAAACTAACTCTTATATAAATAGTCATAAAATATTCAACACTCAACATTTTTTAGGCTCATTAAAGGAAGATTGGCTTGCCCGACAATTTCGGTGTTGCCTCTTTAAACAAAGTTGCTACTATTAACATTAAACCATAAAGTTATTAAATCGGACATTACTGACTATTAGGAATAATAAAAATTATTCATGATGGCACGCTGAGTTAACACAGTGACTATTCATACACATGCTCATACTATCTGTAGAAGCAGGAGTCATTGAACAAAAAAACTGTAGTAAACGCTTACAGGGTATGCCCTGGTGGTAGCCTTGTCCATAACAACTAGCCAAGTCAATCACTTTTTGTAATGAATCAAGTTTGTAATGAATGGACAAACAGATGAACTGGTGAATCTCTATATATGCCTGCTGGGGCAAAAAAGAAATTAGAAATTAAGGTACATATATCCTGTTGTCTATAACCAACAATAATCAGGTGATGACAATTTAACATCAGATTCTGACTTAGTTACTATCTTTTAATACTTACGATAATTTTCTTTGTTTGACACACAGCTGACAGCTAACAAACATGTACACTCTATGGTATACAGCCAGAAACATAAATGGGTTAGAAAGTTGTACAATCCCTGTAGGTTTTTACTGATGAACGGTCGGCTGTTCTGGTACAGGTTGAAGTACATGAGGCCGACAAAGAATCGAGGTGCCGAGTGTAAACCTATACAAAATCTCCATATATAGGCTTGAGGTTTCACACCAGTGACCGCGCTCACTGAAGGTATGGTATTTGTTACCTACAAGGAAAATGAGAGTAGTAAGTAACATGTATAATATATTAATAAACTAACAAGAAAGTCTGGTAAAAAGTACCACACATTTAGACTGAAAAAATGGAATGTTGGTAATTTACCAGGAATTTCCATGGTATTCTAGGGATTACCAGTCTATTTTCCAGGGTCACCCTGGTAAATGTACAGCCGGGGGTCAAACTTGAACTGGGGGACAAACATTGTCCTATACTGTAAAATGATTCAAATTCAATGGGACCAAATTTCGTGGTTTTAGTAAAAAAGACCCTTTCCATGGGACGTTAATTCGTGGAAGACTTTAAATAAACAACTGTAACAGAACAAATCAATAGTAGGCACAACATTTAGAATTAATAATTCATCAACAAAAACATCTATTCAATAAAGAGAAGAAGCCTAGCCATGTATACCTGGTAAAGTTAGGGTTAATGAATTGGTTATCTCATGCATGCATGATCTGTTGCAGCAACTTTATAAATTATTAAAACATAAGATTTCCCGAGGGAATACATGTATTATATGCCAATTGTATAGGCTCTAAATTCTAATGTGGATTTTTTGAAATTGTATGTAGTTTATAAAATATATAATGATGCTGATATTTATGGCTATATATCAATTTTTACAACATTTAATTTCGTTGGGACGAAATTTCGTAGTTTTTGTAAAAAATATAATTTCATTGGCACTTGAATTCATGGAATTGCATTTCAGGTAACAAAACAAGGGTCAAAATGAATGTTCGTTGGGATTAAAGTTCGTGGTTGAAGTGAACCACAAAATCCACGAAATTTAATCCCCCACGAAATTTAATGATTTTACAGTATGTCATAGTCGGATCCAAGGGGAAGGGGGTTGCCATGTTGATTTTGTTGCTGATCAACCAACCGAAGTATTTGAATCCTAGGGCCAAGCATTGTCGAGTTATTGACAGGAAGTGGTTCATCAACCATCCGACATGCCAACATGTGCACAGCAATACACCCCTCATCAAAGATGGCATTGGGGAAATAATAATTATCAATCCAGGCATCCATACTTAAAATATAAAATGCCAAAACACATTAAAAGATCTACCTAGTCTACCTGAATGTAAAATTCTATTTATAGGCAGTATCCATTAAATTAAAACCATTGACCATTGTTGGTCAGAAAAGGTGTGAAACTATATAGTAAATTCATATATGATAAAATGAGAATAACAAATGTCTGGGGTTGAATGGTCTAGAGGATAAGGTGTCTGACTGGTAAGCTGGAAGTCGTGAGTTCAACCCCCACATCAGGTAAGTTGTTTATAATATTTATGTTAAATAAAAATTGTAATAAATTGTAATAAATTGCAACATTACTAATATATAATCATGAACTACTGACACTATACTAACATGTACTAACAAAGCACTTACCTGAACTAACAGAGCACCACACTAACCTGAACTAACTGAGCACTGCACTAACTTGAAATAACTGAGCAACACACTAACCCGAACTAACTGAGCATCGCACTTACCTGAAGTAACTGAGCACTGCACTAACCTGAACCAAAACTGCACTAACCCGAAGTAACTGAGCACAGCACTAACCTGAACAAAATCACACTAACCTGAACTAACTGAGCACCACACTAACCTGAACTAACTGATCAACACACTAACCTAAACTAACTGAGCACCACACTAACCTGAACTAACTGAGCAACACACCAACCTGAACTAACTGAGCACTAACCTGAACTAACTGAGCAACAAACTAACCTAAACTAACTGAGCAACAAACTAACATAAACTAACTGAGCACCACACTAACCTGAACTAACAGAGCAACACACTTACCTGAACTAACTGAGCAACAAACTAACCTAAACTAACTGAGCACCACACTAACCTGAAATAACTGAGCAACACACTAACCTGAACTAACTGAGCAACAAACTAACCTAAACTAACTGAGCACCACACTAACCTGAAATAACTGAGCAACACACTCACCTGAAGTAACTGAGCACAGCACTAACCTGAACCAAATCACACTAACTTGAACTAACTGAGCACCACACTAACCTGAACTAACTGAGCAACACACTAACCTGAACTAACTGAGCACCGCAATTACCTGAACTAACTGAGCAACACCCTAACCCGAAATAACTGAGCACCGCAATAACCTGAACTAACTGAGCAACACACTAACCCAAAATAACTGAGCAACACACTAACCTGAACTAACTGAGCACCGCAATTACCTGAACTAACTGAGCAACACCCTAACCCGAAATAACTGAGCACCGCAATAACCTGAACTAACTGAGCAACACACTAACCCAAAATAACTGAGCAACACACTAATCTGAACTAACTGAGCAACACACTAACCTGAACCAAAACCTCACTAGCCTGAACTAACTGAGCAACACGCTTACCTGAACTAACTGAGCACAGCACTAACCTGAACCAAAACCGCACTAACCTGAACTAACTGAGCACCACACTAACCTGAACTAACTGAGCAATACACTAATCTGAACTAACTGAACACCACACTAACCTGAACTAACTGAGCAACACACTTACCTGAACTAACTGAGCAACATACTAAACTGAACTAACTGAGCACCACACTAACCTGAACTAACTGAGCCCAGCACTAACCTGAACCAAAACTGCACTAATCTGAACTAAATGAGCACCACACTACCCTGAACTAACTGAGCAAATTACTGACCTGAACTAATTGAGCAAAACACTAAGTCCTGAACTAACTGAGCAAATTACTAACCTGAACTAATTGAGCAACACTATAACCTGAACCAACTAAGCACCACACTTACCTGAACCAACTAAGCACAGCACTAACCTGAACCAAATCCGCACTAACCTGAACTAATGAGCAATTAGCACCGCACTCACCTGAACTAACTGAGCACCGCACTAGCAGCCACACAACAACTACATTTAATTAATTGAATCAGCTGTAAATTTTTTAACAAAATTAACATGTAAAATACAGCAGTAAAATTTCATAGTATCACACATGTATCATAAAAATTGAATATCAAATTTCGGAAAATGTCATAAATTTACACAGGTAAAAATTATTACAGTGGACTTGTAAGCTGATTTTATTTTGTATTAAATAGTTAATATCTGAACATTAGCCTGAGGCAACTCCATCCTACCTGTGCTACCTGAGTTTGACAGCTGACCTGGAATGAAAGTGCCACACCCACTTTTTGACACAATTCAACAATAATGACACATTATCATCCGATTTGTGAAAAAAAAATAAACAAAAATAAAAACTGTAAACTTGTGAATACTTACATTACAATCAGTATCATTGATGTCCTTGTTGTCAGCCCACATGAAGGCTGACCAAAAACAATAAGCTAATGAGAGTGCAGGTAAGCTCACTGTTATTATAGCATATCTGTGAAATGAGATTAGCAGAAGATTGTCAGACACTCGAATATCCTTGGAACCCATTTAAAAGGATTTCCCCAACAAGAAATAACAATATTTAATTATAAATTTCAGTTAGAACTTTTTATAAAGTCTAGAAATTTCATGTCAACTTTTCATTCTACGAAAAAAACAGAACACGTCCGAACGGAAAGGCTAAAAGAAAACAGACTCGTACTTGTACGGAAATGTTGGACTTTATTATTTCCGGGTACGATCTTGCTTGGGTACGAATGTCATTTAATATATTATGACTGTTTCTTAATCTGTAATTGTGCTATTTCGATGACATACATATACTTACTTAAATATGGTATGATACAGTTGTGACTGAGTGGCAATTGGTCTTAATTATATATTTTTTATAATCACAGTGATTCACTGCGGCGCAGTTCGGCATTCTTGGTTGACTTCCGGTAAATTTTTGACACTTGTTGACAATCTGACAAGGCCTTCAAAATGATGGAAATCAACTTAACACGTGTTGATTACACTCAGGTTTGTGTTATTTTGTATTTTATATTGCTAAAATGTTGTAAGTTGTCTTTTAGTCTTTGTTGAATTTGCAATTAACTGATTACATTTTTGGATTTTGACACAAACTGGCAAAAGTGTGAACACAAAACCTCTGATTTTTTTTCCACCAGTGTTATGTCTTGGGTCTATTATCTTAGACCTGCTATCCACTTAATCCCTGCGATATGTTGAAGCAATGCCGATTTCAATTTGCTTGTTTCGGGAACCTTTCAGGAGTATAAAATTTATCAATAAAAATGGGAGAGCTTTAAATTGTCATCGTGCTTGTTCAGGAAGTATTCCAATTGGTGTAAGAATGGTTGCAATGTACATGCGGTATACATGGGGAGGCCTATCCAAAGTAACCAAATGTATGTTAACTGAAACATCTTCCGGTGATGTGCGCTCATCTCCTCTTTTCTACAAGCTCTCAACTATTTTTATTTTTCTCATCGTTTCTACCCCCTTCATCACATAATCCTTTAAACTAAAACCATTCAGGTAGTATTCTGCATCGTTGAGAATCGAAAATGGAACTACTAATTAAGAAATCGTAACATTTCATGTACTTTTTGAACGGCCCTCCAACTTTGTCAGATTTTTGTTTACACTTCCGGCTACTTTCGGTTGTGAGGAAAAAGCCGAAAAATCATGAAAGGTCTGTTTTTTTACATGCTTTTGACATATCTACTAGTCGATAAACTGATTAACCCTGTAAATACATGTAAGGCAAACCAAAAATCCATTTTTGGTGTAAAAACATGCCTCATTCAGCCCGACAATCCCATCCAACCTATCGAGAACATGTTGATGTCATTACGGTGCGTCATAACGCAACTCAAACCTCCTGTCGCCCGTAAAAAACTAGTCTTATTATATCTGTGTGCAATCTTACTCACAAAATCTTATGCAATTGAGCCCAACCCTGGCCCTAGAGGTCCCAAATACCCATGTGGGGTTTGTAGTAAGGCAGTGAAGTGGACAACCCCAGGAATACAATGCGACAGCTGCAAGGTGTGGTACCACCAGAACTGCATGGGCATGAAAGATGAAATATACTTTGCCATGCACAACACCTCATGGGAATGTACACAATGTGGTCTTCCAAATTTCTCATCTGGACTATTTGATATGACACTCTATGAAACTACCAACTACTATGAATCGTTACATTCAAACCCAAGTCCAGCCAATTCATCCCAAGTCTTTGACTTTAGCTTCAGCCATCCTAGGGCAACATCTTCCCCTAAGTCAACAATGGTACCGCCTACAAGCCTGCACCTCACAAGAACCAGTGAACAACCTTCCGAAGCTGATGGTCATCTTATCCACACCAGCTTCTCACCTTCCAACAAAGACCCTCAGATAATAAGTGTAAGCCCAGCTCAACGTACAGACGTACCCCTCAAGATACTTGTCATCAACTGCCAATCCATTGTGAGAAAAAAGGACTCCTTAGCAACCCTGTGTGAGACAGTGAAGCCAGACATAGTACTTGGTACAGAATCATGGTTGACAAGCGATCACTTAGATGCTGAAATCTTCCCAGAAAACTATAAGATATTCCGGAAAGATAGGAAGAACGGAAGAGGTGGGGTTGTGTTCATCATGGTCAACAGCCATTTCCAAGTAATGGTACCAGACGACATAGTGAACCCCGAAGAGTGTGAGATGCTATGGGTCCAGATCAGTCTGAAGAGCGCCAGTAACTTATATGTTGGATGCTTCTACAGACCACCGAATGTAGATGACCCAGCTTATCTCGATCTGCTTCACAAATACCTAAGCGGGATACCCAAGACAGCACATATATGGCTTGGAGGGGACTTCAACCTACCCGGCATCAACTGGACAGACAACTCAGTCGACTCAACTCAGAAACCAACTTTGTCCAAACAACTCTTAGATATCTCCAGTAATTCTTTCCTAGAACAGCTAGTAACAGATCCGACTCGAACTACAGAAGATAGCTCCAATATTCTTGACCTCTTCTTCACAAACAACACAACTCTCACGAACACAGCGGAAGTAATCCCTGGTATATCTGACCACGAAGCCGTATATGTTGAAGCCAGCCTTAGACCACTTACAGTAAAGACACAACCCAGGAAAGTCTTCAGTTATGACAAAGCTGACCGCTCATCAATCGAGAATGAACTCCATGAAACCTGCTTAAATCTGACAGCAAACCAGACTACATCAGTAAACAACCTATGGACTATCTTAAAGAACTCAGTCACAAAGATCATGAATCAGCATATACCATCCAGAATGACTAAAGACAGGAAATCACAGAAACCTGGATTGATAGGACCATCAGAGCAGCTATTAGAAAAAAACAGAAACTCTACACTCGCATGAAGAAAACTAAATCCCCAAGTGACATTCGTAAATACAAGCAACTCAAAAGTAACCTACAAAGACAGGAACGAAAAGCTCATCAAGACTACATCAATGAGGAAAGACCTGAAAAACAAAAGAAGTTCTGGAGCTATATATCATCATTAAAGAAGGACAATAATGGGATCTCACCACTCAAGGACAAGTGGCGACTTTTCAATCAAGCTAAAGACAAAGCAAATATTCTAAACAACCAGTATTCATCCGTTTTCACCAAGGAAGACACAGAGGACATACCATCACCAGAGGGCGAGCCATACCCAGAAATGCCTGACTTTACTGTCACGGAAGCAGACACCAGAAAGCTACTTCAGAACCTGAACACTAAAAAAGCGTCCGGTCCAGATGGAATCTCTGCACGGTTCCTTAAAGACTATGCAGACTCCATCGCACCTTCACTCACTCTGATCTTCAACAGATCCCTACAAGATGGTGTGGTTCCCGACGACTGGAAAGAAGCAAATGTGACTGCCATCTTCAAGAAGGGAGCTCGACACGACCCTGCAAATTACCGCCCGGTCTCTCTTACAAGCCTATGTTGTAAACTTCTAGAACATATCATTGTCAGTAATACGCTCAAGCATCTGGACCAACATAATATCCTGCATGACTGCCAGCATGGTTTCCGAGCAAGAAGAAGTTGTGAGACCCAGCTCCTTACACTGGTCCACGAACTCGCCTCATCCATGAATAAGAAGGTACAAGCTGACCTCATCATCTTGGACTTCTCCAAAGCGTTTGACCGTGTCCCACACCAGAGGCTACTGAAGAAACTCCACCATTATGGGATCAGGCCCAACATCCACCAGTGGATAGCTTCCTTCCTTGGAAACCGGTCTCAGCAAGTCCTGGTCGAAGGCCAAACTTCTGACAGTGTACCTGTGATCAGCGGCGTCCCTCAGGGCTCTGTCCTCGGCCCACTTCTCTTTCTTCTCTTCATCAATGATCTCCCAGACAGTGTAGTATCATCAACACGCCTCTTTGCGGATGACTGTATCCTATACAGATACATCAGATCACCAGAAGACCAGGCTATTCTACAACGAGACCTTGATGCCTTAGCAGAGTGGGAGAAGAAGTGGGGCATGGACTTCCATCCACAGAAATGTAGCTTCCTGAGAGTCACCAAAAGTCGTAAACCATTCCAGGCCAACTACACATTGAAAGGCATCTCTCTCCAAGAAGACACCATCACCAAGTACTTGGGAGTAGATCTGCAATCTGACCTAGGCTGGACCTCACACATCAACAAAAAAATCAAAAAAGCGAACAGCATCCTTGGCTTCATCAAAAGAAATCTTCAGAAAACTTCCGAAAAAACTAAGACCACAGCATATTTTTCTCTAGTACGACCAAACCTTGACTACTGTGCCACCATCTGGAACCCTCATCATCAAAACCTATCCAAAAATATTGAAAAAGTACAACGCCGAGCTGCCAGATTTGCGACCAATCGATACAGAAACACAAGCAGCGTATCAGACATGATCAGCCAACTAAACTGGGAAAGCCTAGAGTCGAGACGCCAAAAACAACAGCTTACGATGTTCTACAAGATTGTAAACAACCAAGTAGACATCCAACCCGACAAGTATCTCCAGAAAGCAAGATCTATGCCCAGAGCACCACACAACACTAGATTTCTTCACCACCACGCCTCTACAGACTCCTACAAATTCAGTTTCTTTCCACGGACCATCCCCGTGTGGAACAACCTACCAGCCTCTGTGGCTGAGGCTCCTTCTTTGACATCTTTTAAGAAGGAGCTTGAGAAACTCTCATTCTAAGGGGACCATCTCGCTCAGATATGAAGTACAGCCACATGATAGGTGTTGAGCTATGTCAGCCGGGACTCAGTCCCTGTCACCGCCACGGAACCTGGACAGGTCAAGTGCCCTGATGGTCGAAAAATATCTGAGCATATCTTTTCTTATATTTCTATCTTTTCCTACTATGCATATCTCCATCGTCTTGAACGAATCTATTCTTCCATACCTTTTCTATCACTCTCTTTTTTTCTATCTAGCGCACCGTTAAATTATTGTCAAGTCTGACAGATTAACATATTATGTAGATGAATGCTGACAGTTTGTTTCCCGATCGTGGGAAAGGTTGTGGTTACATTGCAGAATATGCAATAACTTACTATAGACCTATCTCTCTGACCTGTATCTTGTGTAAAACCCTGGAACACATTATCGCATCTAGCATAACAAAACACTTCACTAAATCAAACCTCTTCTACGAACTTCAACATGGTTTTAGAGAAAGAAGGTCATGCCAAACACAACTCCTCATGCTCATAGATGATATCCTTCAGTCAGTAAACCTGAGAAGTCAAGTCGACATTATACTCCTTGACTTCTCAAAAGCCTTTGATATGGTCAACCATGAAAAATTACTCTACAAACTTCACTATTATGGAATCAGAGGAAATACTCTGAGATGGATCAAAGGCTTTCTAGATAACAGATCACAGTCAGTAGTTGTCAATGGCTCCACATCCAGCACCATACCAGTCTCCTCAGGTGTTCCCCAGGGTTCGGTCCTAGGACCGCTTCTTTTTCTCATTTACATAAATGACCTCCCTGAGTCAGTTCAATCTTCCAAAGTGCGTCTCTTTGCTGACGACACAGCTATCTATCTTGCTCTTTCTGTTGCCTCTCACTCCAGCGTACTCCAACAAGACTTAAACCGGCTCCAACAATGGGAAACAAAGTGGGACATGAAATTTAACCCATCAAAATGCCAAGTCATCCACATCACCAAAAGAAAAACAGTCATCCCAACAAAATATACACTACATAACACAATCTTAGAATCAGTAACATCAGCAAAATACCTAGGAATTACAATATCAAATGACCTCACTTGGAACACACACATTAACAACATCACAAAGAAAGCAAATCAAACACTAGGATTTCTCAGAAGAAACATAAAAGTACATTCAGAAAAACTAAAAGCAACAGCATACAAAACACTTGTTAGGCCCCAACTTGAGTACAGCTCTACTGTCTGGTCCCCACATACAGCTACCCTCATTGAGCAACTTGAGGCCATACAGCGTAGAGCTGCTCGTTGGACCAAGCGAGACTATAGTCGTATGTCCAGTGTCACAGACATGATGACTACCCTAAACTGGAGACGCCTTGACCAACGACGTATCGACCAACGACTTGACTATGCTACACAACATCTTACATGACCGGGTTGCTATCCCACGTCCAAACTGTCTCATCCCTAGCACCCGGTCCTCACGCACATCACACTCTCAGACATTCCAACAGATACATGCAAAAACAGACTACTATAAATTCTCCTTCCTCCCTAGAACAATAATACACTGGAACTCCCTACCCCCTGACATCATTGACCTTCCCACACCCGAGTTCAGCACGGCTGTTAGCCGTATTGAACATGCCTCTCCCTAAATAATACCTGCCCTGTTTTTAAACCTATTTTTAACCTTTCTTCTTTCTCACATCTTTTATACTTTTATTTCTTATCCTTATTAACATTCTTTGTCAGTTTGACGCGTGTCAAAGCCTAAGTCCCCAGCAGGGGTTTGGCTATCAGGAAGATAGATAAGGTAAATAAATTGATGCAGATAGATTGCCGAAAGGTTACCAATGTGTATAAACGATGCCAAACTACTATCTCAACCTATCAGCTATGTTTCATAACATGATCGGCACAGCTAATGTGTGTAGAACTCATCCCTTTCAGGCTTTGGCACTTTCAGGGAACTTTTGGCATCGATTCGGCTTTCCTTCAGGAACCATTGGGATGGCTAAAAGATTACTAAGCCTTGCAGAAGGCGTCCTGAGGATGCAGATTGAATGCCGATGGGTTCCTGTATATCCCAAACTGTTACTGATAGTTTCCCGCTTACATCTGAGCACTCTCGAACCACTACGGAACATGACCTTCGACGTCCAAATTTTAAAGCTTTAAAAAGTTCGATGTCGAAGAATTTGTGGTCCCGTAGTGTCCTGAAGGCTTCAAGAAGTGTTGAGGAATGATACGGAACTTCTCGAAGGGTTTCAGAACGCCACAAAGACATGTGGAACCATCCTGATTAGGTGAATTTAAGCTTCAGGATGCCTTTGGGGTCCCCAGTAGACGACAGATCTAATGAAAAAGCTCCAAAAAAATGTCATTTTCTTCAACAATATGCAACCAATCTGGCAGTTATGTATAGGCCTACTGGTCCAATTGCCTCCACTAAACCAGTGAAATAAAGTCATGTATATTTGTCACTACTATTTTGGGGCTAAACACATCATCCCTGCACCCTCACAGTGCAGGGTTATTGGAAAGGTGAACCCGGCACTATTCCCCTGCTATCCAAAGTTTACTGATTTCAATTGACTGGTGCAGAATCAGTGATTCCATGTAGCAGACCGTTTCTGTTTGCTTTGTTTCACTTAAATGTGGGTTAAATATTGGTCTATATACCGTTTCAGTGATACTCTATAGCATAGAATTTCCAGTGCAATCATCAGGTATGTTATTAGTAGGGGTGTAACGGGACGCTCACCTCACGATATGATACCTACCGTCAATTTTTCTAACTGTTCGGTATATTTCGGTATGATACAATATTCTCTAACAGCAGCTTAAATACTTCAATTTTTAAGTGATAATGAATTTGATGCTTCTATAACAGCAATTATTATGTGCCTATCAACTATTGAAAGTGAATTTAGACTATATGAAGCATATCTCCATAAAATTTCATCGAGTGATACATGGTTATCATACATAATCAGAAGATTGTCAGGCGTTGTTGTTGTCTGAATATTATTTTGCTCATAAAAAGCTAATACCGAACTGTACCGAAATTTAGAAGTCTTGTATTGTGAACCGTGTGGGACTGAAGTCCGCGGTATTTCGTATACCGCGGTATACCGTTACAGCCCTAGTTATCAGCAGATATTTGCTCACTGCCAAAAAATGGCAACTCCTATGAGCCGAAGGGCACACAAACTTTTCTGAAGTATTATATTATCTGCAATTTATAATTACCAGGTTGGTGTAACTTCTCCGAAGAGTTTGAGATTACTTCCAGTCAGTGGTAAAACACAAAAGGTAAGTACAATATCAGATACATTCGTGTATATGCCGTAAAGGCCCTACGTCTTATATATTCAGATTATCCATACCACTTTTTCTCCAATAAACCACGCAACTGTTAGTCTATAAAGACCTTTGATGTTTTCTCACATGTATGATAGTATTGTTTGTTTTCTATTCAGCTAAAGATTCACTACTTTTGCATAATTTATGATGTATAGCAAATATTTTTGAGTACTTAGGGAAATTGTGGCACATATTTTTTAATATTTTGCAGTTACGTCATTTTGACAGTAATGTTGTGGTATTTGAAAATTGGCAATCCTATGACATACTGACTCTAAATGTATATGTTTTTATTAGGTTGCTGTTGCTGACCATAAAGGTATTCTGCAAGTGTTTGGAATCAGAAAAGGTGAAGTTCAGGTAAGGATGCATACGTTTACATACTTCAAGCTTTAACAGGTTAAAATTGATTAAGTTTATATACAAAAAATAAAAATGAAACATGTTGTCAGTTTTGAGAATTAATTCAGAATGTATAATAACTGTTATGGTGTACGTTGAGAAACGTACAAAAATGTAACTTTTTTGTCACAAGTATGCTTCAAAGACTTGAAAGTTAAGTAATGTACCTGCGATACCCATTTCATACTAGAAAACTTGATTAGGTGGTCGTTTCATTTAAAGAAAACATATATACACATGTATGATAGGGAAATTTATATTATATAAGTGTTATATGTAATTTATTTCAGCATGTCTTCAAGACACAACCGGGCCTCAAGATCAGCAGAGTAGAACTTGGAGGACCTGTTGATGGGGTCAGAGAAAGGATCTTTGTTGCATCTGGTCCTGAAGTTAGAGGTTACACCAAGAAAGGGAAGAATTTTCTGTCCTTTGACACAAACATGTCTGAAGCCATTGAGTCTGTGTAAGAAATTTATATCCATTTACATGATAAACTTTAGCATTACATAGCAGGAAATATGGTTTATTTGCTTGTTCTATGTGCTTGATTTACAAATGACTTTAATGGTTCTTGTTTTTATCATCCTGTATTAGCTTAAATTTCTGAAGTGTCAAGGTTGATACCGGGTTGCAACATACCAAAGTCATAAAAATAGGACTGACACAGTGTATGTTGCTCACCATAGTATATTCCAGGTAACTTCTGGTTGGTTGGCTGTTGAGATAATGTCACTGTTAAAGACTGAAATAAAGTTGTAACAGAAGTACAATAATGTTTAAAATGTGCATGTTTATTTCTTTGTAGATATGTTGAAGGATCAGATTTATTTTGTTGTGGAAAGTTTATGTACAATCACTACAGAGATTGTAAGGACACAGATTTCTTTCTGTCCGGTGATCAAGTCAGTGACGTAATCTGTCTACCATCACATGTTGTTAAAACATTGACACCTATACTAGCATGTCAGGACCGAGTACTCAGAGTGTTACAGGTAGGTCAAGACAGGTTCTGACTGTCATATTGTTTAATAGTGTTTTTACCTTTTAAGCTGCATATGCATAATTGTAGCAGATAAATGATGTTGGTAAATTTAAGTTGAATGTTTTGGTCTAAACTATTGAAGCTGTTGCTACCAATAGTTGACACTGACATGCAATACCAATAACACATCCTGTTTTTTACAAAAGTTATGGCCTCTTTTGAATTTAGAAAATTGGTTATCAGCCGTGGGGAGTATTGGCCTAGAGGTAGGGCGTGTGCTTCGGGACTGATATTTAAGTTAAATGTTTTGGTCTAAATTATTGAACATTGAAACTTGCAACACTTGTTCACCATCAATAGTTGACACTGACATGCATTACCAATAGCACCATACTGTTTTTTGCAGAAGTTGTGGCCCCTTTCAGACTTTGATTTTACTAGGAAAAACATCAAATGAGTTTACATACAAAGCAGTGTTCTTGTTAAGTATTGTTGCTACTGTAATATGACAAGGTTATTGTATATTATAGGAATCAGAGTTGATGTATGAAGTTGAGGTACCTGGATCACCTGTTACATTATGTGTATATGCAAGATATGGCCATGTTTAAATATTGATTTTGTTACTGTAATATGATAAAATTGTTGTATATTTTAGGAATCTGAGTTGATGTATGAAGTTGAGGTACCTGGTCCACCTGTAACATTATGTCTATATGGTGGAGATGGAGGTAAATGATGCACACATATTTACAGAATGTCCTATAGCCTCTGTAGCTCAGTGGTTAGTGTCATCTAATCTGGTGACCCAGGTTCAAATCTAGGTAGAGGCACATTCATATGTGCCAGCCATATTTCAGTAGAAAGCTGACTGGCAAATAAAGGCCATGGTCAGTTTATAGCGTTATTGGTTGCCATAAGATCGTGAATTTTGTCTGACATTTGTTAATATGCATAGCTTTTTTAACCATTTTATTCTCTAAATAATTGGTGACAAATTTTCAGCTTCAGGACCTGTTTGAAAACAATTGCTGGTCATGTATGCCAGAATTATGAGATGTCATTTGAATGTGCAATGTTCATGAACTATGCATATAATTATTAGCAATTATTCTGCATGTGAATGTATTTTCCTTCCCTTTGTTCAGATTTTTAATTTTTAACTTGTGGCTAAATAGAATGAACACAGATTGTTCTGTTATTTGTGAAATGTCAATCAGTGTTTTAGATTTCCTTTTCTATATTAATTTCATGGAACAATAATGTATTCGTATGTTGGTTGTATTATACAGGAGAAGATGGTACTGATGTGTTATTTGGTACATCTGATGGTAGAGTTGGTCTCGTACAAATAGAGAGGTATGTGTCTGTCATCAGTGTACTACATGTGCTGCTTGTTACAGACGTTTATTGATATGCAGCACATATAAATGTGATATGAAGTAATGATATAAAACAGTTGGGTACCAATTATAGTCAACTTTTGGACATGCTGTCGACTGAGCATTTACCACAAATTATTGACTTACTACAAGGCTGTATCACTGGACACCGATGGGAGCCACAGCACATTTGTGTATGATCCGTCTGGTACCAATTCCTTGGTAAGATGGAACATTGCACGTTATTCTTGCTCAGAGAAACTATTTCTCCTTACTATAAAATATTTATATATTTGTGCATTTATCTGACCTATAATCAAAAAGTCAAATCCTAGAATAATATTTTGTTGTTTATACAACGTTTTGGTGTTGGCACTATTTCAGAGATCAACCTGTTCATACCTGGGAGTTGCAGAATGAGAAACGTAATGGTGGTGTACTGTGTTTAGATAACTATGATATAACAGCTGATGGTGTATTAGATCTCATACTTGGTAGAGATGACGGTCTAGTCGAGGTCTATAGTTACGATGATTCTGATGAACCAGTACACAGACACACACATGTAAGTGTTTACATTTATTGTGGACCATATTGAAATACGGTCTAGAACCAAATATGTCATTTACTGTAAATAAATTTGTTATAATTATCATTATTTTATTCAGAAGTGTTTAAGGCAAGGCATGATTGATTAGAATACAGTCCAGGAAAAACTGGTTAGGTGAATTGATGGCATATCTAGTTGAAAAATTGTTGAGAAACCCCACTAGAATTCTTACATTCATCAGTTTGATTTGTGATTTTTAGTCTGCCTGAGGACTCTTATAGTAACGTCTGCTATTGCTAAAGTATAAAAACTAGATAAATGTTGACTATTTCAGACATGTAGTGAAAGTGTTACCTCCGTACAGTGTGGTATTGTGGGTAATCCAGGATATGATGAAATAGTTTGTTCAACGTATGCTGGTATGATTATAACTTTATTACCCTCGTTAGCATTATGATATACTTGAGTTATTGTTCAATGTATACTTTAATGTACAAAAGTGAATACTTCATGCTGATGCAGTCAAAATCGTCTAGTTTCATTTATTGAATGCTTTGCAGATCTTTTCTTTAGACTTTTACCAGTCATGCCTAAGTCTACATTATTGTCCATTGTTAAAGATTAAGAGCTCGATTGCAAGTGTTGTGATTTGAATTTTTAAATCACTATGAAATATTGAACATTGTTTGAAGGTTGGGTTATGGGTTTAACTACGGAGAGCAAACAGAAATCTACAGGGTCTGATGCGTCTATATTGACCCAAGAAGGGAAAGATAAAATTATTGGACTGAGGTAGTATGTTGAACCTGGTGGGGTATATCTACCCACAGCTTGTGTTTGTTAGTCCACCGGCTTATATCATTGAATGGCTTTTTAACACTTTTCTATCAAGACATTTTTTTTCTAATTTTCATCATTTTTGTGTTTTTTTTTCATTTTTTTTAATTGTAAATATTGTGAATAATTTGTTCGTTTTTCATTCACTTTTTCATATATTTTTTACCAATCTTGGTGAAAATGTCACCAATTACATGTATGAAACATGTTTTTTTCTATATTTTATTGTAATAAAACATAATACAGTGTTGCAGTTTTTGATGAGACTGCAACAATTTAGTTGAAATACAGGAAAGAAATATGTGATAGGAAAGTGTGTATACTTTATGCACTCCATAAACCAATACTGTGTATGTAAAAGTTGAAATATTTTTATCCATTCTATATACCCACCGTGTACAATATGTTTGATCTTCTTCACCACCAACTTTCCATGGTATACTTGCTTTAAATGTACAAGTTAAAATACAAATGTACAGGGTGTTTAAAAAGTGTGTTCACATTATCTGAATTTTGTTATTTTATCATTTATGCCTGAACAAATAATAAACATACAGGTATGTACAAACATAAAGGATCCACCAATCTTATATACTGTTAGGCATTAAAACTATGAAATTAGAATGAATTGTATTGAATAACCATACCCTATTAGATTTTTTTTATATAAATTTGCATTTTGAGAAAATTCTTTTTGAACACCCTGTATATGTATTTATGGTATGGAGATTTATGAAGTGTACAAAACATGGGTTGAGGTATATTAGAAATTTGGAATGATAATGTTTGGTGACTGTACACAGTTGTTGTGGGGAATGCTGGTAGTCTTGCACTAGCGACTTGTACAATAGCATGTACATAGACTTTTTTAGTGGTAGAAGGGGATGATATTCTGGCACGAGGTTGATTTTATCCCTTTGCATGATCCCACTGGTAATCCTCTCACCAATATCTTTATGTTACCCCCCTGTGCTACAATCCCTAAACATTTTATAAAAAAGACCTTTTATACAAAACTTCAGAGTCATCCTTGGCTTGCTCAGGGATGGTAGAATGGTTATATACATGTAATAGTACTCAGGTAGTAGCCTGGTTTTGGTAAATCTATATCCTGGTTCCCTGGTGATTGTAGACAGTATGATGTAGCTATGGTATTTGATCATAAGTTGTTGATCAATCACCTGTTCTTACCTCCTGAATTTTTGACAGTATCATTTTTGAATTTTCATTAATTTTCTGAAGATCTGTGAGCTTCAATGCGATTATGTCAGTAGTGTAACTTTTATTTCAGTGAGCAACTTTAAAGATTTCTATCACATTTGTAGGTGGTTGGTCACACAGCAACGTTGCTTCGTCCAAAGATGATGAAATCCTGTATTTTCAGCTTTTTCAGCTTACCTGTGTGGTACCAGCATATTGATTGTTGCAGATCTGTGGAGTCGTGAAGACTTCAGACCAGCAGGAAAAAGATCTTTTACTCACAATTATTTGTGATATGATAAATATATTATATGCATTCATATTGTTTCTAGGTTGGATATTAGGTTTAACAACAGAACATCTTACTAAAGCCACAGGACCGACAGAGGTGGTACAATCCGTGGCAGCAGTCAATAAGATAACTGATTTAAAGTATGTCTTGTTTAATTCTATAGTTGGTCAATCATTGTGTTAGGAACTTAGTAACATGTCTGGGGTAACTTAATACACACACTGTTGTAAAATTTATTTTGTCTAATAATATACGTTTGTCTATAATATGTCCCATAATTCATGAGTTTTCTATAATATTTGTATATCACCATATAAAGTTTTCACTCAGTGAAGTTTATTAATCACAGCATACCTGCATGGCTTTCATGTTGATAAAATATATGTGCATGATTAATATTTTATGTTAAGTTATCTTGTAATCTTGTCATGCTAATACTTTCTTCACACAAGTTTTTATTCACTCATTTATTTATAATTAATATTTTCATCACTTTTGTCTTAGAAATGAAGTGTTACAAACCACAGGTAACTGTATCCTTGAAAACGAAAAAAATATTTTTTTTTTGAAAATTCATATTTTTCTATAAAAATGCAAATTTTCAAAAAAAATTTTTTTTCATTTTCAACGATACCGTTACCTGTGTTACCAACTCAATGTAAAATCATTATTTTAAGTGTATTGTGATATGAAAATCAGGGACTTAAAAGTCATTGTTTGTATGGCTAAATAATCTGAAAGCTACTACACTATCCTTTGAAATACTTCGTTATGGAGCATACATATTTGTTTTGTACACTGTTCAAGAAAAAGAAACAACCTCTCGTCTTTTGAGGTAATATTGCATGCTATTGATCTGGGACATTTGTCAAGTACATATATGAAGGTAGTGGGGTGACGTGTTTTGGCTTCTTCCCTTGATATGATACTGCCCGTACCCAGTGCTTGGGCTTGATAAATGTACAAACTGTTACCCCTCTTGTCTGTGTTTTGTGGATAAGAATAGGTGATGGGTGATTGGGATACATGCATGTGTAACCTTGTGGTGATTGGTTCTTTGGTATGGGGATATGTGAACAATCTTTGCATGCAAATTGCATTAGATGTACTGTTACAGTAGTAATATAAGGTCTTAAATTCATGTCTTCAAAATTTAGATATGAAGTTGAAATTCAGTGAAATCACATATTAAAAACATTAGAATTTTATACTAAGGTTTTTCTCTTAAAGTGTGAATGGATTTAATAGATTCATGAAGTTTCATGATGTATGTACTCATAAATATGCATGATAATCAAAAACATTCATGATTTATACATAACCTTCATAATCCAGCAGTTTGTCAGCAGTTTTATCTTGCTAGTCTTGTGACTTAAATGTCACTGAAATAGAATAACTGTATTTAAATTGTACTTTCAAGTTAGAATTTCTTTATTCATCATATTGTAAAAAGTTTGAGTTCTGTATGCAGTCTTATTGTATTAATTCTTTCACCATATTTATTATCTAGAACTGATTTAGAAGAATTACAGCAGAAAGTGGTCTCAGAGAGAGAAAAGTATCAACAAACAGCCCAGAGTAACACGGCTATATCAGCCGTACCAAGCTTCCATATCAATGATAAATTTGTACTCAACAGAGACGATGCTAGTTATACATTAAGTCTAGAACTACAGATGCCTATAGATAATGTGCTGTTACAGGTTTGTAAATAGTTTGTCTGAGAAATTGTTGTTTGTGTTTTAACTGAGACAGTCATACGTGTATTGTCATCTTTTCCCTGACTGATTGGTCAATAACCTCAGACTTTTGATCAATGATCAACAATCATTTTTGCAACACCTGTTATTATCTGAACAGTGATCCGCTCACTTAAAGTATTCAGCAGTTTCACTAAAATATGACATGCAAAGTACCAGGTATAAGCAGATCATAAACCTTACCATTTTACAAGGATTGGTATCTGTTTGGTAGTTCATGTAGTTGTATGGCTTTGATAGTGATTTGTGGTGTTTATTGCTTGGGTTATACAATGCCATCAATGCTTCTTGCTTGACTTTGAAAGAGTTGATACTTGAAATACTGTGTGGATACCTTCAGAGTGATGTACCTATAGACTTGTTAGACGTGGAGAAGAATTCTGCTGTTGTCAGTTACAGTGCCTGTCATCCGGAGGTAAGCTTTACATACTGGTAGTCTGTTCTTTCATTACTGTTCATTATTCCTTACATGTTTTACTTGCGGCAAGATCTGATGACGACCTATACAAGTTTCTATTTTCAGAAGTAGGAATTTCCATTATCACTATTTATATCTATATAATTCAGCCAAATTGATCATACAGCTTGTTGCATAGGTACTTCAGTCGTAGTTGCAAAAGGTAAATTACAAGTAAAACATTTGTCCACAACTTTAGTCTGCTTTTTTAGAGTAATCCTGTTTAATTCGGCCATTGTAGGATTTACAGCACAGGTAATTTGATATAAATACTCACATGGGCACTGCCATGTGGGAGTGTAAGATTGTATGAGTTCGTGATAACTACTATGTTTAAAAATAACATCAAATTGCTTTCAAAATTCTGAAAGCTAGGCGCGGATTGGCTAATGGGAAAGGTCACCTGAGGTGACCTTCTATAGGTCGTTGTCAGATCCTAGCGTAGCATAGCAGTTTTGAGGATATGATTTTAATCAGATTGATAACCTTTTAACCGTCCCTACCATACAAGGATATTAGGAATGCATATTAAGAGTGATCAATTTGTTTTTTTTTACTTGACCTAAAACAAAATATGTATTTGGAGCTAAAACATTTTAACCAATGTTTGATTTAAATTTTATCTTTTGAACTAGGAGGGTAATTTCCTGTTAGCGACATACAGATGTCAGGCTAACACGACGAGGCTAGAACTGAAGATACGATCTATAGAGGGACAATATGGAACTATACAAGCATATGTTACACCTAGAGTACAACCAAAGACGTGTAAAGTACAACAATATCAGATCAAACCATTATCATTACATCAGAGAACACATGTGTTTGATGATAACAGGTGAGATCATCCTTGGTCTTTGATGGTATTTCCTTAAAATAATTTTATATTATATATGTTAGTTATAGTTTATATTCCTCAATTTGTTAATGTGCTTCTAACATCTGTTAACATTATACATAAGATTCAAGTACATACTGGTACCAGTGTATTGCAACTTATCCTATTTCTCAGACCATATGTCAGCAGTCACAATGGATGTTAAATTTTATATATACGAAACCTCCTAAGTAGTACTTCATTCTTTGTATCATTTTAATCTGCTAATGTACTGATGCTTTCTTGCAGACCCCACAACACACTCAAGCTAACAGGACAGTTTAGTCAAGCTGAGATGCATTCCTGGGTATGTTTCTGTCTGCCGGAGCTACCAGAGAAAACACCCCCTGGTGATAGTGTACAGTTCCACTTTATGTCTACATTCCTCGATACACAACTAGAATGCGTGTACAGGTAGGCATTATATTACCTTACAGATCATTTAAAGATACTCAACTCCAGTTCCTGAGTTTTCATCAATAGCACATTTGATCGTAATGTAAGTGGTAAGAATACTTTATGTATTCGTAAAACATAGTTTTGTGATTAAAACATCTACAAAACGTGCTTTGTCATTGGAATGGTGTTTAGTCCCTTTAAACCTGCAAATATGCCTTTTGTATTTTTCAAGCTTTCATTCAATAGTTCTGTATCAAACTAAAAATATTAAGTACCAAATTAAGCTATAAAACATTCTAATAGAAAATTTTCTTGTGTTACTGATTTGAAAAATATATTTTTGCTTTTTGAGAATAGTATACTTGTTTACCTCTATGTCATTATCCCCAGTGTCAGTCGAACATTTAAACATAGCTTTTGTGATCTTTGTACTTACATGTATACAATGAGATAATATTTTAAGGCATTTTTACAATTTCAGTAAGGGTTTAGCAACGTTCAGGTCTGACAATAAATCAACTATATCTAATATTTCAGTAAGGGTTTAGCAACATTCAGGTCTGACAATATATCAACAATATCTAATATTTCAGTAAGGGTTTAGCAACATTCAGGTCTGACAATATATCCACTATATCTAATATTTCAGTAAGGGTTTAGCAACATTCAGGTCTGACAATATATCAACTATATCTAATATTTCAGTAAGGGTTTAGCAACATTCAGGTCTGACAATATATCAACTATATCTAATATTTCAGTAAGGGTTTAGCAACATTCAGGTCTGACAATATATCAACAATATCTAATATTTCAGTAAGGGTTTAGCAACGTTCAGGTCTGACAATATATCCACTATATCTAATATTTCAGTAAGGGTTTAGCAACGTTCAGGTCTGACAATATATCCACTATATCTAATATTTCAGTAAGGGTTTAGCAACATTCAGGTCAGACAATATATCCACTATATCTAATATTTCAGTAAGGGTTTAGCAACATTCAGGTCTGACAATATATCCACTATATCTAATATTTCAGTAAGGGTTTAGCAACATTCAGGTCTGACAATATATCAACTATATCTAATATTTCAGTAAGGGTTTAGCAACATTGAGGTCTGACAATATATCAACTATATCTAATATTTCAGTAAGGGTTTAGCAACATTCAGGTCTGACAATATATCAACTATATCTAATATTTCAGTAAGGGTTTAGCAACATTCAGGTCTGACAATATATCCACTATATCTAATATTTCAGTAAGGGTTTAGCAACATTCAGGTCTGACAATATATCAACTATATCTAATATTTCAGTAAGGGTTTAGCAACATTGAGGTCTGACAATATATCAACTATATCTAATATTTCAGTAAGGGTTTAGCAACATTCAGGTCTGACAATATATCAACTATATCTAATATTTCAGTAAGGGTTTAGCAACATTCAGGTCTGACAATATATCCACTATATCTAATATTTCAGTAAGGGTTTAGCAACATTCAGGTCTGACAATATATCCACTATATCTAATATTTCAGTAAGGGTTTAGCAACATTCAGGTCTGACAATATATCCACTATATCTAATATTTCAGTAAGGGTTTAGCAACATTCAGGTCTGACAATATATCCACTATATCTAATATTTCAGTAAGGGTTTAGCAACATTCAGGTCTGACAATATATCCACTATATCTAATATTTCAGTAAGGGTTTAGCAACGTTCAGGTCTGACAATATATCAACAATATCTAATATTTCAGTAAGGGTTTAGCAACGTTCAGGTCTGACAATATATCAACTATATCTAATATTTCAGTAAGGGTTTAGCAACATTCAGGTCTGACAATATATCAACTATATCTAATATTTCAGTAAGGGTTTAGCAACATTCAGGTCTGACAATATATCCACTATATCTAATATTTCAGTAAGGGTTTAGCAACATTCAGGTCTGACAATATATCCACTATATCTAATATTTCAGTAAGGGTTTAGCAACATTCAGGTCTGACAATATATCAACAATATCTAATATTTCAGTAAGGGTTTAGCAACGTTCAGGTCTGACAATATATCAACTATATCTAATATTTCAGTAAGGGTTTAGCAACATTCAGGTCTGACAATATATCAACTATATCTAATATTTCAGTTAGGGTTTAGCAACATTCAGGTCTGACAATATATCAACTATATCTAATATTTCAGTAAGGGTTTAGCAACGTTCAGGTCTGACAATATATCCACTATATCCATTCTTAAAGATGTTCTCACGAAGGAGGCTACAAAGAAGAAAGTAAGACTGGACATTACCTATGGTAAGTATAATTTTATGGTTTATGAAGTGTACTCTAGTCTAGTAATTTAAAATCTATTAACTTTGGTACAATGACAACTTGGAAAACATTCTAATTGAATGTCAAAATATGTGGAAAAAATATTCAGTGTTGTATAGCTAACCCTATTTCTTAACAAAAGGGTTTTGTCTTTTTTTTGCCCTAAAGCATTTATCTGAGTACATGCAATTGTTCACAAGCAGTAAAAAGTTTCAAGGCATGTGACAGACTTCGATTTTGGCTCTTTGTGACCCATTTCACCATTTGAAAGCTTAACCTAGATTTAACAGGCGCAATAGCTAGTTTGTGAGTCAATGGTAGTTTGGTAATGTAACATGCTAATGGGCTGGTACATGGCTGTGGAAATTGGCTTTATTGCACATCTAAGATCTGTTGAGTTAATTTGCTAAATTGACCTTTGGAAAAGGGGTTTGATTGTTTATGATTGTACATAGTGTTCTATTTGTATATAGGTGTTGCTATATTACAGATATAAATGATGACTCTATCCCATATACATTGAATCTCATCCATCCAAAACTCGAGTATCAACTACTTCTGGCCAAGAAAGTACAATTGATTGATGCGCTCAAGGTATATGTCAACATATTTATTTCTCCCAAAACGCTTTCAATCATCCAGAAAATAAAAGGGAAAATAGAATGTTCATACAAATGACCAATAATTGATGACAAATCGTAAACTACTGTAAGCCCTTTGACTTTAAGGGCTGCATTAGAGTGTAGAGCACCGATACACGCAAGACTGCCCCTAGGTTTCCAATCAGTTGATCTCTAGTTGGATGGGAAACACTAAATAGCGCTTCTGAAGGTTAGAAACCACCAAATAGATTTGCTCTATAGCTCAATGTAAATTGGCCATAGTAGGCCCCAATTTTCAACTTTTTTTAGTCTATGGCCACCTGGACCACATACATCATTGTAAAGAAGGGCATTTAAGCTTTAAAATAATGCAATAAAAAAGGGGGGTCATGTATCTTCTAAGAAAATTTTTGTCCTTCAAACACGGTCTATCCGTTTTTACGCATGTCCGGATTTATAAGTTCTGGGTTTTACCCTAGTCTACTTTCACTTTGGTATCAAGAACAAAATAGGGGAATAATACAAATATTACAGTTTGACTACACCACATGCATATTTACCAACCATTTAAACTCAATTTCATCATTCAACTCCACATTTGTCAAGAAATATCTCCATTTACAGGCAAACCAAAGTTTTTTTAAGGACTACTTGAGTGTATCACCACTTGGTCCGCGGAGGCATTTAGTGGTTCTTTACCTGAAATGATCAAGTGCCATGGCTGAGGATGAAACTAGGGACCTCTCGATCAGGAGTCAAGTGCATTATCCATTCGACCACAGTGCCACCCTATTGATGTAAAATGGGTGTATGCGGCGCTGATTCCTGAAATATTTGGTACAAGTCAAATAAAGTGATAAATTTGTGTGATAAATTTATGTGTCTATTTATAGGAACTACATGTGAATGAGAATAGTGTTGACTTCCTGTCACCCGAGTATCGACAGATTCTCACAGATGCTGAAAGTTTGAAATTAGAATACAAACGTCAGCCATGTCATCTAGAAAGATTGTATGGTATGTACTACAATGTGTGTCTAGCTTTCGTTTCTCTGAATATTACTTGAAAAAATGAAGTTTTGTATACCGGTAATGACTGTCAGAATTTGGACATATGACATGTCTCATTATAAACTGAGTAGTATACATTTCTGTATTTCTTTAATGAAACACTTTACTGGAGTGTTTTCCTTTCTATTCTTGAATATAGTGTTGCCAACCAATCTTCTTGATAGTTTAGTCGTAGAGTGTGAGATGTCAGGTGCCTGTTGTCTAAGCAAAGCGCTACATAGTGCTTTCCACAAGAGGTTATCCATACCTTTTATATTTAATTGAAGGGGAGGTAACTGAATGAAGGCGCTCGGTAGTTCTTTGCTTAGACACCAGGAGTTTACTATGGCGGGGGCAATACCAAAGATGACTAAAAAATGTTTAACTTTCATATTTACAGGTATGATCACGGACTTGTTTATTGATAAATTCAAGTTTAAAGGACAGAACATGAAAGGCCGAGTACCAGCACTGTTAGAAGTTCTAGATAACTATGATCTACAAACACTTGTGATGTTCTTTGAACAAACACAGTGAGTTGTAGGGATTTGACAATCAGGTCGTTATGTGCTATAGTGATGGTGTATTGATTTTTGAAATTCAAAGGGCCTTGTGTTTTATACAGGACTTGTTCACTCATTCTATGTGCAGTAACCATGGCTAAGTTCTAGCTAAAGTTTTTGTTTGTTTTAGTCAAGTGTCCCACTGAGGCATTATTCCCTATCATATGACTGGTGAAGACTTCACTTATACCCACTTGTCTCGTTTATTGTGGGAGCTCAACTCATCACTCGTGATTGCATAATGTTGGCTACATGCACACTCACAATGTTGTCTTATATATATATTTAACAAGTATTGGGAAGTTGATGTTGTAAGACTTCAGCTGCATAATACATTTAAACATATCATATACAGTAGAATGCCGTCCATATTGTTGTGCAAATGTGATTTTATTGGCCTTTTCCACTGCTTCATAGAACGTGTAAGTCTGGTTCCTGATCAAAATATTTCAGTACTAATACGTCAGACTACTGTTTTATTTGGGGATAAGAATCTGAACTATAACCTGCTCCATGTAACAGTCCTGTTGGAAAGGCGTTTAGTTTGCTATATGTTATGAATGTTGATAGTCTGATAATTGAACCCCTCCACCTTTTTGTACTTCATTACATGTCATCTGAACTGATTAACGCTGATTGATATTCCCTGAATCAACGTGTACTGTACAATGTGTACATGTATCATTATCTTCTTTGTAATTGTCTATGAAATATTTATTTATTTCTTTATATTTTTATTGTATACATTCATTACATGTTGATTTACTGTGAAGAGGTATTAAATGGTATTAAATTTGTATGTCTAGTTGTGTACCTCTGTAGCTCAGTGGTTAGCACGCTTGCTGCCTATCCTGGCTACCTGGGTTCAAATCCGGGTGGAGGCACTCATATAATGCCTGCCATATTTTAGCAGAAAGCTGACTGGCAAGTAGAGGCTATGGTTGGCATTTATTTAGTATCTCTACTGACAGTTGTATTTCTCTGAGATGATCCAATTGCTACCATCATTTTTTCTTGATAAGTCAAGATTCACCAGAGTCAAAGATTGCAACCAATGTACTTACCACTCTCTACTATGAGTTAAGTTACCAATTTTCTAGGGCTCTTTTTAGCTGTTAAGGCGCTCAGGAATAGACGCTGCCCACACAGGTACCAATTTACACCTTGGAGGAGTGGAGCATGTGGGTTATTCTTGCTTAGCGAAATTAACCAGTGTTCCAGACAGGGGTTGAACCCGGGACCTCTCGATCCTGAAGCACGTGCCCTACCTCTAGGCCACCACTCTGTTGTTTGGGTTTATTGCTATACCTCCACAATTTTACTTCCAGGAACAAAAACAAGGAAAGATTCTGACTGAAGAGTGTTATTTTATTATAAAATACAAGTTTATAACTAAGCACTGTGTACAGTCAAAGCAAATACTTAACAAAATGTTGATTCAATAAAGTAAATTCAGATCAACTATGGAAGATAAATAAATGACCAACACTAGTAGTACATGTTGCTAGAGAAAAGTATTCAATATATGCAGTCTTGGCAAAATTGATTGTGTTATAATATATACACAGTAGAGAAATGTATGATACAGAAATTGAACAAGTGCACTTGTAATGTGATGGTAAAATAACTTAGGCAACTGTGAGATTGTGGTGGTGGCGAATATGCACAAAATTTCAAATTTAGCGAACAAGTACCAACAAATCAACTATCAGTAGAGTATGTTTGTTTTCTTAGGAGTCTAACAAGTCGTCAAAATATAACTTGACTACTAAACAGGACATAACTAGTAGCTAACAGTAGGTAGGTGCTTAGTATTTAATCTCTGCAAATATCACAATCGGCTACGACTAGGTTAACATATATGGCATCTTCTATCTCAACAATCAACCACATTGATGCATAAATCTTGCATGTGTAACAAGGCTTCTTCTATAAACAACCTGAATTCTGTAGAATATGAAAATTTTAACCATTTTATCATATAACAAGGCAAAATACTTTACATAGATCTGCCAATCCTTAACAGAGAAGAATAATTCGATTCATATAGAGTCTACAACCTACATCTGAGTGTATAGTAATGTATAAATGGACGGTTTCTAAAGTTCTCAATAAATGCATAGACATACATGTAGTCACTATAAATGCAGGAACGGAATCTCTGAGACTAGATCAAGTTTTGTCACCTTATGCTGCAATACATTCTAAATAAATACAACAGACAAGAAGATATAACATAGAAAACGTCACAAATGTATGAAGCATCATAAATACATCCTTCCATAACAAAATGGGGGACAAGGTAATTCTTAGTTGTGTGACTCGTATAGACACTCATCAGGCATTGAATTCTAGATAGAACCCTGTGTATACTGGTAACAATCATGGCATAGTGAGTTTTATATATGACGTATGAAGAAAGTTAAAATAAATATAAGAAGTCACAACCAGGGAGTACACAACCTTGAACAATACACAACCAACTGGTTTCATAAGATGTAATAAATGACCAGTCACCAGTGCAGAACTCAAACTGTTCGCCTGGAAATCATTTTGTCAAAAGCAAAATTTCATGTGAATGTATCTAACTAATTCTTTGATTTGCATCTGGTATATAACTGGTCAATTAATTTCTAATTACTGAGGCACATATTCATTCATAACTATAGCATATACCACAAGTTTATCATGTTATACAAAAGATACTGGCTAAATGGTGAGTATGATAACATATAAAATTCAGGATAAAAACACAACTGTACTAGAAACAAGAATAACAAAGTAAAATACATCCAAACAAAATGTGTACATGAAACATACTACAGAACTATCTATAAATGAATTATAAAAGTTGAAGAATTAACAGATATTTCAGCTCAAGCTGACGAGTATAAAACAATTGAAAAGGCATAATCAAATAAAGAGAATGGACTTCCAAAAATATGAAATTACTGGTGAATTGGTACACTGATTAATTTGTAGAACAGAATAATTGATCAGAGTATGACATAATGATTATTAATAATCTGAAAGTTTATGATTAATTTCTCTGAATAATCAATAAAGTTCTTTGTTAGCAAAATTCAATTATCATCAATGAGATAAAGGCTGCAACATACTTCAATTACTGTAATATGTAACAGTATGCGCTGCCTGTTGACAGTTAAACTGTTGGTTGCTATAATCATCACACTATATCAGTATAAACTAATTAGCATATTTAATACTAATTCACACTTAATACTAACAATTAAGAACAGAGACAGTAGAATCACGGATAAAGAAATAAATAAAGGATTTATATACAATATAGAGTATTAAGACAAAAGGTTAAAAGACCCGTCAATGAGGAAGACAGTAATACAAAAATATCAGACATGTAGAATATCTGATGTTATATTATGAAAAAATCAATAAATATCTAACATAATTAATTCACAACTAACTTGGTCATTCTGATTATACATGTACTATGTATATGTGTGGCATACTAGTATCTGGTAATCAATTAGTCAAACTAACTGACATCAAGTTCAGATATTGGTATTTTTAAACACTACTTAGCAGCACTAATGTGTTGACTAAAATTGAGACAAAAAAGGGGGGAAATCTATGTTATCTATAAATATTAGTAGCTTCTGTACATACAAGATTCATTAAGGCAATAAATAATGAATATGAGTACCTCATTTTGATAAATGACACATGTTTACTAAAACATTGTATCAAGAAGTGGCAAATATACAGAGTATTAATTAGAAACAGAGGAACAAGATACATGTAGTATATGGGAATGAACACATTGAATCAATATGTACCATTCATTGTACAGTATTCCACATATCAAATCAGAGGTCACAAAAAAACTATCCAGCTATCGAAATATACACTTGAGTATAATAAATATTGGAAGACTAATACATTTCTACGTATAAATACTATTACCGCAAAAACAAAATCAACTCATGCATGATTAAATAAGTGATAAACAAGACTGCGTTCAATAAACGCTTATGCCCCCGTGGAAGCCATGTCCATAAAAAGCTAAGTCAATCAGGGGCCATTATTCAGTTAAAATGTTTGATAGTGTTACATGGCTTTGAACTATAAGGGACTTATGATGGTAAACGAATATGCCACGTTTGAAAGCAGTGCCTTGATTGACTTCATGTGTGATCTGGTGATACAGGTGTTATGGTTCTTTGTCACTGCGCTTCTCCAAGTTGCCACCAATTCATATACCAAGTTTGAAGTCAATATTTTAAATACTTTTGAAGATACGCTCCGGACAAACAATTATCATGAAAATACTGAAGGGGAGATAATTCAAAATGTAAGACAGACAGAGTTATGGTACTTGGTCCATGCGCTTCTACAAGCTACCATCTATTTATATATCAAGTTTTAAGGCAATATCTTAAACAATTTTGAAGATACAATCCGGTCAAAATTTTATTCTGAAAATACAAAAGGGGAGATAATTAAAAGTTTAAGACAGACAGAGTTATATTGCTTGGTCATTGCACTTCTCCAAGTTGCCATCTTTTTATATTCCAAGTTTCAAGTCAATATGTTAAATAGTTTTGAAGATATACTCAGAGCAAAATTTGACTATAAAAAACATGAAAGGGGAGATAATCCAAAATTTAAGACAGACAGAGTTATGGTTCTCTGTCAATGCACTTCTCCAAGTTGCCATCTATTTATATTTCATATTTCAAGTCAATATGTTAAATAGTTTTGAAGATACTCTCCAGACAAAATTTTATTGTGAAAATACTAAAGGGGAGATAAGTCTAAGTCCAAAATTAGGTCAAGGTGAAGGACAAAATGAAGTCAGGTGATACAGGTGTGTGGAGAGTGGTCATATACAACATCCATGCAAGTATGAAAGCTTTGTAGCAAGCCATATTAATGCCTGAAGAAACGGTCAATTTGGGTTAACCAAGAATTTGGCCCTTCAATAAGTCTAAGTCCAAAATTAGGTCAAGGTGAAGGTCAAAATGGAGTCAGGTGATACAGGCGCGTGGAGAGTGTTCATATACAACATCCATGCAAGTTTGAAAGCTTTGTAGCAAGCCATATTAATGCTAGAAGAAACGGTCAATTTGGGTTAACCAGGGCGGACGGACGAACGGACGGACGGACAGACGGACGGACAGGTGCATTACTATATGCCTCCCGATCTATCGATACGGGGGCATAAAAATCAACACATGCATGATTAAATAAGTGATATATTGCAAACTGGTCAGATTATGTAAGGTTGCCACAGGAAAAAGGCCTGGGGACAAGGACTTAAATGAAGGACTAAGCTGAACCCGTAGATGGTGTTGAATTTTAATGAGTGCATAGGAGTCAGAAGAACTTTCATTCTGTGACAGTGGGTGTAAATATTGAAATACAGCTCTTGCCCCTAGGCTTTCAATCCTGGCACAACCCTCAGTAGAACTTGTAACTTCATTATACTGAAGAGCGTTTACAAAACATTAAATGCAGTTTAACATATTGCATACATGGATTGTTCCATGTTGGAGAAGGAGGGATGTGTACAGGATGAGTATAGAACACATGGTTTCATCCGTCTGTTTCCGTTGGTGGCGGTGGATTATCTACCTTGGGTTTTTGGTCCTCACCAGCTGATGGAAGACGTGTCACGTTTGATAATGGATGAGTCCATGTAGTGACTTGATTTAAATGGCTGTAAGAGAAGAATGAATCAAATTTAACCATGGCGTCTTTCAAATGCATTTTGCATATCATCTAGATATATGCTTAGGGTAACAAACAACTCAGAAATTGGTACAAATGTAACACAAATTGTAAAGAGGAAATAACATTCATTAAATAACTGACTCACAAGTATGCAACACAAATTGTTTGCCCAATATGTTTATGAGTCCTACTGGTCAACAATTTTTCAGTCATGAAGATTACCAAATCACATTATCCTGAAACCAGGCAATGCATTTAACCAGGACCTAACAATAAACTCACATGGGGTGGTATTCACAAAGCATCTTAAGTGAAATCTTAGAATTTTCTAAAAATCTCAAAATTTCCTTAATTGTATCAGCTAAACAGGACAAGCAAGATTAACAAAAGTTTGCTTTGTTTAGAAGAATTATGTATAAAGCTACAGTAATCACATAGAAAAACATGGATTATTCTTCATTCCTTGGGAAATATGTTCAGCTCAATATTTTAACTTAAGTCACAATATTTAAGTTTTCACTTAAGATGCTTTGTGAATACCACCCCTGAGCATCTAGCAAGGGAGATAAACCAGTAGCAATTTAATTACATTGGTGAGACACAGTCCAGGATCGAAATAAAGACCTCTTTCCCTTAAAGCAGACCTCTACCACTAGTCCAGACTATTTAGCCGACACAAAACATCATAATCCAGTTACATAAACAAATATTTTACTTTATAAAGAAAAGAAAGTGGATGAAATAATGAAAGATGAAAGGTGTCTTACTTAATGTAGTATTTCACTCCATCACTTGTGTAGGTCTCCTCCCAACCAAACGGTAGAGCTGGAAATACAATCAGCATCATATAAGACTTTGAAATAGGTTTTATTTTTAATACTATATTTATAAGTGCAGTTAATGAGTGTAAGGTAATTACTTAACCTCACCAATGCTCTTCATTTATCTGCATGCATAGTTGGCCAAGGATAATGTAATAGGCTGGAACAAGTAGTATAACCCATTAAATCAATATGAAGTACTTAAGAAAATGTGCATTATTATTCAATTAACAGGAAATAAGTATGAACAGTTCAAATTTTTGACTTATGATAAATTATATAAGTTTTCAACTAAGACAATTTGTTAATACCAACTCTGGAAATTGCAATTAAGAAACACTAAAGGAGTTTACTGACACATGTCTGTGTTATATAGTATAATATATTAAGTAAATTTCACCAGTTGTGGCCGATTTCATTATGAAATTCAGAATATTATACATACGTTGAGTATCCATCAATGATCTCACAGACTTTACTATATCTTTGGCATCCGCTGCTACAGCTTTCACATTCTGTGTCGCTTGTTTCTTTCCTGATGAACTCCGCCTTATTAATGGTCTGGGGAAGAGAATAAGATATACATATGACACTTGTACAAAACAACCTTCCGAGACAAAACCTCTAAGCAGTGACAACCTATGAGAAGCGGCAATTTTATTTAATTAAATAGTGGTTACACTTTTAAGATGGTTAAAAAAGATAAAATTTTATGCTGAGTAAGTCATATTCTGAGAATCACAATAGTCAGAAATGAGATTAAAAGTCATAAATATTTTACCTGTTTTAGCTTACTTGTAATTAAGATGCGAGCACCTTCAAAATGATAGAAATAACTTCAATTTCAGCTCTGAATTAGACAAAACAAGACTGCGTTCAATAAACGCTTATGCCCCCGTGGAAGCCATGTCCATAAAAAGCTAAGTCAATCAGGGGCCATTATTCAGTTAAAATGTTTGATAGTGTTACATGGCTTTGAACTATAAGGGGCTTATGATGGTAAACGAGTAATGCCACATTTGAAAGCAGTGCCTTGATCGACTTCATGTGTGATCTGGTGATACAGATGTTATGGTTCTTTGTCACTGCACTTCTCCAAGTTGCCATCTATTCATATACCAAGTTTCAAGTCAATATCTTAAACACTTTTGAAGATACACTCCTGTCAAAATTTGATTCTGAAAATACTAAAGGGGAGATAATTCAAAATTTAAGACAGACAGAGTTATGGTTCATGGTCATTGCACTTCTCCAAGTTGCCATCTATATATATTCCAAGTTTCAAGTCAATATGTTAAATAGTTTTGAAGATATACTCAGAGCAAAATTTGACTATAAAAAAACACTAAAGGGGAGATAATTCAAAATTTAAGACAGACAGAGTTATGGTTCTTTGTCAATGCACTTCTCCAAGTTGCCATCTATTTATATTTCAAGTTTCAAGTCAATACGTTAAATAGTTTTGAAGATACGCGCCAGACAAAATTTTATTGTAAAAATACTAAAGTGGAGATAAGTCTAAGTCCAAAATTAGGTCAAGGTGAATGTCAAAATGGAGTCGGGTGATACAGGCGTGTGGAGAGTGGTCATATACAACATCCATGCAAGTATGAAAGCTTTGTAGCAAGCCATTTTAATGCTAGAAGAAACGGTCAATTTGGGTTAACCAAGAATTTTACCTTTCAATAAGTCTAAGTCCAAAATTAGGTCAAGGTGAAGGTCAAAATGGAGTCAGGTGATACAGGCGCGTGGAGAGTGGTCATATACAACATCCATGCAAGTTTGAAAACTTTGTAGCAAGCCATTTTAATGCTAGACGAAACGGTCAATTTGGGTTAACCTGGCCGGACGGACGAACGGACGGACGGACGGACGGACGGACGGACGGACAGGTGAATTACTATATGCCTCCCGATCTATCAATACGGGGGCATAAAAACACCTTTTTTTCTGTTAATTATGGAACTACGATACTGTTTTAATCTGGAATCGAATCCCTGACAATTCTAGAAATGGGCAAGTTGTCATTTTAATATCTTACCTTGAGGCAGTAGCACCACTGTTATCATTTAACGCTTGATGAACATTCTGAAAGTATAATTTGATGGGAAAATACAAAATATCTACAACAAGAATTAAAGATCGCATTCAGTGTGACCTTACATTCATTTCATTCTAATACATGAAAAAAATGATAACATCTTAAACAGAATTTCACCACCCAAAAAGATAATCGGATAGGAAAGGCAGCAGTCAACTTAAAACTCAAGTAAACCTAATAAAATATGCTAATAAATACCTCAGCAAACTGCATGAGTTTCTCTGTTGCAACTTTAAACATCTCCTTCTCTGACACCTCCTTCCTCAGTTGACAGGTTAATACAGCAAGTCGTCTTTGCATGATAGGATCACCCTCAGTTTGTTCCGTTAACTGTAACTTTAGTTGTGCAATCTCTCCCTCTAACAATCGTACAACCTCCTCATAATCGTGCTCCATATCCCTTGCCACTTTCTGTGCTTTAGCCGCTAAATGCACTTTACTTCGCAACTTTCTTTCTTCTTGCATGGCCCCTTGTGCTTCCTGTGCAAATATCAATGTTCAAATATTATAGGTGATGAATCAATTTTGATATAAATTTCAGAAAGTAAATGACTATCAGATACAGTAGAAAATCAGTGACTCTAACAGTTTTGCCTTAAACCTTGAAAATGTTTTCTGTCCAGGCGTTATGATGAAATTTATTGATGTACTCGAATATTTGCACAGTATATGCCTCAAACAGATATTTTTCTGCACAAAAGGCAGTTCTAGACATCAAAGTTCTACTGTAAGTAGTAGTTTCTGTCACATATTTTCATATTCACATATCCAATGAGTTATTACTGGAAACAATATTAGGAATATTCCTACTTACCACTCTAATGTTGAGTATTTCATCTTCTTTATCTTGAAGTAATGTCTGAAAATAGAGATATGTACTATAGCAAGCTTTCTTCAAACAACTCTATCACTAGGAGCTGAATATCACCAGCAGTACTATGTTTGTCAACTGACAGTACAGTATATGATAGCTTAGGTTCTACATAATAATAGTTTTTAATAAAGTCTGAGGAATTGAGTATTATGTTAATTTTATCATTCTCAGACCAAACAAAAACAAATAAATGTAACACTATTAACAGACACAAATGCTCACAGACACATCAATGAGCAAACGACCAAAACGTACAATTTACACATACCAATATTCAAAAGTTGACATTATAAGGTTATGTTTAACCCAGCCTTTAAGGACAGAACTTACCTGTAATCGAGCATTCTCCATTCTCAATCTTTCTATCTCTACCTCTACACCATTATGTTGGCTAACACCGCTAGCACCACCATTCACCTGTAAACAATTTAATCAAGATATTGCTATAGTATGAGAACCTGATCTTACTCTGAGTAACTAATTCAACGGAATTTTTAGTAAGATACATATAAATACAACAGGTCGCCATCCAAAGATCTTGGTAATGGAGAATATTTGTTCCCAAATTAGTGGCTGAAGTTGTTGATCTTCAAGTAAAACTGGAGAATATTTCATCTACTTACATCAGTTTTAAATGCTGGAGGATCCATTAAATCCGTGATATCACTAGCAGCAAACATCATAGTACTGGTACCAATGTTTTTCTGTTCTAGTTCATTCTGGAAGACGTCTCGTACAACTTCTACAAAGTCACCATAATGCACAGTCTCTCGTGAGTCGATATTTAACTTTGATCTCATCTGAAATTCCTTCTCAGGAGTCGGATCTAATCCTAAATATCGTAATGCCTGAAACAAAACATAACATTCATTTCATCAAACTTATTGTATTTAATCAATTTGAGCCAAACATGTGTAGAGGTTACCTCAATTAAGCAATTATAATTACCCATCTCTAGCAACCAAAATTATAAAACCAATTAGGAGCAAACTGTACAGACAAATGAAAGAAGCGGTAGTGAGTGTCATTAATTTACCAACAATCTTGTCATCACAGTAACATAGAATGTACATAAATATTTAAGAAAAGTGAACTTAAAATAATACAAAACTTACAGCATTCAATTTGCCAACTTTTAATCGTACAAAAGGGTCTATAGATAATTTCCTTGTTAATGATTTATTTTGTGATTTCTTTGGTATTGTAGGAAGACTTTCAAACACTGAATCGTTGGTCATTGACATAAAGGGGCCACCAATAGCTGATTGGTCGACTTGAGGTACACTAGACAGCCTGGACCCTGTACTTCCTGTTCCTGCAGTAGCTGTGGACCCTAAAATACAACAAAACATCACACTTTAATATGCTATTTTCCTGTAAATGTATATTCAGTAACTCATTTTTTTTCAAAGCTGTAACTAACAACAGATATAGAGAACTTAGTACTCATGGTTTACATGTTTAGGCATTGGAACATTGGAAACTGAATGACAAATGTTCAAACCCAGCAGGACTCGCTGGTGTTTGTTCTTATATGGATGATTGCTTAGGGGCTAGACAGCTAAGTTTGATGGTGAACATACATATTCCTGTCTGATGCAAGCATTGAAGGATAGGAGTCAGGAAGTTATACTGCTCAAAAAGAATACGGTAGATGTTTTATAAGCCAAATTGGCTGATCCTTTAAATAGGGTTGAATTCATACTAACACTTCACTTAGTACCATAATATTGATAGCATGGTACACATCTTATACAATAGTAGGGCTGTAACGGTATACCGCGGTGTACGAAAGACCGCGGACTTAAGTCCCACACGGTTCACGGTACAAGAGTTGCAAATTTCGGTACGGTTCGGTATAAGCATTTTTTATGAGCAAAATAATAATCAGAGAACGAAAATGTCTGAAAGCGCTCTGATTATTTATAATTACCATGCATCACTCATCTTAATTGTATTAAGATATGCCTCATATTGTCGAAATTCATTTAAAATAGTTGATAGCCACATAATAATTGCTGTTGTAGAATCGACAAATTCATTGTCACTTAAAAATTGTAGTATTTAAGCTGCTGTAAGAGAATATTGTATCATACCGAAATATACCGAACCGTTCGAAAAATTGATGGTACGTATCATATCGTGAGGTGAGCGTACCGTTACGGCCTTATACACTAGTACCCATAAGCCTACTGAAAACATTATTGAACTTTGCAACTGAACAACTAAACACTGTTTGGTTTTACCATATTTAATAGAAACATTACCTTTATTTTGTGGTGTTGAAGACATAGAAGGTATAAAATGTCTAAATGCTGGTTTAGGTGTGACTGCATCATGTGATGAAGCTTCTATATTCCTGTCCTGTAACCCTGGTGACTCCTGTATAACATACAAACAGATACAGATGTACATGTTGCCTACGAAAGCTGGACGCTTGACTTTCTCACACTTGATAGTACCTTTGCTAATCTGCGAGTGACAACTCTAAGAATGACTCAAAAGATAACTCAAAATTTATACTATTATTATTATGTTGATAGTCCTTTGAGAAAATGACTCTGACAATAAACTTAACCAATGCACATGCCAAGAACATTCAGACAATCATGTCATGACAATAGCTCATTGACAACTATTTTTCGTTGAAAAGTCCAGCTAAAAATCTATTTGTTTATACTGGGGTTTAGATTCACCTAAAAAGTTCACAGATGGTATCTTTACCAGTACCAACTGACAAAAAGTGCACAGGTTGAAACAAGTTGGCCTATTACTGAAATCTTTCTGAGAAATTCCAACAGTTATTTTCAGTGCGGGTATATAATTATCACAAGTTTACCTGAAGGGGTTGAGGATTGTCCACATGCTCATGATGTGAAGATGTAGCACCATTTTCTGATTTAACTATAGATGTCTTCCGGCTATTATCTGTAGTAAAAATTTAACTGTACAGTCTAGTTTCATTTATTTCTCTTTCACTATGGTGAATGGTTGCGCAAATGGAAAACGAGACAAAATAGCTCACAGTTAAGGACAGAGTGAAGCGGAGGCAACTTGTTGTGGCCTCATGTTCCACTGGGGACAAAGGTAGGTAAATGAAAACATCTTAACAATCTTTCTCAAATACACACTAAGATTTTTGAAATTATGCAGCATGTAACTCAATCTTACAAATTATGAGAAGCAACCTACAAAAATGTGATTTAAAGATAAATCTGAAACATGAACGCATGTAAAAGTCCAGCCAGAGACAGTATGAACAGATCATGTATTGAAGGCATGTAAAAGTCCAGCCAGAGACAGTATGAACAGATCATGTATTGAAGGCATGTAAAAGTCCAGCCAGAGACAGTATGAACAGATCATGTATTGAAGGCATGTAAAAGTCCAGCCAGACACAGTATGAACAGATCATGTATTGAAGGCATGTAAAAGTCCAGCCAGACACAGTATGGACAGATCATGTATTGAAGGCATGTAATAGTCCAGCCAGACACAGTATGGACAGATCATGTATTGAAGGCATGTAAAAGTCCAGCCAGACACAGTATGGACAGATCATGTATTGAAGGCATGTAATAGTCCAGCCAGACACAGTATGGACAGATCATGTATTGGAGGCATGTAAAAGTCCAGCCAGACACAGTATGGACAGATCATGTATTGGAGGCATGTAAAAGTCCAGCCAGAGACAGTATGGACAGATCATGAATTGGAGGCATGTAAAAGTCCAGCCAGACACAGTATGGACAGATCATGTATTGGAGGCATGTAAAAGTCCAGCCAGACACAGTATGGACAGATCATGTATTGGAGGCATGTAAAAGTCCAGCCAGACACAGTATGGACAGATCATGTATTGGAGGCATGTAAAAGTCCAGCCAGACACAGTATGAACAGATCATGTATTGAAGGCATGTACAAGTCCAGCCAGACACAGTATGGACAGATCATGTATTGAAGGCATGTAAAAGTCCAGCCAGACACAGTATGGACAGATCATGTATTGAAGGCATGTAAAAGTCCAGCCAGACACAGTATGGACAGATCATGCATTGAAGGCATGTAAAAGTCCAGCCAGACACAGTATGGACAGATCATGCATTGAACGCATGTAAAAGTCCAGCCAGACACAGTATGGACAGATCATGCATTGAACGCATGTAAAAGTCCAGCCAGACACAGTATGGACAGATCATGCATTGAACGCATGTAAAAGTCCAGCCAGACACAGTATGGACAGATCATGCATTGAACGCATGTAAAAGTCCAGCCAGACACAGTATGGACAGATCATGCATTGAACGCATGTAAAAGTCCAGCCAGACACAGTATGGACAGATCATGCATTGAACGCATGTAAAAGTCCAGCCAGACACAGTATGGACAGATCATGCATTGAACGCATGTAAAAGTCCAGCCAGACACAGTATGGACAGATCATGCATTGAACGCATGTAAAAGTCCAGCCAGACACAGTATGGACAGATCATGCATTGAACGCATGTAAAAGTCCAGCCAGACACAGTATGGACAGATCATGCATTGAAGGCATGTAAAAGTCCAGCCAGACACAGTATGGACAGATCATGCATTGAACGCATGTAAAAGTCCAGCCAGACACAGTATGGACAGATCATGCATTGAACGCATGTAAAAGTCCAGCCAGACACAGTATGGACAGATCATGCATTGAAGGCATGTAAAAGTCCAGCCAGACACAGTATGGACAGATCATGCATTGAAGGCATGTAAAAGTCCAGCCAGACACAGTATGGACAGATCATGCATTGAAGGCATGTAAAAGTCCAGCCAGACACAGTATGGACAGATCATGCATTGGAGGCATGTAAAAGTCCAGCCAGACACAGTATGTACAGATCATGCATTGGAGGCATGTAAAAGTCCAGCCAGACACAGTATGTACAGATCATGCATTGGAGGCATGTAAAAGTCCAGCCAGACACAGTATGGACAGATCATGCATTGGAGGCATGTAAAAGTCCAGCCAGACACAGTATGGACAGATCATGCATTGGAGGCATGTAAAAGCCAGACACAGTATGGACAGATCATGCATTGGAGGCATGTAAAAGTCCGGCCAGACACAGTATGGACAGATCATGCATTGAAGGCATGTAAATGTCCGGCCAGACACAGTATGGACAGATCATGCATTGAAGGCATGTAAAAGTCCGGCCAGACACAGTATGGACAGATCATGCATTGAAGGCATGTAAAAGTCCGGCCAGACACAGTATGGACAGATCATGCATTGAAGGCATGTAAAAGTCCGGCCAGACACAGTATGGACAGATCATGCATTGAAGGCATGTAAAAGTCCGGCGAGACACAGTATGTACAGATCATGCATTGAAGGCATGTAAAAGTCCGGCCAGACACAGTATGTACAGATCATGCATTGGAGGCATGTAAAAGTCCGGCCAGAGACAGTATGGACAGATCATGCATTGGAGGCATGTAAAAGTCCAGCCAGAGACAGTATGGACAGATCATGCATTGGAGGCATGTAAAAGTCCAGCCAGACACAGTATGGACAGATCATGCATTGGAGGCATGTAAATGTCCAGCCAGACACAGTATGGACAGATCATGCATTGAAGGCATGTAAATGTCCAGCCAGACACAGTATGGACAGATCATGCATTGAAGGCATGTAAATGTCCAGCCAGACACAGTATGGACAGATCATGCATTGAAGGCATGTAAAAGTCCAGCCAGACACAGTATGGACAGATCATGCATTGAAGGCATGTAAAAGTCCAGCCAGACACAGTATGGACAGATCATGCATTGGAGGCATGTAAAAGTCCAGCCAGACACAGTATGGACAGATCATGCATTGGAGGCATGTAAAAGTCCAGCCAGACACAGTATGGACAGATCATGCATTGGAGGCATGTAAAAGTCCAGCCAGAGACAGTATGGACAGATCATGCATTGGAGGCATGTAAAAGTCCAGCCAGAGACAGTATGGACAGATCATGCATTGGAGGCATGTAAAAGTCCAGCCAGAGACAGTATGGACAGATCATGCATTGGAGGCATGTAAAAGTCCAGCCAGAGACAGTATGGACAGATCATGCATTGGAGGCATGTAAAGTCCAGCCAGACACAGTATGGACAGATCATGCATTGGAGGCATGTATAAGTCCAGCCAGACACAGTATGGACAGATCATGCATTGGAGGCATGTATAAGTCCAGCCAGACACAGTATGGACAGATCATGCATTGAAGGCATGTAAAGTCCAGCCAGACACAGTATGGACAGATCATGCATTGGAGGCATGTAAAAGTCCAGCCAGACACAGTATGGACAGATCATGCATTGGAGGCATGTAAAAGTCCAGCCAGACACAGTATGGACAGATCATGCATTGTAGGCATGTAAAAGTCCAGCCAGACACAGTATGGACAGATCATGCATTGGAGGCATGTAAAAGTCCAGCCAGACACAGTATGGACAGATCATGCATTGGAGGCATGTAAAAGTCCAGCCAGACACAGTATGGACAGATCATGCATTGGAGGCATGTAAAAGTCCAGCCAGACACAGTATGGACAGATCATGCATTGGAGGCATGTAAAAGTCCGGCCAGACACAGTATGGACAGATCATGCATTGAAGGCATGTAAATGTCCGGCCAGACACAGTATGGACAGATCATGCATTGAAGGCATGTAAAAGTCCGGCCAGACACAGTATGGACAGATCATGCATTGAAGGCATGTAAAAGTCCGGCCAGACACAGTATGGACAGATCATGCATTGGAGGCATGTAAAAGTCCGGCCAGACACAGTATGGACAGATCATGCATTGGAGGCATGTAAAAGTCCGGCCAGACACAGTATGTACAGATCATGCATTGGAGGCATGTAAAAGTCCGGCCAGACACAGTATGTACAGATCATGCATTGGAGGCATGTAAAAGTCCGGCCAGAGACAGTATGGACAGATCATGCATTGGAGGCATGTAAAAGTCCAGCCAGAGACAGTATGGACAGATCATGCATTGGAGGCATGTAAAAGTCCAGCCAGACACAGTATGGACAGATCATGCATTGGAGGCATGTAAAAGTCCAGCCAGACACAGTATGGACAGATCATGCATTGAAGGCATGTAAAAGTCCAGCCAGACACAGTATGGACAGATCATGCATTGAAGGCATGTAAAAGTCCAGCCAGACACAGTATGGACAGATCATGCATTGAAGGCATGTAAAAGTCCAGCCAGACACAGTATGGACAGATCATGCATTGAAGGCATGTAAAAGTCCAGCCAGAGACAGTATGGACAGATCATGCATTGGAGGCATGTAAAAGTCCAGCCAGAGACAGTATGGACAGATCATGCATTGGAGGCATGTAAAAGTCCAGCCAGACACAGTATGGACAGATCATGCATTGGAGGCATGTAAAGTCCAGCCAGACACAGTATGGACAGATCATGCATTGGAGGCATGTAAAAGTCCAGCCAGACACAGTATGGACAGATCATGCATTGGAGGCATGTATAAGTCCAGCCAGACACAGTATGGACAGATCATGCATTGGAGGCATGGTAAAGTCCAGCCAGACACAGTATGGACAGATCATGCATTGAAGGCATGTAAAAGTCCAGCCAGACACAGTATGGACAGATCATGCATTGAAGGCATGTAAAAGTCCAGCCAGACACAGTATGGACAGATCATGTATTTATCTTACCTGTGGATTTTTCCATGATTTCCACAAATTCTGCCTTGGCTTCATCATCCCTACATACGACAATTTCCACATGATTGGAAGCACACGCCAACCTCAATATGGATACAGCTCTATAATGTACAAACATTTCAATACAAATTTAATTAGTAGCATTGCTACAATATAATTAAAGCAACTATCCTAAATACATTTTACAAACATCACAGATCAGAATTTCACCATGCTAATGAGAAAACGACATATTTTTATGTTTGCACCAGAAAACTAAACATTAATTCAATTGAAAAGTACACATATGGCATGCTAATTTAATAATTAGGAAAGACAAAGTAAGATCATACTATTATACCTGTCATTTGTAACGCCTTCTAGACTGCTACCGTTTACCTCCAATATCTGGTCCCCTCTCTCTAATCCACCTTGAAACAAACGAGCAAATCATGTTATTTACGGATCTAATCACCAAGTTCTACTAGTAAAGTTACTTAGTTAACTTTTTCCTTATAATGAATAACTTAAAATATATTCAGAAAAAACTTCATGTTTATACTAGCCAAACACAAAGTTTATATGTGCACCATAAACATGACACAGTGGAAATGGAAATAAAATAACAGAGAAATACTGATAGATCACTGTTAGAAGTGTAGATTTACAAGTTATTCCATTTTTATCAAAGCATACAAAATGTGCAGCAACAGTCCTGCCACCCATGAACCTGCCACAGTTCCGTATACTGATTTATGCAGACAACAGACAAAGAGTAATAATAATAATGATAACAACAACTTTATGTTAAGAGGCAACACAGTTGGGCAAGCCCAGTCCTTCCTGTGAGCCTCTAGAGTCATTACAAAAGCAATACCTGCCAAGTACTCCTATGAATGTGGAGTTACTCCTATTTCTGTTGTTTCTCTATGATTTTCAAGTTCAGCTAACTTGGAACAAAGGTACATTTGATTCATTTTATGATCTTCTGTCCCATATGTATAACCACTAGAATTAATACATTCTTTGTTTATGCATCTAAATCACATTTATAATAAGTGCATCTGTGACATGTTTTGCTTGATCACGCCTATATTGGATTTAACTAGCTTGGCAGGTATGTAGCAATTCCATTTTTATCAGAGCACATAAAATTGGCAGCAACATTCCTGCCACCTATCTACCAGCCATAGTTCCATATTCTGATTTACACAGACAGCAGACAAAGACTGATTACAAAAGCTCATCTTGTCACTATTTGCATACCTGCCAAGCAATCCAAAACAGGAGTGATCAATCAATACATGTCAGAAGGTGCACTGAAATCTGATTTAAAAGGGATTTAGATGCATAAACAAGGAAATTGAATGTATTAATTCTAGCGGTTATAAATAAGGGACTGAGGATCATAAAATTGATCAAATGTACCTTTGTTCAAAGTTATGTGAACTTGGAAACCAAAAAATCAGCAACAAAAAATAGGAGTACTAAGTATGTGGCAGATATGATATGTGGCAAGAAAGGTAAAACTACACTACTATCACAAACCTTGTGTTTCAGCCAAACCTCCGGGTATAATTCTCCTAACAAACACTCCGTTCAATACCTCACCATCCAAACTACATCCTCCACAGATCTTTATACCTACAAAAATACGAAAACAGCAAAACTACAAAATTTCTTCCGTAACTGAAACAATATTGAATGATCAGCAGTTTAGTAAGAGTTGTCAGAGCAAACCATGTAACACATTATTTATAATACTGTAAACCTAGAAACTTTTGCGGCTATAAACTTTCGCGTTTTGCCGATTGTCGGCTTATTCGCGGCTACAAACTTTCGCGTTTTTTAGTCTCCCGCGAACTCCGCGAAAACTAAGTCGCATAGTGACAGAATTATTGATATTATAACCTGTCACATACAATGACCGGTTCGTATATAATTGTTTCTTAATTATAGTTCTCACCTTTGTTAAACCCTCTCAAACTCTTTTTGATGTAGATAGTTACCTATTGTATTGTTTACAAAAATTGCAAACAACGCTGGTAATGTTTTCACAGTTTTTTTACGCTATCAGTCATTTTGTATTATGACATACCCGGTAATAAACAGCGCTTTTTACACGCGTGTTCATATATTTACTTTACTTACATACTTACTTATATTGAGTGTATTGTTAAACACGTTTTCAAGAAGTGTTTTCATTATTGTACCGTGATCATAAAAGGCTTTATTCAGAAAAAGTACATACACTTAACATTCCATATTTTGACAAAATAGCACTTATAATACGGTCTTATAAACGTCGTACCAAAATTATGAATTTCCTTCAAAAACGAGAAACTTTCGCGTTTTTCTTGTCTTGGACTTGTTCGCGGCTATTTACTTTCGCGGATTTTTACAAACTGCGAACACCGCGAACTTAAATCGCGCGAAATAATTTCTAGGTTTACAGTATTATAAATACGAGGGTCAGTCAAGAAAAACTGAGAGTTGTTAAATTAAGCCTTCAAAATGTATTTATAATTATATTTTTTACCAATTATCGACAACTATTATCCATTGCGATTATTCTGATGAATTCCATTATCAGATATATTTATAGACTTATAAATAAAGTTGCCAAGCAACCAAAGAACATCACTAATGGGTATGCGTTCGCACCAGCGTCTGGGAGACTGATTTTGTTTTCAATTTGAAAGTTTATTTCAACTTTATTTCAATATTGGTATACGCCATAGCATCGATGAGATTCCATATTTCACCATATTGTAAAGACATTATACAAACATGCATTCTCCTGATCAAAATTTCACCAACTCTCAGTTTTTCTTGACTGACCCTCTTATTAAAAAAACATAGAAAATTGGCGGAGTATTACATAATAATGCTCACACCTCTATACAGAAAATAAAATCTGACAATAAATAATTTTGTCCATAAATAATAATACAGTACATGCATGTATTTAACAGACCTAAACTTTAATCATGCAAAGTGTCTGACATGTTTTTGGTATGTTCAATAATTACAGGGGTGTCAAAGGAGCCAAATTCAAAATCAGAAAAATCATATGTGGACAACAATTTTTGGCAAACAAGAAGCACTCAATCACATAGTTTAATAATAATACTTTTCAAAGAAATAATAGTTTAATGTTTCTCGCATTGAGTGCTCATTACATGCAAGTTTTATTAAACAAGTGGACAAAATAATACAACACAAAGCTTTGTGGAGTGTCATATTGTTTTGATGACAATGTTAATAAAACTTGTATGTAATAAGTACGAATGTAAGATTCTATTTACCACTAAGCCTTAGAGAACGCTCATTATTGTTTACATAGGTTTCATTCAATATTTAGCGTTACAATGCGGGCAACGTCATGACGATGTTTGTGTTATCCTGATGTCACGGGGATTTAAGACATGGATTGACTTCGATTACGTCACCAGACCCAACCAACCAACAACATCATGCTAATTTAAATATTTATGTAACTGTCTGCCAGGGAGTTACTGCAGATCAGGGAGTAACAGTTTTCCAACACTCCCAGACCAGAGATTATGTGATAAAACATACATGTAGAGTTAGTTTCTATTTATACTAATATTGATTACATACTATAAAAGTCAGGCAAGTACATAATTAAAGTACTACCCCTCAAAAAAACACTTATAAGTAAGTTTTTTTTGTCTTTCATAATAAGTGTCTGCAGCTCTGCAGTTCCATGTTAAATAATTTACATAAGTTAACTCCAATTTGCTTTTTATAAAAAATAATTTGCTATTTAAATACTTTTTTTTGCAAAGTAGGAACAAATAAAACCTTATGTAAACAATAAAACTGTGAACATAAATTAATCCTTTGAAATGAATAATAATAATTGTTTAATATAACAGGTTCCGTACTACGGAAGCCCTGGAGGGACATTTATAATTAAACAATTATTGAACAATTATTACCTATTACTTGCCCCTTATTACCTAATACTTATAACCTAATATTTATAAGTTATTTACACGCGCCATATTTTGCGGCAAACAGGCACGATGAGCCAAAAGGATATTGAAGACGTACATGAGTTACAGAAGGTATTAGACTCTGGTTATTTGTATCTATATTATATATTAAATCAAACAATTGTTGTTAGTAATTGATGTAGAATCGAATTTATAAATTCTGGCTCGAAATTGGGGAGAACGAAAAATCATTTTTTGGGGTGTCCGTTAGCATGCTCAACCGGATTTGTTTTATAATTCTACGACCTCGTTAGTGCGTTTTGCAACTATTTTGTACCACCGTTAACCAGTGTGGGGAATCACGTGACTAAAATGGTACGCAGCACTATGAAATAGATCGCGAAAATCTGGATATTTGGATAGTTTTTCGATTCTTGGTAAGTACTCCTTGATTATGTTTACTAGTTAATATAGTGCAGGCTATGCGAAATTTAACGTGCTTTCTAATGGTACACGTGTCATTCCTGTACTCTCTCTGGTTTCTGAGATACCTTCGAGGTTTTAAGGCGAACCAGGGACATATTTTGCCAATATTTTTAGATAAATTACACAAAAACCGTGTTTAATGGGAATATATTAGACCATGTTCAGGTGTCAGTACTTTATTGTATTCGGAAAAGAGTTTTTGTTGAAAACCAGTTACTCTTTCATACTTTATTGGTATTTTAATGCGTTATTTTGCTAAAAATGACAATTTATTGAAATGGTACACTCCACGGAACAACAATGTTGTGATACAAACCACGGATCATTTTAAACTTGTATTTTAGAGCAAGTAACTTTTTTTCTCCATCATCGTTTTTTGTTTAGTATACATTTTTGTATTTTATAATGCTTATTTTTAGTTGCCTAATAATAGTTTTCATCTATTCTTTTACAGAAATAACAGGATCAAAGAAACATGGTGCAGAGAGAATTGGAATCGAAACTGATCTGAATCAATTGAAGGAACTAGAATGAGTCGTGTTATAGTACAAAATATAAAAAATGTTACGATTTTGTATTTTGTATTGACCACTACATCAAATTAAAGGATTTTTCCAAAAATGTAAACGTTGTCATTTCGATCAGAACAGATAAACCTAATTTGAGCTTTTTAATCTTTTTTTAAATGCGACACTGATATAAGTTCTCCTTTACCAGGATAATATTTCATTTGTATACAATGTATATGGTCTTGAATATCAACATAATGTCGACATTTTGGGTAAAAATGTCTAAGATCGGGCAAGTATTAATGAACTTATATCGATACCAAGTCATTAATTCTTTAAATGAATGCCACAGGGTGTATCGGTTAATTAAAACATATAATGGACTTTCAATTCTAAATTATGTAAAATAGGTAGCATATCAAGGGTCTGCAACACCACTGCAACAAAACAAGGCGATGCGACTTCTTCGAATTTCGCATAATGCTGTTTCATGCTAATTAATGTGTGACTTTCATTTTCTGGAGTTATGTCTTTGTTGCGCAGTATTTTTTTAAACACGTATTTGTCCACTTTTATTACTTACCCTCTCCAGTAGCTCAGTGGATGCGTTGCCCGGTGACACTGGCTCAAATCCGAGTGGAGGCAATCGCATGCATGTCATATTTTAGCAGAAAGGTAACGGACAAATGCTCGACATTTTTGCTACCAAAACAATTAATTCATTTTTATCTGTGTCATATGAATTTAAAAACTAATTTTGGCTTCCTTTTAAAAAATAAACTCCACTCCCACTATCGAGTTTTTAAATCGTTAGGCCAGAGACCCGTGAGATGTACATTGTTTCTGACACCATTTGCTCTGTCATACATTGAAGAGTTGTTCATAATGTTCTACTTCAGTATTAAATTTGTCTTCGACTAGATTTATTTGTGATGTTACATTATCAACTGTTTTACATGTATACTAATATAATAAATGCTATCGAAGAATCATTCTGATTTTGTCAATATAAATGTTTGTTTTCTGGTTAATATCTTTGTGAGTATTTCGACATTGAACTATATTTTCGGCTGCCATTTTAATGCGATTACACAGCAGATACATTAACTATTAGTTCGTTGATACTTGTTCAGATGGGCATTGTATACCTTTATGTACGCTCATAATCACAAATGAAGAGAAAAAAAACCATTACATCGCCATTTTTTCTTTTTTCTTATCGAATTAGATAGTGCATCAAATCAACTATCTAATAAGGAAGAGCGATGGTCGATTATATAAGTACAACATGTCAATGAAGTAAATGGACAACAAACTATTATAGATGGGTGTTGCATTTAATAATAAAAATCAAAACAGCTCAGTGATTGTGGAAAAAAAATTAAAATACACAATTGCAATGAAATAACACTAAAATCACATGTAAATTACCGTCTGGCATGGATTAATGTGAAATTATATTGGATTCCATTCCCGTCCAACTATACAATCTTCAAACTACACGAATAAAAGCTATGTCTCTGCTTGATTAGATAGTACATTGCACTGTTTTAAGATTCATTCCACATTCGTTCTGGTGATAGTGTGTCTAAATTTTCTTTTATTTTAGTTGGCCCGTGACGTGTTCCCTTCATTCGTCTGAGCCTAGCTTCTCGACAACGTCTTGCTGTAACTTCTGTATAAGAATAAAGGAAACCTAATTAAACAACTGAAAACAATTGTAATCAATCAGTTTTCTGAACCAAGGTTCCAAAATGCGGACCAAATTTTGTTCTAAAATGTACAGGACTGGTTTAAAACTGATCCGTGGTTAGTATCACAAATATGTTATTCCGTGGAGAGTATCATTTCAATAATTTGACATTTTTACAAGAAATCCCTTAAAATCACCAATAAAGGACGTTATCAGGCACTGTATTTCAACGAGAAGCCTTTTCCGAATACAATAAAGCACATGCACCTGACCGTGGCATAATAAATTGCCTTTAAATACAGTTTTTTGTGTAGTTTATACACAGTAATGAAGACTTGTTGACAAAATATTCCACTAGTTCGCATTAAAACCTCGAAGGTATCTCAGAAACCAGAGAGAGTACAGGAATGACACGTGTACCATTAGAAAGCGCGTTAAATTTCGCATAGCCTGCACTATATAACTAGTAAACATAATCAAGGAGTACTTACCAAGAATCGAAAAACTATCCAAATATCCAGATTTTCGCAATCTATTTCATAGTGCTGCGTACCATTTTAGTCACGTGATTCCCCACACTGTTAACACTGCATATTGCCATTCACAGCTTCATGCAAATGCATCCAATGGAGTGAATGGGGTCCTAGGCATGCTCCCAAGAAACTTTTTATTTTAGAACTTCATTGATGGGTTCTGGAGCGCTCTCAGACTATGTAGGATGCAATAGTTAATTAGCAAAAGTGTCTTCTAATCACATGTGCTATTAGTCTGTAAAGTTCATGGGCCTAGATATAGGTTTGTAAACCTGGTTTGCATAACCGGGTGGTCCTTATCAAGCTTCAGACCAAAGAACAATGTGTTAATATTTGGCAGGGTTTATCAGTTTAGTTTTGCTTCATTCTTTGTGTTACTCGGTCAGATGTTGCATCTCAACTAGTAAACCCTTCAAACCATGACTGTTAATGTGAATAACTTGGCAGTTCATGGGGAGAAAGGGGTCTGGTGCTGGGGCTTCCCAGGAAAGATAGTTTGGGAATCTGCTCATCTGTCTTAAGTGACATAGCATTTGAAATTGCCATTTAAACCAATCAACCACAAACAATCAATTTTAAGAAATAAATTTTAATAATAAGTTTTAACTAATACATTTAAAATTATAAGTATTAAGTAATGCATTTTAAATTATAAGTTTTAAGTAATAACTTTTAAATAATAAGTTTTAAGTTATAAATTTTAAATAAATAATAATAACCAATAGGTACAGACTTATATATTTTAAATAAATTATTCTGGTTTTTTTTCAGAGCGTGGGTTCATATGAAAGATGGTCGTGGGTGGATACAAGGCGCAATACGCTAGCGGCCTTTCAGGAGAAGTATTGAGGAATGGAGGAGAAAAAATAATGAAAATTGTTGTGAATGAACGTATTGAAGAAGGACAAACATTATACTTTAAGAAGGTTATTTAGAGCATTGACCATATGACTTGCGTTTACGACATATTGTGTTAAAGTGTTTATGTGTCAAAGAATGGTGTGTTTGTTTTAAAAATTAAATAAAATAGTTAGCAGTCTATTGCTTTATTGTATTTTGTCTCGAATATACATCCGTTATACAGGTCAAGAAGCTTCAAGTGGCTGTCTTACATTTGACCCTAATGGAATGGCAGAGGAATGCCTGACTCACCTGTTACCAGGTGATAAGAAGTCTTAAGTGTTCGTGTTGTCAAGGATATTCTCCTACATAGCTTGATTTTTATATAACATCATGGGCATTCTAATATAAATTGCTCAAATAATGACAACAGATCATTTTGACACCACCACAGGGAATTGCAAGATCCCACATACTTATATTCGGACTAGTAAGCATTGAGGCGGGTGAATATGATTACGGAGTCATAATTTGGGCAATTCATAAAGAAGTACATTAAAATTTTGATATATGGATAATATGAAAGCCTATTATAGAAGTTATGGCTGGGGTAGCTCCATCACGCTTGAATTTGTTCACTCGCAGTGGCTTTGTCAAAAAAAAAACGGTTGAAAAAAACTCAACATGAATGGTTTAAGTGCCACAGTCAGCTCAGAAAATACAAGGAACACGCTTCAATGTTTTTATTGATTCAATATGGTAATTAACAAAATAACAATACATTTAGGATTGGTCATTTAACCTTTAACAACATGCATCGTTATACGACAATGTCCGGTTATTTCCAATCTCTATTTCTGCATGCGTGCATATAACAAATTGTTTCTTTCGTATCCACCAATGTGCCAAATGTCATTTTAACCTTTTGTACAGTTTCTTTGTATATGTGGCATTCGAGCCTTTCATTCAGGAACAGCACATACTAAAGTCTTCTAAAACAGATACATTTTTTACTGAGTTGTATTTTTTCTCTCTATCAAGTATCTGATGTTTTCTTGCGACGTAAGAGTAAATATCCACAAAGATGTAAAGTATTTACTTCAAATGCCGCATTCTCAACAACATTATGTTCATAAAACATTAGAAGTACAATTTCACCAAACTTAAACCCAGCGTTAACGTATTCCAATACCAAGTTAAGTCCAAGATTGTGTATTTAATTCTCTGATGGCAGATATCGAGGTACCACATAGTCTGTGTGACTTATTCACCACATCAACACTTTCGAGAAAAGTACAGTTCTTCCACGCCAGTACCTTTTCAACTTTCCTATAATTAATAATAATAATTTTACAAAATCACATTTATAAAGCCTGTCATCATCACTCTGGTGTTAATACTTTTCAACAGACATCTAACAATAATATATGAGTTTATCGTTTGGTAATTGGCATTACTATCAGTTTTTAATCGTCCACTTATTGAGATGGCCCTGTCAAGTATTTAAACATACCATCATATATTGTTATAATATATTGAAGGTCACGATATCAAGTATTCACCGTGCCGACGTCGGAGCACATCAACATCGGGATTTCGATGTCGGGTGTCGAACCGTCATTTGGTTTTGGTTGCCGACGTCACGACATAGCATATCTAACGATAGTCGCATGTAGGGCCAATGCCAAGTTCCCAGTTAGCTAGTTGTCGGTTGCGAACTTACAGCTTTGCCTAACTCGCGAACTTACAGTTCCGCCTAACTCAAACACCTTGGAATTGGACCATGAAATTAAAGCTTAATTAAAATTGAATGACAATAAACATAACTTACCCCCAGTGACTTATTTTGCTTTGCAATGGATATGAGTAGAACGCCTTTCACATAATTGTACTTGTGTTACGTTGTGTATATCCGTTTAACTAATCGACACGAGTCATATATTTTATTTCCCGCCAGATACAGTAGTGTTCAGTAATAAATAATAAACTATAGATAATAAGTATTAAATGATAAATAATAATTGTTCATAATTGTTAAATAATAAATGTCCCTCCGGGGCTTCCGTAGTTAACTGGTATTAAACAAAATTTTATTTTTTCTATTAAAGGGAGGTAATTAAAGAATTCCAGACAGTATACATTTATTTGTATAAATTGTAAAGGTCAAACCAACCACTGGGGTGACAAAAAAGGTTTACTGTGTGGTTTCAAGTAAATGAAATTATAACGTTTTTCACCCCTTATTTGCTATTAATGTTTGGGGCCAATTTTATTTTTTTGGCATTATTGGTCCACTACAGGGCCCTGAATACAGTACATTTTGTAAAGCATGTATTTAACAGACCTAAACTTTAATCATGCAAAGTGTCTGACATGTTTTTGGTATTTTCAATAATTACAGAGGTCAAAGGAGCGAAATTTAAAATCAGAAAAATAATATGTGGTCAACAATTATTGACAAACAAGAGGCACTCAACCACATTGTTTCCATATTTAAATCAGTTTTTATTATGAAATTAATCTTTAAAAAAAGATTAAAATGGCAATAAATTTCTCAAGATATTTTTGTCACAAAACTTTTATTTTGTTAAAAATCTTGACTCTTTCAAGATCTGTAAATCCGGAATGTATCCGGAAAATTGACATTTCTGATAATTAATACTTTGAGTTGGGTAAACAAATCTGGGAGTTTTGAAAATTGCTATATAAACATTAATGAAATACATTTTGAAAAAACCTACCAATTCCTTTTGAGCAGTTTTCAAACACAAAAAGATCTGCTTCTCTGTAGTTTTGCTGAACTTCTACTTCATCAACAGGTCTGAATTAAATAATGAAATTAATTTCTGAACAATGGGGGTTTACCAAACTATTTGAATTTCAAATACTGGTAGTCATTTTGACAGATTAGGAACTGTTTTTTAATTAATTATTTAATTATTTTGACAAACAGAATACAGTTTTACTACACAGACATAAAAATAGAATTGTTCATGATTGTAAACAGCACATGGTTGTCACTGAGCACTCACTAGGGATCTTAACATAAGTATATCAATAGAAAGACCTAAACACATTTTAAAACAGGGCATTAACTCCTCCAAAAACATAACTGGCACTGGAGATCTTTTGGCACAGCAAATTGGGCCTCAAATAAAATATTGTTTGTTTCCCATTCCCCAACCTACCCGTTTAAAAAGGGCCCTACCCAAAATATTTTATTGCCCCTATTGAAATAATATTTTTTTTTTATAAATTGGAAGTGAAAATGATATTTTTTTGTTTGCTGGATTCTATCTTACATGTACCATTAAATTTTAGATGGTTTTCACCTTAGAGTTAATTCTAAATTTCATTATTCGTATGTCTAGACCATTAACTATCATACTGAAACAATTCCAAAAAAAAATATTTACCCTTCCTACCTACCCATTCTAAATCTGCTAGGATCAAAATTATGTACAACATTCAACACTTATAATTTTAACAAATGACAATTTACCCATTTACTGTAGAGGTATCAGAATGAACAACTACAGTCGAAGACATTGTTAATAGAATCTCTTCTATTCACAACAAAGAGTATACATCAGCTGAAAAAGAAATAATTTATAATTATTTGTAACATTTGTATGATACACACAAGGTCATTCCATTTCAAATCCAAGTAGTTTCTTATATCCAATCTAACCATTTTAAAGTTGAGATTGGATCGCATTTGTTTTATGACAAAACGCATGTTTTCAACAAAATAATCATTGACACCCCGTCAATTGGACCATATTCTACCAGCGTATACTTTGCAAGAAATACTATCAATTTCGTCGATTGTTTCAACGTCGTACATTTCCCAATTTTCTGTTATGGTAAAATCTATCTTAAGGTTTGATTTAATTCAGATACATTTTCAGCCATGTTATTTTCAAAAATACCCACACCCGCGAGAGACATTAATTCACAATGGCGGTGCTCGAAAAGTAAACATGGAAGTGAATTGAAACTTCGATAGTAGGTGTGTCATTGATATTTTTACGACAAAACATTTTATTAATATTACAATTTCATGCATGCGCTACTTTTCGGCCGAAATTTTGCACAGTGGGCTTGGATTACAAGTGTTTATCTTAAACCTTTTCTTCTTCTTCTTCCAATTTACGTGACCACAATCAATAAGCCGTTTAACAGCAATGACTTTTAAAGATGACAATTCAATAACCAAAAGGTCTACACCAGTATAGTATAATGCCAGATGAAAACAAAGGATTTCTGCTATCAGACCTTGGGGAGGTCTCTCATAGAATACTCTTCGTTTATCTGATGCCAATATTCAGAAACTGGAGATGGTGCAATGATGATCCAGAACTACTCGACCGCTTCTTCCTTCTTCCACTTTCCGGCCACCATCAACAGGTTGAGGATTTTGCCAGTGTTTGCGCAAAAGGAAAAGAACTAGTATAGAAATATAGGTAAAAGTATGAAATAAGAAAAAGATTTTAAAAAGAGGTTAAAAACATGGCTATTTAGGAGATTAGAAACAGTGTTGGGCCAGTCGTTCCTTGAGGGCATCGACTGACCCGACTGACTGGGATGTCTGGTGGTAACTTGTTCCAGTCCCTGGTCGTTCTTGGGAAGAAGGAGTTAAGTCTGCACTGAGTTCGACACTGTGGTAGTTGGAATGATGTTTCCGGATCTGTTTGTCTAGAGTTTCTGGTAACCGGAATGAAGTATGATGATGAGTTGGTGAAGTAAATTTGTTCATTGTAGATCTTGTAGAGCATGGTGAGGCGGGTTTCTTTACGGCGGTCTTCAAGGGATCTCCAGTTGAGGTTAGCTACCATGTCTGTTACACTTGAGCGGTTGTGATAGTTGTTTCTGACAAAGCGAGCTGATCTTCTTTGTATCATCTCGAGCTTGTTTATTTGACCTTTCTTGTACGGATCCCATACTGAGCTTGCATATTCTATGGATGGTCTAATGATGGCCTTATATGCTGTTTCTTTGGCTGTAGTGGAGGCAACATTTAGGTTTCTGCGAAGGAATTTCAGTTTCTGGTTAGCTTTGTTGGTGATGTTGTTAATGTGTTCCCCCCATTCCATATTGTCGTTGATTGTACACCCCAGGTATTTGGGCGATTTTACGTGTTCTAAAGTGTGTCCATGTAGTTTGTAGTCGTGAATGATGGTAGATTTCTTTTTGGTTACAGATAGTACTTGGCATTTTTGTGGATGGAAGGCCATTTTCCAGCGAGTTTCCCATTCTTGGAGATTACCGAGGTCATTTTGGAGGCTCTTGTAGTCTGCGTCGTTTACTATTGCAAGGTACATGATTGTGTCGTCGGCGAAGAGTCTAATTTTAGATTTGATGTTGTCTGGCATATCGTTGATGTAATACAAGAACAGACTTGGTCCAAGCACGGAACCCTGTGGCACTCCCGATTCTACACTTGTACATGTACATGTATGTGTTTGCGAACGACAGACATTTCTTCAGCGATATCTGCATATGAGAATCTGGTAAAAAACGAGCGTAAGACCCTATCTGTTATGATAGATCCAATTAAGGCGGTCCACATGATGAACCGTGAGTGTCAAGCAACTGTCACTGATCTGAAACAAGAAAATTGACAGATAAAAATGTTTCGTTTTTTAAACGCAATACAACTTATACTCACTATAATAATTGCATTGTCAAAGCAGACAGCCCGAGAAAATGCACAGATCATGGATTAAACTTGTAAAATGTTTATGGTTTTATTTATTTTGATCCTGTATTTTGATCCTGCAGACGATTGTTTATTGTGCTAAATTTCGATGCAAGTGCGTTTCAAGCATTTCCACGACCTAGATCATAAATGTCTGCGCATGCGCTGAATATCCCAGAATGCAACACAACTATGGTTGACAGCGATCAGGAACAAAAACCGAGATGTAGCAAAGTTCTTCAATTTCCCCATCTTTTCTGGAAAATCTAATCAATTGTTCGGTTGAGAATGGAATATATGTATCTTTCCTATCGTTAGACCCTTCCATTTACTTCTCTGATTGTATCACACGGTCACGATTCTGACCTATTTTCTGTGAATAAATTCGACCCCAAACATCACAAAGCTCAGTATTTTGCTTTTTGGTGAGAACTCGCACTGATCGTGCCAGTGGTGGTAAAATGGGATCAAGAGGAATACCAGCGGACAAGGTATAAATCATTCATATAATACATGTTGCACTAATTTATGTTGATCTCCTGTTTGAAATGTGGATTTATAGAATCCAATTTGTGTTAGTCACTTAGTGTGTAAATTTCTCATGATGCATGGATGTAGCCAGTGGTTTTAATTTAGACTTGTATATATTAAGTTGAGATCATCACTAGGAGTCGCTTGCCTATCCAAACCCCTTCTAAGTTGTGCTATCAAGCACCTTTATTCGTCTGTGTATCTGCTCGCTGCAGTACATCTATCTATCTATCTATTTATACTGCCGAACTCCTCATTTCGAGATATTATTGGCAGTGTCTGGCAAGGGCAGACAATCAATGAAGAAACAGAAGTGAGATACAAGGAATCCGGGTGCGATACCCTAGCTCGTTTCGAAAAGATTCCTTGGTTCTTTAACGTGCCCGGTGTAATGCACCGATACACGCGAGACTACCCCTGGGTTACCAACCAGGATCATCTCTAGTTGGGTGGGAAACACTAAATAGCGTTTCTGAAATGACCAAGTGTCCCGGCCGAGAATCGAACCCGGGACCTCTCGATCAGCAGTCTAGCATCTTACCACTAGACCACCGTGCAAGCAGTGCTGTCCGATCATGATGTCTCATGTATAATTTTTCTGCATCGCCCATTGTGGGTATTCAGACCGTGTGCGTAGAAATTAGGAAAATGCATCAACTGTTTGGAACCTGCAGCAGAAAACCTAGATCAAACAACTAGAGTCTAGAACATGTATGTACAATGCATCGCTGCTCGCTTTGTCTACAACAAACCGTACAACTCACACAAACCGGACAGTTTGACTACCAGGGTTAGCATATAAAACCTGCCCTTTAAAACCAGGGTTTTAAGCTTGTGAATTTTTTTTCATATTTTGGAGGTTTCAAGAAAATCGTTTCTGAAAAAATCATATGTAAGACTATAATAACTCTTTTATTGGATTATCTGATCTTGAAAGTAGCATGTAGGTTAATATTTAGAGTTAGACCATTTTGAAGTAGATAACTGCCTTTGAAATTATTGCTAGGTGTGATATACAGTGTTAAACGCTGTCTGACACCTTCAAAGGTGCTATTCAAGGCACTTCTTCATGTAATTTTATGAAATTATTAATGAAAAAAAATTTAAAACCCAAAATTATTTTTATAATTTAATATAAAACCCTTTAAGTTTAAAACCCCTTATTGCCCTTTAAAACCCCTTAAAACCCATTTGGGTAGGGTTTTAAACAAAAGAGGGGGTTTATGCCAACCCTGGTAACTACCATGCTCACCAACCTAAACTGGACTCCACTGTACCAGCGCAGGATATATGCAGATGTCACCCTCTTGTACAAGACGGTCAATGCCTTAGTGGCCATACCAATGACATACTGCCCAACACCGGCTCTGAGGAGGGCCTCTAGAACTAGCCACAATGTGAAATTCATCCTGTTCCACTGCCGTCTGAATAAATGCCAGTATTCATTCTTCCCTTTTACAGTCTCCCATTGGAACAGATACCACCGTCTGTGCCCCAAGCCTGGAGGCTTTTAAATCAGCTCTCCACTGGGCACTAGCAGCATACTAGTGTGAAAAATTGGGAACTGTAGTGTAAAGTGTAAATACATGTTATGTTTTAAACAAGTGACAATTATATGAGTTTTTATCGTACGCACAGTTTTATTTTTCAACCCTCGTTAGTAAATGTCTACATGTTGATGCTAACGAGTAACCTTATTGAAGAAAGTAAATGATGATTACCAATGTATAGGATGCTAGTGTGTTAACTGTATAGTATGGTGACTGATTTCTGCACCCCCACCAGGATGAAACGACGTTTCCACAAGTCTCATTTTTCAAGGCGCCGTTCATAAGTATTGTTCTTTCGTTCTGCCATGCTTCAGTCTTTGTTATGGCTGGGGCACCAGAAACGGAACGAAACAACAAAAAAGTTGGTGCGAGTAGTGGTGCGCATTTATAAATTCTCAGCTCTTAGCCAGGCTAGCTCTGTCTAACAAAGTGCCATGAACAGCTTTCCGTTTATGTTTGCTGTGTCAGTGACTCAGTAGCCCGGTTAGCTCAGTTATTAGAGCGCATAACTTGCAAGCAGGGAGTAGTGGGGTTTGAGCCTGACACTTGCTAGAAACTGAAAGCCTACATGCTCCCCTCAAATTACAATAATGCCATTAATGGCGACAAGGATGAGCTTGGACTGAGAAAAGGGGAATGGTGGCCTAGAGGTGGGGTGCTCTCTTCGGAAATTGAGAGGTTCCGGGTTCAACCCTGTCTGAACTACTGGTTAATTTCCCTGATCAAGAATAACACACAAGGTCCACTCCACCAAGGTGTAAATTGGTACCTGTTAGGGCAATGTCTATTATAAGTATCACTGTATGCATCAATAGAACCTCTGTTCAACCATGTATGTCTAATTTTACCAACTAAGTTGTTAAATGTCTTTACCAATTGATTGGAATTTAGAGCGTAATTCCTGTTTTCTTTTACAGGTGAACTTGCGACTGATATTGGTGAGTGGACGGACGAAAGAATTCCTGTTTTCACACTCCAGCTCAGCTGCTGATATCACAGATTATGTATACAGTAATTGGCCAACAGGTAGTTAAGACTTTTACTTATAACTGCATGATATAGGATTTGCTTTTTAGTTTCCTACCCATATTCGACCAGAGAGGACACAAGTTTGCTGTCTGTCAAGAAATATGGATCCTGCCATAACTCAAACAGTTTTCAAGCTAGGTTTATGAAACTTATATAGTATGTGAAAAGGGACCAAAAGGAGATTAAACACAACTAATTTATTTTCATTTGGACAAAAATTGTGGTTCTATGGCAACAGGAGCTCTAAAAACCAGATAGGGGACTTCTGTATTGCTTGCAATTTCTAATTACTTATTATTTTGGCTTCTGCAGCAGTTTTCATCATTTAACACAATGATGTAATGTAAAGTCATTCATTGTAATGATATTAACCAGTATGCCTCCCTCAACGACTGATCAACACTTTATTTATAATAAACCTAGGTACATCAAATAGTGATTGGTCATGGCCAGCAAGTGACCCCTATTTTGGGTTACAACTTATAGGTCAGTGTGTTTGGGCGTTTTGTGTTCTATGAGCTCTAATTAATGTGTTGATTATTAACACATGTTTGTTGGTATGATTTTGATTTCATGTATTTTTATTACTCTAACAGAATGGTCAGAAGAAAAATTGCCAGAAACAAATATTCTACGCTTGATCTATCAAGGGAGATTTCTTCACGGGAACGTTACATTAGGCGGTTTGTAGATTTCATACTTTCTAGTTTCTTGTGAGATTTTTTGAACATAAGCAGTTGAGCTATTTTTGTGAGTGCATCGTGTGTGTCTCTGTTGGTTAAGTTTATTGTCAAGAGACAGTTCTCAAATAGTATCATAAAAAATATCCACTTGAAACTCAACATATTCACAATCGCGCTGACAAACTTGTGACCTTTATTCATTGAATTATCTGCCCTTGATACTCTTAATAATTTCATTCAAAGATGAGCAAGGTTACTATCAAGAACGAGGAATTCGGAAGTCTAGCACTTGTAGACGGTTCTCTTAGTCAATTTTAAATCGCCCAGTCGGCGGTCTCACATTGACATTTTGTCGAAAATGTGGATTTTGATTTTTTCATAAAAAACTAATAGTAATGAAGCAACAATTGAAAATGCAAAATAAGTTTTGTTCATATCCTAATTAAGTTAATAATAAATATTAAGTTTACAGCTGTTTTTGTTGAGACTCTTTTTGGAGCATTTTTGCTTGACATCACACTCTCAGATGCCATTAAAACATTATTTGATACTATCTTGTCATAAACTTCTAAAACATGGTATCATGTTTTGATTTAAAAACAAAAGTCATCGCTTTACGAGTTTCGTATTTGTTTTAATTAAAACTATAAGCCTAAAAGTTATTGAAGCCTTTTATGAATTTGTGCTGTTATTAAAGATTTAGAACATTTGAGATGTGAATTATTATACCGTATTTGAATATGTGAATTTTTTTTGTGAATATTCCCATGTGCATACAACGTGAAACCTACCGTATACTGTTTATATGTCAAATGCTCTTCAATTGAGAGTATTCAATTTCTATATATCATATGTGATCAACAAATGGGTATGAAATTCTACACCTCTAGACCTAGTATTACAGTTATTTCTAGCAATGTGTAAAATAATACTTACTAGAAAAGGAAAAAAAATGATTTATGTAATTGAAGAGATCATATTTGTATTCTCTGGGTACATGTATTTATATCATGCTATCATGATGCTAATGTACCCATCAGAGGCATCAGTTAGCTATTGATGAATGGCAGGTTTCCAATGTCCAGTCATCCATTAGACTGCTGGTGGGCATTTTTCATATGAATAGATGTCATTAGATGATCTTCCATATATGGATACTGCAAAATCATTAATTTTCATTAAATTTGTGGATTTGGTGGTTCACCTTCAACCACAATATCAAATCCATTCAAGCAATAATTTTGACCCTTGTATTGATTACAGGAAATGCAAATTCCACAAATTAATATACCATCGAAATGGTCTTTTTTACCAAAGCCACAAAACTTAATCCCATTGAAACTGAATGATTTTACAGTATTTGTTTAATATGTAAGTGGTAAGTTCCTGTTCATGTTAGAAACAGTGAAGTATTGTAAGGGTTTCGCTTAAACAGGAAGTCACTATCTAGTATCTAGTAGTACTTCTACATGCATGCATGCACTATGTCATAAACACTTAAAATAGTTATTGACTTCTGTAAAATCATTTGATTATGATGGGACAAAACTTTGTGGTTTTGATAAAAAAGACCATTTCGAAAGGCTGTTAATTTGTGGGTTTTGCATTTCATGTAATGAATACATGGGTCAAAATTATTGTTCAATTGGATTTGATTTTGTGGTTGAAGTTTAAAGTATCATGTGGTGGCTATTGTATTCTTGTAAATCAAGTTACGTAATCAAGATTAATTTTATCCTGGTACTTCAACTTGTTGTTACTGAAATACTATCAAATGTTCAATTCTTAGTCTTATAAATGCTTTAATGTTTGCAATTCTTGTTTACAGCGTTACAGTTGCCGCTCGGTAAGACCACTGTCATGCATTTGGTAGCGCGGGAAAATCTGCCGGAGCCAAATAATCAGGGTAAGGTTACATTGTATTACAATACAGTGTCTTTCTAGTTGTATCATAGTAAGATAACAATGGAAAAGAGTGCAATAACTTCAATAACTTCAATATTCTTGATGTGCCTTTTTATCATCACACCCATGTTGAACTATGAAAGGAAATTCAAATCAAATAGAGGTCAAACACTGGAATATCTTATTCAAACTTGGGCTACACCCTCAACTTATAAGAAGCCCGATGTTTCAGTTCTGTGTAACACAGTGAAACATTAAGGTGACTTTTTCATTGGATAATGAGTTCTCACTGAAACATTGATTAGTGATCTGGCTGCCATGTTTAACTTTTTTTGACAGAAAATTGTTGAATAGCAAAATCAAACCTGATTAATGCTATAGATACAAAACATAATGGTAAAACCTGCTTGTTATTGTTATGCAAAACAATGTTGTTTGATTCAATTCTTCTTAAGATCATGTTTTATAATTATTTATTTAATCATGCATGTTTTAAGCAATTAATTTGACAGCAAATACAAGTGTAATTGATTTAATGGTTTTGAAGTGTTTGCAAATTCTGTTCTGTTCTGTTTCTATAGTTTGATAAAATATATTCAAAGTAAAATCCACTTCACAATATTGAGATCAGTTCAAACTAGGCAATAGCAAAGATAGCTACATGTACATTTGAATGAAACTTACCATCTGATGACATCATGATTAGGAAAGTGGTGTGCCTTAGTTAAACTACAATGCTTGTGTAAGATCACCTAAAATAACCCCTTGGTGAATGTGAACTCCCTAAGAAGACCAGTTGTCTAGGGTTCATGGAGTATGAATGATTTGTCACAATAGTAATACATTATTCATGTAAGAACTCCACTTTTAGTATACCTGCTTCATTAGTATGTTTTTGTTTTGTTATTTGTTGAGGAACATCTCGGAAATTTGTTGTTCTACCTTTATACGAACGTTCATACTATAAAATAAGGTAATAGAAAACCAGATAGGGAAGGCGTCACTCAGCTTATTCAGTTGAGCACAGAAAACATAAAAATCCTTACAGACCACAATCAAATGGTACAATGGCCGACATTACAGAACAAGAAGATCAAATACTCACTGAATGTCCAATTTTCAGCTCTCCAGCAGTAGGCAGACCCCTTTAATCAATGTGCCTCTGTAGCTCAGTGGTTAATGCGCTTGCCGTCTAATCTGGCAACCCGGGTTCAAATCCGGGTAGAGGTACATATATATATGCCTGTCATGTTTCAGTAGAAATAAAGCAAATAAAGGATAATAATGCTCGGCATTTATATTTAAAAAAAACAACAACAAAAAAACAACTTTTATATGTGCTTACAGGTCAGTTGAAGAAAGATAAGAGTGGTGAAGCAAGCTGTAGTCTGTGCTGTGTACTACTGTGATGATACACTACCATGTTTCCTTGACCAATTAACATATGTTTTACCGTCAAATAGTTTGTGTGATGATCTGCTTCATACAGATCATCTTGTTATAATACCAAATCTCTGCACCAGATTTATACATGTACTACCATCAATGTCTCGCAAATATGCTACATGTATAAAATGAACTATCACAGAAACAATGGTTGCCATGGTGACACAAGCCAAAGATGTAACCACATGATTATGATTGTTGTTTTATCAACTTCAAACATTTGACTTTCATGTGTTACAATGCTCGTATTAAATTTACCCTGGATCTGTTATGTAATTCTATTCATCGATTCAATGTGTTCGGCGTTTGTGCCAGACAACTGACAGCATAATGATGGAAATGAAATGCTTTATCCTTCGAAGATTTAATCAATTCTACCTCTGTACCTGATAACTATATATGGCATCACCGAGGACGTTACGGCGAGGACCCGGGAGACGGGACATTACCGTGACGATCAGAGACATCATAGTGAAGACGGGATGTTAGGAGTACGGATCATGGATGTGTATTGTGTCTCATTGAGCAAGATAGAGACTTGCGTATATCTTATAGTGTTGTTATGTGGTCACCTAAATCTTTAAACATACCATTACTGTTTCCTTGTTCTGTCGTTGATTCCTGAAATGTTACCACACAAACTTACAGCACCTGACACTAACATTATTTAGAGTCATATCCATTTGTTACGTGTTAATCAGATGGTATTGTGATGTTAGAACATAGGGACTGTATTCACAAAGCATCTTAAGAGAAAACTTAGAATTTTCTAAAAAAATGTATTTCCTTTGAACGGTGTATCAGCTAAAAAGGACAAACCAAGATGGTCATTGTTACCTAGTTTCAACACATCATGTAAAGAGCTACAATAATTACAAAAACACATGTGTTATTCTTCGTTTCTTGGGAATATGATTGGCTAAATTATTCAACTTTAGCCAAATTATTTTATTTTTCCCTTGCGATACTTTGTGAATACCCACCCAGAACTTATCTATACAAGCAGTCTATCCTGTTCTGTCCTTTGTTTCATTCATGTTCCGATGTTCATGAAATTGAAATGTCCTCCTTTTGGTGCCACAAGGTTGTATCTCACTTGATGATTTGTAGTACGAAACAACCTCGTTGTGCCAAAGGGAAGTTGTTGGAAAGAATTTCTCATCTGGAATATCATCTCTTTAGGAAATTCCTTTCCAAATTGATTAGTTTGATGAGTTCATTCAGTCATGTGTTGTTGAGTATCACATAGTTTGTAAAAGTAACAATAACAGAATATCAGTATTCTATCACTGTGTGAATATTGTAAAATCATTTAATTACGATGGGATGAAATTTCGTGGTTTTGGTAAAAAAGACAATTTCGATGGTACATTAATTTGTGGATTTTGCACTTCAGATAATAAATGCAAAGGTCAAAATAAGTGTTTGATGGGATTTTAGGTCGTGGTTAAATATAAACCCCAAAACCACAAAATTTAATCCCCAATGAAAATTAATGACTTTACAGTACATTATATTGTTTGACTTAACGTACCGTAATGAAACTGTATATTGTGTTAAATCTGTCTTAATTCAGAACATGATTTCCTTTTAAGAGACTAAGTTCATGAACGTATGATCTGTTTTATATGTGTCAGAAAGTGGCTACCTGTCCTATATACAGTGTTGTATTATAAATACAATTCAAAGGTCATTTGAAGGTCACAGTGATATTTCACTTCTTATGTCACTGAAAATTGCATTTAATGTTAATTTGATATGTGTCAGTGACTGTTCACGATTTTCTCCCATTGACCGTGTTGGCACGTTATTCTGATTTTCATCTAAAATATATGAAATCCAAGTATTTTCATGTTAACACAGAGCATGTGTCGGCTTCAATGATTCACTTACTGAAATATGAAATGTCTTAGAAGCATTCTAAATGCAGATATAATATTATAACCCATATTCCGTGTAGCATGCATTGGTCGTAGTTCCATATTATAAATATATGTATATTTGTGTTTTGACAGGTCATTCTAGATTAATTCTTGGAGTGAAAATCTGTACTTCGTAAATCTTAACAGTGGAACTGAGAAAGATTTTGGAACTTTTTAAAAAAAAGATAATCTGGGATTTTTCTTGACATGTGTCCTGCAAGATCTGGACTGTCCTGAACACATGTCATAAAAGACTTCTGTCAGTTCTGTTAATGGAATAAAATGAATGAGTAGTGTGGAACATGGTACAGATGGTCCAGGAATTAATATATAATGGTCTATTCCTGGTTCACTACATGGTGCCAAACCATAATTTGTTAGATTTATTTAAATATTAGATTGTTTAAATGAATTTGTTTATAATGAATGCGTTCTTCTTGTCTTGTATCCATTTATAATTGATACAGGTATCAACTGTGTAGTAAGCGCTGCACTACTTTTTCAAGAGATCTGTTCAGAACTACTTTTCAATGTTGAGATATTGGTCTTGTCTCAGTTTCAAGTTTTTGCTACATTTAAGTCTACTTGTTTTGCAATATATGAATGTACGAGTATGATGTAGTTGACTTGATGTACTTATTACCTTTTTGGTGAGTTCAACTTGGTTCATATTTTAAATCTTTACACTTTTACAAATAATACAATATGTGGGCTATGGTGATTGAGGTAGATGTGCTATCAACTTGTGTAGTATTCATTCTAATAATATCCTTCACATCTCGAATTTACAACAAACTTATTGATGGCTTAGAACCAGAAGGTCGTAACTACCACTTACGACCTTATAAGACTCATACATATTTGAAATCTGATTCACAAGGCGCTTCTTATGAGCCTATATTCATGAAAATCTGAAATTGTCATGTTGACCAAAATGAAGTTTTAAAAACTTATTTTCCCATAGGTAAAGAGTAAATTACAGACAGTTTTCTCTTGTTTTCTCAATAACGATTTGGTAGTTACGACCTTCTTGTTCTAAGCCATCGATATGGCCCTACGTCTTGTTTATCTACCATGACTTATAAAATAAATATTTTAGAAAATAATTTTCCACCACATATTTTAAAGTAATGCCCGTTGCATGACAAAACAGTTAGCTAATGTTTAACAATAAATTGCGGCTTAGACCTAATAAATTTTAGAACAGTCAATCAAAATAAATTGAATAACCTACACATTCTTACTTACTTAGTCCCTTTCGACCATGGATGGGCATTGGGCTACATGAAAAAATATAAATTGTCCCTTGTTGGAATATACTGGAGACAGAACTATAATCAAAAGCAGTGATGTTCTTACTGTGTTGGTGACATGTGTACATTTGGTGTGTGGTTACGTGTCCATATGATGTGAAGTTGTGATATTATGTACTTTTATAGTAAACTTTTTTCCCACCTTAACTGAACGAGTGTGTTAGTATTTTCAGTGAAACTGTTTTTGCTTCAGATTTTTTGGGAAGTTTTAATATTTTTATTTGTTATCTCTTTTTCCCTTACAGCCCTATATGCTTACTTATACTTGTTATAGCTTGGCACATTTAACACGACTCTGACCTTTTGATTAGTATAATTAACAGTCTATTGCCTATGTTTATAACACCGATTGTACGTTTTCATAATTGGAGAGTATCACTAAGACGCTCATGATGTAATACAAACACAAAACTGAAATATGGATATTGCACGATTTGCTTGCAGAAATTGATATATTTAAAGCAAGAAGCATGTCTACTTGTGTACTAATGAATATCTTCATTATGTTGGAATATAAATAACACCTGATTCTGATTATGAAAACATGTGTACAGTAAAACCAGTTTGTAAAGAATGTAAAACAAAGGTGGTCTATCTTCACAGGTTAAATACTTGGTAGTGTACAGAAAAACCAGTTTGTAAAGAATGTACAACAAAGGTGGTCTATCTTCACAGGTTAAATACTTGGTATGAGCTTGTTGTGCATATTGTCGGGAATTTACGGACAACTAATTTTCCCCCGGGGTTATGGCCCTTTATGGAAGAATATGTTTTAGTGTCAAAATACCCTTCTAGTATAAATCTGTATATTATTCAATGAACTATGTTAGACAGGACGAGTTATCCTTCATAGCAAACATTACCTGTGGTTAATGTAATTTTAAGGCATTTCCCTCTGTTTCACATTTCATTATTTTCCTTGAAATCCAGTTTTCTCTCGATAAGTTGTATGTTTAAGTCGTACGCTGAGTGGTTTGTCCCCAGGTCATGTATTCCAAGGCCCCTTCTGTCCCCTTACACATTGCTATCACTGTTTATATATCATTCTATTCTCCCAGTGTCCCTTAATGTGCAATATACACTTGTACATTTAATATCAACACAAATCAATCAGTACAGACTACCTATCATGTATACACCAACATTCACTATTGGTCAACATTTTGTAAAACAAGAGTTTATTAACTCATCACTTCAAAGCTTAGTAACAACATCTCCTAAATAAAATAAAACAGACCATTGGTTTTCTAGTTTCTGATGTCATAAAATTTAATTTGCCTACAGTCTGTTCAAAGTTAATTGATAGTGGTTGTAAACATTAGCTCGTCCATCAGGTAAACTATGTATATCTAGGTTTAACTGAGTGCATCTGAGTTAAGTGTAGTCCTGCTATTCCTTTGAATGGTAAAGTTCCCTGATTAGTATTACTGACTCAATCGAAACTACTCTATCTACTTTGAACTCAAGTCAATCAGCTAATATCTGTATGTTACTTATCAAATCTTTCTTTTCCACTCCTAGTTTGCAACATTAGATGTGGAAATATGATACACGGTTCTTAATCTTGACAATTCTTGCACATATTGTTCAGTATAATTGATGTATAACGATGGATTTCATATGAATTTCATGTATAAAATGTTATAAATGTTAAGATTTGAATGCACTTACATTGATTATTTGTTACCATGGTCTAGTAGTAATGATTTATAAAAGTATGTGTATATTTTGGGTGAAATTTGATCATATATGCTTTAGCATGTATCTATAACTGAATGACATGCTTTGAAATATTTTGTTCATTGTAAAAAGCTTTTCAATTACCGGCAAATATTATCATATTATAGAAATATGCTTTTAGTTTTGTTAGCTCACCTGTCACAAAGTGACAAGGTGAGCTTTTGTGATCGCTCTTCGTCCGTCGTCCGTCCGTCCGTCGTCCGTTCACAATTGCTTGTGAACACACTAGAGGTCACAAATTTAGCCTGATCATTATGAAACTTGATCACAATGATCATCTCCATAAAATCTAGGCCAAGTTCGATATTGGGTCATCTGGGGTCAAAAACTAGGTCACTAGGTCAAATCAAAGGAAAACCTTGTGAACACATTAGAGGTCACAATTTGAGCCTAATCTTTATGAAACTTGATCACAATGATCATCTCTGTAAAATCTAGGTCAAGTTCGATATTGGGTCATCTGGGGTCAAAAACTAGGTCACTAGGTCAAATCAAAGGAAAACCTTGTGAACACATTAGAGGTCACAATTTGAGCCTAATCTTTATAAAAATTGATCACAATGACCATCTCTATAAAATCTAGGTCAAGTTCGATATTGGGTCATCTAGGGTCAAAAACTAGGTCACTAGGCCAAATCAAAGGAAAACCTTGTGAACACATTAGAGGTCACAAATTTAGCCTGATCATTATGAAACTTGATCACAATGATCATCTCTGTAAAATCTAGGTCAAGTTCGATATTGGGTCATCTGGGGTCAAAAACTAGGTCACGAGGCCAAATCATTGAAAAACCTTGTGAACACATTAGAGGTCACAATTTGTGACTAATCTTTATGAAAATTGATCACAATGATCATCTCTATAAAATCTAGGTCAAGTTCGATATTGGGTCATCTGGGGTCAAAAACTAGGTCACAAGGCCAAATCATTGAAAAAGCTTGTGAACACACTAGAGGTCACAATTTGAGACTAATCTTTATGAAAATTGATCACAATGATCATCTCTATAAAATCTACGTCAAGTTCGATATTGGGTCATCTGGGGTCAAAAACTAGGTCACAAGCCTTTGAAGGCCAAATCATTGAAAAAGCTTGTGAACACACTAGAGGTCACAATTTGAGCATAATCTTTATGAAACTTGATCACACTGATCATCACTATAAAATTTTGGTCAAGTTCGATATTGGGTCATCCTGAGTCAAAAACTAGGTCACGAGGCCAAATCATTGAAAAAGCTTGTGAACACACTAGAGGTCACAATTTTGATCTTATCTTTATGAAACTTGATCACAATGATCATCATTATAAAATTTAGGTCAAGTTCGATATTGGGTCATCTGGGGTCAAAAACTAGGTCACGAGGCCAAATCATTGAAAAATCTTGTGAACACACTAGAGGTCACAATTTTGACTCTATCTTTATGAAACTTGGTCACAATGTTTATCTCTATAAAATCTAGGTCAAGTTAGATACTGTGTCATTTGGGCCAAAATCTAGGTCACTAGGCCAAACAGGTGAGCGACCCAGGGCCCTTTGGACCCTCTTGTTCATATTTAACCTTTCTGTTTGAAGGTGTGTATGGTTGCACATTTCGCGTGTGTAAGTAAAAGTTGACAGATATTTAGGAATCTTTCAGCTGCAGGGGTCTTACTATGTCTATTTGGAAATCTTTCAGCTGCGGGGGTCTTACTATGTCTATTTGGGGGTCTTTCAGCTGCAGGGGTCTTACTATGTCTATTTGGGGGTCTTTCAGCTGCAGGAGTCTTACTATGTCTATTTGGAAATCTTTCAGCTGCAGGGGTCTTACTATGTCTATTTGGAAATCTTTCAGCTGCAGGAGTCTTACTATGTCTATTTGGAAATCTTTCAGCTGCAGGGGTCTTACTATGTCTATTTGGAAATCTTTCAGCTGCAGGGGTCTTACTATGTCTGAATAATCGGGGAAATCTGGATTTTCTCTGCACTAGAAAGAATGAACTTTTCTACAAAGTTGTTTGGTGAAAAAATTACTTAAATTAACTAAGTTTGATCATTTGAATTAAAGAAATTAGAATGTTTGAACTTTTGGTGAGATGTTGTGTGCTAATGACACTCTAAACAAACTCAATTTGATTTCAGGGTTGGGTATAATTCCTTAGTAGAACACATCAAGCGTGTTTCTCTATAATTAAAAGCATAACTGTCGTAACACTCATTTTCTTTGGGCATTAAACTGTAAATTGTAGTTTTTCTCCACATCTTCATCTAGTCAGGTATGAATTTGGATATTTTATTTTCTTAAAATAATTTCCTAAATTAACTGGATTCTTTGAAAAGTTTGACTTTTTTCTTTCCTATTGCATTCTTGCTGTTTTGCAACCAATACTTGGCCAAATTATTTTCTAATTCATGAATGTTATTGTTGAGATAGTGTACTGTGTCCGCTACAGACAGTATAGCACTGTGAACAACTCTTGAATTGTTGTGTAGACTCTGTATTGTACTAAGTATGGTCTATAAAGGTAGAAGGGAAAGGTCTAAATAGAAAACAAATGCTAACCTTAATATATGTATATATTATTGTAATATAGATGAGTATGAATTTTTATCCTTGTCTATGATTTATATAACATATATCAATGTTAATTCACGATGCTGGCATTTTTTTTGTTTTTTTTGCACTTTATACAAAATTTATTTAAAACTATTGATCTAGTAATATGACTTGATATACATGTATGTATAGCTTACTATAGTATCAGTATTTATGTCATATCTAATTGTGTGCTAAAGCCTGATGTCCGTTAACCCGGCAAAGTGCTCATAGCATTTTCCAAGGGAGGTAACCTGTGCCCACTATGATTAATTCAACAGGATGTCACTGGCAAAAAGTGCTCGGTAGCGCTTTGCTTACTTAACGGACACCAGGTCAATATGTTATATATATCAGATTTAAGTTTACCAAAATTTCTTCATGATTTAGAAAATAATGATAGAATCGGTGTTTCAATGCATATGTCTTGTATTATTTCAATATTTCATCAAAACTTCGACTCAAATCATCGGTGGCTAAATGTGTGATCAGTTGTGTGGATGCATGTCTCGAAGACGATCGTAACTAGTACTTTTAACTTTTAAACTCAGAATTAGACTGTCAGGTTTTTTGCCAAATTTGATCAAAACTGGTGCAAAAGTTATCTGATGTAATGTACCGGTATCTCTTTCTGGACATTGCACGTGTACCTTCTATTTGAGGGTAGTTATCAAGATGTTTAACTCGTATTTGGACATTGTCAGATAATTTCAAATGCTTAAATGCCATGATAAATGTGTTTAAAAGTTTTTTATTTGTCATGAAATAGATCAGTATAATATCTGTATGAATTCTTCTGTTACACAAATCTAATTGAAAGTCCTTGAATCATTCTGTATTTCATACAATTCATTACATCATCTGAGATTGTCCATATTTACAGACATTTTAGGCCAAAAATAATTGCTCATTTTCGCTACCGGCTGGGAAAAAACATAGGGTCGGGAGGTAGGAAAAAAGACACTCATAGACACCTTCCTTGATCAATAAAGGCAGAAATAACCAAAATACCCTGATAGAATAGGTCAAATTCAAATATTTTGCTTTTTATTCTTTGTTTATCAAAAAGAACCCCACTAGGGTAGGGGGCAAAAAATAGGGTTGGTAGGGGTAGCAAAAATGAGCAATTGTTTTGGGCCTTACAGGTATTATAGTTCACAGTAGTTACACTCACTTAACCTTGGGTCTGATCCACAAACAGTTTAAGACTGAAATTCAGGTTTAAATCAACTTATAAATGATAAATGCTGTTTTCTGTCACAATTTTATAAATGATTCTAATATAACTTGGCATACACATACAGTATGTTAAACAATTAATCAGACAATATTTCATTGGCTTAGATGCATTAGCAAAGATTCATTAGAAATTTGAGTCAATTTGAATTTTGCAAATTTTGGGATAAATCTTAATTCCAGCCTTAAAGTGTTTGTGATGAAATACCCAGTCATCTTGCTGCACATAGTTGGACACTGGGATCAGTATTGAGTATTGTACAAAATTACTTGCATTTCAATAATTTGATTTTAATTGAATTTTTGACTTTCTCTGTTGATTGATGTATTTTTATAGACGTTTCTCACTTACTTGTCTTAAATGAACACATTTTGTACAAAAAACAACACAGAAATTAGTGCAAAAATTTGAAAAATTATTTTTCTTTTCCAAAAAGCTAGAACCCTAATGTGCCATCTTTTGTATCTACTGACTTTCAACTTGCTTGCGCTACTGCGTCCGCATCTTTTTCTCTGTTATCATTTTCATTAGGTTGAATGGTTGAGCCATATTTTGAGTAATTGAGATCTGTTAAACAACTGTTGATTGATACTTGTTCAACTTTCTATGGACTAGTCCCCCTTTACTTGCGTTGTACAGAAGGTTTCATTATTCTGACAGAAATGGCATTTTTTTGGATGAAAATGCTTTACTGGGTATATCATTTATTATATTTTGATTCAAATTAAAAAAAACATCTTTAAAATATTTAACTGTGTCGATGTCGACGGCATCAAAATGGTAAATTTTCTGTTTACTCAATCTTTGGCCCCCTCTTTGATAAATGTTACGACATTTCATCCCTTTGTTGCAACTACATTGTTTCTTACTATATGTTGTATAGAAAGATACAACCTTGTTGCACCAAAGGTACAAAATTTTGACCCATCAGAACAAATAAACAAAACAAGGTAATGTTTCATGATGCATTTACTCAATTAAATCTCACATGTTTGTAGTAACTAGTATTATTGTGAACTCACTTACAGAACTTTGTCCTTTGTGTAAAAAATTGAAAACTTTTCATCCCTTGAATTTGCTTGCGTCAAATCTTTTAAATTCCTTATATTTGTTAACTATGATAACATGGTGTCTTGTGTGAATCCATTTAATTTAATATAAAAGTTCTATCTGCTAAGAATTGAAAATTTGTTCATCTAAAAGAAGGGAAAAAGAACTTTTAAGTTTTTAAGTTATAAGACACTATATTTACTTAATGTAGAATTAATGAAAAATTATTGAAATTCTTTTAGGAAACTGATCGCAGCATTTGTCTTAGAGATTGTTAACACAAAAAATTTAACAAAATTAACCTTTGTGTTATTGAAATAATTGATATTGTCAATGCTTGCTTTTATGTGATACTATGTCAGACAAAATTTGATACAAAAACAATTTCTATGCATTATTATTATATAAGGCACATAATGCACTCCATAACAAACCTAAGAAACAGTATAGCTTGGCGAATTTGACACGATCCTAATCTTTTAATTAGCATGCCATTACAGTCGATATCTTGTCTATATTAATAACCCTTGGCTGTTTATTTTCATAATCGGGGAGTATGACAAAGACACTCTAGTTGTAAAACAAACACAAAATAGAAATATCCGGTATTGCACAATTTTGTTTGCGGAAATTGATATACTCAAAGCAAGAACCTTGTAATATATGCATGCGTAAAGGTCAGGTTCAGGTCAACTTCACCGAGCTATAGTATTTATTCAGTTTATTGACTGGAACTGATACTTCTGTACTTCAAGTATGTATATTATATGGTACGATTATGTTGTATGAATGTTATACGACTTATTTTGTTTGTATGAATGTCGATTCTTTTGGTAATGTTGTTGTTATTGTAATGTTACTTGCATTTAAAAGATGCACTTTTTAAATTAAACTATTACTGTTGAAAAGTTTGTTGTATTTGTCTGTCATTGTTATTTTCTGCATAACGATGTCCCTATCTTCGATGAGGGGTATATTGCTCATGTCTGTTGGTTGGTAGACTAATTGGTTTCCGTTCAATAACTCAAAAAAACTTGTCCTAGGATCTTCAGACTGTACATAAAGGTTTGCATGTAACAGTCGATGAACTCTATTGCTTTATAGATCTGAACATCAAGGTCATTGTGAGCTTTATCATTTCTGACTATTAAGCTGTCATAGGGGCATACATCTCTGACTCAGGTACTAGTAAACGCTTGACTGTATCATCTCAGGGTTCACAATATGAAGTACTACTACTCAGACATACCTGCTAGTTTACCCGAAAGGGATATGAGCAGTATGAATAGATAGACATTATAAGGTAACCCTGGCACAACGTTTTAAACACTACCTAAAAGATTGCATAGTGCTGCTTGGGTATGTCTGGTTGGTTATAAGTATGTGGTTATCTAGCAGGTGTATGATGACAGGGCAATGGTTATACCACATCCAGACTTTCTAGATACCCCACAGGTCTGTCAGCTCATGTGAAAACTGCTCTCAGAAAATGTGTAAAGAAATGTCCTCCAAATTGCCAACATGAAGAAACTTGCTCAATGCTGGACTGGAACAAGCTCTTGGGGAGAAACTGTGAGAATCATATACATAGAAAGTATACACAGATATCATACAACCCCCTCACACACTGTGCCTTTATTTCAGAGATCACCACATACAGAACCAGCATAGCCAAATTAGAAAAACATTCCAAATTCAGGACTAAGAACTCTCCTCCAACGAAACCTTCATCAATAAAATATTGTAATTGGAAAATACAGTCAAACTTGCGACAAGGCTCACGCGAGAAAGCTACTGTTTCCCTCACTCCACACAAAACTCCAAAGGACTCAATATTTTAATATGGTGTGATCTGATTGGTTGTCATAATCCTCATGTCAAGTAAGGGAACGCAGCTATCAAAAAATGTAAACACAAAATAATGAACTTAATGGTTTTATTATTGAAGACAATCGCTGATACAGCCATATCTATCCACTTGGACTTGGTGTTGTGGTGTTTATGAGTGCTTGTAGTAGATCAGCAGGATAGAGCACGTGATCTATAGCGTGAATGACACCATTACTGGCTGGTATGTTAGCTTCAACAACATTGGCAACACCATCTACACTCACACCTGATAGAATAAAACATTTATACTTGTATAGAAGTCATGGTGATCATAATAGAACGTTGATATTACGCCATACTTACGCATCCTTAAACTGCAAAGCAAAATGTCGAACTTTTTTTTTCAGCAAATATTTGGAAAAGGATAAATGTGTTTAACTAACACTTGCTATGGACGCCTTGACATGTAAGTAGACTTGTTCGATGCCGCCAGGAGGCGGCGTTGAGTATGAAAGGGTGCAAGCAGATGTCCCAGGAGGATACAAGATTTGATTGGTTATAACGCTGTTGGACTCGCCCGTCAGGGGTAAAATAGGATGATAAATGTTCGGTAGGTACTAAAGTCCAAGTCCCAGGAGGATACAAGATTTGATTGGTTATAACGCTGTTGGACTCGCCCGTCAGGGGTAAAATAGGATGATAAATGTTCGGTAGGTACTAAAGTCCAAATCAGTTCGGAACGGGTGTTTATATAACGGCTACATATGTTGCAATTTGCGGGTCTTAGCAGGGGCTATTAAAAAGTAAAAAAAAACTATTTGCGCGGAGCGGCGATTTTCCTTTCGAACTTTTATGGAACATGTTAAATACTTTCATGTCTGTCAGATATTTTTTAGTTATGATTTTCGATTTTTTCCAGTTCTTAGGTTTTGTCTTAATCTAAATTTGATAAATGCAAGTGTTTTTTTAATCTCTATGTTTCTTTATTTATGTATGTCAGAATAGTTTGTTTTGCCAAAATTTAAACGGGTAAATATAGCTTGCCAACATTGAACTGACACTTCTTATTTACAAAATATTCATATGCGCTCCTATACTCCTGCCAAATGGAACTAGTTCTATGCATATTTTAAACTATGTTGAACGTATTAATTCGCAATAAATTTACTTATCAAGCTCACAAACCACGAAATAACAATGTCCTTTAGTGTCAGTTTCACGTTGTCAGGCTATACCACGTTATTGGAATACACTTTGTTATTTTATGAAACATGCTAAATGCCATCTGTGAAGCATTAATCAATATTATAATGGTGCTCATATTTCTAAAACATGTTATGTTCATTTGAATATATATTTCAATAGAAAATAGAATGTTTTCATGTTTTCTATTCTTTCCTGGTGTTTCACTGCCTTCAAGTTTTTAACCAGGTTTTCCAAAGGAAAACTCTGGTTATTAGATTGCTGAATGTCGGCGGGCCTTAACAATTTCTTCTGTGCACAACTCCTCCTACATTTCTTCATAGATTTCAACCAAACTTTCAGAGAATGATTGTCATCATGTGACCTGGTGCATATTATCAGGGTTTTATGATTCAACCAATTTTGACGGAGTTATGGCCCTTGAAACAGAAAAAATTGGCCGCTTTCCTTATGTCGCACGGTACTCAATGTACACGACATAGAGTCATGAAACCTTCACAGAAATGGTCAGGATGTTTTCTCTACACCTGGGGTTTCACTCCCCTTTCAGTTTAGTACATCCAGAGTTATTAGCCATTGAAATGGTGTAAAATAGCCATTTTTGACTTGTTTCACATGCTACTCAAAAAGTATTTGACCTAGGATCATGAAACCTTTATAGAAATGTTTGACAGCATGTACTCTAGTGCACCTGGGGTTTCACTCCCCTTTCAATTTAGTACAACCAGAGTTATTGCCCTTGAATTAGTGAAAAATACCCATTTTCAGCAATCTTAAGTTTTTGCAGCGTACACTCAACACATGAGAATAACTTCCCTTGTGCATCACACATCACGCCGGAATTTTAGTTTGTTTACAAGTTTCTACCAATACCTTTTACTAAATAAAAAGATTTACTTAAAAAGAACTAGCGGCATCTTTGATGCCCAGCATCAACATTTCACTTGTTACATACAGTAATACGTTCAGATCTGTAGTGGACATTCAAATTTGTCCCTATAAAACACTGGAACCATAGTCTGTTTTAGTTTTCGTATGCTACACGTATTTGCGTTAAAGTGTATAGAGCTATATTGGAAGATATTTTTTAAAAAGTTTCAAAAACTGAAAAACAATTATGCTTTCATATCCATTAGATCCTTTTTCGCTTCAGTTTTAACAGAAACTCTCTCTGTGATTTATAGGACATGCATACTGTCCATTTTCATATGAAAGTGTTCTAGAACACACTATGAAACTATAAGAATCGTCTATTTTTCGATGATTGAATCAAAGTATACGGAACCCATCCAAAGTTTTAATTTGCAATTAAGGTAGTCTAGTATCATACTTAAAACGATGCAATTAATTATTTTGACATTGAATGACTGTTAGAATATAGCTCTATACACTTTAACAGGCTGTCAAAAATCATTCTCGTTCATTCTTCCGAAACATAATGTGGTTCAGAACGGCCAAACCCGAGCGGAATGATCGGAGATGGTCTGTGAACTTGATTAACCACTGTTGTATGAGGATGGACATAATCGAACAGATGAAAGTCATGTTTACGTAGTTAAGGTTACGCCTGTTTTTAATCTTTAAGAACAATATAAAATGGCAAATGATGTAAGAATGTACAAACCTTGTCCTGGTAATGTTACAGTGATAGGGGCACCATGTAGGGTATATAGTTTCTGTTGATCCTGTAGTTGATAACTGTATCTTGCTCCGGGTACAATGTGGTATTTTAACACCTCTGTAATTTCAAATACAGTACATGCAATTAATGGTATTCCAATTAGGAATACAGAGTTCGCAAGCTCTTGGATTTGTTTTGAAAATTACGCAGAACTTAATACCTGTAATTTTACCGGAATTTATTAAATACGGTAGCTCATAGACAAAATATACTTGTACATTTAAAAAAAACATGTTATTTATAAGCATTCGTGACCATGCGGTCTTTTGGAATGGTATCCCAAAACAAATGCGTTCTTCAAATTTGCTCTTGAAAACAATTTAAGATGTCATATTGGCTGTCCAATATCATAACCAAGTTTTGATAACACAGAAACTGGGAAATTACAAAGACAATCTGATCCGAAACATGCACAGGGAAACTAAGATGTCTACAGTCGTACAGTTAGTTATTTCATATCATTTTAAGGAATTACCATAGTAAATCATGCGGTAGTTTGGAGTTTCCCGAGTGATTTTATTCAACGTTGAAAAACGCCCGAAAGCCAAGTCAGTTGGTGCAAAGATGGTGTACTCGCCGACTGAAAGATAAGATATACAAATACCAGTACTGTAAGATGAACTAGGAATATTGGCAATGTCAGAATCGAAATAATAAAAAAAAAAAAAGGCAAGTATCTGAAATAAAGCAACTGGCCAACCGTATTTTCAAAGGGGGTATCTGTACGTGTAGTTGAAGGTTGTGAAACAAAACTATACTTTTTTTAATTAAATACATTAAACATCAATAATTTTAACAGATCATTAAAAGTGTCAGCCCTGTTCAACATATGACTACATCAACAGCAACACTAAATTACAATGCAGAAGCTTATAAAATATCGGTTATATGAGCAACATTTTTCTTTTCTTTGTGAAAATTTGTTCTACAAAATGCTACATACCTGCGATAAGTGGTTCGAGTTCAGTGAGTAGAAGAAAGAGGAAATAATCTTTGAATATATCGTCTCGCTCCAACATGACGGTGGCTAGATTGAGTGTGCTGAACAGTGGTGGAATCATGACAGACTCTATACCGTGGATGATACCGTTGTTACATACAATGTCACTGTTGACGGAATCTACTGTAGATGCATTATTCAGTATCACACCCTGTACGACAAACAATAAAACAGACATTATACTTGGAAGGCTTTTGAAAGAAAAAATACTCCCGTATACTACATTATGGGTTAAGTAGAAGCCCGTCTACTGGGTTAAGTAAAATAAAGTCTTTATTATTATTATTATAGTATCTAGCCCCGTCTACTGGGTTAAGTAGAGCCCCCGCCTACTGGGTTAAGTAGGTCCTACTTTTATATTTTATGTACATTATATACTGTTTTAACCATGTATTAGTCATTATTGTACAGCACTTTTGAACGTGTGTATACATGAAAAAAAGGGCTATATAAATATGGTATAATAATAATAATATGAGACCGAAATGAATATAAATAGTTATAACAACAAAATGTAAAGAGAAAACAAAAACACAATCATATTATTTCTTTCATCATATTATATCCTTTGATTAATACCAACAGTATTTTTCACCACCCTGAGTCTTACTGGAAATGTGTGCCTGATTGTATGATATTCGTAAAATTTAAGTTCCTATTATTATGTTGTACTTCATTATTTTTTTCACTAATATTCAAGATTACATGTTGTTTTGCTATGTGTTTTTTCTCTCTTTTAGTTTTTTGTGTTTCCAATCATGAATCAAGCCTTTTGTTTTGTTATGCCTTGTTTCATACACTTGTGTATTTTTTATAATGTAATTGTATGCCAGAAATGGCCTATAATTGGAATTCAAATATATTCTATTCTATTCTGTATGTTACTGATATTGTGTGTACCATATACAATTATACCGGTATTACGTTGGTAGGTAAAAGTAATTTCATTGATATAAAACATGCATACATGCACGTCGTATAAAAATTTAATATAAAGAAATCCACTAGAAAATGACAATATGAGACTTGACTGATTTCACGGTGCATTTTACGTTAGGCCATACCAAATCGTTTCTTCGTTTAGCGTCCGCCCTTAGTTCGAAAACTTATCTAGCTATCCTGAAAACAATCGGAAAAACTTGAAAACAAGTCATAACGGCTTGAATCCTCACTATCATATGGATAACATATCTAGCTTTCAGGCACTTTTATTAATAATAACTTACTGAACCCACCGAAAACTTGTTTGTGTGGAACCTATTCCCGCATAGGGATTGGGGACACGATGGTTAACATGTATGACAATTATGAAAGCAATATCTCAATGGATTTTGAAGATATAAGCGGTTAAAAAATGTAGTTGTTTTTTCTTTCCAAAGATGCTCCAACCTATTCGTCATCGGACGCTTAACGAAGAAACGATTTGGTATGGCCTTTTGTCCGTATTAGTACGAGTACATTTATATAACGTTTTTACTAGTTGTACGTCATCATGTGCATGGTAACAGGGCATGTCAAAATGATTCATTTTTCGACTTTTAACAACACTTCTGTTAGTGGATAATCTCTGTCTAAATGAAAAATATGGCATCGCGTAGCCAAGCAATTAGATGTACGTACACGTAAATATGAATATCTCAATCGGTTGTATTAACTCATTATTTGAACAGAAGGAGTATTGCTCCAACAGCTGACTACCAACTTACCACGAATTACTGTGTATCATTTTAATAATATTGATGCAAAATACTTAATTCCGCCAAAATTCCGAGAAAAGCCCTTATTTGCCTGTTAACTTATTGCACAAATATGACAGGCATATATATGAGTGCCTCCACACGGATTTAAACGTGGGTCGCAAGATAAGACGACAAGCGCACAGAGGCATATTATGAGTGTTATTTAAGGACTTTTTGACCACAGACCTAAGAAGTTATATCACAAATAGAGTTTAACATCCCCAAATTTTCACTCATTCATTAGATAAAAACGTATAGTTCGGTTTGACAATGGAACCCAAACCGAAACGTTGAAAACTTTTACTATATCGGATGGATGAAAACTTGGGGAAGTAAAATAATGTAGTTTGTGGTATGATTTCTTTAGTCTATGTTTTGACTTACCGTACTTGTTGTACTAGCTGTGACTGGCTGTCCAAGGGAAGTAAGCAATGATCCGGCAGATAACATAGCTGGAATCACTTCATACTTGTTTATAATGTGGAATTGAAGAACTTGTTTCAACAATGCAGGATTCTGTCCAAACACGGACATAGTATTATTATCAATGGCCGCTACAGCTGAGTTAGATGGCGCTAGTAATGTGAATGGCCCTGTAAAATACATGATACTATAAGTAACAAAAATACCTGGGATATATTTCAATAATATCTAACATAGAGTCATAACCTTAAATCAAACTTCCGGTTTGATTCTGATTGCAATCATCTGTTCGAACTGAGATCCAATAGATGTACGTGTGTGTCCTACCATCTCGAGATTGACTGGTGGTCTCGCTTATATTGTTGCTGTACGCCGGCTACTCTACAGAATAAATAGTCTATTCGAAAACTTTCCTTAGCACCCGGACTTTTGCATAGAATAACAGAAACACATGCATAAAAAGTATCGTTCTTCCTGTCAAATTATATAAGCTACAATAGTATTCTAGTTTAAATTATTCGTTCGCAAACCAAACTAACTTGAAATTTATTTGACATTTTGCTGCGTTACCAACCAATACTCATACTAAATGACTAAATGCACGCAATAAAAAAAACACTGGGATTCACGCTGTTTTATGGAAGTGCTTAGGCACTCCCGAGAGCGCATGGACCAAGTTAAGTATTTACGTTTTGAGAGTAAGTTTAACCCAAAAAGTACTGATCACCCTACCAGACACACTGGGACCTGGACTAAGTGTTTGACTGACACGTTGTTACGCTTAGGCACACCGAGGGTTGCCACGGTAAAAATTAGAAGAATTAGCAAAATGTGCACGTTTTTTGAAGAAAATTGACTCACAGAGAACATAGAAAAGAATTTGAATCGGTGCTGTTTGCCCGGCAGGTGTGTCGCCAGTACGATATGTACGTCTAAGTTTAACTACTTGCTAGAAATGTACAAACCTGGCCCAGCCAATGTAGTGTCTAACTTGGACTCTTTGAGTAACTGAGCGAAGCTGGAATAACTTTTATCCACCAAACATTGATATACATCTTTGTCTATAAAAGCTTGTCCAAGATGGACAATACTAAATACTACACAAAATATAACAATCAACTTCATAGTTGGAATAAAAGCCCTGACAGACTGAGAAAATTATTACAAAATGTTTCTGTTATCTTACTACACGACTTATTGACCTCGTCATACAGATAAGCTTTTAGAACCAAACCTAAATATGGAACTATTGACCACATGAGACCAGCAGGATTTCATGTACTAGGTCATCCTTACGGGGGCGTCGCCGACTTTGGCCCGACGTTAGCCTCGCTGATCCATCCCAAACGATAATTCTAGTGTATGTTTTACTAAGAACATGGTTTCGGTATGACTTTTTCTAGTTTTATGCATTTATTGGCCTGCAATAATTAAATGTATGTTCATATACATATTTATGTTTTGTAAAATTGCGAAGCGATAGTCTAATACCATTTCTTTAACTCGATTTGTACAAAACGAATATTCTATAGTTAATAAATGACGATAGTATGGGCAAACCAAGACGAAACGATATATTTATCTTCACAACATTCATATAACATATATAACTTTTATTCCTCCAATTCTGAAGAGCATAATACATTTATGCTGTTTGCACAACAATATTATAAATTACAAAGCAAAAACGAATACATTTGAAATAAACAATTATCACGGTGAAACGACAATGAATAATCAATCATGAACTACAAAAAAAAATATAAAGAAACAGTATTACGAAAAGTGTAAACAAATTAGAACCATCTTTATCAATTAACTCGAGTTTTTCATGGATGCCTAAAATTTCTCTTCTAAACGTGACACCTTTTTCACATTCAGTAAACAGTGTTTCATGAATTTGCTAATTCATTTGGGATATAGTGGAAATTATATAACATCAGTAACTTGCTTACGCATTTTGTGGCGTAATTTCAACGAATTTGAATCAACAGTTCGCTAACTATAGAGTGTTATACCAAGCGACGCAGAGATACGCGCAACGCATGACAGCAGTTTTTGACGTGATTTTCCACTTTGAAATGAAAATAAGGGAATTTTCTTTTATTTTTTTAAAATAACTATTGATATTGCAGTATTGCTTACAAAAAACCTTTCTATCGATGTACTAGACTTTAATATTTCTTCAACGGTTGAATTTAAAATAGTCAAAAACTCTTAGTAACCACCCGAAATTCATAAAACGTCCGAGTTTCGTGCGTAGCGTCTATATATACTTTTTTAGTTATGTACAAATGTCATATCAGATATGTATTAGCGTTTCTATCTTCAAAGATAAGCATCACATATAATATACATGTACATTTGTACTTACAAATGCACGAATAACAAAGCGCAACTTAATTTATTATACCACATAATATCCAGCCTTGTCCGAAATCGAAATACAAGGAAGGATTAATGGTAAATATGGGGATACAAACATATATCAGACGTAAAAGATAACCAGCATCGATAATGAATTAATTACCAATTCTGGCTATAGTATGTCGCAGACTAGTTTCAACAGGTTGAAGTTGAAAAAATATTGGTGTTCTGAAGTATGCAATGCACGATAGACCCGTCACCTACTCATTTCAAATGTGGGTAAATGTATGAAGTGATAGAAGTCATATAATCCAATTACTCTCGAATGTTCAATAATCAAACGACCTCTTTTCTCCTAAGAATGTTCACAAAACTATAAAAGATGATCTACTAGACATTCAGTGAACCGATTACATTTCAAACATTTAATTACAAACTGTCTTGACACAATCCAACTGAGCAGTCTCATAGCCTTCTTGCACATAACTGATAGCGACGGAGTTTTTCTAGCGATCGTAAATAAGACTAGATATTGATTGTTTGGCAATAAATACGGTATATCACACTGTATTTGTGCGCACACACGTTCTCTCCGTTCACGTCTGTTCGTTGTTTTAACATTAGTCAGAATTGTTCTTTTCCAACACAGTTTACCCGGAAATATACCGCTGGAATGTACTCTTGTATAGTCGGCAATAAATTATGCTTCTGTAGGAGTCTATATTTATCGCGAACAAACCCAGCGTGCTATTATTACCCGCTAAAAAGCACACGAGCCTGTAACGAAGACTTTCTTTGCTAGAAGGTGTTCCGGAAGCCTGCACAGCTGACCAAAAATTTTTCATAGTCTATAAGTTCTTCCGCGGATTCAATATTCACACAAGTCAACGAAAAGTCTGTATTGGTACACCTACTGACCTGAAGTATCTGTTTAAACACAACGTCTGTGTGAAATCTCAAGTTGTCTTAAATCGCCTTGAGAGTAATTTGACCATAATGGCGGGCCATAAAGAGCATTGGGCAAAATAATATTCGTATACATTTTTTAAAAGAGTCGTTATCGGATTAAGATCGGTCGGACTAAAACCACTGTTTCAAATTGAATTGAGGGTTCCTCTTAACTTCAGCGAAGCATCACACGAAGTGTGCCGGCAGACATGTAATTGTCACATTTTAGTCCAAGGTGTGAGTATGAATCTGCGTCCTGTATAAGTTCTGGTCCAAGTAACCAAGCGCGATTCAATTCAACATTATGCTGCTCATTAAATACGATCAGCGCACATTTAGATGAGTTAATCGAACCGACATTTACACGAATAGTCGTAACATATCTTCAACATAAAGTGCACATTTTCCATTTTCACATTCAGTGTTCCGAAATAGACAACAGTCCATTGGAAGCTACGCCCCAGACGAAAATGGATTTTCAAATAAGCAAAAGTTTGGTGGCAAAAAGTAGGACGGATTTCTTTTATTTAATTCATATCGAATGTTTGAAACAACCGTGATGAAATATATAAAGTATCAGAGTTCATGCACTTTAAAGATTTTATAGGTTAAAACATAAACTTTGCTCTTCTAAGTCCAAAAGGGGACATACTTTCAACCGTTGAAAATGTTTGATATAGTTGCCTACTCCTGTTTAAGGGTTTTGGCCATGTAGATGAACATGTATGCAAAGTGTCAACTAAATATATTCTTGCATTATCAAGATATATGGAGTTAAATCTTTAACTTAAACTTTAGCATTTGCTCTTAGTCACGGGGGTGAATCGCACTAGTTCCTATCAAAACAAAAAAGATTACCGCCACGCTAAAAAATGTACGTTTTTGCAAATATTTTTTTTGTCAAGCAATTGTGGAAACCGAGATGTAGCTATTAACCTGCTCAACACTAGTCTGCACATTCCGGTGTCAGTAGATTCTTCAACAGCCTCGTAGTTATCTTGGAATGTTGGTCACAGGAATCGAGTCGACGAATTTTCCAACAAATTCGGACGATAGAGCCTATTAGTGCTATGTGCTAAAATCGACCGTTTCGCCCAAATATGCACGCCCGTATGCGCATTTGTCATATATAAGAATTATGTTTTATGTCTGTCACAAAATTAATTGTCTCGAGCTAAAAATTGGCCTAAAATTAAAAATACAGCGTTTTCTTATTTATGGTAGGAACTAGTGACAATGAACTGATGGGTAGAGCGGAGTGTCATTTCTAAAACATAGCTCTATGTAGTACAATTTCCTATTTCAGAGTGTATAAGATGATTACGGCGTCGTAGGAACACCTCTAAGATGCTGATAGCGGATAGGAATCCCGGATGATGAAACATAATTCCTAACATCGTTGATATTTTTTGTACTACATGTAAATGGTTTATAATAAAATTCCCTGTAAGTTAAGTGAACAATACATTTCCAATGTGTTTTGTGACGAAGAAAAACAAAACACCATTGGCAGTCGATTTAGAAGAACGAAAAAGTTACTTGTAAACTAATATATTTGAAATACTGCTTGAATTGAATTAAAGAATTGAATTGAATTGAATTGCTAGTTCTACAAAAGGGCGAACAAAATTGGTATTCATATTTCAAAATCAAATGATAAACATTAAGTTCACGTGTATGATGCGTTTGAACAGTTATGTCTTAGAATTGACTCTTAACACAGGTTACAATAATATGATATTTTAAAACGAGATTGTTTAACGATGAAGCAATAGTGGCGACAGCAAAGTTATCATGCAATCGCCATATAGTAGTGTACGATTTTGATAACAAAGTAATATGCTGTTAAAGTGACTGTCATTTAGCTCGTCAACGGCCAGTTTCTTAAGGTTCGACTTCAATTCAAGGAGAATGTTCTCATAAACATTCATCGGAATCAGGACAGTGTCAAGGGGAAGCTACGGGGAAGTCATGAAATCGGGAGGCACCGGGAGAACTCCCGATGTGTTCCCGATATTATGCATCGTCCAACTGCACCTGGGATGTACTTCCGATGGAAATTAGATGGCCCCCGATGTCTTAGGGAAGCTCCACGATGCATCGGGGAAGCTTCGGGAAGATTTGAGATATTTTATAACATCGCGAACACATCGGGATATTTCAATGCATGCATTGAACTTTACGCGATGTACTCACGATTTTATGTCGTGAATATCTCGAGGAGACATTCCCGATGTTCGGGAATAGATCGGGTGGCATCACCGAAGCACACAGAACACCAGGGAATGATCGAGGCTACTTCCGCGATAAAACGTTATCCGTAGTCTGGTTCCCTGTCGTACTATAGTGTTTTAGTAATGTAGTGATCTAGGGGAGGTAATCCATACTAGGCATCGCTGATTCCCCTAAACATCGGCGATGTTTCCTAAACCTTTGGGGATGTTTCGGCGAAATATTCGCGGTCACTGGATTTAATGGCTGCATATTCGCCGATATTTTCGGGGATAAGTGGGGGGGTAATGGTAGGCATCGACAGTATTCCCGATGTATTTCCGGTGTTTCAATGTTTGTCCCACTGATTCGGGGATGTACGAACTCCCGGTATCAATTAGAAGCGTCGGGAATTATCGGTGTTCTTCGGGAGCCATCGGAAGAAACCTTTTTATTTCATCGGATTCGGGACAGTGTCTAGTGGAAGCTTATTGCTAAAGCCTACTTTGGCACACGGTTCAAGCAAGACACTAGCTCGCGTAAGCACAAGAGCCGTTTTATGCAATATACTACTCAAAAACTTGGCACGACATTTTCTATATCGATGCTGTAACTATTGTACCGCTAATTTTGACTGCAACTTTTCTTATCAAGGTTTGAGTAGTAAATCACATAAAACGGTGTTTATGCTTACGCGAGCTAGTGTCTTGCTTGACCCAAGTGCCAAAGAAGGCTTTAGCAATACATTTTAAAATATTTTTATATCTTGCGTATGTGCCACTGAGGAATTTCGTATCGGCGACGTACACTTAACCGAATTTCTAATTGGCCACACAAAAAATATTATATCATCTGAAATATCATATCAATAAATCTTAGGCTGTGTTATTTGTTCATTCCATGCACTAATTTATCGATTTCCGGAAAGAAATGGCGTATTCATGTTCAAAATCATACATGCGTAACGGTTGGTGCGAAATTGCTTTTTTGCACGTTGGCCTCGTGCACAGCTTGGAATTGTATCGTATTTGGTATGAATTTGTTTCCTGTTGGTTGACTTTTCTTTAAACACTATTCATGTGTATATATAATTTGTGAGAATGATCCATGTGGAACGCGCTCATGGCTTTAGATATATGCATACATTGAACGTATTTCTGATTGGCGACGTGTTTTGTTCCATAAATTAGTTAAAAAACTGTTTTTAAAGAATACAAATAATTGAAACCCCGATACTGTCCAATTATATTGATAGAAAATATGTTTCTCGCAGTAATTCGAGATAAACCCCACGTTATTATAAATATCGCTTTTTTTCAAAATGACGTTTTGACGTACATGTCCGGATCTTGGTGCTGGTACTCATTCTAACGGCCTCAGCGCGCCCCATATTACTTATTCTCGCCAGTATCAATGCTTTTTATTAAGCCAATAGAAAGAGAATACATTTTGACTAATTTCAAAAATCAAACATGTCGGGCATGTGATCCACGTGCACGTAAGCTATTTTGTCCTAACTGTTCCGCATGGATAATTGTATATATGCATGCGAAATTTATTCATAAGTGCATGGAATGAAAATAACCACAATTTTAGAAATATTGATTGAATATATCGCAATAGTATAATATTTCATCGGGTGGCCAATTAGCTTCTAATTGATATCGGGATTAAATCCTCGAACCACTGGGACAAACATTGAAACGTCGGGAATACACCGGGAATACTCCCGATGCCTACCAGTACCCCAAACTTATCTCCGAAAATATCGGCGAATATGCAGGGATTAAATCCAGTGACCGCGAATGTTTCGCAGAAACATCCCCGAAGATTTGCAAAACATCGGCGATGTTTTGGGGCATCGGTGATACCTTACGTTACTAAAACGCTGTAGTACGACAGGTAACCAGACTACGGTGATGCATTGTGGATAACGTTTTATCGCGGAATTAGCCTCGTTCATTACCCATGCTCTGTGTGCTTCGGTGATGCCACCCGATTTATTCCCGAACATCGAGAATGTCTCCCCGAAATATTCCCGACATGAAATCCTGAGTACATCAGGAAATGTTCAAGACATGCATTGAAATATCCCGATGTGTTCGTGATGTTATAAAATGTCTCAAAGCTTCCCGAAGCTTCGCCGGTGCATCCGGGAGATTCCCTAAGACATCGGGATCCATCTAATTTCCATTGGAAGTACACACCAGGTGCAGTTGGACGACGCATAAAATCGGGAGCACATCGTGAGTTCTCCCAATGCCTCCCGTTTCATCACGATTCCATGACTTCCCCGAAGCTTTCCCTAGACCCTGTCCCGATTCCGATGATTTTTTTATGAGAACATTCTCCTCTTAGAACAGTCTAACTAATCATATATATATTGATGAAAATAACGCAATATGAACAGTCTTGAATTGAAGTCGAACCTCAAGACTCGATGGGCACTGGCTGTCACAGTGACGAGCTAAATGACAGACACTTTATCCTACCATGAATAAGAAAACGCTGTATCTTTCATTTTATAGCTAGAGACAATTCAGTTTGTGACAGACATAAAATAAAACTTCTTATATTTGACAAATGCGCATACGATCGTGCATATTTGAGCGAAACGGTCGATTTTAGCTTTATTGGAAAATTCGTCGACTCGATTCGTGTGATCAGCGTTCCAAGATAATTACGAGGCTGTTCAAGAATCCACTTATAACTAGTGTTGAGCAGGTTAATAACTACATCTCCGTTTCCACAATTGCTTGACAAAAAGATATTGGCAAAAACGTACCTTTTTTAGCGTGGCGGCCATGGGTTTAGCAGGATTGACATTTACTAGCATAACTTACATGCTTGTGCGTATTATAATTGAGCCATGGTACGCGCTGCTGTTCAATACAATACAGGATAATTTGAATGTAAATACATACTACAGGTAGAGGGGTCCGGGGCATCGTCCGCCGGGAAATTTTTCAAAAAAAATGGACCAATCTCGTGTATTCTAGGCGCTCTGAGATACCTCTTTTTTTGGTAATAAACAGGACATATTTTTTAGAAAACCAAGCATATTGAAGTCCTTAATGTGTCTATGTTAGCTCTAATTATTGTACAAGTATCCGCATTTTGAAAGTAAACGTGAATGGGGAGGGTTTAGTAAGACCTTTTGTGCATGGAAGTTGAACTGTTTTTTGTCAATGTCAAGGGTTTTGAAAACCAGTTTCAAGTCAATAATGTTTACTGTATAATTACAGTGGGATAAACCTTTTTGTTTTTTCAGTTCATTTGAAGACTAAGAACGTTTTTAAAAAATTGACAATAGGGCTGGTTGGATGCAAGTCTTTGTCACAAAAATAGAAAATAACAGATTCTGACAATGTGCTGTAGTCGATCATGGCGTCCGTCTTGTGGCGCTCTTGTTTTGAATATAGGAAGAATTATTGAAGCGAGTAAGATTCAATGTAAAGAGTACATATTATTTGTGTATGTATATTGAAAAGCAAAAAAAGGGATAGTGGTGTCCCTAACAACTAATGTGTTAAGCATAGTTATGTACATATCATTCTTTTCTTATGAGTCGTCGAATGGTATACCAGCATTGTATCGTATCTCAATGTTTGGCCAGACAGCAGTTGTAGATTTCATTTTGTTTGAACAAATGTTAATTGAGCACGTCAATGACGTGTTTCAGGATATTTTCAAATTATGTCATTTGCTTATAATTTCGAACAATCTGTGGTACGATATTTGAGTTGAAGGACCGTTTCAATAACTTATCCCTGTTTGAAAATACCAATCATTTAATGTGGGTTAAAGAAATATGCGGCAACAATTTTAATCTAAATTACCCATAGTCATTATGTTCATTTTAGAAACGTTTAGGACTAGTTGTATCCAACTTTCAATTAAAGACTGTTCTTTAAGCTGTGCAATTGGAGTACTGCTGTACTTAAATTAAGAAACAGTTCGACCATATGCTTGAACATATATTATGCAAAATTTTGATACTCTAGTGCATATAATGTAACACATATTGCCATTGTGCTAAGCACAAAATAATTGAACAGCAAGACTAAACCATAGATTCATTCGCTAATATTTATGCCACACTTAAACCACAGAGGTATATGTATTCAATGACACACACACATACTGGCCTGGTGCTAAGCACAAACAAATTGAAGAGCAAGACTAAACCATACAATCATTTATTTGTATTTATGCCGCACTTAAACCACAGAGGTATATGTATTCATAGATACACACACATACTGGCCTGGCGCTAAGCACAAACAAATTGAAGAGCAAGACTAAACCATACAATCATTTATTTGTATTTATGCTGCACTTAAACCACAGAGGTATATGTATTCATAGATACACACACATACTGGCCTGGCGCTAAGCACAAACAAATTGAAGAGCAAGACTAAACCATAAAATCATTTATTTGTATTTATGCTGCACTTAAACCACAGAGGTATATGTATTCATAGATACACACACATACTGGCCTGGTGCTAAGCACGAACCAATTGAAAGAACAAATGCGTCACCTGAATTGGCTATCACAACAGACATCGTGTAAATGATCTGCAAATAACATGCACTGCATCACAGTACATACAGATCTCACTCGCAGATACTTGAAATTATTCACCAGCCTTAACATTATGGGACGAAATAAAATGCAATGCAGTTATTAACATTTTACATAATATATTTCCAAGCATAAGTTCCGACTGCTGCTAACTTAAATGCAGCAGTAAACCAATTACATAACTTAACAAACGGTCGTTAATTGAAATTTGGATATAAATAATCCTAAACGTTTCTAAAATTAACATCATGACAATGAGCAATTTCGATTAAAATAGATTTCACATATTCCTTTAACCCACATTATATGACTGGCAATTTCATACAAAAATAAGTTATAGAAACTGCCCTTCAACTCAAATATAGTACACTAGATTGTTAGAAATTATAAGCAAATGACAAAATTTAAAATATCCCGAAACCCATTATCAACAAACTCAATTAACATCTATTCAAACAAAATGAAATCTACAAAAGGCGTCTGGTCAAAACATTGTGATACGATACAATACTGTTCTACCCTTGGACGACTCCGGAGAAAAGAAAGATATGTAAATAACTATGATTAACACATTTGATGTTAGGGACACCGATATCTTTATTGTTTTGTTTTCAATAGACACACACAAACAATATGTACGCTTAACATTGAATCCAAATCACTCCAACAATTATTCATACATTTAAAACAAGAGCACCACAAGACGGATGCCACGCTCGACCACAGCGCATTGACAGAAACTGATTTTCTACAATAGTAACAAAGACGTACATGTTTGAATGTTTCCCATCAGCCGTATTTATATTGTCATATAAAAGTATTAAGGGTCTTCAAACAAAATACCAAAAACAAAAAGATTCATCCCAATGTCACATAACTAAATATTATTGATTTGAAATTGAGAAATTTTAAAAGGGACACTATTTATAGACAAGGTCCCGATTTTAGTTACAGCAACCTTGACCCAAATAGTTTAGCTTTCAATCACGAGCGTCTCCACACGAGTACAAGCAACCTCCATGTATACAGAATGATTCATTCCAATATTTCAGACATCTGTCAATGAAGGTTTAACAACAGTTACCTTTGACTTGAACTCATCGTTATCCATTCTCGATCAATTCCAGTAGACAGCGCTTCACCTTGAACTCTACGGCTCCAGAAAAACCACCATAAGGGCAATAACTCTGTAAAGACAAAATGCAGCATTATTATTTTGTTTACACCATGGGTTCATCACCTCCCTTTTGGATGTTTCTGTACAAGGTATGTAAAATCTGTTATGTTATGAAGATCAGATCAATGTCAATCATTTTGCGAATTCCCAACAGTTTTGCTAGGCTAGTTTTTAAGATATTCTTAGATTTAGGCGATAAGCCTTAAACACTTAAAATTGTTTTTTACCGAAAGAGTTTTGGTTCAAAAAGCATACAATTTGGCATACATGATGTACGTAATCAAACAGTAAAGTTATTACATGTACTGTACATACTTTGTTGTAAGTTGCATGCATTTTAAAATATGTATTTAAAAAAAATATGTTTAATGTGAAAAATCGTTGAACAACATACCGTTTTTGTATTTGCAACAAATACAGTTACGATTATAAAAGTTTCATAGCAAATGACATGACGATTGCTGGGCTAGATTTTTTTCAATTTAACTTATAGTGATTTCAGAAACGTTTTGCATCCGTTGTCTGTAGTTTTCGCGATAATACGTGTTAAATAAACGTTTATGAATTATCAAGTATGAGGTATTTATTCTGCATTTTCTAGTCAATACTCTTAAGAAATAAATGCAAAGAACCTTCTACAAAAGTTCGGAATGCGGTTTAAAATATAGTTTAGTTTTGATATTAGTACACTGTGTTACAATGTACGTTTTGCAAACGTTGCAACCAATTTGCGAGATTCGGTGTTAAAGGAAGTGGAAAAAACATTCGTAAGGTTTCATCAATAGTTTCTTCGCTATTTTTATATCAATAATGTACATTAATATTTTTATCAATAATGTAAATTAATATTAGCTTACAGAATTATCTCGATTTAAGACATGAAAAGGACTGACACATCAATATTAAGCTTTTGCATACGTTTTGGTCATGTTAGATAGATGCTTGAGATACGTCTCAGCATAATTAAAAAGGTAGCAATAACCTTACGCAAACTATGTACGCCTACTTATAAGTACATTCCGTATCTGGGTTTGAGCATTTGACTCAATAATAAAACATGTATCGATCTGTTGCTCATTTAGTTTACCTATTTTGATTTTATGTAATAATACTTATGTTAAACGAATGGAAATAATTACTAAATCTAGACTAAGTATTGTCCCAACCTGTTCAATATTGTAATCCAGTTATCAAACGCTACTAAACAAACGATTCTCATTAGGATAAAATTGAAAACAAACAAAGATATGCTCCCAGATTAGGATGCAATGACTAAAACGGAATACTATGTATAAAAAGAAGTGTAACGAGCATACTGCATCAGATAGGATGGAAGACACGGAAGACAAAACAAACGCCTCTAGTTCTTGCACAAAAGCATGACAGCAAGTAACAGAGTAACGCTGTTACAAATATTGTTATAATGACTTTTGATTAAAATAAACAATTCAAAACTCCTGATTAGTGCTAACGAGTAACGTTACACCCTACGTGTGTTTCAAGGTATGTTGCACTTTGTTTCATGAAAAAATGTTTCAGGCTAGAACTAATTACTGATCAGCTGATAGATCGAATTCGCGCCAAGAAAATCCATATATCCATAACACCAAGTCACACACAAAGACTTTTGCTAATTGAATGATACACTTTCGAGGAACTTATACAGATACAGATGATATCTACGTGTAATAATATTCGCCAATTAATAACTTACCTCATCAGTTCTGTTATAGCACAGCATACTACAATATGACACAACCCCACCAAGTATAATACAAGAATGTCAACACCTGAGCACATCGTGAGCTATCAATCACGATTTACTCGTTAATTCTAGTCACGTGATATAGTGGTCAATTTCAATTTCAATTTCAATTCTTTATTTCCCTCTGTCATATATCACCAAGTATAATACAAGAATGTCAACACCTGAGCACATCGTGAGCTATCAATCACGATTTACTCGTTAATTCTAGTCACGTGATATAGTGGTCATTGTTCGGTTATAAGCTTCAAGCATTAAAAAAAGACGAGGTTGAATATCGGTGTGTGTTCATATAATAATTACCGTTAGGCATCAACAAATTAAAAGTGTGTTTACTGCAACCCAACCGACCTTAATTTTTACCAGTTTTCCCTAAATGTAACTAGAGCCACAGCGTTAAATTATTTTGGCCTTAAAAAGGACCGGGTTACCTTGCGAGCATGCCCATAAAATAAAAAAATGAGTAAGAACATAAACTTGAGGTTCTAGTACAAATGATGCTAAATTCAAAACATACTGCATTGCTCAAAAAGTGATGCAATATATCATTAATAAATTTAAATAAGACACGTCATTAGAAAACCGCCTATTTCAAAATCGAGCCTGGTGATGTAATCAGTTTTCTGATTTCAATGTCGTTTTAAATGTTGTTTTTTTGTTTCGGAGAAAATTCGATCGTAAGATAAAAGACGCGTGTATCACCTTAAGAGAAATTATTTTTTGTAAGTCTGATTGGTCGAGACCGTAAAGCGCTTGCAATCAGAAATTACATCGTGCTAGTCCCAAGTTCGAATCACGCTGTACTTCTTTAATGCATAAAACTACAGTGTATTTACCTCATACATGTAATATGTGCTATCATATATTAGTACCCATAAAAAGTACACCAAGTTGTGAGGTTGGTATCACGCTAATAAAGGTACGTTTTTGCCAATACATACATGTATTGTACATTACATGTATCTTTTTTTGTCAAGCAATTGAGTCAAGACCTTGTACTCTACCATGTACTGTACAGGTAGCCAGTGACGATCCTTCAGCAAAGGAGTGATGTGATTGTAACGCGGTGTCCGTGTGATGAGGCGGGCAGCTGTATTTTGAATAATTTGTAGGTTTATAAAAATGTCGGTTTCAGTGTGTGTTCCTTCTTTTATTACGAGGTAATTTAAGAAGGGAATGGACCATTCGTTTGTTTCTAATGTTATATTGATAGCGTCATCAAGTTGGTTGAGAATGTTTAGAGTCTTGAGATCGGCGCTTGATCTTTCCATATAATACAACAGTCTTTCAAAATACGTTTCCACGCACATGTGAAATATACTAGTATATCAAAGTCTTCATGAACGCCTTTCTCTAACTCGGAGCAAGAATATAGAACAAAAACGAATGAGTCTCGGGCAACAACTTTGAAGGATATTTTATTACCTCCCCTATTGAAGGTATTTATTTGTTAAAATAGAATAACCATTCTGACGTAAACACAAAACAATAAACATTTATACATTTGTAATGCTTTATTTATAATTAAATACAATCATTGATCGAGCCATGTTTTACACGGACGTGCCTTTATCCACTGGTAGCGGGGTTTATGAGTGCTTGTAGTAGATCAGCAGGGTAGAGCACATGATCTATAGCGTGAATGACACCATTACTGGCTGGTATGTTAGCTTCAACAACATTGGCAACACCATCTATACTCACACCTGATAGAATAAAACATTTATACTTGTATAGAAGTCATGGTGATCATTAAAAAAGGCTTCAACAACATAAGCACTGTCTCCCTGCACACCTGGGAATACACAAACAAAGCACTCATGTAGATTCAGTAAAACCTCGTTACCTCGAGGACATCACCTGTGCTCAACCTAAACCATGGTGCTCGAAATAATGATGCTCGTTATAAAGGTGTAAATCAATATACAGTTAAGAGCATTTTACTGAAACTTCGTCATTTACTCGATATAGCCCAGGTGCTCGTAATATCGATGTTCGTCACAGCAAGCTGTTATTGTATGTTTAATATAACACGACTCAAGTATCGGATGAAGATAACGTCGGGTAAAAACATTTTGTATCAACGTATCAAAGTCAATGGGTAAATCATACCTGTCAAGTTAGTTAATCCAAAATAGGAGTGATAGGGCGAAACATGTTACAAGATTCACTTAAATGTCATTTAAAAGGGATTTAGATGCATAAACAAAGAATGTATTAATTCTAGTGGTTATAAATATAGGACAGAAGATCAGAGAATGTATCAAATGAACCTTTGTTCAAAGTTATGTGTACTTGGAAAACCAGAAATTAACGTCGAAATTAGAAGTTACTCCACTTTATAGTAGTACTTGGCAGGTATGGTAACCAAGGAAGATACTGATGTGTATATTTTGTAACAAAGTATCAACGTCGATGGGTAAATGTTTCAACATTTGGCATACATGGCAACAATGACATCATTTTTCAAATAACCCAAAAGCCATTTTCAATGGACATATACATGTATATGAGCCGTTCTCCATGAAAACCGGGCTTAGTGACACAATAAAGAAAATCATGATATTTTATCTTTAGAAAGAGGAGTCTCTCATGAACAGTTTCTGACACTTTGACCAAATTATTACAAACATTAACAACGTTATAGACTTTTGAAACTAACCACTATTGCATTTTGAGTGACGTAGCAAACGTCATTCAAACGTTGTTTGACGCAACGCTAACAATCATTTCATAAACTCAGTATTTGATAGATTATTGACGTAAACATTTCGATTTTTTTCATATTTAAGAATTATATTCATATTTTAATAAAACACTTCAAACTTGTGAGCGATTGCCTATATCAAAAAGTAGCTGCTGTTTTTATGACTAACCCATAGTTTTTATCAGTATGGGTAGTTTTCGGAAAATGGTCACCATAGCAACGACGGAAGTTATTTAAACATAACGTATAAGAAAACCGAAATGTAGGATATCGTACTACATTATCCAACTACTTGAAGTGAAATCAATGGTTGTTGGATTTATTTACCCTCGCAAATCAATGGGCATGGGTTTTTCTCTTTTTATGTAGCTTGGCTAATTTGACACGAGCCTGTACTTTTGGTTAGCATAATTTAACAGTCGCTATATTGCCTACGTTTACAACGCCGAATGTATATTTTCATAATCGGGGAGTAACACGAAGACGCTCGAGATGTAATACAAACACAAATCTGAAATACCGATATTGCACGATTTGCTTCCGGAAATTGATGTATTCACAGCAAGAATCTTGTATTTATATTCTTGCATAAAGGTCAGGCTCAGGTCAAAATAGCCAAGCTATACCTGTTTCTAAATATTATGACATAATTACTATTATAATGTCACTAAGCCCGGTTTTCCTGAAGAATGGCTCATGTGTTTTAAAATCTAGCACATTGTACAATGGAACTAGACGTATGGTGTACACTTAGCGGCACTTCTAACGCTGCCACTTGAATTTTCTTAATATCTCGAAAACCGTTCAAGATAACTTTATTAAATTTTCACCAGTTTTAGTTTAAAGCCTGTGCCTCTTACTGCTTTTGAAATTTTGGAAATTGATGGGTATGAAAATTCGCGGTAAATAAGTAATTTACGTCACCCGATATTATAAAGTCACAACATTAAATAGCGTATTAATTAAGGGTAAATCGAGTATTTTCAAGATTTTATTTCTTTAATACTTCAAATATTATATCATAAGTGTTCACAATAAAAAATGTTTAAAAATTCATCAACATTACAATTTCCGAGGAAACGAAATAGCAGTAGATACGCTGAGACCGCCCCAAAATCTACTCGTATTATAAATGTAAAGCCAACGGGTTAAAATAAACGTTTAACCTCAAATGAGGCTGTTTGAATGATCAAATATAAATTTCTTCAAAATAATGAATGTACATCGTATGTAGTAGAGTTAAATTTATTCAGTTTAATGCAATTTTGGTCACCCTAGATTTAAATTTCAAGTTGAGACTAATCCCCGTTATTCTTAGGAATCGTATTTTTCAACCGTCACGCTATGGTTACAGTAAACACTCTTTTTTGAAGCAAAACCAAACTTTTTCCTTTCCTAGATAGTTGGTAAATATCGTTAATGATTATTAAAAGACATGAGCAAATAAAATGTCAACACGCACAATTATCATAGGAAGAAAGGACATCTAGACGCACACATAACGACCAGGTGACCGGTATTGCGCGATAAAAATGCGACTTTCATTTTTAGTATTCTTTCTGTTGAAGACATATCATGCAATAGTCTATTGTCGGATCGAGCGGAAAATTCGTCAGAACTTGTGTCAAATATTGATATACACGTGTGCCAAATTTTATAAAAAATCATCGAGGACTTTCCAAGGAAACTGAAATATATAAATGGCAGCGTTAGAAGTGCCGCTAAGTGTATATCAAACTCGTCACTAGATGTATATAATGTATCAGCTTAAATTGTATAGAGCTATATTCTCACAGTCATTTAATGTCAAAATAATCACTCGTTTTAGTATGATACTAGACTACCTTAATTTCAAACTAAAACTTTAGATGGGTTCCGTATACTTTGACTCAATCGTCGAAAAATAGACAATTCTTATAGTTTCATAGGGTGTTCTAGAACACTTTCATGAACATGTACAGTTCGCATGTCCAATAAATCACACAAAGAGTTCTTGTTAAAACTGAAGCGAAAAATGATCTAATGGATATGAAAGCATAATTGTTTTTCAGTTTTTGAAACTTTAAAAAAAATATCTTCCGATATAGCTCTATACACTTTAAACAAGTAGGTGTAAGTTACTCCGTGTTTTGTTTGGGTAGTGCCTGTGTTATAAGAACATAACGAACAATACTATACAAAATGTCGTGCGATTAAGATTATGTGTGCACGTGAGAATGTACTAGGAGACAAACCTTGTCCTGGTAATGTTACGGTGATAGGGGCACCATGTAGGGTATATAGTTTCTGTTGATCTTGTAGTTGATAACTGTATCTTGCTCCGGGTACAACGTGATACTTTAACACCTCTGTAATTTCAAATACAGTACTAATTATATGTCATCTAAATTTTAATGTCATTTATAATTATAATGCTCTCATATGACAATTGTCTTGCAGGAATACTCGTTTATATTACCGGATGGAGATGTGCTGACAGACAGGACCCGCATGCTGTTAATTGTGGCAGTGTATGTTACAGTTTCGTTCGTCTTGTAGTAGACATATTATGATTACCCTTCTTTATTACGTTGCAATCAAATATTGTTACGCTTAACTACTGGTCCTCATAATAGGACGGTTTTAAGATTGAGATTATTGATATAATTAACAACAAAACAAACTTGAAAACATGCTCCTCGTGATAAGGTTCGTATTTTTCTTGTACCTACATGTTAGCACCAAACTATCTACACAAATTTAAGACCGCATTACAAACTCAAACAAGAGACATGATCACATGGCCATCCTCGCTGACTGAACTTGCTTGTGTATGGGAACAATTGTTTTCTAGAACAGAATAATTACTCTAAATAATCAGTATTTTAAATGGTAAGCATGATATAAGCTGCGGACAAACTTTGATTATGTACATACTAAAGGGGAAAATTTAAGACAGACAGAGTTATGGTTCTTGGTCACTGCACTCCCCCAAGTTGTCATCTATTTATATTCCAAGTTTCAAGTCAATTTCTGAAATATTTTTCAAGATATGCTCCGGGCAAAATATGATTATGAAAATACTAAACGGGAGATAATTCAAAATGTAAGACATGCAGAGTTATGTTTCTGGGTCATTGCACTTCTCCCAGTGATCATCTATGAATATTTCAAGCTTCAAGTCGTTATATTAAAAAGTTTTGAAGATACGCTCCGGACAAAATACTAAGGGGGGAATTCAAAATGTAAGACAGAGTTATGGTTCTTGGTCACTGCACATCTCCAAGTTGCCATCTATTTATATTCCAAGTTTCAAGTCAATTTCTCAAATATTTTTCAAGATATGCTCCGGACAAAATCTGTGACGGACGGACAGACGTACGGAGACTATTACCATATATCTGCCGAAAAAATTTCGGCGGGGATAATAACTACATCACAAGTTTAGTCAACAAGCGCGGAAGGATGCGCAGTGGAAGGCAACTTCACGTTAACTGTAACACTGCATTATGACATGGCTATGACTGTGGTGATAACTAAAGGGGTGTCGCTAAATCCAATGATATTCATTTTCAAAGGAATGTGTGCAATAACTACTGTGCATGTTGATATTATCCTCTACTGAAGTAATTGCACTCATATACCATTGCTCCTACTTTGACCGTACAATAGTCTCTGGTGTTCATGCTTGCACATTGCTGGGGTATACAACTTTAAAATCACAACGTTATTGATTTATATTGAAAATTGTTTTCGTTCAGCGAGCACACTGTACAGTTATGTGATATTTACAATGTGACAGCCAATTATATAAGTCAGAAAGAAACTTAACGCTCTGTTGCCTTATTTAGTCTTAACTAACGCCCTCGACGAAATAAGGCAACCTCGCGTTTGCGTTCTCTTTCTATGACGTATTAAACAATTACCAATGTAAATATTTGCGGCGTTTGGTGTTTGCTGGTTGATATCATTTAGATGTGAATATCGTCCGAATGCTAAGTCTGTTGGTGCAAAGATGGTGTACTCGCCAGCTGCAAGATAGAAAAACATATTATTCTGTTAAAACATACGAGGGGGTATCAAAAAGTTCGTGGACTGACCCGTTCATTTTAATATGCGTAATCCGATTGAATTATTTGTTTTGTCATCTTAAACTACATTCAATGCTGTACTGAGAAACAAATAAAAAGTTGATAATATGATAATATCAATAAAATATTTTAACGATTTAAAAGATGACCAACAGCCACCCGGCGCACTTTTATGACGTTACAACGTCTTGAAACGTCAAAACTTCTGTTATAGTCCGGCAGATAAACAGCATATTTTGGGGTAACCGTGCAATGTCTTCTATACAAAATGTTTTTGCATTTTCGTGTTCTCTGGACCATACCATAACAGAATCCGAGTGATGCCATCTTGGCATCATTGAGCAATTCTCAGAATGAGGCCCCAAAGGGGGTATGTGAATTTTTCATGAATTAATCAGTACAAATACATTATTATTTTATCAAATGTACAGAAAACACACTTAATGTTGTTTATAATATGCCAAATAATGTGTTCATTCAATTTTACAAACATTTGTAATTATTTTTTGTGAAAATGAGGCCCAATCGTGGTTTACACTTACAACGAGGCCCGTTATTGGACAAACAAATGACTTATATTAGTAAATGATGCATGTTAAACAAATGTTTCATTATATATATTATTCGAATTCAGTGACATTGGTACGTACAAACAAAGTTAAACATTGAATTAATTTACTTGAGGCCCTGCCATCATTTGGCAAATGAGGCCCCAACGGTGGAATATGAATACAGGTACATTAAGTTTTTATCAAAATAGTCCGCTTAAACTAAGTTATTATATTTCATCCAATGTAACACAAAACACATGAGATGCAGTTCATGTTGTGTTAAGTATGGCGTTGCAAAAAATATACCTTTACCATAGTAAATTGTGGAATTGAGGCCCCGCTTGTGGTCGACACCCAATATGTGTCGCGGCAGTAGGCCTACACAGAATATTAATAATATATGTATACTTATACGTGTAAAACACATATTTCATTTGCGAATAATACAAAATTATTTTTTTAGATCACTACAAATGTACAATAGCTTTGATTAGCTGGTGTAATGCTTTAGTTAATGCCATTAAGGCCCCAATAAGGGTAAATGAAAATTTGAAAAGATGTAATACCGTTTAAAAATCAATTGGTCATGAACCACTTTAGTATATGAGATATCTTGAAGTTATGAAAGTGTGAATGAAATATACAGGTATTAAATTGTCAAATACCGGTAATAAATTGAGGAAATGAGGCCCTGTTGTAGTGAAACACTATAAATAAAGGATGTACTAGAAACATGGCGATTAGTTCATTACTTACGTATGAAATAAACTATTCAAATGAATTCAGTAGCGTTGATAAGTATTAATTACCTCAATTACACTGACAAATATTGTATTTCATAAATGTGAGGCCTGTGTATGTGTAAATTCAACTGTGAATGACGTATACACAATTTAAGACAATATATAACATCACATTAGGGAAATGGATAAACGGGGACATGGATCTCTGCTAGTGATCACTACATACTAGAATTCGATCAAATTGTTTGATAAATCAGACAAAGAAGGCAATCCTCAATTGAAACAGCAGAACACAATATGCGAAAAAGAACAATTACAAATTGCTTGTTGGAAGGTGCCACAGCCAAAATGACGAATACATTGTACTGAGTTCTGGTCATATTGCATTATATGAAACGTTGGACATAGTATAACACACAATGTCTATATATACTATTACTAAAAGCATTTCGTATGCATATCAGCAATCACATTAAATAACTTATTGTTTGATTAGGAATAATTAATTCAAACATGTGTTATCTAACTGCATAGGAAGCATCATTTTGTATGAACCGCTTCATAAGCATTACTCTATCACTAATGCAAATGGTTTTCGTCTTCTGACCAGTATCTCTATCACCACCACATACACCACATACAGCCTTTCCATTCTGAAAGTTGTATTCATATAATCACTGAATACAGGCATTTGTGTCACTTAGCGGGATTAGACCCCTACCGAACAAGTCATTACTGGCTCTATGTATTAGTGGCCACTGCCTTATGTGATTCCGATCGCTTTGGTTTTCTCACAGCCTCTCAGAGCCTTATAAGGAAGACAATAACAAGTACCCGGTAGACCAATCAGACTGTGCATCATCAATTCACGCAATGCAACGCCAGATGGCATACAAACCGCCCAAATGAATTTATTTAAAACCACATAGGTTACTTCCCACCGTATGTACTGCCGTTCCAGGCTCTGAGAGTTATTGGTTACACACCACCACCATGAACTGTTCACAGCCATCAAGTATGTATTGCAATTGCATGCCCTTTGTGTATTCAAGCATTGCAATACTATGTGGTGGTGAGTACTATATGGGGATGGTGTATATTTATTTGGTTGCTAGTAAAGTGAGTATGTCATAATCATAGTTGACATTCTATAACAAGCTGATGGAGGATCTAAATGACCAATCACCCTGTTCAGCTTTGAATTACAGTAAATGCTGACCGTGAGTACACATTCGGACATTGGATAGTTTTACTCTTTAATGAAGAGGTTCCCATGACTTTGAGTGAGTCTACTTTGTTGTTGCATGTACCCATAAGGGACCGGAATGATCACAGTCGCTCCTGATATGTAACCAATAGAGCTTGAATATACCATACCGGATATTACAATTTATATAGAGTTGAAATTGCCAAACCTTATGGTGGCGAGTACTTCATTGGAATTTTCTACATTTTGGTAAGAACTCAATCGGTTTGAATTGATGTTCTTGGTAGTGATGAGTAACCTTATGTACAGAATGACTGTGCTCTATTGTTATAAGGATAATTCCGGGTGCGGCATAGGGTCACTGACGCAGATGCACCTTTCAATATTTTGACCAAGACCAAGGGGTATTATACATTGTGTGTTTTTTTAGGTCTAAATCCACACCCTGAAGTCAAACATTTGGTCTGAATCCTAAGATGGGAGATGCTCGTTTCATCAAATGGTCTGGGGTGCATGTTGGTCATCGTTAGTTGTTTAATTCGAAAATTTCCAGGGACCCAGTACCATTCTGCATCATTCCCTTTTCGGAAACCCTCTTGAACATATTGATAGCTGCATTACGAGTATCTCATAGTGCCTTGTTTTAAGTGGTAGTATCAAGGTATAACATAATGATGTAAAAGAAAATATAAGAGTTTAAGAGACACATTACGGGCCTAAATTCACCATTCCATTTCCAATCTATAATGAGTTGTTCACGTGAATATAGATAATTTACTGAAATTCGATTATAAAGTAAGTCTCATATTTCATATAATAAAATGTTGAATTAAACATGGTATATGTATCATTTTCTCCTTTTCATTGTTTAACACAGACGCACACTCTCATTGCCTCATTTGTCTTTTTCAAAATGTAGTGCGTGACCATTAAAAAAACACTTTTCTACCAATAATAGTTATGATTAAAGTTACATTCCGTAAGGTTCAGTGAAATAACTTGACATAATTACAAGTAGATTGGAGATTTTTTTCATCAAGTTCATCCATTTAAACTTACCCCTAGCAGGGCCTCAATTCAATTAATTCAATTGTTGATTCGTGTTTGCACTTGTCAATGCCACTAAATTCAATATAAAATATATTCAAATATAAAAATGTGTGAGCATGCATCGTTTACTACTTTAACTCATTCGTTTGGCTAATAACATGTCTCGTTTTATGTGTTAACCACGAGAGGGGCCTTATTTTCACAATTTACTATTACAAATGTTTATAAATTGAATTTGACAAAATATCAACATCATTTAGGGTCTTTTGCAACGCAATACTTAACACAACATGAACTACATTGCCGGTGATTGGCGTTACATTTGATTGAATATTATACAGTATATGTGTTCAAGCTAACAACATGTATATTGATACAAAACACCTACTATACCACTATGGTGCCATATTTGCTAAATAATGGCAGGGCCTCAAGTAAATCAATTTGATATTTAGCTATGTTTGTACGCACCAATGTCACTGAATTCAATTCGAATAATATATATGTAATGAAACATTTGTTTAACATGCACCATTAACTAATTTAAACCATATGTTTGTCTAAAAACGGGCCTCGTATCAGGCGAAAACCACGATTGGGGCCTCATTTTCACAATTTGCTATTACAGATGTTTATAAATTGAATAAACACATTATTTGGCTATTATAAACAACATTTAGTGTGTTCTTCTGTACATTTAATAAAATAATAATGTATTTATACTGATTAATTCATGAACATTCATATACCCCCTTTGGGGCCTCATTCTGAGAATTGCTCAATGATGACAAGGTGGCATCACTCGGATTCTGTTATGGTATGGCCCGGAGAACGAGAAAATGCAAAAACATTTTGTATAGAAGACATTGCACGGTCCATTGCAAGTTCTGCCGGACTATTATAACGTCACATCAGTATCCGTGACAACAGCGATATGATATATACATCAGGATGATGCTACGGTCTTAATGTTTATGTCGATGGTTAGACGACGATCCACAGAATTATAAGTATATGTGGGAGGTCAAGTGAATGCTATTTTTTAAGTGCGCCGCGGAGCATAATTAGAGTTACCATAGTAACCACCTCATACTCGGAAAAAAGTTATATGAGCTGGAAATATGCAAATCAATTCAAAATACGTTGTTTTAAAGAATGTGTGATTTGTACTGAATTCGGTATAAAACTAAACAAATGGCAGACACAGTCCACGAACTTTTTGATACCCCCTCGTATATGCAAATTTAAATTCTGTGTAATTTTTTAATATTAAACTGCAAATTGGGACAGTATCTCGTTTTAAATCATTAACTCAATTAATTAAGTGTTAATATAACATATGGCTTTACTAGAATGTGTAGCAGTTAACGAATAATTATAATAAATAATTCAAATTTGAGCGTGGGCTTACGATTACCGTAAATGCTTTGATAAACCAGTACCCAGATGACAAAACACCTATGATTATGGTAATACGTTACCATGGGGTGGTCTACATACATTCAATCAGCTGTTCGAATCCACTAAGGAGTAGATACAAGGCGAAATCTTTGAAGATGTCATCTCTTAATAGCAGTTGAGCAGCTAGATTGTTGGTGCTAAATATTGGTGGAAGCATGACAGACTCTATACCGTGGATGATACCATTGTTGCAGACTATGTCACTGTTGATAGAATCCACTCTCGAGGAATTATTCAATATCACACCCTGTACAGAAAAGAACTCTATTTCATAATAACATAAACAACTTAATTGCCAACGTTCCTTTTTGTTTTAAAAAGTGTCTACTTTAAAGTTTGTCCTTCTACAATAGATTGTTAAGGTTAATAAGTCACCCCTTCCTCTTTTTCGACACGCTTGTGTTTGTATAGTGTTCTTATTATGTCACTATATTAGTAGAATTCTACAATTTACTCGTAACTGTCATTGTCCTTTGCGTTTGTTTTCTTCGTGTGTCAATTTAGCCACTGCTTTTTGCGATGCGATGGGCATTTCAGTGACTTGAGCATGCAGTCTATCATTATACTGTGAGAAAATTATAAACAGTATGGAGTATGTCAATCTTGTTTCAAACTTCCTGTCCGAACAACCGTGATATTGTCGATTCAAAGATGTCTGTCAAAACCGCCATAATGTTCCATTTCTGAATAGCTAATTGCAGCAAGTATAACCACTACGATATAGGAACATTAGCTTTTTAATAATTTAAGTGTATCATTGATGGTAAAATTTAATCCTGACACACAGTTATTAATCGACCAGGGTGAATGTTTGTTTACGCGGTTGTGACAGAGATCTTTGAATCAGCTATACATTGTTTTATTAATCTTGAGTTTGGCTTCAAAGTCACACGTGTATGATGTGTACATTTTTACCATATACACAAGGAGCACGATTGTTTATCTGATATATGACACGTTACTAGTTGTTCACGACTACAACGGTATGTATAAGTATCACTAGTACTGCCGTACTATACTTGTCAGACAATAAACTGTTACTTTGCAGGGCATGAGGTCGCCGTAAATCTGTTCCCAGTACATTAAATTATAACTACAATGTACTGCAATATTGTTGATCAATACCAGAGTAACTTGCAAAACAGATTTGATATAAAATCGCTGCACACAGCTTCACACGTCTGTCATAAGTATCTGTATAATATCTACTAGTGTTTACTTACTGTTTGTGCTATGCTAGCTGTGACTGGCTGTCCAAGGGAGGTAAGTAATGATCCAGCTGATAACATAGATGGAATCACTTCATACTTGTTAATGATATGATACTGCATGACCTGTTTCATCAGTGCAGGGTTCTGTCCAAGTATGGACATTGTGTTAGCATCAATGTTAGCCACGGCTGAGTTAGATGGCGCTAACAATGTGAATGGTCCTGCAAGAATAAATGACTAGTTGAAACTAACTCTTTTACATGTCTATATTACTAGATACATTACCTCAGTTCGTTCAAAGTAAACTGAGTACGTTTATACACATAAGATCGAATGTGACTGATAGTGTCCCCATTAAAAGCCTCATTATGAATACTTATTTAATCGACGGTATACCAGGACACGAATGAGTACAAGTAGATACAATTCGATTTCATTGTGAAACTCCTAGAATTACTTCAATTCTATTTACGCCTCTCGTACACATAACTCACCTATTATAAGCCAGGGTGGTATTCAATACTGATCTTGGTTTGAGAATAAGGATATCAAAACATACCGCCTGTTACTGACCAAGAGTTTAAAATGATTTGATTGGTTGTCTTTATTCGTCAAGTAAGATCAATAGTGAACACCATCCCTGAACTAGAGATGAGATAATGAATGGACACACATTTTCATGAATGTGACTTGTGATTTAAGGGGATATTGTAAATATAGATAATTAAGGTCTATTTAAAACACTCTCCCTTGGACAATCAAATAAAGACATGTACTTATGGTGAATGATACAGTCAACTTGGACACAAACTGTTCTGTCTATACGTACCAAAGCCAATCATACCAAGGAAAAACTAAGTTTTTCCAAAAAGATCAACTTTTATAAAAAAAAAAAAAAAAATTATGTTACCAATTTTCTAGGGCTCTTTTCAGCTGTTAGGCCGCTCAAGCACCCTTTGACATTTCAACTTCCCCTGGTTACCTACGTATATGGATAACCTACACTCATGTCTCCCCGGGGAGACTATTTCTCTCCAGTGGTGTGGCAGTCAACATCGATCTGCGGCGCCCAGGAATAGACACTGCCCTCACAGGTACCATTTTACACCATGTTGGAGTGGAGCTGTGTGTCTTGCTCAGAGAAATTAACCAGTGGTCCAGAGGAAGATCGAACCCGGGACCTCTCGATCCCGAAGTGCGCGCCCTACCTCTATGCCACCGCTCCCCACTATAAACGGTCGGCTAAAGTTACATACTGAACGTGAACCCTATGAAAAGTTGAATACATCACACGTTATATTATTATTTTGTATAAACTGAAGAAGAGCCCGAGACATATTTGGGATTAATGTAACATAGATAGAGTAACCAAAGTACCTGTTCCGGCCAATGTTGTGTCTAACTTGGACTCTTTGAGTAACTGAGCGAAGCTGGCATAACTTTTATCCACCAAACATTGATATACATCTTTGTCTATAAAAGCTTGTCCAATATGGACTATACTAAATACTACACAACTAACTACAATAAAATTCATTGTTGATTGGTATGTGAGATTTAACAAACTGACAAAAACGTTACAAAATGTTATGTTATCTTGTCATGACACGACTTAATTGACCCCGTCCGTCAGATAGATAAGGCTTTTGAACAATTATAGAAATATGGACCACCACACGAGCGTTATAACGTACTAGGTCATGCCACAGGAGTGTCGATGGTGTGTTTTACACAAAATAGTAATTTAAATTTATTAAATAATTGCAAATGAAACGGGTCTGACCGCGCACGTGTGATTCAGCACAGCAGAATGTTTTGCTTTTTATTTGTGGTTGCATTGATATATGCAAATGAACTACTTGTTTTTATTGAAAGCATTTCAGAATTTTCATCGTTTTATCAAAGTAGTGAAAGTAGTGACACTTGTAGTTACTAACTGTATGATGCCATTCAGTAGAACAGTTACAGCTAGTGTTCCTTGTCGCTCTTATCGTGTTTTTGAAACTACATGTAAAATGACGTTATACTGGCACATACCGCCACTTCTTGTCTGTGACTTAACCTCTTTCATTCATATATATGTAGAGAGAGAGAACAATGCCGACTTAAACTTTTATTTCGTTACAGTAGTGCTCCAACATATTTGAAGTCAGGAAGTAGCCATGTATTACATGTATTACAGGGTACACCGTCTTATTTTAAAACTGAAAAAAAAACGTTACTTGGGACGGGTGATTTTCACATAAAGATTAGGTTTTTTATCTTCTACCTAATTGTCATCCATAAACCTCAACTAGCACACAGTATACCTCAAGGGTTGCCAAGCTCAAGTTGCCATCAATTTCTTTTAAAAGATTCCCGAATAAAACAAAATAGCCGGTACCATTTGTTTTTTTTAAAATTTAAAAAATGATACTTTTTAGTATACTAGAAAAGCTTACGATGCGCTTGTTGAGGTTTATGGATAGCAAATTGTTAGATTGAAAATCAAATATTTACCTCTTCTAAACTGAAAATCACTCGTCCCAAGTAACGGTTTTTCTAGTTCTAAAAATAGGCGGTGTACCCATAGCATGTATAACGAATATGTTTTTGTTGCTGGCCAAGTTAAGTAAAGTGCTACTTTCAATCATATAAAGGACATACATAATGTGCATCTTGCCAGCCTGCTTTCTTGAAGATCGGAAGGTTTATGTTGAGCCAACTGATGTAGAAACAGCTACGTTAAGAGTAGTTTTCCGTCAGTTTTTGTTGTTTTCTCAAAATAGTCCTTTTGTACTTACACCCTTATTCTTCTAAGCCAACAATATATCGACAATTTTGTATAATGTTATCGTGTAACACACAATGGATTTCCTATGACTTGTAATTGTGTATACCGTGAATGCTGTAACAAGGTGTTTTACGTTATCAAATAGTTGTTCTCTTGTTATCCACGACAAACGACACTGCTCCATGAAGACATGACATTATTGAGATATATCATACTAGTATCCTACATTACGGAATGAACAATACTGGTTGCATTCACTAACCCTGGATATATGGCACATGATACATTATTAAAAACATTGTATATATTCATTGTTATCATACAACTCGGTATCAAACGTGGTTTTGTTAACACACCGCAATAGTTCAAACAATGAGGAAGGTGCTTCAACTTGTTGTGTTCACTCATTCTGCCATGTCAAATTAATATAAAACAATACCAATAAATAACCATTTCATATGATAAAATGTGTTCATTTCATTCAATACGTATCTGAAATAAACCAAGTCTTTGCTTTTATGCAGAGGTTGGTTGGATGTATACGATGTGCTAGCATTGGTAATGTCAATGAAGAAGGCTCGGTGTGATGGCGGTACATTTATCAATACAGTAAATGACAACAAGGTAGTCATATAATTGATATATCTGTGACCAGGGCTCATTGTTGACCCATTTTATAATTGTATGTATTGTCATCGAATTGATGTTTTGAGCAAATTTTTAAAATCTGAAAATCTGGAAATCTATATTATGTATTAGAGTTCATCTATGCGGGCTAGTTTCTGTAGTAAGTCATTGGCTGGGGCTTTTGTTTGTGCTAACATCTTCCTCATTCTGGCATGCATCTTTCTCCGGAACTCTTTCTCGCCTTTGATCAACTCGCTGTAAGTAAGATAGAACACAATCAATTATGTAATACAGGTGCCCCACTCATATCGCTGACTTATAACAAAAACGTCGTTAAGGTCAAAACAAACTGCTAATGATAGTTTGGTTCTTGTAACAGGTGTAACTATAATGTTATAGACGTCACAACATCGTGGTTGTTAAGCCTATGGTACAGATAAAGATGTGATGTTATACAAAATGATGTTGAACATTTTTGTTGAGCTCATCATATGTTGCTGACTGTTACTGAAAGTAAGCAAGGAACGTGAAACGTCGAATGCACCAACACACAGAGCATTTATTTGTGAAGTACTTCAGGTAAACAAAAATGCCAGACCATTTAGAAGTACAAATTTCATTCTATAGATTCGTGAGAATGTTTGTGTTTTCTAAATTAAGGTAACTTTGAATTTGGTTCAAACCCGTTAAGTTGTGAAGGGTGTTCGTGACGCAATGGACACTTATATATACCATCAAGTCGATTTCTTATCACAAACATGGATAAATAGAGTCGTGTGTCAAATATAAGGTCACTTAGGCATTACACAACACTAAATGTGTACTACTGAAAGATAAGTGCACTACGTTTTTTTTGGTTTTTAAAACGAAATGAATTGTTGTTATGTGTAAGAGACTAATAGACATATACAATTGAAAGACTGGTCAAGTGCAAGCGACAACATGTAAGCAAGTAAAGTTAAAACGTGAACTGAAAATAGATAAATAAACTAGGATTAAAGAATTTTAAGAATATGTTTTAAGCGAAATCTAACTGATACAGTAATTATAGTATAGTTTATCCAATAAAACATCATATTCTACATGTAGATAATTTCAGTCATACATAGCACGGCGGGTAACCTAGAGGGTAATAGGAACCAGTAATGGCCCTTCACTGTTTTGACATTTAGAATTTGAAATACGACATTTTGTTGGTACGGGGAGAGAATAGAACATTTTTAAGGAGTTATTTTATTAAATTATTGTGGGTCAATATTGAATTTAAGTTCCTTCTATGGTGCCACATGCATTTTAAACAGACTTGACATCTGTATCTAATTACACGTATGAATCAGCGACAGCGGACAGGTGAAGACTGCCAAACATCACACAAGGACATTTGCCCTACCAGCTTGTATCTAACCCGAGCCTTCAAACTGACTAACCAGCATCATTGCCATCTTGATTACCGGACTCACCAACTGACACAGTGCAAGTAAATATTTTGTTTTGATTATCTAGCGAGAGAAAATATTGCAAATGAAAAAAATCGATCTACTTTCTTCTAGCAACGACATAAATCAAATAGCCACACATCACCTATTGCGACTTTCACGTCATCGACTACTGTGACTTCACATACCCAAGTGGCAACTATGTACTTACCTTTATTATCTTCCGAAATGCTCTTTTAAAACGAATAGTAATTTATTAAATAACTGATACCATTTCATTTCATACCAATTAAACATGAAATCGAAATTGTTAACTCCCTTATGGGGACTAAAAAGTAATCAATTTGGTCTCCAATGCACTTTTGTAATGTTTTGCGAATTACATAAAGTTTAGATTAAGGGAAATTACTGTTTCCTAGAAAAGGACAACACTTTTATTAATATAATGCTTGTATTTGTTAATTACAAGGTTAATTGAAAACAACGAAATGAAAATTATAAGTGTTTGCCATTGGCGGGATGGAGCAATGGGGTTACATGACATTGCCTGTATTCGTTAACTATGTGTAATCGTTAGTTGTGTTTACTCTATATCTTGAGTTGATACTCACCCTAGATCGACCTCACCATCACCATCTGTATCAAGTCTATCTATAACATCATCCAACTGAGCTTCTGTTAGTGGTACACCTTCCGCCTGCAAGTCAATTAATTGATACAATTAGCATTCGTACATTTGAACACAAAATGAATAAAATATGATACGATTTATTTGTTAAGCATTAAAAGAGCAATACCAGCATATTTCAGGTCAATGGAAAAACAGAACAGTCGTAATTTAAAAAAGGACATTATTTTCGAAAACATATTTATAAGTAAAATCCTTCTGTGGTTCTGTATAGAAAAATATGTGTGTTTTTTTGTTGAAAATACAGATATCCATAACAAAAATCTAAATATTCTCTAGCTTTCGATGAGAGATAAAAAAAATTCAACATCAAAAGAGACGGTTCGTTACTTGCACCGAACTTCGTCTTCACAGTTTTGCCCGAATCTAAACGTTAAGTTTACATAACATTTACCATAAGTCCAACTTTGAATTCCTGTCTATTGACACTGAAACTTCTATCTTTGTCTAATCTTTTCAGTAGATCTATCACTCGGTATCCCTCATCTTGCATATATTTGAACATTCTGACAACTGGGTCCCGCCAGTCTATACTGTTAGGGTCCGCTACTGGGGCGTTCGTACTCTTCACAACGGCACCAAACACGACACGTAGTGGTGTTTCTCTGTTACGTTTGATTTCATCCCATTTCTCGAGAAAATCTGTCCTCACTACCACGTCCTTATATAAAATATACAATAGTTATTCAGTCTTCGAAATACAAGAATGGTTTCGTATTATGCATACTGGTTTCAACAACATTTATTTTTCAAAACAGTGGATTCAAAGAACTATAATCTACCCGGATAAGTGGACATTACTGACAACGACAAACAATAAATTTGTCCAAAATTAGTCCTTCAGACAATAATTTATATTTTATAGCTGACGATTCAGGAAACATGCATTTTTAAAAAAAAATCTGGTGGCTAATGTGCAACCAAACAATATAACTTCACCCATACATGCTCCTTTCACAACAATGCATTTTCACTGTTACGCCCTTGTAGATGGAGCCGTTTACAATAATTCCAATGGGTATTATTATCGTCCAGACTTCGTTGAAAGTGGTATTTTTACTTACTGATATATCTAGATGTGTGAGGACGGATTTCTCAGATTCTCCAATAGCTTTCAATATGGCAAGCGCAACTTCCGGCGGAAATGGATTCTGCCCCATCTAGTGATGAAAAGTAAATGTTTTAATAACGAAGTCAAAATGTTTTCGTTACTATCGGACCTGTACGACTTACACAAATATCAATACGCTAGCAAGGGATACAATGAAGTCAATAAATATTATTGACCATTGGGTTGCTTTGATACGGTCGTATTGCCTTTAGGAACGTATTTTACTATTGAATTTGGACCATATCATGCATATTGAAAATTGGTATTGAACCTAATATGTCACTCACTTTAAATATAGTCGTTATTACCATTATATTTTACAAAGTTATCTAATTGTTGATACTTATGGTCATTCAGATTAAATTTTATTTTAAAATAAACTAACTTTTAGATGTTTCAATCCATCATTATTCTGAATGCCTTTCATCAGGAAGCCGACAGCTTCTGTTCCAAACCGATTGTTAGACACATCCAGGGTTAACAATGTTCTGTTCTCTTCTAGAGCTCGCATCAAACCAATAGCCCCTTCCTTACCAAAACCGTTCCATGATATGTTTAATATTTTTAAAACAACATTTTTCTGGAAAAAATATAAGTGTACATGTTGTGTTATGGTATAAGAACTACACGAAAACAAAAGAAGTTAAATGAACGTCTCCTTGCAAATTGTTCGGACATGGCCTAAATCAAGCGGATAACAAAGCCACATAATTAACATGTTTATTGTTGTTTTTATCCGCAACATACAACTTATACCAAACCGTCGTAAAAGTTTTAAATAAGTAACTTGGTATGTAACTAGGCTTCAAATGGCGAATTATGTTTATTAGTTTTAACAAGAACAGTTTATATTACCTGGAGACCGATAGCCACCGCTAGTGCACCTTTCCCTCGAATGTGATTCCAACTTATATCTAATTCTTGTAGAGTGTCATTTATTGCTGCAGATAGAAAATACATGGAAGGGATAGAATTGCATAGCTTTGGTTGGGTATTTGGATGTTGTTTTACAATTTATGAGACTTGTTTTTTTTCATACGCATTACGGGTAATTATTATACCTGGCGTTTCGTTATACATGTATGCGTTTTAGGATCCTATTGAGTGACCATTTAACCTAGGACAAAGTATTATGAAGCGAAGAAGTAGGATAGCAGATAGACAGGCCGTGCTATTTAGTAGATATACGACATCTCGCGTACTGAACACCTCATGATGTTCTCTTCAAGTACCAATCATTTAAAACGGAAATGTGCATCTATAAAAGTCTGAACACTCCTTATGTACGTATCTACATGTATATATGTAATCTCCAAGCTATATTGATGACTTAGAACCAGAAGGTCGTAACTACCACTTACGACCTTATAAGACTCATGCATATTTACAATCTGCTTCACAAGGCGCTTCTTATGAGCCTATTTTCATGAAAATCTGAAATTGTCATGTTGGCCAAAATGAGGTTTTAAAAACGTGTTTTCCAATAGGTAAAGACTAAATTACAGACAGTTTTCTCTTGTTTTCTCAATATATCGATTTGGTAGTTACGACCTTCTGGTTCTAAGCCAGCGATATGTGTATCTGCGATCCTATTTATCTAATAAAAGACCTACTACCGTTTGCTGTAAAAATATATAGTAGTAATATAACTGACCCCTTTGTACCGGTTAAAGTACTAGTACATGTACTTAACTGATTATATTCGGTGAATAACTTCTTTTAGAACTAGTATAAACATTGTATAATATATATATTAATGTATTAAAAGTGTGATATAGAAATACGTAATGTACTAACATGTTATAATGCCTGATAAGAATATGTTACTTGGTGACTTAGTACATTATCTGGACATTGACTGGTCAGAAATTATAAAACATTTTTATATATAATTCACTGCTCCTATAAAAAGACACGTGGATAAATTGGAAATCTTTTTTTTTTATTTGAATGAAACGGCAATGTATACATGTACATGAACATATACAGCTGAACCATCCTAAGCAACCAGTCAATGGCTATATCAAATACAGTGTACTATGCTCATAATTACAATAGCCGGGGTAGCATCCCCGGTCGTGAAATGTCTCTCCCGTCCAGGAAAATTCGACAAAATGTCGAGGCTTTCGGTTGGATTTTCGGTTGAGGCATTTATCTAGTACCAAGAGTCTGGGTTAAAATAAGTACTTGTTAATTCGTAGTCCATACAAATGTTAAGGTGAATCAGCCACCGTATTTATTGCGGACAATTTCGTGAGAAACGGTGCTAAACCCGAACAAACAAACATACATACAATATGACAAATTCAATTGTTGACTATACTTGTATAAGATGACCGTTAAAAACCACATGCATCACATTGATCGGGGTTTCATTCCACTAATTGTTTACGACAGGTGGTTTTTTAATTGAGATGACCACTACAGTAACACATGTTAGTATATACTTACCAATTGCCCTAGCCACATCAAATGCCCCGTTCTCTCCTAGCTCATTGTGACTAACATTTAATACTTTTATATGTGAGTTGAACTGGAAAAAATAAACAAGAAATTCTTGAACATTGGTGGCGCCGTACAGTACGGCTTCGAATAACACTATAGATGACTTCCGTAACAATTCGGATTGACAATCAATACTTATGACTGAACGTATGAATTTGTAGCAATGTATATTGTAGTATTAAAGTACGGCATAGCATACGTATACTAGTCCGAATTAGGTATTTAATCTCTAAATGACAGCCAATTAGGTAGGTACTGGCGCCCGTCATGCAGTAACAACTTATAAGCCTTCATTCAGTACACAATATTTTCGGAAGTTTATCTTATCAATTACATACGTATATGTACCAAGTAGCTTATACTTGATCTTTTATACATATCAAGCAATTACACAAGTTTAAAATTTCAAATAATAGTTCTAATTGGGAATTATCACACAGTTTCCTATGGACACTTAAGACAAAATCTATTATTCCAATTATTCCATAATTTTTATACAACATGTAACATTTCAACACAATAAACATATTCTACAATATATCACATGTGTGTCCCTACCTCTATTATTTCTCCTACATATTTGGCATCCGAATCCCTTAATCCACTGCCTGGAATCGAAGGATATTTAAATTAAATTCAACTTTCAAATTCAATGACAAATATTTATTTGATATAATGGACTTCGTTCAAAATCAACACATTTAAATTCTACGTATCAGGACCCGCATACAATACATATTATGTTAAAAGCTTATTCTGTATAAAATAATAAAACACTCACTACTATTGTTATGTTTCGATATTAAAAAATATTCGAAGACGAAAGTTTTAATAGAAATCGTTTTTGTTTCATTGGTACCATCACCGAGCGTAACGGCGATATACACGTAATTTTAACTGTTTAGAGTGCAAGAAAATGTCAACAGAAACGAAACCATTATCGAACCATATAAGCGACTACTAAGATACTATGTGAGTACACCTTGGACTTTTTGAAAATACGATCACATATGTGTACCTGAAATATCTAATGTATGAATATTTTTCCCGTCTTTAAGAAGTTCGGCAAAAGCAAAAGCACCACGTGTCCCAATCATGTTCTCGGCGATCCGCTGAAAAACAAGTGTACGATTTAGTAGCACACTGTATTGTGATCTTGTCCATTGAACCACAAACATCGGTTGACCATACTATATAGTTTAGCTTTTAATTCCAACAGAGGCTCATCTTATGGAAAAACATTTGTCTGATCAAATAGTTACAATTCATAAATTGAAAATTGACATGTCGGACAATAGCTACATACATAGCAAATGTTATTTGTTGTAAATGAAATCCGACTTAAAATAAAGATTGTATTGTATGTATTGTATTGACATGAGCAAATGGACTCGTGCATTCGTTAGGGTAATATACTTTGAATTAACAGTTCCTCCATTTTAAACACGTATATATAGTAGCTACCAGAGTTAGTCGAGATAACTACCAACCATTTTGTTATCATGGAGGGATACTCGTAAATAATGCAAACTTTCTTATTAAGTTAATATTGTTTTGCTTATCAAAAATATGTAAATATAGTTCAGCTCAATGTTAAACCTAAACTGATTTAAAGCAAACAACGAAATAGCAGACGTTATTTAGTAAATTTATGTAGCACCAAAAGTAAGGTATCGTCCTTCAAATGCTAGAAGTTAGTTAACCAGTTTATAAACAGTAGCTTTGAGGCCGTAAGATTACGTAATTAAGTCTATTGAAATGAACGATTTGGAAGGCGATTTATTTACTTTTCACATTAATTTTGTGACTATGATAAAATATTGCAAGCTACTTACCACTTCGCGTATAGATTCGTTGTCTTTGAGCATTTCAGTTAAACAAACAGCACCGTCCGTACCTATATCATTATCCTCAAAGTCAATGGATCGAACTAGTTTATTATTTACCAATGCAACACACACTGCTCGTATTCCTTTGTAACCAAGTGGATGACTCTTCATTACTAAGGTTTTATCGTTTATATGGCGGGTAAGGTAATTCACAGGGTTAATTCCTAACAGTTTACATGAAGATATATAACATTGCACATTTTCTTCCTCCGTCGTCTGCTCTTCTGTCTTCTGCTGCGGTTTTGAGGATGGATCAACTGTGAGTAGAAAGCAATTAGACGTCAAACAAAATGACGTCACATAATATGGCAAATGAAAAATACGCACTTTCGTTAGATATACGCCGAGGAGTTCCGATTGACAAGATGGCACCAAACAAGATGGTGTCAGTGTCTTTTTTGGGAAATATCATTGATGAAAATAGGAAACATATATCATGCAATGGTTTATCAAAATGCTAGTCAGAATTGAACAAAAACTTATATTAACACTGATAGATAAATTGATAGCATAAAGGAAGCGTATCTAAAAGCAACTTATACATTTCAGTTTATACATCACATTTAAAGAATATCTTGAACTGTTATAAAACAGTCATATTATAGCATAAGAAAAGTCTGAAGGACTCCGCTGATGTAAATTAGCACGAAAGAAAGTAAATCGTAATTATTGTGAGATAATGCAAGTGAGAGAAATCACTTCTTACCATCTGCCATAATATCATATCCAGTAAATGTGAATTCCCTCTGTATAGTTGTTGCCTTAGAACTTCTCCCACTAGCAGAACCACTGACAGAGGAACCATCTTTATTGTTTCTTTGAGATTCACGGGTACTATTCCTGACAAGTGATGCATTTCTACTGAGATATAGCGAGGCTTGTTTAGATCCCATCTGAGATCCTTTCACCTCCGTCATGGTCACTTGTTTCTCTGGTTTATGCCACTCGTCCTTGTTGCTTCTCTCTGAGCTCTTTGTCTGCGCATGCGCAATGTCGCTTTCCTCATCCATTTCTTCAAATGGCGACATTGTAAACAGTGGCTTCTGTTTACTCATGTTTGATAAGACCATTGGCTAAAATACAGCACATACAGTATATACATATATATCCAAATAATGTTCACAAACTATTTTCAATCCAGTTTCAAACTTTGTTTACATTATGTCAACATTTTAGGTAGTAAACAATCGGCGGAGTTATACAGTATCAATATCGCAGTTCATGTTATCAAGCTGCTCTTGTTCATAACGTTTTAAACTTTAATTTAATGACGAAACTTTACTAAGTTGATACAATCATTCAACAGATTTATCTACCTACGTCTTGAAAGCGTTTTATCTTAACGTCCAATATGTGGAAGTTTAATGTAAGCATTCACCACAATTGCTCCAGTGTAAATAATTTGATAATAATAAATATCATTCTATATAGAAGTGTTTTGCTATTGAAGGTAGTCCGGAGCTTAATTGGTATTTAGTTTGATCACGCATACTACAATACGTATCTAGATTGACACTATGATTACTGTCGATTTATTTGAATGATAACTATTCTAGTTTACAGTTTTATTACATGCTTTTAAAATAGTATGGTGACATTATCTGCAATTTTAATACATTGTGTAAAGTATCAAGGATTTTTGTGGTTTAAAGGATTCGTCTTTTCACAGTTACCTAATGACAACTATATTGCGTACCAAACCTTCAATTCGAAACATTTAATTGGGTTTGTGAATAGCAGTGAATGTAGGGGTCGTCGTTTATGTGTAGGAATATGGTGGTGAAATTGTAAAACCACGTGCGCATTATGTGGACTATAAAGGAGTTTAACTCAAGAGCCTCTGAGAAACTAACACTTATTTTACAAATGCTTGTCGATATTGTTTCAATTAAAGAAAATCGCACTTAGATATCCTTTATCAATTTCTCAATATTTTATCAAATTGAATTAATTAAATAAGTGCCACAAAACGGGTGCCACTTTATGTATGCGCGTCGAATAGTAATATCAACAAAAACACATTTTGGTAAAGGACAAATTAACTAACTAATTGTACCTGTAAAGAAAACAAAAATATGCTGCTGCCTGTAACGTGAAGAGTATGCTAATAAGTAAACGCAGAATGTCGCAAGGTAGACTTTTATGTCGCAACGACCACCAACACTTAGCGGCAGACGATATTGCAACCGATACCGTGATTGCTGCGATATTTTCGCCAACAAAATCGTGGGAATGCTGGCTCGAATATAACACAAATACAAAAAATATATATCAAACAAGGTTCGATTACAACATTATAAGGAAAGCTTGTACAGTTGTAATATTACATAAGGAAACAATGACATTGAGATAATTAAATATAGGCCTGGGAGTGGTTGAACACATGTTTTATACGTCATAGAAACTTTGACACGTACCTTCCAATTGTTCAATTCCTTTAGATACAAGATGTCACATACACTTATACTGGCATTATCTACCTTATACTAAACACCACTTAACACTAACACAAGTTATTCATTTTATATCAAGAGTCGATTCAACTCAGTCAAATAAAACATTCATTATATATTGCCTTTATGTGGAGTGTTTGCCCTTTTTAATCCAATATATTTCAATAGTTTTCTGCAAAAACACCCTACTCCTAATTTGAGATTAGTCTTAAAGAAATCACGTTATAATCGTAAAACAAATATTTTCACTGGTCAATTTACAGAAGTCATTCCAATGGATTAATTAATCACCATGTAAATAAAAGATTTCCAGAATTTTTGCCAGTTTTCAATCTATATGTCTAATCTGTTTTGAAAACATAACTACACCTGATTGAATAGTTTCCATTGAAATTTTGTATCATTTTAGAATAACCAATCCTCCCAACTATATCACACAGTTAAAAACTGTGACAGTTCGTTTATACTTTGTTTTCAATCGCAGGAATACCCTCAACAATTCAACAGATAAACTGATCGTTTTAAATAAGCTGTATGAATGCTTCACATGCTAAATCTGATTTTATTGTGTTTGGCACTTTTTGTGTATAAATTGTTTTCCAAATATATAATCACCATTGAATGGCTTATTTGTATTTCAGGGTATCAATACAATAGAATAATAAAATAAATTGATTGAGATATCACCATTACGTTATCAATTATTAATTTTTGTTATGTTTATGTAAATGACTAAAGTTATATTTATATGCCGATTTTGCTATATGAATATATGGTAAATTATATTCATTAATACAAGAACACATATTAATTGACGGTGTTGTCACACAATAGTGCACACAGTGTACGTATCCAATTCAATACCACAACTCGTATTTTACGCGCATGTAAATGCTAAAATCTATAATTGTCCATTTGACTCCAACTGTTGACAATGGATAATTTGAATTATTTCAATACCTTATTGCTTATTGCAAATAAATTGAATTGTAAAAATAATTAAGATAAGATCTCTACTTATACGTATATATCCCAATAGAAAATCACTTAAATACTCCATTTACAATAACATATCTCTTTTGTCCAGCAGTTTTATTTTATATAGGTCTTTGTGGAAACTTTAAATGATCATTATAAAATTTCATGTTTACATTTCTTCTTAAACCTTAAGATAAATACATATGTTTATGAACAAGGATTACTGCTTTATTTTTTATTAATTATTTGTTCAAATTAAAACATAATACGCATGCATATATCTACACATCCTTTTCAAATCTAATCTTATTATTTGGGTATGACACTTTTTGTAAATAAGTGGAGATTCAGCAATAAATAGATAATAATAATAATAATAAAGACTTTATTTTACGAGGAAACTTATTTGACAATATACTAAACAATCAATCTTCCATAAGATCCTCAACAATGAACAATGAACTAGAAAAATAACTATGCCAAGAAAACAATGATATTTGATATTTTGATATTTTGGCCCCTATGATGTCTCACAATATAAGTTGAAAAATTCATAAAAGAGTGTCATTAGGATTTGAAAAAAAGGTATATGCATAATTATAGAAACTTTATCAAGACAATATCTACAGCTGTAATTAAACAAAAACTCTTAATCCGATATAGACCCACCATAGGAGCCAGTGTATCATTATACATGTGAACAACATAATCAATATACTTAAAGCAATGGCATTTTAAAAACATAATACACAAAGGAATAATTTTGCAGACGGATATATAGATTTTTATACCTGCAATAGTAATGTTTGCATGAAGTTTGCTAGCCAGTCATTAGGTTGTCGCAATAGCATGGGATGTTTCAAAGTATGATGGCTTCACCCAGCGTAGATATAAAGTTTTAAAATGTTGAATAGAAGTAGAGTTTTTGATGTAAAGAGGGATAGAATTCCATATTGTGGGTGCCAGAGAAAACAAAAGTATGGCGAAATAACTCGGTGTTGGGTTTTGGACTGTACAATTGGTATGTAGAAGAAGAACGTAACAGTCGTGAATGAATATCTGTAGTAAATGTAAATGCATTCTGAAGATAATCTGGTGCATCTCCTCTGAGAGTCTTGTACATTTGGATAGCTTTCTGATAAATAACACGCTCATGAAATGTCATCCATTTAAGTTTTGAAAATAGAGCAGTTGAAGGAGTAGAATAATCGCTATCAAGAATTACTCTAGCCGCTCTTTTCTGGAATTTTATAAGTTTATCTTCAAGACTGCTAGTACAATTTCCCCATATAATACAGCAAAAGTCAAAATGGGGAAGAATGTATGCATTATAAAAACGTTTTCTAGTTTCAATCGAAAGAAAGTTTTTAATTCTAGAAAAGAGGTACAAATAGGAATTACATTTCTTTATCACATTATTGATATGGTCTGCCAATGATAGGCTATCGTTAATTGTGATACCTAATAGCTTTGCTGATGAAGTAGCTTCAATTGAATTACCTTGAAAAGGAATGTTGATATTGGATTCAACAATTTGATGTTTATTTCGTTTACTTGTTATAAATAAAACCTTGGATTTTTTAGAATTAATAGACATTTGATTAAGTTAACACCACTGATCAGCATGCAATAAATCTCTGGTATGTGAAAATATTACATGATCTAAAGACTTGCTGTGAGTTGATAAGGTGGTATCATCAGCAAATATGTCGGCAATAGAATGTGAAAGTGACAGAGGCAAGTCATTGATATAATCAAAAACAATAGCGGGCCAAGAACTGAGCCCTGTGGAACACCTGCTAAAACATTACCAGGGCCAGAATATTTGCCAGATATAAATGTTTTTTGAGTTCTAAAATTGAGGTAGGATTTAAACCAATCAAATGTTGAAAACTGAATACCTAGATGTATTTATTTCTACATATGATGCATAATTAAACATGAACAAATATATCGCAACATACAATAACAATAAACTAACATAGAAGCAATAATAAAGTCATGGAAATAAACAATACATATAAAGGATGGCGCAAAAAGAGCTACACATACATGCAGATCTTATTTTCATTGCGGTCCTTAATATATATACTTTAATGATATGTGGAATGATTATGTGACATGTAAATATATAGAAAAATAACAACGGATTAATAATGTACACTATGTTAACGAAATGATAAAAATATGAAGTAAATCCCCTGAGCGTAAAATAATCCAAACATTAATGAAAAATGAACCTGCTTCCAACAATTTAAATATCAGTCAAAAAGTGATGTTTCAATTTAGTTTAAAAGTTGATAATGATCCAGAGTCTCTGATATGTTGTGGCAACTTATTCCACAGGGAACATCCTTTATAAGCAAAATATTATATTTTATGTAATACAGCCAACATTACTACTTCTATATAGTAACTGCTGCTACTACTACCAGCATTAACCATTTAGCTAACAGCTGAATTAGTTTTTCCTTAAATATTTGGAGGAGTAAAATTGTGCGGAAATAGAATAGAATGGATTCAATTATGTTCAGGAAACGACACAAGATGTTTCTTCGATGAATGTTTTTCAAGGTCTAACGATATAGAGAAACATTGAGCATATTATATACCATAACTATTGATCGTTTCAATTGGCTACTAGTATATGGTATGGTGGACAGGAGTATACTTTTAAAATTGGTTACAATGATTGCTATTTATTAGGAAAAGTAGACGGAAACAAAATATAAGACAGTATTCAATGTGCCCGAGCCCGTGGTCAGCATCCGCGTTCCGTATCCGCGCTCCGCATGCAGACAAGGGTACCCCCTTCTCCACGTTTCCGCTATTTTGCCAACAAAACTGTATTTGGAAACTTTATCCTACTGTAAATATGGGCGAAGTTGCATTACGACGTCTCAGGCCGGTATTACATGTGCACGCTTCCGTGGTCCGCGTGCGCGTTCCGTATCCGCGTTCCGTATCCGCGTTTCGCATACGGACACGGATATCATTATTCCATTTATCAGCTAATTGATCTATATAGAAACGTTGACGAACTATGCCAAATAATATGATCTAAGTAACATTACAATGTATGTTGATGGATATTAGTGTTTAAACACTGGGAACACCAAAGTCGATGTTGAACAAAGGTTGCTGCTATGAACAAGTGCAATTAATAATACTAGTAAAGGGTCACTTCTGAAACAAAACAATTAAGTTGCTTTGGTGAGGTTGTTGCTCAAGACAGGGTCGCCCTGGGTAATACAATTTATATTACCTTATCTAAATATCATTCACGACAGTAAGAATGCTTGGCCCTAGTCCGGTTCAAGCTCGAGTTTAATTCACTATCAACTACTGCACTTGAGGACATTCCAAAATGTTAACCACATATAGATCTTCCTTGGACGTAAGGAAACATTTTGTCACCAAAAGCGTTGTAGACCTACCCAACAGTGTCTTTTCTGTCGGTTCAGTTAATTCCTTTAAAAACAGACTAGACGAAAATTCACCCAATGTAATACAATTATTCAGTGAGTTATTTCGAGAGCTACACCGGACCAACAAGTAACAAAGAAGACAACAAAGAGCCAAATACAGAGGAACAATCGACGATCCTGCGTTTGGAAAATATTTAGGTAGACTTAGGTATGTAGGAGTACGGTTGCGTCGTCTCGGACCCCTACTAATCAGGAAAGATCAACCGGCTAGAAAGATCCAACGCTCTGCAGCCAGATTCACCACCAGAGACTGCAGATCACGATATGAGAGTGGTGTTAAAGTGATGCTGGACCAACTAGACCTCCTCCCTCTACAAGACAGACATCGCACCGGCGCTTGACGTTCCTGTACAAGGTGGTGAACGGACACATACCGGCAATTAATCTCGAACACTATCTAAAGCCACTAAGGCATAAGCGTACTATTAGGACTTAACGCTTGAACAGTTTGTGTATAACAACATTGTGGAAAAGCAAGCTACCAACAACAGACAGTGTTATGAACTCTTAGACGGGAAAACAGATAATTACAATGATTCATTCTTTGTTAGAACAGTGTCTGAGGGGAATAATTTACCCAACTCAGTTGTCGAGGCATCTATCATCGCAAGCTTCAGGACTCAACTACACAACTTTAAGTAGACTATTATTTAATATATGCGCCCTGTCAAGTAAAATCCAGTATTGGTGTCGTTGACGTAACCTATAGATACAGATGTTACACCATGTAACTAGGGGTTAATGTAAATTGATATATTTCCGAGATATAATGTACCAACCAACCATACCGCAATACTGGTCTGGTGGTTGTCGACTGGGCCATTAGCCAAGAATCGATGTCCTAAGCACACGGTCGTTGTGTGGTGGCAGCTGAACAACCAAGCTACGACTACGAGGTTCATATCTGCTTGTATCGAGTTTGAAATTATGAACTGGAAAATATTATTAACTATTCATTTTTTATGAATTTGGACAAAATTTAGTTATTGTTTCACAGTGGTGCGTTTTTTTTAAACTGTTGAGTTTAGTAAATATGATACCGGTACCATCATACCTATGGAACAAAGTCGATGACCCGACAAAGTTCTATAGAAAACACATTGTTGTTTAAGGTTTACGTGGAGTATCTCGCCAGTGAAAAGCATTGTTTTGTGCAATACCTCTGATGTTGCACAATTCAACAGTTCCATTTCACAGTTCGAAGTTCTTCCTACAACCATTATTATCATTGGCATTTCTTTTTTAATATAGTCTGGTAGTAGTCTGGTGAATTGTGATGCATTAAAAAGAAAGACATATGTGTACTTATAACAGGTGTTTTCATCAGGATGGACATACCACGTGACTTTGGCTAAGTCGGCAAGTAAAAACATGTTAAACACAACCGTAAGTATTATACCTTGAGTCCGATTTTCACGAGATCAGATCGACGCTCAAACTGAGAATGAGCACTTCCCAACCAATTTAATATTTTCAAAGAAAGGGTCACAGTTTTTGCTCGAAACCGGCACAAATACGGAAGTACAGGCGCAGTTTAGCCGGTTTCGGGCATGATTTGTGAACTGTTTCATAAAACTATGTACATGTAACTGTGTGGGAAGTACTCATTCTCGGCTTGAGTATCGGCGCAACTCTCCACTATGACATACCAGCATTGGTGACAAGATCTGCAATATGATAAGTGACCATGCTTCGAATATGACAAAAGCTTTTGACTTTAAATTGCAAGGTTTCGAAGTTGAAACTAAAGTTGCAAATAGTGACAGTGAAGTTGATTCCGATGATGACCTAGAAGTATCTAGTCAATCATCCCTTCCCGTAGAAGAATTTCCAAAACACGGACGGTGTTTTGCTCACATTCTGCAACTCGTTGTAAAGGATGGGTTGAAAGAGATCTCCCCTCATATAAGAACAGTGGTTGGAAAAGCATCAACAATTGTAAGATATGTTAGGCATTCACTTCAAGCCACAGACATTCTTGAACGAGAAAAAAGATTACAACCTGCCAATGGCACAAGGTGGAATTCTCAAGTTACCATGAGTAAGTCGGTGCTCGATGTGATAGAAGAAAAACTTAATAAACTTGATACAGTTCAACTTACTAGTTGTGAACGTAAACTTTTGCATGGATTGTGCGAAATTTTGAATCCATTTGCAACTGCAACTACTCTCATTCAGAAAGAAAATACGGTGTCAGCAAGTTTGACAATACCAGTGACAATTGGAATTGAGCACCAACTGGAAAAACTTTCCATGACATACAATAACAAAATTGTTTCAACATTAAAAATGTCCATGAAAAATCGCTTGTCAGAATAAAAGCTGAATGATACTTATGATTTATATTATGCTTCTCAGAGACGAGGAGTTTTTGAAATCATCATTTCTATAGTAAATGCTGTTGTTTATATATGCTGTTAATCACATGCTATTGCTAAAAATGTATATGAATTGTCATTACCGCACTAACCACTACATTTGGTATACTAGTATATGTATGTTAAATATGTTGTGTATAGGCCGGTGGCCTAATCATATTTCTAAATAAACTGGTAAACTGGTTCTGACTGCAGCACCTGTTTATTGGGCAGAGATAGAACATGTCCAGAACTGTTCCGGTTTATTCGTCAGTGTGTTCCCTGTTCCGGAACAGACGAAACACAAAGAGCATGCGTTGCGAACACACATAGTACTACATGTACTCGGTACCAGCATCGTATCCAGACCGTCGAAACGAGATATCAACTAGAGGAAAAAGGCAGATAGTGACGGAATTAAGACATGCTCTCTGCCATACTGCATTACAAAATGGACATTGATGAAGCCTGTTGTTACATCAACAGTACTGGAGGTTATCAAGAAAATAGTTCCAGCTAAGATGACAGCTAGTCGCTACACCAATCAATGGATAAACACCGAAATTAAGAGGACTATGAAGCGAAATCAACGAGCTTATAAGAAAGTCAGAAAAACGAAAATTAAGAGGGACAGGAACATATACAGGAGGCTACAGTAGGAGGTGCAGTATCTGACTACTAGTCAGCTAGTAGCTAGCCATCTTGGCATGTGGTCTTAGGAGTATTTGGTATAAGGTGTCGGGGGCATGCTCTCCGGAAAACGTCAATTTTAGGATGTTAAATGTGAAAATAAACCCTCAAAATCGACATTTCTCTTAAATATAGCTAAAATATTAATCAAATGAATGCTCGATAACCATGTACCAGTATACTGAAACTCATTTGAACAGACCGGTTAGAACAGTACTATTTTCTAGCCTTCCGAGACGAAGTCGGTTGGAACGTTGGACATCAACATTTCGTCATTATGTTGTATTTTAAGATTAGGAAGAAATACAACTCTGCCTAATGATATGAAACACCAATAAGACCCTATCTGTTCACCATGTTTATTAATATTGCAGTAACCAACACTGAGAAAGAGGTGATTGTTATAAGAGTGTGTGAATAAGAATACAGTTGGAAGAGCCTAAACCACGTTGACTCAGCGACCAAGAAAGCAAACAATAGTCTGGCCTTTCTACGAAGAAATGTGACACACTGTCCGTCTGAGATCAAGGCACAGTGCTATAAGACACTAGTCAGGCCTATATTCGAGTATGCCTCACCCATATGGGACCCTCATACTAGCATTAACATCGACAAGCTAGAAATGGTCCAACGCCGAGCAGCCCGGTTCGTATATGGCGACTACAGAAGAACTAGTAGCACCAGTGAACTGATGACTAGACTACAATGGCCTTCACTAGAACAGCGTCGCCAGGATGCCAAGCTGATTATGATGTACCGCATCACCTATAATCTTGTTGACATCCCATCTGTAGTCTACCTCCATCCCATCATATCTGCAACCCGGGGGCCACTCTTCCAGATATATGCTGCCATTTTGCCGAACAGACATCTACAGGCATAGTTTCTTTCCATCTGGTATTCGTCTGTGGAACCAGCTACCGGAAAGAATCATCTCCTCCCAGACCTTGAACACTTTCAAGTCTGGGTTGGCAGCCCACTAGTCGACGTCACTGTTGTTTTTAACCTCTACCTCATTGTATCGTTTTGTCTACACGTTAAAAACGCTTCACAACAACCTTTGTACAGTCACAAGTGCGTCGATGCCCCAGTGTGGGCCCTGTACTTTACCGGGAAGAGATGAGACCACAATTGGTAGGTTTACCTGTGTGAATGTATCTGTGATGTATTTGTAATGTATTTGTAATGTATTTGTAATGTATCTGTAATTGTAAACGTTTAATAGTAATATACTTTGTGTGTCGGCCACTAGATTAGAGTCATTTGAATAGCCCAGCCAAGACTGTATTGTGCAGTAATATATGTATTAATGTATGTATTGAATAACATGTGTATATTGTCATGACCTTGTATTGAGTATTGTTTCTATTGTGAATTACATGGCTTCGTTGAGTTGAGACTTGAACGTTGAGACTTGTATACGTTAATGATTGTAATAGATAGTAGAACTGGAATTTTGTGTTTGGCCTTGTTGGGTCCTGAACCTCCGTATACATGTAGTAGTGTTCAACCACAAGGGTATTATTACCACCCGGTACTTCACACTATCACATAAGTAATGCCACATTGCTTGCGTAAATAACCGGTTTGATTTCTGAGGATTGGAATACTGACTAGGAATACAAATATGAAGTACACGAAAGAAACTGTAAGCGGCGACTTCAAGCGTTTCTGGACATATGTGAATAGCCGGAGACAAGAAGCCGTTGGAGTCGCACCACTGAAGAACGCCCAAAGGATTCCTGCCAAGTGACCCAATACCACGTGCAGATATTCGGAACGATCAGTTTCTGTTGGTTTTCACAGACGACATGTCTGACCTTGACACGAGCGAAGAACCAACAAAGCCTGACATGAAATCTTGGCGACATACCCAACGACTGGAGAGAAGCTGTGGTTGTACCTATCTTCAAGAAGGGAGATACCACCAATCATCAAACTATCGCACAGTTTCCCCTTACTTCGATAGTTTGCAAACTCCTAGAGCATATCATCCACAGTAGCATCATAAAACACTTCGACCAAAATGGCATACTATCTGACAGTCAACATGGTTTCCGACGGAAGAGGAGTTGTGAGACCCGTCTGATCACCACTGCCGATGAAATTATGTGATTATGTTTGGAAATCAGGTACTAGTAGATGTCATTTTGCTCTACTTTGCCAAAGCATTTGACAAAGTACCATATCAACGACTACTCCTGAAGATGAAGCAATATGGTGTTAGGAACTAGACTATTGGATGGAGCCAAGTCGACAGGATGAAGGTGATATCTGGAGTACTGCAAGGATCTGTTTTAGGCCCACTGTTATTCCTGCTAGTGCCTAGGATTCACAATATCTGACACATAGAGCTGGGACACACATGTTCGTAACATTGTCAACAAAGGCACCAGACAGTGGGATTACAGCGTCGGAGCTTAAGAAAGTACACTGCAAGTGTCAGTACAGGCTGTCAGCCGGGCTGCCGTCTATAAAACCATAGCCATGTCCGCAATGGGTATGCTGCCGCAGTATGGGAATCCACCACCCAGAACAATATCCGCGCCATGGAGCAGATACAAAGACGAGCTGCAAGGTTTGTCACCATAGACTACTCAACAAAAACCCCTGGGTGCGTCACGAAGATGAAAGAGGACCTTAGATGGGCATCTTTGGAAAACCATCTGAGATAAACCAGGTCACAGACGCTGTTCAAGAGCCACCTCTGACTGGTGGACATTCAGACAAGCCAGCTTCTGTACACCGGCGAATCTCGCACAAGAGGACTGGTTTTCCAGGAGCGCCATCACAACACTATCCTGGGAACAACATTCATCCCCAGAACTGTTATTGACTGCAACCAACTACATGTACCAACAGTGGACACTGGGGAGCAGGACCCTTCTAAGAGCATGAGATGGATGGTATGAACACCGGTTCTAACAGTACTAGTATATAGAAGTGAACCTAAGTTTACGCATGTGTCATTAGTTTCGCTGAGCGTCGTACAGTCCGGAAGGACTCGTGCTCTTATTAAGAAGAAGAAGAGAGTGAGGACCGATGAGTTTAATGCAAAGGTAAGCGGTGGTCACATCTAGACGTGTGTGCAAGTACGTGGTGGCTGCGTTTAAAAATGCAGATGGCATGTAGGAATCCATACGTGGTGAGTACCGCCTTCGTACGTTTTTGGGAGCATGTAGAAACGACGCAGAACTTTTCGGGTATGACAAACTTTCGTTGCATGCTATCTGCGTTTAATCTACGTGTTCGAATCGTCCACGTACGTTCCTACACAGGCCTTCTTCTGCCAATTGAACACGTAAGAACAACGCCAGCGAACAGTACGTGCAAGTACGGTGTCCGTACGATAACTGACCAACGCACGGAAATAGAACCATGTAAGTACTTTGTACACGGAAAAGACTCTTTCCAATATAAAATGTAGTTCTGGTGGCCATAGTCTAGTCTGGCGGCTATCGTACAGGTAGCCTTTTAGCAGTCACCTATAGCCGCAGCAGAAGTGATGTAAGGGTTAAGGGGTTTGGGCTAGGGGCTAGGTTTTGGGTTACGTATAGGGGTTAGGGGCTAGGGTTAGGGTAAGCTTTGGGGGGGGGTTAGGGTTTGGGTAAGGGGTTAGAGTTAGGGTTTGGGCAAGGTTTAGGGGCCATGGTACACGCGTTCAACTCACTAGCCATGTGCGCCACGTTCGGTGTAAGAATTCACTCACGACCAGGGAAGACGTACATGTGACGTGCGTCGACAAACTTCGTCCGATCTTCCTTCCCATGTTTTCGATGAAACGCAAGGATCGTAGCCTCTAAAAAAACGTTGGTGCTGAAACACGCACGTCGTGTTGTGTTCAGGTCTTTACATTTCGAATATGATTGACAGATGTCAGAACTATTGGAATGAAACTTGTTTTTTGGAGTGGCAGCCTAAAGAAAGGACGTGCGCATCGGGATCTAGAGGTTCCGGGTCTCTGAGCAAAAATAACTCACATACTCCACTACACCAATGTAGTACAGTTGGTACTTGTGAGGGCATTGCCTATTCCTATGCGCCACAATCGATGTTGGCATCACTCCCAGCAGGAGAGCAACATTTTCACCAGGGATAATCGAACGCTGTTTCCCTAGGTAGCCTAATGACAATGGTACTGTTTCACTAACATGCGTACAATTACGACCGTAAATTGTTGCATTCATTTACGTAAAAATACTGGATATTGAATATAGGCCGGGTCATAATATTACCATTAGGAGATGTTTGTTAAACACGTATGTCCATTGACAGCCGAATACTAAGTCGAAAATAGTAAATGTCACAATGGCCTTGACCATTGATACGCGGGTACGATGACCTCAAAATCAGTAGGGATCATCTACTATTGTAATGTTTGAAGATCCTATAGTAAAGCGGTCTCGAATTATTGAACGGGAACCACTTGGTATAAAAAATGGTTAAGGTCACAGTGACCCTGCTCATTGACCTACTGACCTCAATATTAATATGCGTCATCAACTAATGCTAACCAGCATCCATGAGAAGTTGGAACATCATATGGAAAATCCTTCTTGTTGAGTAATTGAACGGAAACCCTATATCTACAGACCGACCTATAGACCGACATGTGCAAAGTAATATATCCCTCTTCAAAGATATGGAGCCATAATTAAGTATAGATGAAAAATCATGAAGCGATTTTGTTACTAATCACAGACTATAGAGTAACACGGTCTAAAATCAATTTCTCTCCTCGTAGTTCCCTATTTGGTCGTATTTACGTTAACTATATTGACTTCGGAAAACTTAAGGGTTACGCTAGTGTACATGCTTTGATAAAACAGTACCATGGTGTCGTAACAATGTCAAAGGATGGTTGAACGCGTAAACTGCTGAACAGCACTAGAAATTGTACAGGTTGTTTGTATGAAGACGCATCTTAAGATTGAAAGTTTGATTGTTTGAGTCAATGTCAAGGCCACTAAATTTTGAAAACCAGTTTCAAGTAAATAATGTTTATTCAGGTACATATGACATTGGGGTGAACCATTTTGTTTTGTTTTGTCAGTTTAATTGAAGACTAAATACTTTTTTTAAATAGTGATACAAGGGCTGGTTAGGTGTAGGTCTTTGTTACTAAAACTAGAAAATAACAGATTCTGGCACTATGCTGAAGTCAAGCATGTCGTCCGACATGTGGTGCTGTTGTTTTGAATGTAGAAAGACTTATTGAAGTGTGTTAGGTTCAATGTTAAAATACATAGTATTCGTGCATGTCTATTGAAAAGCAAAACAAAGGATATTGGTGTCCCTTACAACAAATGTGTTAAGCATATTTATGTACATATCATTCTTTTCTTATGAGTCATCTAAGGGTATACCAGCATTGTATCGTGTCACAATGTTTTGGCCAGACATCCTTTTGCCAATTTCATTTTGTTTGAACAAATGTTAATTGAGTTTGTTCATGACGGGTTTCAGGACGTTTTAAATTTTGTCATTGGCTTAAAATTTCCAACAATCTGGGGTACGATATTTGAGTTGAAAGACCGTTTCAATAACTTATCCCTGTTTGAAAGAACTAATCATTTAATGTGGGTTAAAGAAATATGTGGCAACTATTTTAATCTAAATTACCCATAGTCAAGGTGTTCATTTAAGAAACGTTTATGACTAGTTATATCCAACTTTCATTTAAAGACTGTTCTTTAAGTTGTGCAATTGGAGTACTGCTGTATTTAAGTTAAGAAACAGTTCGACACTATGCTTGGAAATATATTAAGAAAATTTTATTACTGCATTTGCATATTATGTCACACATACTGGCATTGTACCAAGCACAAAATAATTGAACAGCAAGACTAAACCATATATTAATTAACTAGTATTTATGCCGCACTTAAACCACAGAGGTATATGTATTCAATGATACACACACATACTGGCCTGGCGCTAAGCACAAACAAATTGAACAGCAAGACTAAACCATGTTTAATTTACTAGTATTTATGCCGCACTTAAACCACAGAGGTATATGTATTCAATGATACACACACATACTAGCCTGGTGCTGAGCACAAACTAATCTAACAGCAAAAAAAGACATTGATTAATTCAATAGTATTTATGCCGCACTTAAACCACAGAGGTATATGCATTCAATGATACACACACATACTGGCCTGGCGCTAAGCACAAACAAATTGAACAGCAAGACTAAACCATAGATTAATTTGCTAATATTTATGCCGCACTTAAACCACAGAGGTATATGTATTCTATAGATACACACACATACTGGCCTGGCGCTAAGCACAAACAAATTGAACAGCAAGACTAAACCATAAATTAATTTACTAGTATTTATGCCACACTTAAACCACAGAGGTATATGTATTCAATGGATACACACACATACTGGCCTGGCGCTAAGCACAAACAAATTGAACAGCAAGACTAAACCATAGATTAATTTACTAGTATTTATGCCTCACTTAAACCACAGAGGTATATGTATTCATAGATACACACACATACTGGCCTGGCGCTAAGCACAAACTAATTGAAATAACGAATGCATCAAGTGAATTGGCTATCACAACAGACATCGTGTAAATAAGCGAAAAATTAGTATGCAATGCAGTAATGGAAGTTATACACTATATATTTCCGAGCATAAGTTCGGACTGCTCCTTAACTTAAATACAAGACTACACCAATAACATAACTTAACAAACAGTCATCAATTGAAATTTGAATATAAATAATCCTGAACGTTTCTAAAATGAACATCATGACAGTGAGCAATTTTGATTAAAATAGATTCCACGTATTCCTTTAACCCACATTATATGACTGGCAATTTCAAACAAAAATAAGTTATTGAAACGGTCCTTCAACTCAAACATCGTACCCGAGATTGTTGGAAATTATAAACAAATGGCAAATTTTAAAATATCCTGAAACCTGTAACTAACATACTCAATTAACATTAATTCGAACAAAATGAAATCTACAAAAGGGTCTGGACAAACCATTGCGACAAGATGCAATGCTGAAATACCCTTAAATGACTCCTATGAAAAGAAATATATGTAAATAACTATGATTAACACATTTGATGTTAGGGACACCGATATCTTAATTGTTTTGCTTTCAATAGACATGCACAAATTATATGTACTCTTTACATTGAATCCAACTCACATCAACAATTATTTCTAAATTCAAAACAAGAGCGCCGCAAGACGGACGACACACCCGACTACAGCGCATTGCAAGAAACTGATTTTCTATTTTACTAACAAAGACATGCATCTCATCAGCCCTAGTGTATAAAATTAGTACTTAGGGTCTTCAAAGCAAAGAAGAGTCATCCCAATCCCAAATAAGTAACTAAATATTATTGTTTTAAAATTGAGTTTCAAATTTTAGTACAATACAATATTTATTTTATTTTTATTAACATCGGCCTTGACATTGACCCAAACAGTTCAGCTTTGAATCACAAGATGTGCGACTTCATACAAACAACCTACATGTATACAGAAAGTTTCATTCCAATATTTCAGACATCTTCCAACAGTAAAAGTTTTAGCAACAGTTACCTGTGCCTTGAACTCATTGGTCTTCATTATTGATCACTTCCTAGTGACAGCGCTTCACCTTGAACACAGTGGTTCCACAAACAAGCCAACAGGACAATAAATCTGTAAAGACAAGACGCAGTTTTATCTCATTTCGTTTATGAAATGGGTTCACCACAAACAAACTATGTACTTATTTGTATATGGATTTTAGCACTTGACTAAATAATAATTTTTTATATCGATCAGTTACTCGGTTTGTTTACCAAATTTGATTTATGTAAAAATACTGCTGTTACACGACCAATTACAATTAATTTACAATCACAAAGCAATTATGTGGACATATCTGATTAAAAATGGTATTGTCAATAGTTTACGAAAATTACTAAATCTAGTGTTGTCCCAATCTGCTGAATATTATAAGCCACTTATCAAACCCTACTAAACAAATGATATACAAAAGAATGTAGAAGAAATGAAACACACAAATACATTCTGTCAGATTTGTATGCAATAACCTGATAGTTAGCTAGGATGGAAGACGCTGAAAGAGCAAGACCAAAAGCCTTTCGTTCTTCCAGAAGAGCATCCACCACATTGGTCGTCTTATCCTGGAACTTAACCAACGTCAACAAAAACCCAACACTATTGTTTCTGCTGGTTCAGTTAATTCATTCAAGAACAGATTAGACACGCATAGGAAAGTGCACCCAATGCAATACAACTATTCAGTGAACTATTACGATAGCTACATTGGATCATCATTTAATAAAGAAGACAACGAAGAGCCGAAATACAGAGCCAGAGGAACAATCGACGTTCCGGCGTGCGTAACATATTTATAGGTAAGTAGATGGCATTCAAATTAAAAATCGATGAGAGAAGTAGCAAGTAACGCGAAGACAAATATTATTTTGTGTCTCAAACTATGAGTATCTACGACTGAAACTCGTTACCAGACTCAGTTATGAGAAGAAAGAAAAAGAAACAGTTCGAGAGTGCTCTTTCGGACACCGATAGATTGAATTTGCGCCAAATAGTATCAACCTGTCGGATGTCCATAACAGTTTGCATAACACCATGGCATTGAAGTCGCACACACACAACTTTTGCTAATTATGAGATACTTTCGAGGAACTTATACGTTTACAAATATATAATTAATAATTGAATATATACGTGAAATAATCGCCAAACTTGCACTAACCTTATCATTTCTGTTTCAGCAAGCTACATGTCTTTCCCACTCAGTGAACCAGCAATGACACAACCCACTCAGTATAACACAAGAATGTCAACACGTGAACACATCGTGAGCTAAAAATCACGATTTACTCGTTATTTCGAGTCACGTGATGCAGTGGTCATTGCAAGCATTGAACCGAGACGAGTTGAATATCGGTGTGTGTTCAGATGATAATTACCGTTAGGCATCAACAAATTAATAGTGTTTTTATTGAAACCGAGCGACCTTAGTTTTTTCCAGTTTTCCCTAAATGTTACTAGAGCCATAACATTAAATTGTTTTGGCCTTAAGGAGGACCGCGCTACCTTGCGAGCATGCCCGGGTATTCAAAATTTGATTTGCTTGTTATATATAAAAACATACTTTTCATACGTATAATGCCAAATAAACGTAAAAAAGTGATATAAACATAATGAGTGTGCACAATGTTGTTTTTTTTAAATTTTATTATCCTTGTATAAAGTGGGTATTGAACTGTATACAATTTGAAAGTATGTAAGCGTACACTACATCACTACCATTGTTAAATGCATCAGCTTTCCAAAAATAGGATGTGCATGATTTACTTATATAAAGTAGCTACACTTTGACAAATGAAAACTTTATTTCATTTCAATATGCAAATCATGTTCAGTTATGCACATGTATGAACATAAGCACCTTTTGGTGAATAGCTACAAAAAAACGCTGTCGACCCCTGTTTCGTAGTCCATGGTCTATATGGTTATCAGCAGATGCAATTCAAAATTCTTTCCGATCACACTTTATCAAAAATCACATTTTTCAATATTTTTACAACTGGTGGGATAACGATAGGAGGATCGTTCAAAGTACACTTAAAATAAAATGCATGGCCAAAGGACATCCTTGGCATGGCAAAAAAGTGAGCAATGTAACATATGAGTATGCATTTTTTATAAGAATATGGTGTTATCCTATGCATGTGCAATAAAGGTGGAATGAATAAAATTCAATGGCATGTCATTAGAAAACAGTGTATCTAAAAATCGAGTCTGTGATAATCATTTTTACGATTGATCGAGACAGTAAGTTTGCAATTAGAAATAACATCGTACCGGCCGCAAGTTCGAATACAAATTTATGTACTTTATTTAATGTTTTAAATTCATAAAACTACATTGTATATGCCAGACTCCTATGGTATTTACCATATTTACTCGTGTATTATCCTTTGCCTATACCATGGTGGACATACCACGTGACCTTATGGCTAAGTCTACAAGTAAAATATATCAACAAAACGTTTTAAAACAACCGTTCGTATATTTTTCTTTGGTCAATTTTCACGAGGTATGTTCGAAACTCATGCCGAGTGTGAGCACTACCCAACGACTTAGAAATAGAAATAACTAGAGAACTTTGAGCACGACAGCCGAATAGTCATGTTTTGGTGATCAGCATCCTCTGTGCAAAGTTTTACGATCGTATGACCCACCGTTCATGCGTTTTAGATATGAAACCGTTCTGCATTTCGAAGGCCATTGGTAATTTTGACCTTTGAACCAAGATTGACATCATCGACTGAAGAAGAATCTTCACAAGACATTTGCGGGTCACAGGACTGGTCCAACCGTTTGGAAAATCATCGGGTCTACAAACCAAGACATGCTCGTGATTAGGGTTTTCACAAAAACCGCCAACTTCACAGGCGGTACGACCCCCTCCCCCTAAAATTGCCAAAGTAAAGTTTTTTGTGTATGAAAAAATCTCGTTATGTATGCAGTTTGCCTTTAGATCTTGGTGAAAAAGAATAAATTGTGAGTTTTCAGTGATCGCTACGCTCGCAAAAGAAACTTTAATTAATGCAAATATGTTATCACGTATTAGTACCAGTTAAAGAGAGTTTGGCATTTGAGAATGGAATTGGGAGACAAAAATTTCACCAGTTTCGATATTTCTTTTTGACTAATTTCCATGCTAAGTAGCCAGAACCAGTCAACTGATTTGGACTAGATCAGTAGGTGTTCCTCTTCCAACGCCAATATGAACTGTTTACAATTACCAGCGTATGTAGATTTCTATGTAAAATAATTTAACAGTGGAACATTTCCACTAAACCACTAAATGGATTTTGATTAAACTTCACATGGATTATTTTGATGTGGTCCTCTCCAATCGTTAGTACCATAATTACAGCGCCGAAGCCACACTGTGTCAATCACCTGGTTTCAGAGGGTCCACAGTAGATCTACTGTAGGTGTACGCCATGACAGGTCCTTGGTTTTGAAGTTATTTTAAGTCAATTTCCTTAACTAAATTCCAGGTGTAACTACATGTATACATTGTGTATGCCAATAAAGTTGAGGTTGTACTTGTTTATGTCTGTGGAAAAGGATAAATGGCTTCAGATATCGTAAATTTAAAGAGCCGTTGTTTGATATCTCCTTTGTTGCTAGTTTGTGAAAAGATGGAATGGGATTTTGTGTATGATAGACTATGACCTTTTGTCAATGCCCTTACGTTTTTTCATTATCAATTGCTTTCATAATTTCCATTTCAGTAGTTAGTGCTACGACGAGCTGTATTTGTATTCCTGTGATCCGGGTTTGATTCACTATTATTGAAGGTCATAACAGGGATTTTATCATACAATAAACCAGCTCCTGGTCATACCCTTCTATGAATTTTGACAGTGACTATTTTCCTTCACATGTGGAGAATATAAGTTGCTGGTTCATGGAAGAACGTTTATACTGGATCACATACAGTCAAGGAAAACCTGGTTGGGTGACTCGGTATCCATATGGATACATCTGAAATATTCCTACCTAGCTCAATGGTTAGTGCACCAGCTGCCTTATCCGGCGACCCAGGTTCAAATTCCTGAATTTGGATGGACGCTTTTGTATGCCTGCTATATTTCTGCAGAAAGTTGACTGGCAAATAAAGGCTTTGCTCAGCATTTTATTGCTAAGAAACATTATTAAAACGAATGGATAAACAATATTAAGACAACACAATATTATGTTCTAGGTGTTTCGTTTATTTCTCACTCATAAAGAGAAGCATAACTTGAAATAAATAATCAACACACTACAAGATATATACATATCAACATACATCATCAGTCAAACATACAGTCACCTTACAATGAAAGGGTGTATCTACAATTAAAGCCAAATTTAGCTTAAAACAAAAATTTTCATAAAGCGGGAACTTGGTACCCTATATACAAAATGATGTATTTTTTAGTTTTGTAAGTTTTGGGAGAATACAATGAATGCCCTTTTCACTCAAAGGTGACTATAAATCACCAGTCAAACATACACAAACTTGATATGGATACAATTTTACATATAATTTACATATTATTTTACAAATCACAGCTTTATAACACTACATTGCTTATCATATCTATTACATCTATAACATAATGTCACTGATCCATTAACAAACAATTAACAAACAATTAACGAACAATTAATGAACAATTAACCATACCACAGGTGCTTGTATAAATGTTCACATCAAAGTTATCTACCCCTAGTTATTATTGAAAGAGATATAACAAATTTATCAACATTGTTACATCACCATGTAAACAATTATCATATTCAAGGGCCTTACTCGCCAAAGCTGTAAGTCTAAAACTCAGACTGAAAATTGACAACATTTATAATCACTGCCATTTCTTTGCAATAAGATTTAACCATGTGAAATTTTATCTGATCATTTGTTGTTACCCACAGAACATGTTTACTCACTTTTATCAAAATCGGTACATTTTTTTCAACATGAGAGCCTGAGTTTGAGTTTTAGACTTACAGCGTTGATGAATAATATTCAGTGCAAAATGAATATATAAATTAAGAAGTCTGAAAATTTTCAACTGACCCTCATTTTCAATGCTATATTTATGAATTAATTTACACTTTTTGAATGGAATTAATAAATATATATGGAAAGTATAATAAACATGCACTAGTTATTCTGCAAACAATTTCAGTTACGAAGTCCTACAAACAAAGTCTTACAATATGAACTTTTGCAAGTTTAAATGTTGCATTTCAACTTAATTTGTTAGTTAGTGACGAAGCCTTCAGGGCATTGTAACATTAACTGTTGTAGATGGATTAATATTTCACACAATTCATGAGCTTTATGTACAGTAGAACTTCCAATCGTATTACGGTCATTTATATTACACTTCTCTTCTCGTTGTTTTTGATTAATGAATTATTTGCTAGCTCTACTTACAGGTAACTGTATCATTGAAAAAGAAAAAAAATAATTTTACATTTGTTTTTTTCCGTTTTCAGTGATACAGTTACCTGTGATTCTACTGGGAATTTCTAAGGGAATTCTACATGTTTTGATAAATATTCCTACGACAAGTATAATCCATGTATGTATAAATACAGGAAAACTCTGAAGTTGTGGGTTAACATGAACAGGACACTACGATACAGTCTCACCGGCTCAGAAACACACATTTATTGATGGGTATTTTATACATGGTATTTTATTACTTCTTTCCTTTGATGGAACAACTTTTTCACACAGCTTACACAGGAATGACATGATTTGGTGTATACATAACCAATGTTACAAAACGTACGTATACCATAATATACTTACATAACACTATACATGTATATATCGACGGTGCCGAACCAAAACCCGGTAACTCAATTTTGGCGCGAAAACTTTCTTTGCAGTATCCGCATCTGCTAGACGTCCTGCGCATTTCTGTCTTGTCGCCATCTAAGTAACGCAATTGGCTATTTAAATGGCGACAGGACAGAAATGCGCGGGACGTCTAGCAGATGCGGATGCTGCAAAAAAAGTTTTCGCGCCAAAATCGAGTTACGGGGTTTTGGTTCGGCACCGTCGATATATCACTATGATATTCAACAGTTATACATGTATATAGTTTTTATCAGGGATATAGCCATGCTTGAAACCATGTTACAAGCCTTGAAAGTGGTGGTTATGGCAGGGGGGGGGGGGCTCATAATTGTACAAACTTAAATGCCATTTTGATCACTTTATTTTATTCACTTTTCAAATCAATGTTTAGCATGTGTGCACGTCGGTATCACTGGCTACGCCCACAGATCTATGAAAAGTGTCCAGAATTGCTTATTAATACATAAGTAGATAATATGTAAATGCATATATAGGTGACCTAGGACCCTTTTGACGGACCTGTGGCTACGCCCCCTGATTATAAACCTACAGTATCTTTCAGCATACTAAGGAAACAGGTAACTACCGCTATTATTCAGAGAGGTTGGGTTTATATATAGTACACAACTTTTGGCATTTTGATTACAACTATAGTCATATAACATTCATCATAAGTGGAATTACAGTAACAATTACACATATACCGGTGTACAACTATTGGCTAGGATTATGGCAACACTCAATACAACAGAAAGAGCACTCCTGACCAGAAAGAGCACTCCTGAACAGAAAGAGAACAGAAAGAGCACTCCTGAACAGAAAGAGCACTCCTGATCAGAAAGAGCACTCCTGAACAGAAAGAGCACTCCTGAACAGAAAGAGCATTCCTGAACAGAGAGAGCTCTCCTGATCAGAAAGAGCACTCCTGATCAGAAAGAGCACTCCTGATAAAATGTAGATTGATCTCACTCCAGACAAAATCTATACTGGTTGTAAAGCGTTTCGAGGGCTCAATGCAAAACTGTGGAAGAGTGGTATATGCCTCTATAAATTGAAGTAGTTACCATAGTTTTGCACCGAGCCCTCGATTCCAAGGAAACACAATATACAACATTATTATCAACAATGAAAGCATATTTCAGAATATCATACAGCAATACTTGGAATTGTCAAACTACAATGTTTAATCTAACAATAACACTCAGGAATTAGACCTACATGGTACAAGGACAGATGTTCAAGGTTCAAGCAAATAAGCATGAGTGGAGAAAGGAAAAGAGCAATCTGTGTCGATCATAAAAATGTTTTTCATTAATGTTACCTAACCACCAAGATATTGGTTCTGTGATTTAATTTGATAATCAAGGAAAACATGGACCACATTCTAAATGGTTAAAGAACAATATGTTTTGTCATGATAATTTCAGACAACAGGGACCTGAATATTGGTGATAGTATTGCATCAATATTCTACAAGGACTCGCACATAAACAACCAGTTCCATTTAGAGACTTTTTTGACAGTCAGGGAGTGGGGAAAGTTAGACAGAAAGCCCCAGTTATTGCACAAACCCAGTTATACAAGAACCAGCAATGAAAACATACATACAAACCATAATCTATCACAGTAAATCAATGAACAGAAAGTCTGGAGGATTTAACACAGAGAAAAACACAAAGAGCATAGAAAATTGCCATCTTAAATTCAGTTGATTTTCACCACCAATACTTTTTGATATATCGCCGGCTTAGAATGAAAAGGTCATTAGTACAAAATTGTTATTTCGAGAATACAAGAAAAAACTGTCTTAAAATTACTCCTCACTTTTAAACCAGCTGTTTCAACTTCAACTGGTCAACAGGACAAGTTCCACTTTTCATGAAAATAGGCTCATAAGAAGCACCTTGTGATGCAAATATGTATAAGTCTTATAAAGCCGTAAGTAGTACTTACGCCCTTCTCATTCTAAGCCAGCAATTTGTTCAAAATCTATTGACAGTATAATGCCCATCTACAGGCTCACCATTCCCAATTATTTCTTACAAACAAAGAAAAGGCAACACATTTCAAAACTTGTTTGAACAAATACAGACTGATTAATTTCTTCAAAAATAAAATGCTCGTTATTCAATGCCAATGTTTAAATGGAATGTGGAGAGTATATAAAGGTGTAAAACTTTAGGGGCTGTAAATTTCCAAAATAGGGGCCATAACTCTGATTGTTACATAATACATTTTAATCCATTGAGTTGTCAAAATAATTACAGATACACTGCCCTCCAATGTTCCTTCACACTCCATTTTTATCATTTTCTTTCTTGCTTAGTATTAGGACATTATTGAACAGCAATAATTTTGATGTATTTTACCTAGGTGTTAATCAATTGATGTCAATCAGATAATTTGAAGTGTATAAAGGAACATTTGGAGGGCAGTGAATATTCAATGCATACAGTATGTGTTAATACAAGACAGAAACAAGAAAGAATATAATTCATTATACAAATCAAAATTGAGTCACATAACATAGAGATAAATATTCACTTAATAGTTGTTATTTTGTGTAAAACTGTAAATTTAAGCACTCCTAAAATAATGGCAGGATATTAAGTTGACTATGAAATTCTTTTGAATTTTCAAGACAAAATACATGGTAGACATTACTTGAAAGAATTATATACCTATATACAGAAGACAGATGTCCACAGAGAAGACACATAAGACTAGACTTATAAAGCAGTACAGTTCAACAGTAAATAAAAATGGAGGCTAAATAAGTGATAATCAAATTTGATTTCTATATTTAATTTAGTTAAAAAAAATTGAAAAGTACAAAATTCCCTCAAATATAGGACATGGTTAAAAGTCCAAATGAAACATACGTTATTGGGCAATAGAAACTATAGAGGTCAACATCTACTATGTTCGACCACGAAAATAAATAGAAAAATAATAATAGTAAATGTATATAAAAATCATATATCTTGCACCAAGGTGTGTATTGCGTCCCAAATTTAACAATCATAGTTCAAGTCATGTTTATTGTGTCAAATTATATAAAAGAGTTCAATTTTAAACTGTAAGCCTAGAAATGTTTGTGTACAAAAACATTTTTTTCCTATTTAAAGTAACACATTGTGTCACTATGGTAACACCAGAATACAGTAAGCACAACTTACTAGCACAGCGATGCTGAATATCAGAGCCCGTCTAATCTGGAATCCTGACCGAGTTGGATCCAAATTGCGACTAGAACATAGATTTGGTTTGGACAGGATTCAAGAATAGACACATATAATATAGCAAGGTATCCATGGTAATGTAATAAACACTACTTATTGTGTCTATGTTTACAGTAAATCTAATTGTCTTAACATCTTTAAACACGACTTATTGTGTATATTACAAATTATAACACCATTTATTACACTATCGTAACATTATTATTAACTGTAAATCATTTAATTTCGATGGGACGAAATTTCATGGTTTTGGTAAAAAGGACCATTTCAATAGGACGTTAATTCATAGATTTTGCATTTCAGGTAATTAATACAAGGGTTAAAATTATTGTTAGATGGGATTTGATTTTGTTCTAAAAGGACTGAACCAGGAAATTTAATCTTCCATGAAAATTATTGATAATACAGTATATCATCCACACAAGTTTCCTGTAATCAATATGCTCAGAAAACAATAAATAAATGAGTATTATCAGAATATGTCCAATGCATATACATGTCATTGTTTATATTATAACATCACACAGCATGTCATCCTGGTTTTATACACACTGTCATTAAATGAAGCCAGTCAAGTTTTGTATACAGTCAGCAGCCGTAGGGATGAAAAGAAGAAAACCTCTCACTGCTTCTCATATTAGTCTTAAGAGATCACTAAATAACAAGATTAATCCATGATTTAAGCAAGAAATGTACAAGAAATGGCTTCGGGTTGCTGGTCAAATACAGTAAGTCTCCTTGTAACAAACCCAAATATTCTGACATATTCATATCAGGACATAATTTTCAACGGAACAAAATTAAAAGGTTAGCAACATTATTTGCATCAATAATGTAAACTGACATAATCATTACAACATTTTGATTTGAAGCAAACAGGGTCAATTAAATCAAGAACAGACTGAATAAAGGCTGACTTCATGTCATATCAAATATAATATCACACTCTGACAAATGAATAGACAAAATCGGCTAAATGCAGGAGGAAGATTTGTACTGAATATCTAATGAAAATGAAGTTTCAATTGTGGTAAATATGAATTTCCACTAAGAGGGTTGAGATTTTATTAATATTAAGAAACTTTCTTTTGATATTTTTATATTGGCAGAATTTCTGACAACAGTTGACTGGATTCATTTATCACTATGGTAACCAGATATAAGACGACACAGAAAAACATCTAATCACGACACGTCGGTTGTCTGGTTCAGTAGTGGATTAAACTCCATCGACGGGGAATGTCTGACATGTTTATAGCACGGTTTACAGACTGGAACCGGACGCTGGGAATCGTGGCCTTGTAATGGAATGTTTCGGGCAATACATCTCGTACAAAATACGTTACCGCATCTCCAACAATGGAACTGTAATAGAGAAAATATAACAATTATACACATGATGGCACTGCTGCAAGAAAGTCTTCAGTCACATGGTAACATATTGTATGAATATTGTTTTTAAAGTCCCTTTGGTCAACATTAGTTCAGTCATATCATACGGAGACTACCCAGTAACGCTATCTTGACGCTGGGCAGACGATGAAGCTACCTGGAACATGCACACTATGCCGAGCATCTAGCAGGTACAATTTTTAACAGCTTTAGTTTGTCTTGGCCTGGAATTCAACCCAAGACGTGCTCATTGTTGACGAGTACATGATATAAGCAAATACCATAGTTTTGCACTGAGCACTCAATGTATGGTATTATATATTTCAAACTTGATCCCAACATGTAGTGCATGCAAAACATACAATTCATTCTTGAATTTGGAGATTTACGTTAGTTATAAAGAATATGGCTATTAAGTAATCAAATGTTGAAGAATGATGGATCAAGGACACAAGATATCAAAAATACTTATCACAAAGAATTCGTAGTGAGCTAAAAAATGTCACCTGAGTGAGCTTCTGGGAGAATTCAAAGTAAAAACACAAGAAATATTGATAATTTACATCCGTTAATTACGCCAGTCTGACCATATTGATCAAAAAGTGAAACAAATATGAAAACACTGATGTTGGTTAAAACACTCTAAATTAATACAACTATGTTTGAGTCCCATTATGTGCGAGTGTTCAATAAAAACACAACATAAACATGCAGATAATAAAACAATAAATAACCAATATACAGATGTATAAAAATTATGCAGTAGCGTGTTTAGGATTTGATTACTAATAGGAAAGAAACTTGTGTAGATAGCCAGATAGCTCAGTACCAGTAGGTAGATCATTTGCTCTGTAAGGAAGGGTCCCTTATTCCAGCCCTAGCCAGGCTGCTCATTCTATTCACCCTATTACATACACAACATAATACAATATAAATTTCATCAGACGGAAATAGTTGCATGTATATTAATTGTATCATATATTCATGGGCAATACTGTAGTGAATAAACTTCATTCTATTCTGTTCTTTTCTTTTTACTGTATCAAGGGTAAAGTGAAAAACTATGGTTCATGCCTCTATAAATTGATGTATTAAACCCGAGTTTTGTCCTCGGTATAGAATCTTATGAAATAACAGGTAATTTGTCATATGGAAACTTATTGTGCCAAGATATGATTTAGAGTTAATCAGAGCTGAAAGTACTCAGTTTTTTCAAATAGCTTATCAGTACTGACATGTTCTACAAGCTCTGCAGACTGAACCCAAATGGATAAGCTTGGTATCTCGTCTAATTTACAGTCAGCTGAGTATGCGTAGTTATAACAACATTGAGCTTAGTATATATAATTATGACTGAGTATATAATTATCATGCATCTTATTTAGATAGGAGCGATTAATTTTGTTGGAGAATGTGGCATGCTTTCTGTAGGAGGAGAATTCAGGGTGTTAATTTCAGCTTGAGTTAAAGAGGCATTCCCTATAACTAGAATGTTTTTCTCTACTATCACATTAAATGAGCTAAATGTACAAAGCACTATCAATATTCATAATTCGTCAGACGAAAGTGTGCGCAAATATGTTTCTATAATGTCAAAAATATATTTAAATCACCAATGATAATGTATCACTTCCAGCGATTTATAATTATGTGGTCAAAGGTAAACAACTCATGACTATTTTGGCTTGTAACGGAAATATGTTTTCATTCTTTCTCGGTAATTAGCTTTTTGTTGAAAATTTGAGAAGTCTAAGCAATAATGATTTTCACTTAATGTATAATATTCCTGAATCGATTAAAACGATCAAAGTTATAGGGAACACCTCTTTAACATATACATGTATCAACATTAGTGCATTACATATAAGAAGCTGGTATGAATGTGGTATACAAAAAATTAAAATATGGATACACATACAATGTTTAAGTAATATGTCATGCAGCATGCAAGAAGCATTTACAATATAACTAAGCCTTTGTTACGTGAAACTTCTCAATGAGGTCTGACCACATCAGTTTTATCATTTCGATTCTCCATGAATATCATGGTAGCTTTAAAGGGAGGTAACTTTTACAAAAGCTACAGACATGCTTATGGTATCACTGAGTTGCTTCCCCTGGTATCAGTAAATCTGACCAGACACAGACAGAACATTGAGAAGTTTCATTGAACTTTGACCAGTTGATAACTATTGTAAAATAACAGAAAAGAATAATACCCATGCTTCTTTTACAAAACTTAAAGAAAATAATTATGCAACTTAAAATGAAAATTAAAAACCCATAAGCTTGCCTTTTTGGTAAAATGGTCAAACGGCATTGCACAACTACATGTGTATATATTGCGGAAGGAAGTCCAGTCCACTGCTACCGATTCAAGCTCTAGATGCAACTGGTCCATATTAAGCTTTTCTAAACTTGCGGAATGGGAGATAGAATCAGGTTCTATAGAGGAGATACGTTCGTCTATACCTGATCGTGACATCTGAGAACATGACTCGTCAAATCCAGACTCCGAGTCACTCTTTGCTTGATTCAGAAAACCATCATTTTGTTTATTTTTGTCCATAGTTTCTTTCTTTAGAAAGTCAGACTGGTTTAATAAATGATTTGGTGTTTCACCATTTGTCTGGTTATCAATTTCTCTCAACTTTTGACCGATGCCATCTTCCGAGATCAGACCGTCTAACGACTCCACGGACACACAGCCTTGTAACGTTCTATGCATGCTATCATCAGACTTTCCTAACACTTGACCTATCTGGGTCAATCTCTGCAATAAACATAAACATACAACCTTCGATAGCAACTCAGTATAAACAAGAGATGTTTATGAAACACAGTCCTATGCTTCCAATGCTGCAAAATAGTCATTAATGTTAAAGGTCATGGCGACCTTGACTTTTGACCTACAAACCGCAAAACCTACTGTTGCAGAACAATTTCAGTGTAAAGTTTGATGGTGACAGGTCTAAGAATTGTTGAGTAAAGTATCCATAATCATTTGATAAACCAACCATGACAAACAGACTGGCTATTATGCGTAAAGCAATATACACCCAGATGAATAATTAGGCTCTATGGGTAACATAATAATATCGTTAACATACTTAAATGCACATACTTAATTGTCGATGAATATAATAAACTTTTTATCTTTTTGGAAAAATAAGTACCTCAAAACTGGAACAACTTTTACACAAATAATACTTCTTTAGTTTCAGTTGTTATTTCATGCACAGTCTTACCTTTTCTAGTAATCTGACGTGATCCTCTAACGAGCTGCTATGATCTTTAGCCGCAGATAGAATGTCTTTAATTTGATCTCTAGGATGTATACCGGTCTCAAAACGATTATACATACCATGCCAAAATCTGTAATAATATACATTCTATCTGATTACAAGAGATATTTGTAAAACATGTATGCTCCCATGGCAGCCCAATAGTCAAAAACGGTAAAGGTCACAATGACCTTCGACAAACTGATTTCAAAAGCAATAAAGATCATCTAATGCTGCTGACCAACCTGCATGAAAAGTTTGAAGACAAAAGTGTTCTTAGTTATTTAACGGAAACCATTTGGTCTACCGACTTACCGATAGACATAAGCAAAGCAATATCTCCCCTTATCAAAGATGGGGACATAATGAATATTACATAGTAGAGAAACTTATTGAGAGGCATCTGAATGTGCAACAGATAGCCAAGCTTTAATGCACAATAAAACCTATGTAGAACAATACTCTTTGGGAGCTGAAAAAATTGACCACTGTGTAGAGCTTGTTGCTCTGTGAAGGTAGAATTTAGACACGCAAGAGAAATTTTGAAGGTGTTTTTATAGAGGCTGATTCTCAAGAGGTACTGTATGTTGGACATTTCTTAACAGACATTTACCATTTTTCTCTTAAATAATATAAAATTCAAGAAAATTTCATCAGACTTACTTGATACACTGTGGGTAGGTTTTAGGGATCAGTACTTACTTGATACATTGAGGATAGGTTATAGGGATCAGTACTTACTTGATACATTGAGGGTAGGTTTTAGGGATCAGTACTTACTTGATACATTGAGGATAGGTTATAGGCATCAGTACTTACTTGATACATTGAGGGTAGGTTTTAGGGATCAGTACTTACTTGATACATTGAGGACAGGTTTTAGGGATCAGTACTTACTTGATACATTGAGGGTAGGTTTTAGGGATCAGTACTTACTTGATACATTGAGGACAGGTTTTAGGGATCAGTACTTACTTGATACATTGAGGGTAGGTTTTAGGGATCAGTACTTACTTGATACATTGAGGATAGGTTTTAGGGATCAATACTTACTTGATACATTGAGGGTAGGTTTTCGGGATCAGTACAGGTTGCATAACTTCATATTCCTTCTTGAATAATGGATTTAAATATTCTGTTTGGTGTTTAGTTAGGAAGCCCCATAGAGAATATGTACGCTCTGACAATCTGAAAATAAATATAAGATCCGCCATGAGTTATCAAATGTGTCGGAGAACATTGTTCAGTCATATTTTCACATGGAAAACCATTTTATTTATGTGATAAATAAATATATTTATGTGATAGATAAATATACCACACATTGCAAGCTCTTCACTTCAAGGAAAAAATTCCAGAGGATTTTGAACTATATTTACTTATTTAGTCGCTACATATAAATCACATTTCAGTACCAAGTGTAAATATTATTGTTGTAAAAAATGATATCTTATTACGGGTAAAGTCACATGGTATGTGCCCTTGTTGATGAACTCTAGGGACAGAACATGATCTGTATACATATACTGGTGCCTCGTATTTCCGTGGCACTTAACTATAAACTTAAATATAATGTTTACAACAGCAATACTGGTTACAGCCTGCCACTGAATAATAAAATTTACCTTTGGTTTATGATTTATTCTAATTAAATGTTTTTATCGGGCAAAACATAAACAAAATTAAGTTTTTCCTTAACCTACTCCTTTCTACACTTGGAGAGCGGATACCCCTATTTCCACGGTATCCAATGAAAACAGTTCTTAGTGTCGCCAACAAGACATGCACCTGTCTGAAACCTTGTAAAAATGTTAAGACAGATGTTGCTAACTGTAGCAGACAAGTTAACATAGCTGTTATGTATACTTTTATTGCTAGATGTTTAGCAAGTGACCTACTCTTAAAACACTAGAAAATTTACTCTTTACTAGGAGGATACATTGAGGGTAGGTTTTAGGGATCAGTACTTACTTGATACATTGAGGGTAGGTTATAGGGATCAGTACTTACTTGATACATTGAGGGTAGGTTTTAGGGATCAGTACTTACTTGATACATTGAGGATAGGTTTTAGGGATCAATACTTACTTAGTACATGGCTCCCTCTGGTGGCATAAAAAACATCGAAGCTACCCTCAATGTCAGTATAACTTACTTCAAATCAATTCTGTCTTTTTCACAATTTCCAATAAAAGTCCCAAACTGGCAAGAATAGACATGATCATGTAGAGTTATCAGGAATCTGTCGTTGAACTGGAATGCACACGGGAATTGTTGCATCATCTGCCAAACACTCTCTATAAACTGTGTAAACACCGGTGAGACTTCCTTACTGTCCACCGAGTTCAGTAGTCCGCACCGGTCTGTAAACTTGTGACCAAATGATAGCCATTCTTTCTCTATCAATGCCTGAAGAAGGTGAAATGCCGAAACGTAAGTGGTTATACAATTTGAAAATAATATGTGTTGTCATCAAATTTACAACATTGGGAAATAACACAGAGAGTACATATAAACAAGAGTGCTTGGAAGTATAGTCAAAGGTGTGTTAGTTGTTACATCAATTAAACAAACACCTGTTTTAAACAATCTTACTGACAAATCTGACACATTGATATACATATGGTAAATACAGCAGAATTACAGCAATAAACAATATATTAACAAACTTACCATAAATCCAGATATAGTTCTATAGTACGGATCTAACATGAGACCAGATAGACTACAGGTTTGTGCCGTCCTATCCCAACCATCTGAACAATGTACTAACACACTCGTTCCTTCTAACACAGCCTGCAAGTAAACCAAATTGAATATCAACATAGTTACAGTCAATTTTTTTTCTTTCTAAGCTCATAGGAATGTTTGGAAACTTTTGTTGTCTTAAGTAGGGAAAGGAAAAAGAGCAATACTGAAAACCAAGTTACTTTTGCCAATACTAACTTTCGCGTTTTGCTGATCGTCGCCATAATTGCAATGTCAAATTTTCACGTAGTTAATTCTCCTGTGATGTCCACCTAAACATTCGGAATACTTTTGGGGCTACTTAACTTCGCTGATTTAGACCACTCCCAAACTGCCAAATCGAACGAAATAATTTCTTATTTACAGTAGTCTCATTGATGAGACTAGGTTGCTCAGATAATGGAAAGCGAGCGACCAAAGGCCCTTTTGTCTCTTGTTATTTTCTATTCCCTTCTCCATACAGCAAAATTCCCTTAAACATAAATTAAAGAACTCTGGCTAAATATTTAACGGTTGTGTAGGACGGATCCATGGTTTCTATCAAATTTGAGAACAAGACCATAACTTCCTGTCATCGTTTTTGTTAATCAAGTGAGTCAGTCACATGAAGAAATTTTACAGTGTTTTTATTTCTGATTTAAAATTAATTGACAAAAATTTGAAATTTAATGTTCAAATGGAATTTAATGTGTTCAAAGTATTCCCTGATGACAGTTGATATGAAACATACACTGTACTAACTGAGATTTCCCAGTTTCCCACTAAAATGACTGTGCACACACTGATGCACAACAATGGTACGACATCTTGAGGTTCTGGGCTATATAAATTTTCAGTATGGACCTTAATACTTTTTTAAGAATATTAACCTACATGCTACTTTCAAGATCAGACAACCCAATAATAGGGTTATTATAGTCTTACATCTGATTTTTTTTAGAATTAATTTTCTTCAAACCCCCAAAATATGGAAAAACATGTTTAAAACCCTTTAAAACCCAAATTGGGTCTTAAAAGATAAAATCCTACCCTTTAATGGGTTTTGAAGGGTATGATTTTATGACCAACCCTGAATAGACCTGATAAATTTGATTAAATGGGAATAGAACTGTAATAAACAAATCACTGGCTTAGAATGAGAAGGTCATAACTACTACTTACAACCTTATAAGACTGATACATATTTGAAATCTGCACCAGCAAGCGCTTCTTATGAACCTTTTTTTATGATAATCGGAACTTGTGACGAAAATGAACTTGTAGAAGTTTGTTTTTCCATAAGCCAAGAGTAAATTTCAGACAGTTTTTTTGTTTTCTAAAAATATTGATTATGTAATCATGACTGCCTTATTCTAAACCAGGGAGTCAATTTTTTTCAAGCTGTTGAATGTGTTTTGGCATTAAATATTCATTTGACAAGATAAAACAAGCATCATAGTAGTATGTTATAGTAATTTGTAACTTTGTACAAATCATGTTCTATACAATATAACAGTTTGCAGAGATTTCCCCAGGGCGTTTTAATGTCTGGGCCCAGTGCGCTTGTATTCCAAAATCCAGTTTGCCAGTGCGCTTACAATTTGAATTGCGCTTGAATTGCGCTTAAAAAGTCATATCCCAGAAATTAAATATGTCTGACAAACAATGCATCACACTCAAGAATGTGTTAATTGGCTTATACTTCATGAGGAAAAGTTGGTATCTGATTATTTTTTTTGTATCAGTGATATGGCCTTTAAAACCTCCCAAACTTGCACCATTCCATCCCCAACATTTCTTTTTAATACGGGAAGGTGACACCCCTTCAGTTCCCACCCCTATTGCGCTTAGAAAAAATTCTGGGGAAATCCCTGAGTTTGTGTGTAGACAAAAGGGCCATATGAAGCTGATTTTAAATATGCATCATTCTTTAAGTTAAAAGGTGAAAGTACTACTTATTAAGACCTTTTCATTCTAAGCCAGTGATATGTGAAGTAGGCTGACCTACCAACGTGCAATCAGATGACCTGCGACAGGCCAGAAAAATTTTGACTTTACCCTTACCTTTGCTATAAATACTGCCGTTTCCAATATTGCTTGTATATGCTTGAGCCAGCCACTTGCTTCCAGACCAGACAGAAATGCACTCATTGACGGGTTCTTCAATTCACAAACTGTAATCAAGGTGGTGCATAAATGATGAAAGTTGTAACATATCAGTGTATATTGATTTCCAGGCAGCTTGTGCACCAAATAGAAACTGTAACAGCTAAATTATGAGAGACATAGAAGCTTAATCACATGTAAGGCCATAGCAGATTAATACTGTGGTCCTGGTACCATGGTGACAAATTTATTTCATACAATAATTTCATTGATTTTATCCAATGGAAAATAAATATTAAGAGAAGCCAGTTAGGCAAAAGCTTTTTTCTGGTACCATGTTTAATTTGACTTTTGTAATATGCAGTCTTGGATTGCCCCTGGATGCTCTATCACTTGACTAGGCTATCAAGGAGGCCTAAGAGCAGTAACTGGAAAATAAACGATCTGCCCAGACTTTCTCAGCAAAATAGGAGGGAAAGGTTACCAGAAGCACAAACTCACATTATTTTGGCCTCACACAAAATTACCAATACTGACATAGCTGGTTAGAACAGCTGAATGACTGATGACTATGTTCAGTTTGTTGTTTAAAATCATTAATTATTTACCACCTCCGTATTTCAATCTCAATTCAAGGCAGCAAGATTTATAGCCCCGTAGGAGAATTAGTAATAAAATTTTAAGGAGGAAGCAGTTCAGTTTTTGCTCATAAACAATTTATGGCTACTTTAAAATTGTCACACAATAGAAGAGTACGATCATCGATCAGTTCATGTCACATAATAACAAGTATTATGACAAAGACATATATAGGAAAGACTGCGTTCAGTAAGGACTGATGTCCCAGTGACAGCCTTGTCCAAAATAACTAGCTAAGTCAATCAGAGGCGATAATTCTGATGAAATGTTAGATATATTTAAATGCCTTTTACAATGGTAGGAGTTTACGATGGTAAACAGGTATGCCAAGTTGAAAAGCAATACCTTGATGGACTTACAAAATATTTGAGTTCAACAACTTGAAGTTTTGGTAAATATTTTTGGACAAACAAAACAAACAGACTAACATAAAGCCAGGACAATTACTATGTATGCCTTCTGTATCAGTAGATGCTGGGGCATAACAATACTTTTGGTACATCCAATAACCCAAGTTCTGACATTCTATAAAATCATTAATTTTGGTGGTGGATTAAATTTTGTGGATTTCGTGGTACACCTTTAACAATGACATCAAATCCCATCAAACAATATTTTGATCCTAAAGTATTTATTACTTAATTGTAAAATCCAGGAATTAATGTCCCACTGAAATGATATTTTTTACTGAAACCTTGAAATTTTGTCCCATCAAAATACAATGATTTTTCAGTATGCCTGAAAACATTCACCCACACATTGACATTTACCATCAATAAGTTTCTGCAGGCTTCCTCTCATCACATGAATATTCTCAATTCCACAAAATTGAAATTTCATATCCGAGTAAAATGCTTCATTCTCGTAACCTTTCCCAGCAGCTCTATTTGCCATGGCATTTATCTGAAATATATATATTCCTCATCTTTATATTGCTGATCTTTATACAGCATCTTACAATACAATACTAATACTAACTTATGTTGTAATTTAAGAACTGAGGTTATACATAAAGTTATATAAATGTTAGGTTAAGATAAATGAATGCATCGATTATCTTCATATCCCCATTGTTTATGCCTACACAACTTTACAGAAATGCTGTATTCTTCAAAGCATAGAATAGTACAGCTAGGGAAAATTATCCCAAACTTCATTTGCGGATCAATTTAGATGCTACACAACCATTTCTATTTTCCATAGAATTCATCTTTTCAATTTTAAATTAATAAAACATCAATATTTCAAGTACTAAATATGAATATTTCAACTTCTGAACATGAATATTTCAACTGCATTTGTACATGAATATTTCTAGCAGACAGCATGACATACCTTGGGTCTTGTATCTACGACATACATGTATGGACTGTTGGGATTAGCTTTCAATATTGCATGTAGCATTTGTTCATCCTCCAAGCACCTGGCACTAAATCCTGCCAACGGTTGACTGCATCGACATATTGCAGCCTACAACACAAACAGCAGTCAGTTATAACTGGTATATCATTGCATGGATCAATGTATGGATATATCTTGTAGCATTTCTAGTTTTAAATTGCTCCGTTGTGGGGAGCGGTGGCCTAGAGGTAGGGCGCGCGCTTCGGGATCGAGAGGTCCCGGGTTCGATCCTCCTCTGGACCACTGGTTAAAATCTCTGAGCAAGACCCACAGCTCCACTCCACCATGGTGTAAAATGGTACCTGTAAGGGCAGTGTTTATTCCTGGGCGCCGCAGATCGATGTTGGCTGCCACACCACAGGAGAGAAATAGTCTCCCCAGGGAGACACGAGTGTAGGTTTCCATATGTAGCCCAATGACCAGGGGAGTTAAAATGTCAAAGGGTGCTTGAGCGGCCTAACAGCTGAAAAGAGCCCTAGAAAATTGGTAACTTAACTTTTTTTTTTTAAATTCTACTTGATGATGTAATAGGATCCCAGTTTTGGATAATGCTCCAAAGCATGTTTATTGATGTGAAAGTTTGATAGTAATCACAGGGTGAATCATACAATGGAGATCTTATATTTTATACACTGATCTTTTTAAGCCTTTCATCTTCAGCTGTTTCGTTGCAGACAGAGCGCAGACTTTCTTGTCATTTTTGTAATAATCCTTTTGAGCAAATTCTTAAGTGTTGTAAGGGTGTTATATGCAGTAGAGCTACAGATTTGGGTCATTGATTCAATGCCTATTTCTGCCTCCAGGGCCCCAACTATACTTTGGGGGACTGGGGCCAGGGGCCATGAGGTAGTAGAATTTTGTGCTGTTTTGAAAAAGGGGAATTCTGTCATTTATAAATATTATCATCATAAAAATACATTTTTACTTCATAAAAAAAAATTTTGGAGGGGAATTTTTTCAAAAATAGATGAAAAATGATATTCATTTAGGAGGGGAATGGGGCCTAATTTCAGTCCCAAAAATGGTCAAATGAGGGCCCTGGTCTTAAACTGCAAGCAACATGTTGATAAGAACCTAATCTCCCTCAGTTTGGACAACAGTAAGCACATTATTTTAATCAACACATAAACCAAGCTTCACGTCTCTCATACCTCAGATAATATGGAATATAATTCAATAATTCATAACCTGTCTGTATTAATCCCTGGTGTCTCATATAAGCTCACACATGCTGGAGTGTAGCTACCACAGTATAATAATCATGTGTATTTGTAGCAATGATTATATTTAGATAATACAGGATAACTTCATTCATACAACCACCTTGATTCCAATGAAAACTGGTCTTATTATTGAGATCAAATTGAGGGCTCGGTGCCAATCTTTGGTATCTACATCAATTTATACTAGAGGCATGAATCTCATTACCTTCAAACATTTGAAAACTGGTCATCTTTTCATTACACGGTCAAATAGAAAGTGAAAGAGTGAAAATGGACATAATTGTGATCTTAGGATTGGTAAAGTTGTAGCATTAAGACGTTTTTAGCATTGAGATATTTCAGGGTTTTTTCAGAGGTTTTATGGTACAAAATTTTGTCTTCCTTAAAACTACCTTCATATAGAACACCAGTTCACAGTAACAGTTCCAAGAGTTGTACACTTACTTGGTTTTTCAAGCTGAAGTAGGAGAGGACTGGTAATCTACCTCGACTTCGAAACTTAGAACTTCCAATCAATACTTGGGTTGCTGCACACGATGGAACAAACAAATAACGTGGATAGGTATCACAGATCTAAAATATATAACAATCATAGGCATTACACATCTAAAATATACCAGATTTATAGGTATCACACATCTAACAAGACTGCAAAAATGTCGCAAAATACACCTGTCTTGATTGTGCTAGTGACAAAAAATATTGATTATGAAATAAAAGCCCATATTATGTCAAAGCCGATTATGTCAAGGTCAATTTCACACTTTTTTGGTAAAAGAAGGACCATAACCAAAAAAGGCCTGCACCTATTTGGTCAATAATGGAAATTGGTTTAGATATTACACCCATAAGCATTGTCAGCAAGTATGAAGATGATCAGACAAAAACTGTTTGAGTAAGAGTACAGACAAATTACTGGACGCCACCGCAAGCCCGCCTGCCCGTCGAGGGTGTTCACATAATATGTCACGTTTTTCAATGGGTGGATAAAAATATACAAGATTAATAGGCATCACAGTTCTAAAATATACAAGATTTATAGGCATCACAGATCCAAAAAATATACAATAACTAATAGGCATCACACATATAATTTTTTTTATCTTTATAGGCATCACTGAGCTAAATCATATAATACTTATAGACAACTCAGACCTAAAATATTTCAAAGGCATTAAAGTATGAGAATCACATGCATCATATTGAAAATTCAATGTGCAATGATATTTACCTCGTAATCTTTGTTGATATTGGACATTGTCCACAAATCATTGGGTATTCCCATTCGCATGAACTCCGACTGTGAATCAAACATGTCCCAACCATAATCCTTACTGTAATCACATGTCTGCTGGTACGCAAACGCATACAGACTTTCCAAACCAACTGAAAATAAAGAAAGTGATAAAAAATATTTACAAGATTATTAAAAGTAAAGAAACAACAAGCAGTCTAGAAAATGTATAGGCATACTACAATATTTTTTAACATGTGTTTAGTCAGAATCATTTGGATACATCTCCTTACTAACATATAGGCAGCTACAAAGCTACAATTACATGCTACTGACCAAAGCATAGAGCTGTGAGGCACAATGTCCAAATTTGGAAAAAGTCATGCACCAAGTAACCAGTCGGAACAATGAGTGGACTTTCCCCTTAAGTAGCATTGTATTATATTGTTTCTGTGACAATATTCTCCATTTCATAGTACTTAGAGAAGACATTTGGACATTTTTTTTCCATGTATTATCCAGATGAAGTGTAAAGCCGAAATGTTGGTGAAATGAATGGAGAACCATATCTGTTGTTATAGTTGTTAGTTCCAAATATTTATTAATTGTGTTCAATAAATTGTTTCTTGTCAGGTCACCCAACATTGTCATGAGACAGTTAATTGCCAATGACAAATATAACTTTTGACATTGGGTGCAGGTGTTCATCCAGTGCTTACTTTACCCAGTATGACATTAGCTTGAAGTGTCACAATGTGATTGACCTTGAAGCACTAAGAATATTCTTCTCAAGAGATGGATTGGAGCCAAAATAAGACCAAGAGGCAATGCCTCTCAGAAAGACTTACGCAGCATACAGCAACCGGAAGGAAAAATTCAATTGCACTTTGGGCATTTCAAGGGACTATTGGTGCAAAGCAACAAATATGCTGCTGCCAAAAAACCTAAGGCTATTCTGCTAAACAGTAGCACTTCGGGCATTTCAAAGGACAATTGGTGCAAAGCAACAAAGCTCCTGCAGCCAAAAACCTAAGGTTATTCTGTCAGACAGATGTAGTCACCTTCCAGCTTAAACAATCATCACTCAATCTCTGCTATATGTAGGTTTCTAATTGTCTATGATATATTTCAGTAATATTGCAATGTTGAAGTAATACATATTATGACAATGAAGAAAAATAATTCAATATTTCACTGGCTTAAAATGAGAAGGTCGTAACTATTACTTACGGCCTTATTAGACTGATACCTGCATCATAAGGTGCTTCTTATGAGCCTATTTTCATGAAAATCGGAACTTGTCATGTTGACCAAGATGAAGTTGTAAAAGCTTGTTTTTCTATAAGTAAAAAGTAAATATCCTACATTTTTTCTTGTTATCAAGACAACCTTCTCATTTTAAGCCAGCAATTTGTGAAGTAACTTCAAAAAGCTTGGAAACATCATCCTGACTCCAAATATGGTTACACTATTAACTAACATAACCTACCTGGTTTAGATAGATCCAGCAGTGACATATATACATCATGGCAATCTCGTTCTTTAGGTATAACAAATGTTATACACATAAAGTTCTTACAATGAAGCTGTAGAGGTGATCCACCGGTTGTTATCGGTAACTTCTCAATCTGTGATAGGTGCATGTGTAATATCTGGAATTACAGGAGAAAATGTTAAATAATTATGTAATAAATACAATCAAGTACAATTTAGCAGAACAAGTCAATAGAGTGTTGCCTAGCAACAAACATGCCATACCAACATTGGTACAATAAATCAGAGGGAGATGGTTGCAACATACTGACAAGTTACATCCGCATTATAATAAATCCACCAAGGTCAAAGGTCATCCTCAATCAAGGTCAATGTTAAAAAGTATCATCCAGCAAAGTCAAAGGTTATATTCACCAAGGTCAAAGGTAATAATTCATCAAAGTCAAAGGTTATATCAATGAAATTCAAATGTCAGAACTCATCATCAAGGTCAAATATTATCTTTCATCAAGGTCAAAGGTCATAATTCATCATGGTCAAAGGTTATCTTCCATCAAGGTCAAATATTATCTTCCATCAAGGTCAAGGGTCATAATTCATCATGGTCAAAGGTTAGACTAATCCCTCAAGGTCAAATTAACCTATGCTTTTGTATGATGATGGTACGACATCGAAGTTAATGACACAGTTGTTGAAGCATGCCCGAAGTTAAAGACATTGTTGTTGAAGCATGCCCTAAGTCAAAGACACAGATGTTGAAGTATGCCCGAAGTTAAAGACACAGTTGTTGAAGCATGCCCATATTCAGCAATCTAAAATCTATGATTTTCATTTTTGACAACCTGGTTACAAACAGAACAATTTACACAGTATAATAAAATCTCATCCAGAAACCAAGCCAGTCTTTACACAGTGAAATACAAGTTCCTACAAACGGCAGGCACTAAATGGAGGCTCTTTATGAAGTAATTTGTATTTCCTTTCCTGTGAGATTGAATTACAACTACTAAACACATCCAATAAGCTAATATAAGCTTTATACACTGCCAGGGAAACCAGATACTTTTACAAGAATTGCGTCAAATCTTTCCCTACAGCACAAACACACTAGATGTTTGCCTAAAGCACGTCAAGAACGCTTGATGAGATTGACGATCATGTATATAGAATCTATTACAACCTCATATTAACGTTCATTAAAAGATTTCTGGAATCTTGTTATTACTGAAGTGGGCCTCTGGTTTGCTGAATAAAAACTTCCTTAGGGAGTATAATAATGGTAGGTCTAAATTGACATTGAGACTCGGAGTGTGTAACATTCTGTTAATCACATGACACCAATAACACAATAATACACATCTTTCTGTTTAACCACGGTCATCTTTATAATAATGTCTTTTTTAATGATGTCATGAAATGATGTTATTTATGAACCAAGAGCCAAGTATTCTAGAAGTTGTTGATTGATCAAATTAAAACCATTTTGCTTTCTAACCTACAGAGTGACCCACCAACATGTGCAAAGCAATATAACCCCTCCTAAAATTTGGGATTGGGGTATAACAACAGTAGATACTATTTGACACCTACCCATATTTCCTTCTTGCCGTTATTGTCAACAAAGATAAGATGTGTTGTGGTGAGATAAAGTGTACCCACTGCTGTATTCCTGGCACTAAATCTGTCCAATAACTTGACATTCTCCACCTGAAAATATACCGTATATTAACATTCAGTACTGTATGCCGTAAGGCACATGATATCGTAAGTAATACAGTGACACATGGCATGCAGGATTTAACACCATTTTAACAGTATCTCAGTGGTATTTGTCTAACCTTAACCTGCAGCAACCAGCAAGATCATATAAACTACAGGGCCTATGATACACTCAACATAAGGTGTTTGACTGTTTTTCTACTGCTTAATGTATTTCAGTCTAATGCAAACTTAGGACAGCAGACCAAATTTGCTTTTCTGCAAGCAACTAACAACTTCATAAAACATGGAGCAAGGGATCACAGATAGTTATGAAAAGGTATTAACCTGTCCAACCCAGCATCATTTGGGTGAAAAAATAGCATTCTTTCATAGCAAAATTTTAACATTTTAGCATAGTAAAAACTGGCAACAATCTTGTTTTATAAATCATCTGTAAATCCTCATTTTACTACAAAGACATGTACATACCATCTTCTTAAAGTGATTACCAGGAATATATTGATGGAAAATTCTGACTATTCACTTATTTAAGGATTGTATCACCATCTGTCAAAAGCCAGACATAGATAACATATAAAGTATACCAGTATATAGTCATATTGTCAGCCAGAATATAAGCACTGTATTTATGCTGCCAACCAGACAGTTTTAGTTCAATGAGTGAGCCCCCCCCCCCCTCCCCCATCCTGGTATTGAAGGAATATTATCTGTAAATGATATCTGTTTTAAGTCATCTCCTGCTCAATGTTAATGGGGACTGCGTGGGGAAACCATATGGTATGTTATATCAATATCTGCAATGGCTGCTAAAACAACTAAATTTGTCTACATTTCGCATATTAAAGTCAATGTAACCTCTTCAAGGACAAGCCTTTTAGTGGGACTGTGTACGCGTAGGGAGACCATATGAGTCTGTTATCTCACTGTCTATGCAATGGCTGCTGAAACCACTAAATTTGTATATTAAGAGTTTGAAGTCTAGGTGACATTTTAGACATTTTGAGTCCTTATTGATTTTTAACATGCACATTCAGTGCAGTCAATCAGTGCAGTATCCACCTACAAACGCTTTTATAAGCTCTAAGCTGATTGGAAACTTGAAAACAGAGAATACCAATCTGTATTTGCCAGAACTATCTAAATGAATAATAAAACAAGTTGAATTTTATATCTTAACAATCTTAATCCATGTAGTTACATGCCATTGTGACACATCTGTGATTATTTCCCAAATTTTTAGGTGTTTTCGGAGTCACGTGGCACTGTACACTTGACAAATTAATTTTCAAGGGATCGAGAATCACTGATTGTATCAGGCTGTTTAATAAAGAAACACAATGTCTTGTCAATTAATAATTAATTACAGCAAGATTAAGTAATAACACTGTCAGTAGAAGTTGTAAAGGGCTGAGAGAGATTGTACTGTGCTGAATGTGCCATAAAAGAACCTTTGAAAAGTATACTGATCATCAATGTATACATGTAGCGGAATCACAGACTGCAGACAATGGAACAAGGCAGACATTTTGTTAAAACACAGACTGAAACATTGTTCAAATGGTACTAAAACCTGGCATGAGATATTACATAATACAATAGATATGACTGGTTCTCCTACAGGGTATAGACATAATAATACATTATATAAACAATAACTGTCAATGAAATACCAGTAAGTAATGTCTCAATCCATATTATACAATGAACAACATACTGTAAAATCATTTAATTTCGATCAAACGAAATTTTGAGACTGGTGAAAAGCGTTTCATGGGGAATTTCAAGACAAATGGTCAAAATTAACACATTGTCAAGTGATCAGTAAGCATTCAAAAATCAAATAGTTATTATAATTGTTTTCTAACACGTTGATCACAGGGGATTGACACATAATTTTTTTCGTTTCAATATAGCCTTATATCAGTATATAAAGTACTATATATACTGATATAAGGCTATATTGAACCAAAAAAAATTATGTGTCAATCCCCTGTGACGTTGATATGTATGCAAGTAAACTTCAACACTTTCAGTCTCTTATCCCTGACTGAACTTGAAAGCTAGTATGGCAGCCACTGTATGTTTCACATATCTATTGGAATAATTATTCCTAGGGGTCATCCACAAAATGCATGAAATTAAATCCTCATAATAATTAATGATTTTACAGTAGAATATTGTGCATTGATCGTGTAAACAAGTAGGAAAGGAAGAAGTTTCATGTTGTTACTTTGTTGTATAGCTTGCCCACATTGACACAAGCTTGACCTATTGATTAGCATAATTTAACAGTCGATATATTGTTTACGTTTATAACACCGATCATATGTTTTCATAATCGGCGAGTATCACGAAGACGCTCGAGACGTAATACTAACGCAAATATGAAATACCGATATTGCACGATTTGCTTACGGAAATTGATATATTCAATGCAATAACCTTGTAATATATTCTTGCATTTTAAAAGGTCAGGCTCAGGTCAAAATAGCATAGCTATACATTATCTTGATAGAACAATATGTAAAATTTTAGAGTTTTTCATGTAAATATAGAAGAAATCAATGAGTTTGTACAATGCACGGATATCGAGCATTGAAACATCAGACGTAGATTTGTATCGCAAATTGTATCGGAACCATGTCTTGTATGGAAATCACGTCTTGTATCGGAACCATGTCTTGTATAGAAATCACATCTTGTATCTTGAGCAGAGTGTACAACAATTGAAATCTCATCCTACCAAAGTGATGACCTAGTACAATGTATGTAATGATTGTTTAGCTGCAGGGCATTTACTAGTAATCAATACATTTTAGGTACAAGCACTCCGGCACTGAGTCTTTTTTTCTGAGAATTTACCAAATGCATGGAAGGGAAAATTGTAGCAAAAATATTACACATACATTAATACAGATTTACAACATCTTAATTCTTAATCAATTTCCAAAACATCAGGTTAGTAAAACAGTACAATAAGATAATTTTGATACAAATTTTATAAAACATTGATACATCCAGTGTGTTCAATTACTATATGGTATGTAGCGTCAATTTTGGATAAGACCGTAAGTGGAAATCTGTCAACTCAAGTTAAAAGCAACCATTAAAATTAGCATTTCATTTTTTTGCCAAATTTTAATGAGATATTCTCTATACTCTATTCTCTAAGTGGAGAATGAGTACTATACACACAACTCAATATTTTTCCGCAAAAAGTTACAATTTTGCATGAAAATGACTGTGGTGTTAGTCAAAATTTACGTCACATACCAAATGGTAAGTCCACCCTGACATTGATCTAAATACAAACAAAATGACTCAGCACACTATAAAGGACTTAATATAACCGAATATACTGTCAATTCAATAAGTAATACTAATGAGGGAATTTTCCCTTTCGAAAAAATAGCAGGGATTACAGTTAACGTTTGTATACCCATTTAACTGAGATAAACATAGTTTACCTGACAAACAAGCTAATATTTACAACCATAATCAGTACTAGTACTCTTACAGGAGGCGGGAGGAAGACTTAGCACTTAGTATATTCTATCAGTACAAAATGAAGGATAGTATGCCTGATTCATCAGTCAGTGCTGTGAATTAAGTATTCATGCTTCTGGGGTATAAATCACACGGGGATGTAAATCACACTGGAACATCACACGCTATACAATGGTTACATCTTATAATAATTGATTTAATGAACTGTCTCACTATGATTAGACACACAGCTGATTCCATGACACAAATCAATACCCGGTACTCTCAACCAGAGTGATCAAATTGATCATTGGTCGTCATACAATCTGATTACTAAGCATTATATTGTCAGAGAAACTTCGGCTCTTATCAGTAGCTCTGGGTTCTAATCAGTCCCTCAGGGCTCTAATCAGTCGCTCTCGACTCTAATCAGTTCCTCTCGACTCTAATCAGTCCCTCTCGACTCTATTCAGTCCCTCTTGACTCTAATCAGTCGCTCTTGGCTCTAATCAGTAGCTCTCAGCTCTAATCAGTCGCTCTCAACTATAATCAGTCCCTCTCGACTCTAATCAGTCCCTCTCAGCTCTAATCAGTCGCTCTCTACTCTAATCAGTCGCTCTCGACTCTAATCAGTCGCTCTCGACTCTAATCAGTCGCTATTGACTCTAATCAGTCGCTCTTGACTCTAATCAGTCATTCTTGACTCTAATCAGTAGCTCTCGGCTCTATTCAGTAGCTTTCGGCTCTAATCAGTAGCTCTCAACTCTAATCAGTTGCTCTCGACTCTAATCTGTAACAGTAGCTCTCGGTCTAAATATTAGTAACTCAATGATAAATAGAGCTGTAACTATAGTTCAATTTTGAACCCTGAGCTATGACCTTTTCTAAACACGAGTCTATTTGGGCGCGTAGCCCGTGATTTATTGATTTCAATAGTCATGGTTTAAAGATATGATACTTACTAATATGTATAATTTATCAATTGGCAATTTAGCGCAGTTAGTCAATCCCGCAACAACCTTTAATCGGCGAATTGATTAAACTTTAAAAGTGCAGTCACGGCTCAATGCTCGAAATCGAACTATAATTCCAGTGAATAAATACTAAATAACTTATTCCTACTAGCATACTGTGTGAACTGTATGAGAGGAATGTAAATTGGGTCCTACAAACACGGCATTTGGAATATAATGTCCTACATGCGAGTATGTATACTGAGAACGAGTAATCCTAATACATGTTCAGGTCTTTAATGACTAACCTCCAATAATACATTTGTAAGTTTTTATAGCTTGCCCACATTGACATGAGCTTGACCTATTGATTAGCATAATTTAACAGTCGATATATTGTCTACGTTTATAACACCGATTGTATGTTTTCATAATCAGGGAGTATCACGAAGATGCTCGACTTGTAATACAAACACAAATCTGAAATACCGATATTGCACGATTTGCTTGCGGAAATTGATATATTCAACGCAAGAACCATGTAATATATTCTTGCATAAAGGTCAGACTCAGGTCAATAAAGCCAAGCTATACCATAGATCGAAGCCATGACAGCACTTTAACAGTATATGTTACTGTAAAATCATTTAATTTCGATGGGATTTTGGTAAAAATGACCATTTCAATGGGACCTTAATTCGAGGATTTGGCATTTCAAGTGATAAATACAGGGGTCAAAATTATTGTTTGATGGGATTTGATTTTGTGGTTGAAACTGAACCACAAAATCTACGAAACTTAATCACCCACGAAAATTAATGATTTTAAAGTATATTGTGTATACCCTGAGGGTATAGCTCAGAGGCCAGGAACTATAATCAATTTAAGTATATTTCCCACCCAAAAAGGTTAAATAGTTAGGCAACAATTCTAAGAAAATTCCATATTTGAGTTATGAGCCGAGAGCATTGGTTGATGTTATGCCAAGAACAGGGAGAAATACTCCAAATAAAACCTAACATGTAGACATATGTCTCACTTTAGAGATTCATCATTTAGGAAAAAATGCCAATTTTGTATTTTGCTCTAGGATATAACATGGTTATCAACAATGAACATATAGATTGGTGGAATAATAAGGCTATTACTGTATTAGGTATAACTTGAGGTTATATGTGTCGAGAATAACTACATCATTAGGCCAGATATATAAATTCCTACAGTAGTGTCCCACCGCCCACTTTTTTTCAAATTGCTATGACAAATTGACAATTTCATTTTCTTGAAAGCAATATAATGAATTGATGACCATTTAACGACAATCTTCTTTAACAGCTAAATAATGTTCAGTTAATCAACTTATGTTGCCACAAAATGGGTTGCTTGGATGTAAAATGTACACATTATTTCTTAAACAAAACAATGGTTACATTTTCTTAAATTTCATTTACTTGAAGAAACTGGTTGAAAGAGTACACCAGTATAATTCCTGTGAAATAACCTGATTTCATTAGTTTTGGTAAATCAGGTTTCAAATGCACAACAGACCAGGGCAGACTTATAACAAGCAACATGTTTGACAGAGCAATCACTTACATTTGTAACTCAAAAAAGATAATTATGTAACAAGAGAATATAATGAAGTAAAATGTCTTTCCGATGTTGGAAGTTACCTCGCCATCACAATTTTATGAAAAAGGAATAATTTTACTAGTATAACAAACTGAGAAACATCACATTTATAATATTTTGAACATTTAGAGAATGTCCCACTATGTTTCCCATTAGTGTGGAATCACCCTACTGTACTTGATATTCTACATGTTTCAACTACTGTAAAATCATTAAATTTCGATGGGACGGAAATTTTGTGCTTTTGGTAAAAAATACCATTTCAATGGGACATTAATTTGTGGATACTTAATTTCTGGTAATAAATACAAGGGCCAAAATCAGTGTTTGATGTGATTTGTTTTCGTGGATAAAGGGGAACCACAGAATCCACGAAATTTAATCCCCCACAAAAATTAATGATTTTACAGTATCTAAATGTGCTTATAATAGGTCTATATACAGATACTGCACTGCACACAACTAAAATATCTCAACAAAATTACAAAGACAACAGGAGCACCTGACCTAACGGATGCTGACGCTCATCTGATTGGTGTCCCAGTATTACAGAAATATTATTGTCATAGTCTGTTAATTATTATCTAAGTTAACCTCAAACACCAAAGTTAGCAACCAAATCATATAACCTCCTTCTGATAAAGTGGACATAATTCTTACAAAAGGCAGGGTGGATTTATGTGTATTGCCTTTATATAAGTGTCTGTACTGTTGGAGACCAAGTTTGATAGTCTGACAAGAAGAAAATTTGAGCTAAACTGATAACTTCACCAGGCGTTAACACTGATCAACTGATGAAAATAACTCTTTTTTTCCAAAATTAATTTTTAAATCAACATCAGCATACAAAATTAGATTCACTTATAAATATTGAATCCTGTAAACTTTTACAAAGAATAATGTTACAATCAACACATGCATATAATACAGTAGTAAAATATACAATTACACTATAATAATGCTTGACATAAATATAATACAATAATGTGACAAAACATTACAATATTGTAACAATTGTTTATTGTTTGTTGTTTGACGGAAGCTATGATGAATGTGTCATATTTATCATTCCAGAAAAAATACAGCCTGAATATGTTCAGTTGAACTAACTTATTATAATTTTTTTATATTTTTTATAAAATTGTCTAAATGCATAACTATTTTAAAGAAAGACCCTATTATAATTTCTGCTTTTCAAGGAAAACTACATCATGATGGAGTGTCTGCTATTATCAAACACCAACTTTGACATTATACAGGTTATACCATTTAGAAGTGACAAACATTTCTACAGAATATAAACAACACTATGACAGACAAACAGCCTATAAATACAATGTGTACAATCTGTTATATTTTGCTAACACAATAAGAACATAATCATAAATTATTCATAATGCACAGAAACAGAATTAAACAAAACTTGTGTGTTGTGTTTTTTCTTAATATTACTATTAGAATGTTTAACAACAACTGGTTATTATGATACAGTATATTTAAATTTGTGTAAAACTACAAGGATTTATAAACAATTATGAATAGTCAGTAACATATCGCTGGCTTAGAACAAGAAGGTCGTAACTACCAAATTGATAAATTAAGAAAACAAGAGAAAACTTCTGTAATTTACTCTTTACCTATGGGAAAACACGTTTTTAAAACTTCATTTTGGTCAACATGACAATTTCACATTTTCATGAAAATAGGCTCACAAGAAGCGCCTTGTGAAGCAGATTTCAAATATGTATGAGTCTTATAAGGTCGTAAGAGGTAGTTACGACCTTCTGGTTCTAAGCCATCGATATGTCCGATAACAGACCCTGATCTCCCGAAGCATCTTGATTTGAGCTAAATCTCATCTCAATTATTGTCACTTGTCTTTGAAGTTTGAGCTAAATAATATGAGAGGCTGGACTCGCAGTTGACATCGCAAAACAAACATTGATCAAATTTGAGATTTATAAAAAATCAAATTGATTTTAGCAAAATCTCAATTTGAGCTGAGATTTCTACTTGAGTTGCTACGGGAGATCGGGGCCTGGAGACTGTGAGAGAAGAAATCAATATTTTTCTGCACCAAAAAACGCAACACCAACAAGCGACTATTGAAACATAAAATAGCACAACACATAATAAATATATAAGTTTGTATACAGATATTTCACGTAAGGTCTGTTTTGTACAGAAATCTCTCTCTATCAAGAAGCTCGTCAGCTTACTAAACAAGCCCTGTTGAAGGAAAAGAGAAAGTGGATTCATACAGTGGAACATGCATACAGCAAGAATAAATCAATTCCTAGCTCATAAACCCATCCCACACTGACTTTTCTACATGTAGGTAACATATTTTTTAGCACAAGCCCAAACTTTATTTTTTTTTATCATTTTCATAGTGACTTCGTCTGTAAGTTAATAGTTAAAATGTTGATAAAAGTAAAGGAATTTTAAGAATTGGTCCAATTATGGTATTCCGAAAATTAAATCTGTTAACTTGAAGTGTCAATTTTGTGTAGATCTCAGCCTCTTTTAAAGAAAACTGTGGCTCTCTGGCTGATAATCTAGGAATTAGATTTATAGTGGCCTGATTAAAGCAGGTATTCCATAACTTTGTGTGCATGTTCCCCTATCCTGTTTCGCATCTGTACTGCATTTACAAGAAATATAAAACATATATGCAAAATTGAGTTTTGTTCTAAATTTTCAGGCAACCAGAACATGAACACAAAGTCGAGAAATACTGGCTTAAAACATGATATAAACGTTTACCAATAAAGTTTGCAAGGAATCTTCACCATTTAATAAGGGAAAAATTACATAAAATACTTTAAATAGTACAATATGCCATACTAGGTATAAAACAATGTTTAAGACGGCAGGCAATTGACGACTTTAAAGCCAACAGGTTCAACAAGTTGGAATAGAAAAAACACAACACACAGTTTTGCTATCACTTTCGGTTAAAACGTATTGATTGGAATATCTGCAAGCCAACATGGCAAATAAAAAGCTTTACTTTGGATAGTTCTGTACCCAAATTTATTGGATTTTTCTTCAAGAAGTTTTGGGAAATTCAATAATTGACTTCCAGATACTAGAATATAGATTCCCACGGGGATAAAAAACAAGTTGTTGCCGTAAAAATGTCGGAGAAAAATGGGTTTGTTTAGATTAACAAAACGTTTATGTGTACAACAGAGAGCAAATTCCAGCAACTGAAATGAAACCCAAAGTGCTTTGTGATGTTTTAACTGTACTGAAACAACAGCTTTGAAGGGCTTGTCTAATACCAGTCAGACACGTGAGAAACTAAACGTTGTGTGACCAAAATTGTGAAATCTGTCCAAAGAACTACATCTGGCAAAAGTTGAAACCTTCATTAACAGGGTGGACATAATACCATGTGACTTTTTGGCTAAGTCTGCAAGTAAAAATATGTCCAAAAAGTTAAAACACCCGTAAGTGTCTTAGTCTTTAACTGATGTTCACAAGATATGTTCTATTTCTCAAGCAGAATATGAGCACCAGCCTCATAACTTAATAGTTTTGTGAAACAGAACACAGTTTATTATCAAAACCGGGTCAACTGCATGGATCAGTTCAGCCAGTTTTGTGCAAAAACTATGACGTTCAGTTGAATCAAATTAAGTTGTGTGGGTAGTGATCAATCTCTGCTTGAGAATAGAACATGTCTCGTGATATTTGGTCAAAGAATAAAAAAAATACTTACGAATGTTTTTAAATTTTGTTGACATATTATTACTTGCAGTATTAGCCAAAAAGTCATGTAGTATGTCCACTCTGATTAAGTGACATCAATGTTGCAGTTTTGTACTAAATTGTTGTTCAACTATAATACAAGACAACTATAATGCCATGATATCGTTTTAAACACAACAGGTGGGAAATGAACAGACAGAGCTTAGCTGTTCAGTAAAGGAACTGGCCAAACTGTACTTTATAAGTTTATATAAACAAGCGGACACAAAGGGACCTAGGTCGCTCATCTGTCATAGTAGTGCATGCAGTTCCCTATGTTGACCTGAGTAATCATTAACAATGTCTGACTAGAAAAGATTCCAGAAAAAGCCACCTATATTCCATGAACAAGATTAAATTAAACAATTAGGTTCTTTTAGGCTTTCTGAAGAGGATGGCAGACGTCATTTGCTTATTTGTCATGGGTCCATATTTAAAGAGCCACCTGATTTCGCTTTAGAGACATTTGCAGTGAACATTCTACTTTTACCCCATTGGATATGATAAAAATTGTGCCATGGGGATATTAAAATATTATTTTAGGTCTTTGCACTTTTGCTAATAATTTTGTTACAATTTTTACCAATTTTCATCTTTTTTTTTTATTATTATTATTTTTCACAATAGAGCTTTCTGTTCAAAAATCGTATTGGTCTATTCTCCCTTTAAAATCAGAGTAAATCCAATTTAATCAGAGATTTTGACAGGTATCCCCCCTAGTGCAATGTCGCTATGTAAAAGATAAACATTCAGAAATTTCGGAGAACAGGTTTTAATCTAGTAGACCTATTAAATGTTGATACTGTGAATATGCAGCCTTCAGCATAACTGGTACATTGTTGCTTAATTAATTCGGCAATCGGAGAAAACAGGTGAAAACGATGGAGAATATCCAAGAATTACCTCCCCTTAGCTATTACTCCAAGGGAGATGATTCCAGACAGGAGAAGCTTCCGGACAAACGGTCTAGACGGTTTATTTAGTTAAATAATTCATTGATATTGGTATCAAATCATGCAGGGGCGTATTTAAAGGAAATCTGGAAGAAAAAAATCAAAATCAACAAATAATTACTCATATACCGAAAAGATCGTCTGCTGTTGTGATTTTGACATCAGTACCGCTGGGGGGTAAACAAATTTAGTGGGCATGCGCAATATAGCGTGTGCATAGCGCGAGCATCAATGATTTTATTATGTTCAACTATTATTTCAAGATTCTGTAACGAGATCGTGGCCGATAGGTTAAGCAGCTCGTTAATTAATTTTCTGGTCCAGTGATCGAATAACGGCGGCGCAAATTCTTTTTTTTTTTTAATTTTTTTTTTTTCGTTCAGCACTTAGTTTACTGTTTAGCGCAATAGACAAAAATTATCCTCATTTTCTGTCGAGAATTTTTTTTTGATATCTTGTCGATAAATCTGAAAAACTTTTTCCACATTTAATTTCGATTTTCGGCCGGATTTTGGATTGGAATTTAACCTGTCACGAGTGCTCCCTGGGTTGAACACATGTGCGTCATGTGTTGTCATGTCGTAAATATTGACATATTTTTGCATGATTGTGAAGAAGGAACCCTGTTCTAAATAATTCCTGGTAATATGTTTCTAAATATTCGTCGTGAAATATTCGAAGCAAACTGTCCGGTATATCTACAGTAATATCGTTGAAAATAGCACAAAAGTGCCCCTTTTCAGGCCCCAAGATTTTGCTGTTCACGTGATGTAATTTTTCGGGAAACCTATTTTTAGCAAAGATCCTGAACCAAGGTATTTGTAAACACAAAAAAATCTGATAAAAATCTATTTTTAACTCCAGTGGAAGCTTTTTATGCGATTTCTGTCCAAAACCATCTCCTTTGCCAGTAATCATGACATACTTGATAGCATAAACATTAAATAACAAACAAATTTCATTAAAAACTAATTTAAACATAATTGATAACCCTATGAAAACAAGTACTTGATTTGAGTGTTCCAATTAAATATCAATTAGGAATATGACAGGTGTGCTGAAGTCAGGGTACCAATCAGCCAATGGCAATGGAATTACTAAAATAATTAGTAATCAATTGACTACATTAACTTTAAATAGAATTGTCATTCTAAAAGTTGTGCAGTTTTACAGTTATCTGTCCACAATGTACAAGCATACAGCTATACAAACCCTGCAGCATAATCTCCATTGTCATAATGAGCGAAAATCTAACGGTTATTATCGGTTCTGAAAGAGCTGTCAAAATGTCATTTTATGCACTTTCATTTTTTGGTGCGATTTGTCTAATTTCCAAAGCAAATATTGATCGAACAACGACAAAGCAAACAATAAATTGATTTAAACAAGAATTACCTTCGGAGTTTTAATTAGATCCATCGTGTCAACTAATAACTCGATGATTCTTTTCAGTTTAATTTATTCGCCCGTCTCCGTCATGACTGACACAACCTATTGGTTGATAGCTTAATCAGTAAACAGCCAGCAAACACCACCCGGAAATTGAACAACCGGTGTCGATGTATTTTGTTGTTACTCCATTAGTCCAGTGCGCGCTCTGATATGAATTTCTATGCGTATTTTAAAATAATTATAAATGAATTTGAAAGATCTACATTCCAGGGCTGTAGTTACACTGAGGCTAAAATGTGCACACCATGCTTTTTTTGAAAATGTCACCAACCCATTCCTTATTTTAAAATGTTAAAAACAACAGTATTGGTCCTTATCCACAAGGCACATACCAATTATAATACACCTAGCTTGAAAACTTTAGGCTGTTTGAGCTATATATGACATGATCCAGATCTATTGTCAGATGGATTGACTGATTGCAAACATATAGCCCCCTCTTGTCGAAACTGACAGGGGATATAAATTAGCGCAATTTGATGCTAAACTCGCTCTATACATTTAATTGGGATAGTTTACCCGACAGTTTACTTTAATAAAGGCACTGCTGCAGCGAAATTAGAAGGAAAGGGAAACCCGGCTCCTACTCCCTTAATATCACCGAAACATATACAAGGTGTCACATTTTGGAGGTAAAAATCATGTTAACATGCAAAAATTCGCCTCGCCACGCTCCTCGTGAAATGAGTAAGGTTCGAGTTTGATAGATCTAACGATACTGTTTACAGTTTATGTAGAATTGACGTGTGTTTTTCGTGCTATTACATTTGCCCACGCCAGTCAGCGTGACGATACCAACGCTCCCGGGGGACTCTCAATCTCTTTAGATGTTACATTTATATAACGCGAAAAACATGCATAAAGTTAACGCGATTATAGCATACAAAACAACAATTTATTAGTATGATTTTCAAAGTAATGACACTTTGGCGGGAAATTTTGTGCGACGTCTAAGTTTTGATTATTGTAGGAAATCTTTCCTTGGTGAACATTTCAAATGGTGTCAATTTGGAATTTTGAAATATAAGATTGTGACAAACTTGCGATAGAGGGTTCCCAGGCAGAGCAACAACATAGCTCACAGTAGTCGTATTGTCTTGTCCTATTTGCATGATTGTTTTTCAAATACATTTTCTTGGTGAAAAAAAAACCGAACTCATTTGCTAGCTACAGTTGATTGACTCATAAGGTAGGGCGTCGAGATGTGATTCCTCTTCACTGGTCTATTTCTGCTCAATTGTTTTCTCTCAGGAACCTGATTTGTTTATGTAAATGGCGCCAAAATAATATGCAATAGCCTGATACTGACAAGTACCCTTAGGGAGAAAATTCATTTCGTTCCTGTCTATTTTCTCTAAGGATGATTGTCAGTAACATGGTAATGGAGATTGTTTTGGTGCCATGTATACGGTTAACGGATTTAAAACTCCGGGCACATGCTGATACCCGGAATTCGAACCGTTTCTACTAAAACATTAGAACACTATACACTAACCTGCTGGTACGACACCTCTACTATCTGCAGATGGGACTATGCTACTCACAGAGAAGTCCGGTATTCTAGCTCGATGGGCACAACATTTTGTATTAATGCCTCAGCAACAGTTTGTCCCCATTATTCAGACCAAACTAGTAATTTTTGGCTTAAAAATAGTCTCGAAATATGTAATTTGCCTTTTGGTGAAGAAGTACAAAATGTTCATTTTACAATATACATGGCATCCTTACAGCACTGCTTTATGTCAGTGAAATCAGGATACAAGGCCTAAAATGGCAAGACAAACACATATTCCCGGACACAGAGGTCCAAGCTCGAGCAGGTATAAGCAGGATTCACACTCCACTAGACCAAGGACACACGGTATAACCGGATGCGTCCTCGGCCGAGTGATGCGTCCTGGTCGAGGTCAATACTGATGACGAGTAAGTAGTGGTGTTATATTTCTTACCAGAACTTATTGAGTTCGATATTTCTTTTGGATCTTTGTATAAACGGCCTCTATTAGAAAGATAACATGCGAGGCTGTGTGAATAGTACATTTAAACCTTCGTGGTCATTCACAAATCGCTAGATCCAAAAGAAATATCGAAATCGATGAGATCGTATTCCCAAATACCTAAAAAAAACTTTGGTATGGCTGAGGACAGATGTGTTTGGCGATGCATGATTCGAAAAGGTGCAAATATTCACGAACAAAATCTGACTTTGAAATACACCCAAAAGCAAGTGACACACTTCTCTGCTGATGAGTCAGAATGTCCGAGATGTACAACATGCAGTCGTGTGCTCCATGCCAGGATTGGTCTTTTGGCCACCTTCGATTACAAGTGATGCACCAGTCAATATAATGCCGGTCGGGGGTGGCGGGGATACAGGGGGATTAGACAGACGATCTTCCTGACCGACGGGAATTTGACGATGTTATCGACTCTTAGTCCAGGGGAATACAATCTCAACATATTCATTAATCGCATCCCTCAGTTTGAGTATTTTCGCGATGTGAAAAACTGTTCACACAGCAGTCGCTCAGGCACTTCTATAAACAATGTTTTTTAAAAGACGGTCTCATGTTTTTGTACAGTTAAAATCACGTTTAAAACGAAGCAGTTGGCTAGTTCTGAAATCCTGCCAAAGTTGTCTGAAAACCTGCCAATATAACTTGGCTGACAGCGAGTTTGAGGAGCCTGTTCCAGAAGACGATACTTGATCTGGTCGATTCCAAGCCCCGGGCATTACTACATGACGTGTCCAGATCCCGGGAATTTAGACAGTAAGCATCATCTCTCGGGTAGCGATTTAGACGTCAAAAATGAAAATGTCTAATTTCCCCTGGGTAGCCCGTCGACCTCGGGCGGGCAAAATATTGACTGGTGTAGTACGTACGAACAACCGAAGAACCCACAGTATCTGTCCTTGAAGTTATTGCGACGCCGAAACACAACTTATTTTATCTATAACTGAGCAATCTGATTAAGACTGGCAACGTTGTCTAAGAAGTGAAAACGTATGACGTGACATGCAGTTCTATAAGACACTCAGATCTCTATACTTCTGTCTATACGAAACGTCAAGTACAATATTTTAGTCCGGGGTAATTCATCAAGGACGTATTTTATATATGAGCCGCCGTACAATATATCTAACCTGTAGTTATTATCTGATAGCTCGTAGTGTTTTTCAGCCGCCCCCTCCCGGAAGTATTTACTAAATAATTATCGTTATCGCAGTGGTCTCCCCTGATAGCAAAACAAGTGAGGCTCTCAGCTTTACCAGCCGAGCAAAGACAACACGGCATAATACCCAAACATAAATTGAAACGTAATTGAATTTCGTTTCATTTGAGTTGGTTTATTCATTTATAGGGGATTAAATAGCCAGCGAAGCTGGCTATTGTAAATACCCATACCAATAATGTCCACGTGCGTATCTTCGTCGAGTCTCTGCAGATACTAATGCTTTCAGAAAAAGTTATTTCCGGTCAAAAATTTCAGGCAGTTTTCCGAGGTGAATGGTCCTTTGAAAATAAAAAAATAGTAATCTGTAAACAGTTGCCCCCTATCATTTTCTTTCGAATTATAACCATCTTTAAAAATATTTGATAAATAAACAAACTATTTAAATAAGCAAAGGGAAGTAAGAAATACGCTACTGTACTGGATACACGGCGCCAATACAAGACGTGATGTCATGACGTCACAAATAACAGGAAATGACGTCATACCAAAAGTACGCCAAATAGACTCATGACGTTACGTTGCAATGTATAACAAATCAGTATAATATAGGTAAAACTCCAGGTTAGGGATGCCTACACTTATTCCAAACATAAACCACAGATACATAGCCGATCTAAAATTTTGAATAATTATTATTTCTGGTCTTAAATTTAAAAAGGAAAAGTGTTCAGTTGCTGATCAATAACTATCTTTGTATTGGCCTATTGTATAACATCTAAATTCAACTCATATTTAGTCAGTTTCTATCTGAAACATAGCTTAGCAGATATCCAATGTGTATTTAATCCCTCATTTAGGCGGTGCCTTAGTTCATATTATGCTAAATTCTACTTTCGAAGTAGAAACGTCTAAAAAGTAAAAAGATCGTGAAAAGGGAATGCAGCACATAAGACAAAAATAACACAGACCACAAGCACACATTTCACAATGCCCAACACAAATGAACGAGGATATGAAACTAAACAGTTTAACTCGGAGTCTCCTGCAAGTCAAGGCAAATTTCAACGGTCAAAAAATATTTTGACGGTGGTCAGTAAAAAAAAAACTTAAGTAAACATGAGTACGTGCTGATAGGGCGCTAGAACAATGAAGAAGAAAGAAGAATTCAAAAAACCACACGTCCTATCTTCTCAGTTAAAGAACCCGACTGTAAATATAACCATGTAGCTCACAAAAAAGATTTTTAAAGGCTGTCACCAACAAGAAATAACTAAATAAGTTAACATTTAACAAAAATAACGGTCTTAATTAAGGGTGGGGCAAAAAAGTTCCCCTTCATAGCAAAACTGAAAACGAATCAGTTATGACAGGGTTCCTTTGTTGGAAGTGCATTTACATAGATACAATTTTTTATCATATTTTTCGACTGAACAGCTTAGAACTGCATTTTGTGTATACCCTACATTTTATAAATCTATGTACAAATGTACATGCATAATATCGCCATTGCTTTCATTAGTATTAATATTGGTGTGCAACGATGATCCAGTAATGCATGCTAAACTTTTAAAAACCTCGTCGCAACACAGGTCCGTTAAAAGTGTCCAAAAGCTCTTATTTATACATATTTAGATATGTATATAGATGACACTTTTCACGGACATGTGGTCTCCCCGATTGTTTTAAAAAATGCCTATCTTTCTGCAATTGCTGTTTTACAGGTGCTCCATCGAAATCACGTTGAATTTCTGGTTTCTAAGATACTGATCATGATCAATCAATACCCGAGTATGTACTTTCAACAGAGATGAATTCGTGGTACTTTAGAAACAAGACTGTGCGGGCACTGAACACTTCGTGTAAAAATAATGTTGGTGTAAAAATGTAATATCATATTTTAAACATTCAAGTATAAAATGAAGCTCATGTCCAGTCTTACCCATGATTATACTTTTATTATGTAAACTTAACATCAGAAATGAGAACATTCAAGTATGATACATACTTTAAAAAAAGTCATGTTGATATATTGTACAACGTCCGTTGATACAGATGAATACGTGTAAGCTTGTAATAAAACAGGGAAGGACGTAATGTACAATATGCTAAATAGCATATAATGTTGAACTGTTATCAAGTTAACTTATCGATTGTGATGAACTCTATACGTGAAACTTCACAGAAGTGTGCTCCAAGCAAGGGAGGAAATTACGACAACAACAACAACATGGTTCCGAATGTTGTTTTTGTTCACTTTATTTACATTTTAATTTTAGAGGATGTGTCATGAGTTTGAAATAAATATATCAGTTGACAACGAGTGATATATATTCTTTATAGCATGCGACGCTAATGAGGCAAAAGTAGCACATCTTTCTATTGGAAAAATATACTTCATGATGAATGTTAGTACACATGTGTAGAATAAGAAAGTTGACAGTTGAATATAATAGTGATAATTATGCTTAAATGGCGAACTGCAACACCCTGTCTGGTGCTTTATGCCATTAAGAAAACCATCGTCTGCAAAGAGGTCCTTCTATCTGTAAGGGGAGGTAATCCAATATATTGGACCGGAATCGGACTTTATCCTTTCCAAAAATGGCGACCAGCGGGTAATTGCAATTTTTTCTCCAATTTGTTAGGCATTTCTGTTCATATTGGTTGATTTTCATGATATTTATTTACTGTAACTGTTTCATAAACTTACGTTAGAAAATTATGTGTATATAAATCTGATCTCTATCGAATCAAAGTAGCCAAAAACTACGTCTAGATGTTTTCTCAGACAATTCTAGTTTCTCTTTGGGCTCCAAATTTCACCGTGTCACCGTGACCATCCACACTGTCTACGTGATGTCATCAGTCAGACCCTTAAGACACTGTATTATTTCACAATTATTGTTATGAAGAATCCTGGGAACAATGTAGGTGATGATTCGTCGCCAGCCTGGCCCATAGCATAGCCAGGTTAGCCAGGTCCAAGCGCCATGCGCTCTACCCACACTGACTCAGACTACAGTGCCTTTGGTAGTGCTTTACTACGTTTATTCTACAACATGCTACCAGCTGATAGTACTGTGTTATACAAGTGCTTCCAAGGGCTTTTATGCATTGGACTGCTTACCTTCGCCGAAAGCATATATTGTCTGCTATATACGAGGGGGTATCAAAAAGTTCGTGGACTGTGCCTGCCATTTGTTTAGTTTTTGGCCGAATTCAGTAAAAATCACACATCCTTTAAACCAACGTATTCTGAATTGATTTGCAAATTTCCGGCTCATATAACTTTTTTCCGAGAATGTGGTGGTTACTATGGTAACTTAAATTATGCTCCGCGGCGCACTTTAAAAATATCATTCACTTGATCTCCCACATATACCTATAATTCTGTGAATTGTCATCCGATTTGAAATATAAAACCGTCGACATGAACAATATGACAGTAGCATCATCCTGATGTATATGGTATAGCGCTGTTGTCACGGATACTAATATGACGTTATAAACATGCCGTTTTGTGTAGCTTGATTTTCGACGCATTTCATGACGTCGGCGCACTTTTCGACATGACGTTACACGCGGAATATCGATCTTCCGTTGCATTTTGCCCTTTTATCCAATTAAACACCAATACTGATCTCAAATTAGAGCATGTCATCGGGTATATCAAAGTAAGGTTGTCTTGCGAAAATTAATCTGTTTAAATGGTATAAAAGATGTAGCGATGTGAGTTGAATGATGCTAATATCAGTAGGATAGACTTCGTGTACTGTGTGATTATCGGCGCTGGAATAAATGAATTTGTCAAATCTTTCATTAACTGATCGAACTTTATTATGAATAAAATACTATTCAGTAAAAACTAAGTATTCTGGTAGACAATAGAACAGTTCAATACAGGTTTGTGAGTTTTGGATTCTTTAGACGATCAAAAGGTGGCAGAAATTTTGATGTTTCATGACGTCGTAACGTCATAAAAGTGCGCCGGGTGGCTGTTGGTCATCTTTTAAATCGTTCGAATATTTTATTGAAATTATCATTTATTCAACTTTTTATTTGTTTCTCGGTACAGAATTGAATGTAGTTTAAGATGATAAAATAACTAATTCAATCGCATAACGCATATAAAAATGAACGGGTCAGTCCACGAACTTTTTGATACCCCCTCGTAGTGCTTATTGAAGCAAGCCGTATCCTACCATAGTGCTACCAAGCGCTCAATAGTGCCTCGCTTAGGCAACAGGCTCCTGTGTAACCAGCTCTTTGAGTCTTTCAGTCGTTGTGCGATTTTACTTTTTTAGGGTCCGTCACTCGGACTCACTCCCTCTCAGTTAATTGTGTGGCTATGTTTAGTACCTACTCTATCCTCTCTGAGCCCTAAGCCTTAGTATCTCAGACAGTACTTAGCTGCTACTATTAAAGTAACAAGAGGATAAAGTATGCTGGTAAGCAGACTAGAACACAGATGCAGGACTCCAAACAGTGTTACAATACCATTCCTCTAGAACAAAGACATGAAGATGATAATCTTTCTGCAATTTACATGTCAGTCGAAAAATGCTGGGTTTATCATTTTTAAGTTAAGACTAACTTACTACCTTGTGTGTTTCTTTTATTACAGATGATTAAAAATATACTTAAATTAGAATTATTGTGATTTTTACATACTTTCTTTGATATAATAAACTTTATGAATGATGTTTTTATTTTATTTTCAGATTTACCTTTGGCAAAACTACTGGTGCAGGTTAGTTTTATTAATTAACAATCATTATGAAAGTACAAAATGTACATGTATATCTATTGATTTGTTTAATATGTTCAAACTTCAAAGCCTAAATAAAAAAAGTAAATTAAACAAACTGCGTCATTTACAATTTTTGGTATTTTGACATAATTTCGTGTAAAGATTCTTAACAATGGTCAACTTTGAAATCAGAAGTGTAATAAGGGCCGATATGTTGAGTCTACTGAGTTGAGGAATAATTCATTGTGTCATGTTTTTATTCATTTCTTCTTCAGCAACTCCTGGTGCAATTGGATTTGGTGTTCAAGCAAGCGCTCCAACACAGGGTGTAGTTACTGGCACGCCACAGATAGGCTTCGGTGCGACACCGACTGCTGCTACTGGCACGCCACAGTTAGGATTCGGTGCGACACCAAGTGCGGCCGCTGGTACCCCACAAATAGGCTTTGGTGCTACTAGTGCCTTAGCAAAACCTAACTTTGGTTTGGCAACTCCAGCTGCTTCTGGTACACCAAGTAAGCAAATTGTCTATTTTATCATTTTGTCACCAATCAAACAAGCCCATATTATTGTGCATTTAACAATTAGAATATTATCAATAACTATCCAGTGTATGCACAGACCACAGTCACAGTAGTAATATACATTATACTTATTATGAAATTATTGTATCCTCGAGTGACCATAATTCGCCTACTTAAGCGTTAAACACGCAATAAACAATGGCAAACTTCATGTTTATATTAAATAAGGTCACTTACTTGTAATATAATTCCTTCAATTTATCTAACTCAAATGTACACCAATAAAATGATAAAATACTCCAAGAATTGAATAAAGCAAACGTCATAGTAAATAAAAGTCGGCCAGTTTGACCGTGACCTAAATACGTCACATGGCGCGCGCGATCAATTGGGCCAAATCTATTCACTTTAGCTAAACGTCCCAATTATGAAATTAAGCATGAGCATTGTTAAATCAAATTAAAAAAAAAATCTTGTGCAAAAACAGCATATTTGTCACTGTTAAGTGATATTTACTCTTCGTGTATTAATTCTGATTGGTTGTGCCACACGCCAGTCTCTAATGGGTAATAAATAGACTTTGGCTGCATTATAAACAAACTTTTTTTACATCGCCATTACGGGCGTGGATCACTTAATGAATTTTAAGATAATCGCCGATAGTGATGTGTGATCTGTCGATGTATGGTCTACAGAAATACAGAATTCGATATTTTTTTTGCTATTCTGACCGTAAGGTCGGAAGCAACTTTGACCGAAAAAATTTTTGGTTTGACCTTAAAAATAATTTATCCGACCACGTGACTTTCATTCATGAAACTGTTAATAATGCAGACGTGTGAAAAAATATTCAAGTATTTCAACTACACAAATTTTTGGGAATAGTGAAAATGGTATAGTTTTATGATTTTTTGTGAAAGTAATCGAAAATTACATGTTATGACCTAGTATTTTCAGAAAAAAATATTCCTGCTAAAAAAATACTATTTTGTAAACATTTTCTCAAGATATGCGCGCGCATCGTCCAAATCTCACGAGACTAGAGCCAAAACAAAATGGCGGTCGATTCGAAGGTCAGGGGCGATATTAGGGCTCTCTAGGATACAATTAATCCTGTGTGTAACTCACTCTTTGATATAACAAAAAGTGGTCTTTATTGAGCTGTATTCTCTTGTGATGCTATAAGAAAGTTGTGAACATTTCATGGCATTGGTCCAGTACATGTTTTGTGTCTCACCTTGACTTGTATTCATGACAAGCTACAACATCTGATCAGGGCTTTCATTTGACTCTTGAAACTGCATTTTGACCCCTGAATTTGGCAAAAGTGCCAATTTTGACTCTTGAAAATTTAAGCTGAAGAGTCAAATTTGCTTTACTTGTAATACAATTTTCATGCAATATTTTGTTGACTCTCGAAAATTGGGAGTCAGGAGTCATTTTGACTCTTCACTTTTGGAGGCTAGTGAAAGCCCTGTCTGATGAACATTTCGCTACATATTTTGTTATTATTATAGTTTATACTGTATATTTTATTTCATCTTGTAGATGTATCATTTGGAGTGACTGCTGCCCCTGCTACGGGTACTCCTGGCTTGAACCTTGGCCAGCCGGCCTCTGCTGGATTCTCACTGGGTGCAGCAGCAGCTTCTACTGTAGCTAAGACAGGTTTATTAGCTGGAACTGTTGGAACATCAAGCACACCATCATTCAGCTTTGCTAAACCAATAGCAGGTTTGTAAAAAACGTACTACCGTAATTTAAAGTTACTTTAAGACAAGTGTCTGTTCAGCCAAGTAGCTAGCTGGCGGTTACTCATGATGTTGATAGTAGCAACATTTGCTTTTGAATATCTTGGTGTAGCTTAGGTATCTACTCATACATGGGGGTAAACTTGAAGCATTGTGAATGATTCTTGCTCAAAGAAAAAAAGCAGTGGCACAGACCAGGATCGAAAGTTTGGACTTCTTCATCCAAAAGTGTGCTCTAAACCACTGCTTTCACCATGTGTTGTTCTATTATTATAGTATATAAATTATGATTTGTTCCATCTTTGCTACAAACTACTGTACTGCCTTTAAATAGAATTGTTATTTGTGCTCAGAGGTATTTGAAAGTTTATTTTAAAGTTGATGCACTCATTGAGTCCATCCTCAGTCCATCATAGATCTCGTGAATTGAGTAGAACATGCTCTCTTGATTCTCCTAGCACTGAGTTACAATAAACCTGATGACTCAACTAACATTGCCTTATATTTCAGCCACCACAGCTACTGGTGGTGGGTTTGGATTTGGAGGAGGTCTCAAGTTAAGTACAGCTAACACTACAGCATCTACGGGACTGGGTGGGTTTGGTTTACCTTCGACTGCTGCGGCCGCTACTGGTACCAGTATATTTGGTCAGTCGGTTGCCAAGACTACATCGTCAGGTCTCGGAGGGGTTGATCCAAAAACAACAACATCAGCTACAGCAAGTGATGCTGGTAAAACTGGGTAAGGATTGTCCAAATGCTTACTTTGTGGAAACTTGTCAGTCAATCCTCACTGTGTAAATTGGACAGTTTTGTCATACATTGACTATGACTATATTGTAAAGTTAACACTCTGTGCTTGTTGCTTCTTACTGGAAAAAATGTGATGTTAAAATATTGGCAAATTTGCAAGAAATAATTTATTGTTTGATAACTTTTCAAAATTTGCCATCTTTTCCATAAACTAGAAAACTACGACTAAATAGAAACAAGGCAATAATGGGCAAGTTTTCAATTACGCTTCCCTAGTAGATAGTGATCCGACGAAAGTCGCCGACAATCGAACTATCGTCGCTGTAAGGTTGAAGTCGTCGACTATCGATAGTGAATTGGAACAATCGATAGTCGCCAGTAATTGACTGCCACGTGAAGTGGTCGGTGGCAATTGAAAATAAGAACCATTTCCCCTAATTTTAGATAAACATATCACTCATTTACTTGTATGGATCATTTTAATGGAGCCAATATGCGTTGCGCTTGCGTATGCCTCATATACCACACCGCCATTGCTTGTTTGTTTATGTTTTGACGCACGCGCGAGAATCTTATAGAATCGCTAAATCACAATTTTTACAAGGAGTATATCCACAATCCTTAAATAAACCCCGCCTCCAAGCTCTATATATTTCTATTGGGAGGCGGAGTCTACGGCTACTAGAACGATTTACCGCACATCGATTTGTAGTGAGTTTCTGAAGCGAGGAAAAATAAATCCAATTACCGTATATTTAGATTGGTATTTCTGCTTTAGAGCAATAATGAGCGGCGACAATTAAATCAAAAGTTCATGCAAGTATCTAAAATAACATAATTTGATATTTTAGACGTTATTTGGCAACCGGAATTGTGCCATTTCCGATTGTCATATATTTTCGCGACCTTATTTTGTAAATCGAAAGTATAGCAATACTGTTCATCTTAACCCACCCAGAATTGTTTATTTACACAATATACACGTATTTATTTGTTGTTTTCTGGTCTTCTGAAGCTATATAGGAAAATGCTTTAATAATAACTTTTCTTTATTTGATGAAATATTACAAGAAGGCTTCATTCATGTACTAATTATTTACATGACACATTTATACATAATCTAACATTTATAACACAAGCTGAAGCTAAAAGCAATGATCACAATATCATTATTGTTTAATTTGAAAAGAACAGTTTATTACTATAAATAGTTTCAACCTTTTAACATCCACACATTAGGCCATCGTCAAGTAGAGTTCTACTCTATGTTTTAGAAAATGATCAATCAATATTGACTTTAACTGTTTATAAGGGTCCTGTGACTGGGGTCACACACGGGTAACCACTGCAGTCAATTACTTTGGTTCATTGCTCATAGTCTTAGGAACATGAGGCAAATTAATTCTCTCTTTCGACTGGAAAAACTATGCAGTCAATGTTCATTCGAGTTTTCGATAGCACAATCGATTGTACAATCGATAGTGAAATGAAAATTCGATTCGATTATCGATAGTGATTTTGGTCCGATTTTGGAACACTACTAGTAGAACATAATCATAATGCTCACTTACCCTGTTAAAAAATGGGCAATATCTGGTCATCTTTCCCTATCATTGCTATTATTTATGTAATTTTTTCGAGGCATTCACATTAACATGCTTATAAACCATGTATTTAGTCAATATTTAGTGTTTGTTGACTAAATCATTGCAAAACCAAGAGTTTAGTTCACGGAATGAACACAATGGCGGCCATGACAGGGGAAGAAGATCAGACAATGCCAAAAAATGTAACATTTATGTACACAACAGTATTTGTGTTCGATCTTAATGAAAAGTTAAAAAATAAGGTTGATTCTTGCTAGCCTGTTAGACTTTGCTGATGTTATATAACAGACTGATGTATATTACAGAGATGGTAAAGCTGTTAAGGAGACTGCGGTGGAAAACAACATTATGTTAGACGTGGATGCACTATGGTAAGTTTTTCTGTAGAAATGTGAAAAACTTCAGCTAAAACTTATACATATGATTTTTTTGCGAATTGTCCATAAATTACTCCTATCTGCATTGTCATGCAATAATATCATAAATATGTTAAAAGGCTTAATGAGTCTATGTAGGGTTTGATACCTAAACAATGCATCTGGTTTGACATTCTGTATTATAATCTGTTTGCATTTAATATGTCTAGAACAGCATCTTGAGTAATTGTCAATTTAGCATTATCCACTTGGCCTCTGAAATCTGCCAATTAAATAGAACCTGGGATACTATTACAAAAATCAGTGTATAAAACATTTATGTTACCATGGTTACAGTGTTGTTACGTTATTATGTTACCATGGTTACAGTGTTGTTACGTTATTATGTTACCATGGTTACAGTAAGTTTGTGAAGGAAGAGAAGAGTGAGATGGAACAGATGAAACGTTTATCATCCACACCTATGATGAAAGTGCAGGAAGATAACACAGCACTGAAACAATTACTCTCTGTTGTGTCTAGTGGTCTACAGAGGAACGCTTGTGCTGTAGATAAACTCAAGAAAGAAATGACTCAGGTATACTAAAACTGTCTTCCATTAGATTGTTTACACAGGTATACTAAAACTGTCTTCCATTAGATTGTTTAGTGACTTTGCTTTGTTAGCTCGCCTGTCACAAAGTGACAAGGTGAGCTTTTGTGATCGCTCTTCGTCCGTCGTCCGTCCGTTCACAATTGCTTGTGAACACACTAGAGGTCACAAATTTAGCCTGATCATTATGAAACTTGATCACAATGATCATCTCCATAAAATCTAGGTCAAGTTCGATATTGGGTCATCTGGGGTAAAAAACTAGGTCACTAGGTCAAATCAAAGGAAAACCTTGTGAACACATTAGAGGTCACAATTTGAGCCTAATCTTTATGAAACTTGATCACAATGATCATCTCTATAAAATCTAGGTCAAGTTCGATACTGTGTCATTTGGGCTAAAATCTAGGTCACTAGGCCAAACAGGTGAGCGACCCAGGGCCCTTTGGACCCTCTTGTTTTGTGATTCACAACGATTTTCCTGTAGCTTACGTTTGACTGCAAATATTTTTTATTAAATCCGAATTTCGGAAAACACATGACTGAGAAATGTCTACATTTTCAGACGTTCTTGATTACCAGCATCATACTGTTTTGCACTCTTAGATCATTGTCTGCCAAAACTTATTCCTTACAGTGTTCTACATGCACAATGGCAATTGAATGATGGTTTGCAGAAATTAAAGAACATTGCTCTGCCCTAAAGTTTGTCTATATGAATATATAACAAAATAATTGATTATGTTTAACCTTCTTTGATATAGAATACATTACTTTGATACTGTAAAATCATTAATTTTGTGGGGGATTAAATTTCATGGATTTCGTGGTTCACCTCAACCACGAACTTTAATACCAACAAACATAAATTTTGACCCTTGTTGTATTACCTGAAATGCAAAATCCACGAATTCAAGTCCCAACGAAATTGTCTTTTTAACCATGAAATTTCGTCCCAACGAAATTAAATGATTTTACAGTATAAGTCTTTTTCCCCTCAAACCGGTTAGGCAGGGGTCTTACTGAATGACTACACACTGTCTTAGTTGAACACAAAACAAAATGTGTGTTATACTATATTTGTAGGAGTTAAAGAATGCAGAGATGGCTGTACGTACCAAGGAGACACCAGCTGGTCTACAGTATGAAAATACAGCACCAACAATGTAAGTAGGCAAACTCATTTTACAAGAGCTAGACCATCAATTTTATGATAGTGACTCAAAACTGGTGTTGATGCTTGATTTTCAACCTTCAGTTATTGTAGTTTGTTACTTTAGACTCCATATAAATTAATATTACACCAGCATTCAATCAGGTGCTTAATGTAAACACTGTAATGGTTATTTATAGTACACCGTTCAATGAATTCCATTGAAAACCTTTTCCAAGCAACCTTTGATTAACCCAAAGGGAAAGGGAAAATCTACCCTGGTATAATGTAAATATTTACCCAGAATTCATATAACTTTGTAAAACATGCCCAGTTTTAGCTATTTAATACTGTATACACAGTATACATATTGTTACAGATATATATCCAGTATGTGATTGAGACATTTGAAACACAGATGGTGACCTATAGACAACATATAGACATGTTAGATCATACTATATAATATATACATATTGTTACAGATATTTCCAGTATGTCATTGAGACATTTGAAACACAGATGGTGACCTATAGACAACAAATAGAAATGTTAGAGAACCATCTTGCTTCACTACATCAACCTAACAGACTTACACATGAAGGTAATATCCTGGCCCTGTGATTATAAACATTGGAGTATGTACTCCATGCTCCAACTCATACTCCATACTCCAATTGGAGCATTTCTTAGTTACAAAACTGATGTTACTTCTTTACTAATGAATGGGAACATATTAAACGGGCTCATTTTCTTAGTTAGATCATTTGCTACAACTTCGTGTTTTTTTTCAAGTTGTAGCTTGGAGTATGGAGTTTGAGTATGAGAAATGTTTATAATCACTGGACCAGGTATCTTTCAGGCCTGTATCTGAACTCACGGTTTTAAATCCTGAATTTTTGTTCTTCGTTTGTATAGAAAAATATAATTTACGCTTTAAAAGTCCCAGAATGATTGCTAATTGCCAGGCCTGTTATGTTGTTCCGTTTTCTGTTACAGTTACTAAACTGTGGCAGTGATTAGTTAGTACACTGGATTTGTAGCCTGGTAGTTGAGGTTGGAATCCTAGTCGTTGAAGGTCATACCCTTCCTTGAAAGTTAGATAATAGTTGTCAATATTCCTTCACATTTGGAGAAGCTGCTGGTTCAGAAATGTTGAAAAATCTTAGTGCACATATTCATTGTTTATATACATTTTTGCATATCTATTCTTGTGATAATAGTGTTATATAACGGTTGAATCTTGGTGTGATTTCAGAGTTGATATTGTTACTAAGGAAGTTACATGAAGCATTTGTTGCTATGGCAGCACAGTTACAACAGATACATGAATCTGTCAAGGTAATCTGTTCATATACCGTACATGATCATTTATGCCATATAAACATTTACCTGTCTGATCTGGTTAGAACTAAGAATAACAGGACCAGAGACAAAGTAACACTGAAGCAAATCTTGTCTAGGGTCTACATGAGGTTTTTGAGGCATTTTTTCCTCCAAAAAACATGCTTCTTTTTGTAACTTTTCATATTTTAACCGAGACTAAGGTAAGTGCCTCAGCGTTGCTACAGGTCTGAATTATACAGTTACTGATGTCTGTGTCACCTTTATACATTTAGAAATGTTAAATCTCCTTATAGAGAATTGTAAGTTCAAAATCATAATGCAAAACTTGTTCTCCTATAAACAACCCAATTTTAATTCAAGTAATTATAACCTCAATGCAATGCAAGTTGGTGACGTAAGCAAGTCCGAATGATGGAATAGGCCAAAGTATTTGGCTACTTGAATGTTTCCATATGTTCCATATTACAGACACAGAAAGAGCATTATCTGAACTACAGGAAGGTATTTCATGGTGACAGTAGGAACATATTTGAGAGACAGAGGAAAGCTCCGGTGAAGATATCATCTAAACATGCTACAGATATGTATGGTCAGCCTCCATTTCCTGGTATCAATAACACTGCAGCTGTTGCCATGGCATCAGCATTAACTAGAACACAGCAACCACAGGCAGCAGCGGGGGCGCCACCTGTCACAGGATTCTTTCAACCAACAACTGGGTTTGGGACCGCTTCAACAGGTGAGCTTTTTGTTTAGAATACTGTAAAATAATTAGTTTTTGTGGGGGATTAAATTTCATGGTTCACCTTTAACCACGAAATAGAATTGTATCAAACTATTATTTTGACCAGCGTATTTATTACCTGAAATGCAAAATCTACGAATTTATGTCTCATTGAAATGGTATTTTTTACCAAAAGAACGAACTTTCATCCCATCGAAATCAAATGATTTTACAGTATTCAATATTATATCAGCACAGAAAGTCTTGTGGTTGAGTGTATGCTTCTAGTGCTAGAGGGCTGAGGTTTCAGTCCCAGGCCGGTAGTTACCAAAGTTGTTGAACATTGTACTGGTATGTATCCCTAGCTTGAGATTCAGCATAGTTGCAGGGGCCTTATTCACCAACGTTGTAAGTCTAAAATATAGACTAAGACTTTACATCGTCAAATGTTCTAATTGCTCTCATGTTGTTATAAATGTTCTGATTTTGATACAAATTGGTATACATGTTCAGTGGGTAACAACTAATAGTCCGATAAAATTTCACATGGTTAAACATAGTTTCAAAGAAATGCCAGTGGTTATGAATAATGACAAATTTAAGTCTAAGTCCGAGTTTTAGACTTACAACGCTGGTGAATAAGGCCCCAGGTACCTGCTGGTTCCAGGTAACTGCTGGTTCCAGGTAACTGCCGGTTCCAGGTAACTGCCGGTTCCAGGTAACTGCCGGTTCCAGGTAACTGCCGGTTCCAGGTAACTGCCGGTTCCAGGTAACTGCTGGTTTGCTCAGTGTAAGGATAATATGACTGGTAATCTCCGTATGACTGAAATACTGGTGATCAGCTGGATTTAAAATAATATCAAAGTTTAATGAGATAGATTTGAAGCACTTGATTGCAGGTACCACTGCAGGCTTTATGCAATCGGGTTTCTACAATTCCAGTATAAACCGGAAATCCGGATTGGCTGCATTAAAAGACTTATTTTTTCTGCACACATTAAAAGTTATTTGATTAAAAAATCATGAATTGACTAAGTTATGCTCATTTAAAGTTCCATAATCTGAATGATAATGATAAAACAATGTTTAAGGTGTAGGGATGAGTGCTTACGGCACCCAGAACAGTTTTGTGACACGTTTTCAGGATTAAGCATAATGCCTCAGTAGAACCCCTGATGCAATAGTTGATATCCGGAACTCTGTGCAAGGTGGTTTTTCCATTAATTTACATGTAGGTACAAACAAATCTGGCCTAGTTAGACTGGTTTTGTAATCATATGCAAACATAACTGACCTCAACTCTATTGTCCAGATATTCATGTATCGCACGGATTATAACGGTAAAAGTTTATTTGTACCTACAGATTAGTTGAGATCCGGAGTAGGTCTATTACCAAATCTTAAATAAATGTAATTGTTTTTTGCAGGTTTTGGGGCCGGGACGACTGGATTTGGAACAGGGACCACTGGATTTGGGGCCGGAACAAGTGGGTTTGGGGCTGGGACTAGTGGGTTTGGGGCAGGGACTAGTGGGTTTGGGGCCGGGACAGCTGGGTTTGGGGCTGGAGCAGCTGGGTTTGGGACAGCAGCAGTTACACTCCCTAGACCCCCTCTACAACCAGCTACCGAGCAGCCATTTCAGCTTGGCCGACCTCCAGGCTCGAAACGAGGCAAGAGATAGAAGGTTCTCTGTATAGGAAATATGACAATTTATAAATGATGATTTATATAAGATACAAGTTTGTGTTCATTCTGTCATACTGTGTATACACATTGATCAATCATTCACAAGATGATTCCATATACTGGAACATGTATTAATTTCAATTGTCAGTGCTTGATCACATAATCTCCAATAAAATAATTTTCTGATTAGAATCGCCCCTTACCATATAAGGAAAAGTGACTGTCCAAGTTATCACTGATAAAAGCTGCATGTTAGTGCTAAGTTACAGATCGATTTAAACTGTTGTCACTTGTTGTGAACATTGTAGTGTTGGTATTGGATTCATGTGTTCAGTAATTGGTAAATAAATTCTAATTCTACAACTTAAGAATTTTGAAGAATTATTGATCGTGATATTGTATATTGTTGTATACTATGTATACATCTATGATGTTGGTAATATAAAAAATATGAATTAAAAATCTTGTGTTGTTGTTGTAGTTCTATTACGCTATTGACGTAGCGAAATGGTCTCTTTGTGCTTCAGTAATACTCTCTTGTGCTCTCTCTATGTGCTTCAGCTCTTTAAACTTCGGTTTCGCTTACTAGTCTTTTGGTGCTGGTTAAGTACTGCAAATGGCACCGATGAGTTTGCTTCTTCTTTCGTCTCCAATACCGTCAATTTCTCCAACCAATACGGATAGGGATAAAACCCCGGACTTTATCTGCAGTCCCTTTGCATTGTTGATTATGGAGTCCTATGTTGTTTACTTGCATTCAACAGAGAGTTATTAGTGTATAGTAATATAGGTATTGCCCTGTCTGATTGGTCAATGATCCCCCACTTGAAGAAGAGTTGTGTAATACAAGGAATCCGTGTGCACTGCCCTTGCTCTTTCTTTACCAATGAGTTTCATCTCTAGTTAAGTAACCAGTTTTTGAGGATCGCTTTCAGCAGACAAAGTTCTGGAAATTCTTCCTTTTCAAATCGTCGATGAGCTTGCCAGTTTTCTAGATATTAATTATCCAGCAGTACTTTCCTCAAACAAATGACAACTTCTCACACATATAATATATATATTTATTACATGTAAAGCTTGGCCAATTTGACATGAGCCTGACCTTTGATTAACATAGTTTAACAGTTGATTGATAAATATATATATATATATATATATATATATATATAAAATGCCTACGTTTACAACACCGATTGTATGTTTTCATAATCAAGGAGTATCACGAAGACGCTCGAGATGTAATACAAACACAAATTTGAAATACCGATATCGCACGATTTGCTTTCAGAAATTGACATATTCAAAGCAAGAACCTTGTAATATATTCTTGCATAAAGGTCAGGTTCAGGTCAAAATAGCCAAGCTACAGGTCAAAACAGACAAGCTACAGGTTCAGGTCAAAATAGCCAAGCTACAGGTTCAGGTCAAAACAGACAAGCTACAGGTCAAAATAGCCAAGCTACAGGTTCAGGTCAAAATAGCCAAGCGACAGGTTCAGGTCAAAATAGCCAAGCTACAGGTTCAGGTCAAAACAGCCAAGCTACAGGTTCAGGTCAAAATAGCCAAGCTATAAGACATTTTCATAACCATATGGATCAATCATCACTGAGAATGAAACCATAACACAAAGTTTACATGTTAAATATTTTAATGAAATTAGACATCCATGAAATAGCACATGATATAACATTGTAATGATACAATAATATTATTATACAAAATGTACACAAATAATTTACCAGTACCTACATAACACCCAAACCTTATCCACAACCTAAACAGTACAACTTAAATTAATTCGAGCAATTATCCACAGAGCATCTGGGTGAAATATTTGGACTTGACAGGTAAAGTTATAAAAAGAGGAATACACAGACAAAACATGTCGAGCCGATATCTTTTATTTATTATACCGACGTTTCGGCTATGCAATAGCCTTCATCAGGGTCATTCGGACTTGAGTAAAAGTTCGTGCTGCTCAAATTTCCAGCAAATTGAAGAAGAACCTTACATGTTTTCTTTGTGATTCTAACTGCTCTTTACATACTTCTTTAACCAACGCACAAAAAATCAATATTCATGATTCACTTATTAAGCTGATACCAATTTAAAGTTTTCTGTCACAATGCTTTGTGATGCCCTGATCTCCCTAACATCAGTTACAATAATTTAGCAGTGCAATAATAATTATGGTCTTTAATTTCTTGGTTCTTTATACATGTATAAACAATATAAGTATTTAGGAAGCAGTCTGCAAAATTAGCACTTGTCCAGGACAAGTACTTGTTGATTAGGGCAAGTAACTTTTGCAGTTGGGCAAGTAACTTTTGCAGTAATCATCCATAGATTCTATAGTAAAAGTGTTCAATTTAGCTGATTAGGGCAAGTATTTCACAGACTGCAGGAAATATTATAACTATGCACTTCATACAAATGCTGCATCAATCCACATTTTCCCCTTATTTCACCTTATCTATGGCTATTTTTTTCAACCATGTACTTATTACTTAACATTAAAATGAATTTTATAGATTGTCAACGGGCATATGGTAATGTTAATTGCTCATGGCAATAATTCTGTGTTAACTGAAGTAGACCATCACATAGCTAATTCATTATTCAACTACTTTCAGTATAAAAGTATAAGTGCTTGACTAGAAATCTACATAGTGTTTTATACAATATTGTGAAAGCCATCAACTAGTATCTAATCCAATAAAAGAATCATCATCTGTTCTTCACATGCCAGCATCTCGGTATCCACGGTAACATGTAACCACAGTGAATGATGTCATGAACATTATTCTGGATTCTATGGCAGCTAGTTGTAACCATGGCAACCTGTAACCATGGTGTACCATGTATTACTCTGGTTCCTGGCTGGATTCTATGGCAGCTTGTTGTAATACAGGAAGTAGAAGCTGGAAACCATCCTGTATATAGGAACTGCTGTTACTGGCCTGAAATAGCAAGAAATCATCTATTTAAAACATCAATATTGCCAATAGCCTTGGAAACAATGTTACAAAAAGATAATCATGTTAGAACAGGCAATTTTAAAAATAGTAAGTTTCAAACCAAAGCCACACAGCAACACCGGCAGCGCCTAGCCAAACACGCAAGAGTCAGATATAGTACAAGCCATCCACATCCCCGAAAATGGATGCCTTATGTGAGCTTTATATGCTCACTCTGCAATGAATGACAAACTGTGGACTTTGAATTTTGTGCATAATTAGCCATAAAGGGATGTAATTATAAATGATAACTACACTTTACACAATTCATAACTTCTTAATATAGAAGTTTGTCAAATCACTCAAATGAAAGTTGTAAGTCTGAGCTACGGAACATGACCTTTTAGGTGCATAGACTCGAATCATGATGTCAATATTCATTATAGTTGAGAGATATTCAAATGAATACAAAAGCCACTGCTGTGTATTTTAGGGCTGGGGTTTCAATTAAATGATGCAATAAGAACTGTCAAGTAAATGATTACCTCGAGAAATATGTTTGTCACAACATGATTGACTTTAATTTCCTCATCCCCTTCCTGCAAGTAGATATACATGTATATAGATAACAACATACTGTAAACCAAGAATTTTTTTGTAAAATTTAATTTCTGGGAGTTGGAATTGGTACAAATTCGCAAAATTAAGAAGCCGCAAAGTGTTCAAAACATTTACACACACTTTGACTTTATTCCTGTCTAATTGGCATATGATCTCTGGCTTCGAGGGAACTATTATCAATGAAACAATCGATGCACAACATCTTAACCTAACCAATGTAAGTCCACTAATATTGTGACAGATTTGGGAACACATATTAAAGATTGTAAGAAAGTCAAGAGTTTACCATTGTATTGAGATATTCAGTGAACTCAGTTGAGAGGATCCCAGTCTCTGCAGTGAGTATCTTGGTGAAACTGAAGTGAGAAAACAACAAATGTATGCATGAAAAATACATTATATCTAAACAGGAAAATGTGTACAATATATACATAGGCAATTTCGCCACATATGATTCTCGATGATACTCATATGATTCTCATATGAAAGGGACTAAACATTTCATATGATTCTCATATGCAAGTCCTTACATATGAGAATCATATGATACTGATATGAGAATCATATGTGGCGAAATTGCCTATACCAATGTAATTTTTTTTTAAAATCAAATATTGTCAACAGATGATTAATCAATATTCATTCTTGCAACTTTTACACAAAATCAATTTAAACTTTCATCAGATGAAAAATAGCCATAAGGGCAAGAATAACCACCAAAAATTATCCTGTTCACTAGCAGAATTATAATTCTTCGAACTCCCCAATGGGTATTAAATCAATGTTAAATAAATTATCAACTTACCCTAAAAGTACGCTACTACAATCCATAAAATTATAGTCCTTTGTTTTCTGAACGAGAACCAATTCACCGGCTTTGTGAAACTGTTCAATACATTTTGAGGTAAATTCTGCAAGACTGCTGATTGCAACTCTATGTATCTCCTAAAATAAAGAGTATAAGTTTAAAATTTTAAAATGTCGTTAATGAACATACATTATTAACAGACATGACAACATACATATTTAAGTAATAAGGTTGGTTAATGGTCATCAAGTAAATTAATTCTATGTACCATGACTAAGTAGCAAACATATGAACTACAAACTGATTTCCAAGTATAGCTTGGCTAATTTGACACAAGCCTGATTAGCATAATTTAACAGTTGATATACTGTAAACCTAGAAATTATTTCGCGCGATTTAAGTTCGCGGTGTTCGCGGTTAGTAAAAATCCGCGAAAGTAAATAGCCGCGAACATGTCCAGGACAAGAAAAACGCGAAAGTTTCTCGTTTTTGAAGGAAATTCATCATTTTGGTACGACGTTTATAAGACCGTATTATAAGTGCTATTTTGTCAAATATGGAATGTTAAGTGTATGTACTTTTTCTGAATAAAGCCTTTTATGATCACGGTACAATAATGAAAACACTTTAAAAAACATTTCTTTAAAAATGTTTAACAATACACTCCATATATGAACATGCGTGTAAATAGCGATGTTTATTACCGGGTACTAGTATGTCATAATACAAAATGACTGACAGTGTCAATAAAACTGTGAAAACATTACCAGGGTAGTTTCCAATTTGTGTAAACAAATACAATAGGTAACTATCTACATCAAAAAGAGTTTGAGAGGGTTTAACGAAGGTGAGAAGTATAATTAAGAAGCAATTATATATGAACCGAGCAATGTATGTGACAGGTTATAATATCAATAATTTTGTCACTATGCGACTAAGTGTTCGCGGAGTTCGCGGGAGACTAAAAAACGTGAAAGTTTGTAGCCACGAATATGCCGACCATCGGCAAAACGCGAAAATTTGTAGCCGTGAAAGTTTCTAGGTTTACAGTATTGCCTACGTTTACAACACCCATTGTTTGTTTTCATAATCGAGTATTACCAAGATGCTCGAGATGTAATACAAACACAAATTTGAATACGGATATCGCAAGATTTGCTTGCGGAAATTAATATATTCAAAGCAAGAACCTTGTTATATATTCTTGCATAAAGGTCAGATTCAGGTCAAAATGGCCAAGCTATGCAAAACATTGACCTGTTTACAACTGCACATATTAAAGAATTCAAACATAAGTTACAGACAATGTAATATCATACCTTGATCTCTCCTTTATCTGTAGTCTCACAACATTGCTGGAAGTTATCTTCTATTCTCTGTCTAGACTAAAAATGGATGAAAAATCATGACAGAACAATAACCAAGTGTTGTCAACTGTATATGATGTTCATGAATTAAAAGACTTCAGATCTTTGTTCAATGCTACCTAATGAAACAGTCAATATGATCAAATAACAAAATAGTTATTTTATATTGAACAGCAACCTGCTTTAAACTGTCATACTTGATTTAAAGCCAGTGTGCTGTAGCTACCATAGTCATCCTGTGTAAGTTTTACATTGGAAACTGCCATTATTCAAATGTTATAGAATACAGAACATTCAAACAGAAAAGAATGTAACAGCTGACTTATGACTCACTATCCAGTGGTAAATGTACAGTCGGCAGAAGACTTTTAAACAGTACTTCTTTTACATATATCCATGCCAAGCATAAGTATTTTATATGCCGAGCATAGCCATTATTTTGCCAGTCAGCTTTCTGCTGAAATATGTCACGCATATGAGTGTCTCTTCTGACTTTGAGCTGGGTTGCCGGATCGTGTGGCAAACGCCCTAATTACGGACCTACGGAGACACGCATCAGTAATTTAAGGTACAACAACCAAGCCTCTCAACTTAGTTCTGAGTTGTAAACTAAACACTTACCTTGACAAGTTTATCAGGTGTTGTACCAACATTCAAACTTTTATGTATGTTGGTAACCAAGGCAACAAAGTCTTGTTCTGTAACATCCTCCTCATCTTCCTCGTTGATCTCAAAGTTCTGTTTAATCATCAACAGTTGTGGTTTAATGTTAGAGATAGTGTCAGCAGGGAGAGCATTCAGTAATACATTCACCTTCTTCTCACATTGATTAGATAACATCTCCAACGCTTCTAGGTGTGCTAGACCTGAAAAAAAATATTATGATATATCTACTGGAAAATCATTTAATTTCGTTGGGACGAAACTTCGTCGTTTTGGTAAAAAGGACAATTTCGTTGGGACTTGAATTCGTGGATTTTGCATTTCAGGTAATAAAACAAGGGTAAAAATTGATGTTTGTTGGGATTAAAGTTCGTGGTTGAGGTGAACCACGAAATCCACGAAATTTAATCCCCCACGAAAATTAATGATTTTACAGTATATAATAAACATTACAGTGTAACTTGTTCCAGCGACCATGCATTTTGTATTAAATGATCTGCTTTGACACCTCCAGATTGTATTTGTTCTATCGTATTAAGACTTTTGTCTAACATGATCAGCAACTTGTTGTCTGTAGTGACAGAGTGTTCAATGATTACGAATTGTAAACGGACAGCCTTAAAATGGGTATTTAATGACCATTTCCTTCGGCGACCTGTTTAGACCTGCCCTTTGGTAGTGGCTTATTAAAAGATATGGTTTAAACAATCTAACATATTCAGTTGAAGATACATGGACAGAGGCTTACTGTTATATTATATATACTTGGGAGTATAGAAGGAACACAAACAAAATGCTTCTGTGAACCTCTTTCTTTAAAGGTTTAACTAACAATCATCCATGTTTGGTATAAACCTAGAACCTTTAACAAAAATTCAATGCTAAAATGACGTTAAACCTTAAAGACAAACCAGTATACCTTGGAAGTCATCGAACAATGATCCAAAGTGAGCTTTCCTTGCTTCTTCTGATTCTTTCTCATGTTCAACACGTATCTCCTCCTGCTCCTTGGCGTCTCGTAACATGGCCGACAGGTTAGGTTTGTCACCGCGGTCGTGTAGGAACGATCTCGCTTTCTTCAAACCAGGGTCATGCTCATTGATCACATCAAATGTTTTCTTGCCCAAAGTTTCCAGTACATCTAAACTACCAGTCACCAAATTCTTACTCTGTAACAGATACAATATACAAGGCACTTACAAACCACAACCGTGCTTAATGTGACTACGATAGACTACACTGAATGTACACCTACCAATAGTTAACTACCCTAATCAATAATTGTCGAAGTATCAAATGCAATTTCTAGCTAATCATTCCACAGATTTTGATACAATTTTCACCAATAGACCACAAAATTATTGTGTGTACAGTATAATCAGATAGCTGAAGCTTTGGTAATACAAAACATGTATTTTATTTACATTAATTTATAGGGGTACACTTCCAAACAGATCTTAAGACTGGTAAGTTTTCATACTATATTAACACTTAAATTATTCAAATTGTACAGAATGATAGGATCACTAGTGAATAAAACTACATACTGTACTTTCAACCATTTTGGTTATATTGGAAACACCCCAAGCTGAGAACCAACCGCTTGCAGACTGGTCATCAGTTTTTTCTCCACTTTCAGTAGACTGCTCGCCAGTTTTCTCTCCACTTTGTGACTGGTCGCCTGTTTTACCTCCTGATTCAGTTTCCTCAGATGGCTTGACTGATTTTCTGTCTTCTGTGTCTGCATCAGTCTTGGTATCATTTTCAGACTTTTCTATTACACAACAAAAACAGGAACAATTTCAACATGATCAACAATAATGCTCAAGTCTATTTATTAGAATAGAATTTGAGCCATAAATTATTTGCATGCTAGCTTTCATTTGGTTTGCATAATTTAAGAACAGATATGTGATCAGACTTTTTATGCTGGTGAAGAATTGTTTGGCTTAAGATAGCATGCACACACTGGATTTTGGTGTGGAACGATGGTTGGTTGAACCATAGGTGGCAGTATCAGTGTTTGGAAAAAAAATGAAAAAAATCCGTCACCGAGCTAATACACTACATGGACCGTATATATATAGATTGTCTATCTAACACCATGTACACTATCAAGGTATAAAGCGTAGTATATGTCTATGTCCAAAGATTGTGGAACATCGCATCTTACAATATGCTTGGTTCCCAACAATAATTACGATACTGTGAGCGCAGCGGGTAACCAGTGCATAAATAAAATGACCTTGAGCGAAGTTAAATAACGAAAGTAACACTGTTTTGCTATTTCGCAGTTATAAGATACAATTGAACGAGACTTTCGGTAAGAATGAATATCTTATAGTTTATTTGAATGACTTGTACAGCGATTTTTCTTCAGCGCCCGTATTTTATGCTAAAGCAACGAGATGCAATGTTCCACAATCTTTGGCATATAGACATATAGTATGCTTTATACCTTGATAGTATATTAGCTCAGTGACAGAATTTTTTTTATATTATTATTTTTTTTAATCTTTTGCGGACCAAACACTGATACTGCCACCTGTGGGTTGAACAACCCAATGGACAGAAATCAAGAGAATAAACAAAATCAAGCTTTCACATTTTTAAACTACCAGTGCATTTTTTTGTCACCAAACAGAACTCTAGGAAGATAGTTACCATGGTTACCTGTTTCTATGGTATCCCCATCATCATCCTGTGTGCTGGCTTTATTCTCTCTTGCTAACTCTTCTGGGTTCGGCATATTCAGCGTAGATTCCACAGTTTCTATCATTGTATTGAAACCTTCACCTGAATCAGCGAAACAATATTGAATCAATCAACTGTCATACATTATTCAAATCATACATTAAAAAATATGTTTTTAACACTGTAATGTGTTCCTAATTATGCAACTAACCCTTCCCCATTGAAATATTCACGGATACCTTCTGTTTAAATTTGCATCGCTTCAATACCTGATAACAGAGAAACGTTTCTCATGTTTGTCAACAGATAAGTTCTAATTCAATAGATGTTAAATGAATCCTAACACTGGAAAAGTCTCACAGTTGAGACAAATTTGAAATAAAATACTGCAAAAGCATTTATTTTCAATGGGACGTTAATTCGTGGACTTTGCATTTCAGGTAATAAATACAAGGGTCAAAATTATTGTTTAATGGGATTTGATTTTGTCGCTGAAGGTGAACCACAAAAACCATGAAATTTAATCCCCCTCGAAAATTAACAAATTTACAGTACAAAATTACAGTACATACCCACTTGGTTTGTGAATGTCGAGACAGAACTTGAAGCCACATCCAGTAATGATGAACCCCATCCCCAGCCCCAACCACTCTGTAAAAGTGAACAAACTAGTCATGAAATACAGTACTAGTTCCTAATAAAGTCTAATTTAAAAATAAAGAATGATAATGAAAGAGCGTAATCAATAAATAAACAAAAAATTGCTTTTTCCAACTATTTTTATGCATTTTTTTCAGTCATCATTTTGTCCAGTTTTCAGTGCAGACGTTCCCCAATAATGTGTAAGAATATTTGATTGATCAACATCCAACAACCAACAGTGTTTCATTTTGGGTCGAGTAGTCCAGAGTCCTCGACTTATAAAATTGGCCCAAGGGACTTGCCGGCAATAGATTTTGGAAGTACCAATACATAGTGGGACTTGCTGACTTGTTAAGTTCAGTGGAAAAAGGACTTGTAGTTCCAAAACCAAAATAAAACACTGAACCAATGAAACAAAATTTACAATGTTTTTTGCTTGTAGAGAACTAAAACTTGACGATAGATCCTGAAACTAAATAAGACATCTCAGAGTTTGTTGCTTTATCTGTTAAATAATGCACAATTCATTTGCAAATAAACTTTAATTACAACGAGTACAAAAGGGATAAGTTATAGAAAAACCATAGAACATTTATAACATACCGGTTTCTCTTTAGCAGATGAAGCCAGTTTGTCAAACACATGTTCCTGTTTATCTGTGTGATCGGGTGTAGGTGATGATGGAGATTTTATCAATTCTACTTTCTGATCTAAAGATAAATCCCCTGAGGATGAACTGTTCTGTGTTTTCACTGGTGACTCAGCATTATTACTCGACAACGACTCAGCATTAGCACTTGATAATGGTTCAACACTATCACTTTCACCAGGTTTATCAGATCTTTCTGTTTCAGTAACTTTGGCAGTCTCTGGTTTTTTAGTTTCATTTTCATTAGCGGGTTTCTTTGCTTTATTCACATTGTCAGTATCTGGCTCTGCTACATCAACCTGTTTTACACTTTTGTCAGAATCTGTCTCAGTAGGCTGCTCTCTGTCACTTACAGATTTATCTGCAAGCTCTGTAGCTCTCTCTTTATCACTTGCAGGCTTATCTACAGGAGTATCTACAGGTGTGCTTGAGATCTGAGATTTACTTTCCTTCTGTTTACCTTTCTTGCCCTTCTGTTTCCCCTTTTTACCTTTAGTTTTAACATCAGTCTCTTTCACCGGTTCTGATGCTCCGCCACTTGCTTCAGCTTTACCTGTACCCTCACCTTTCTTGTCATGCTTCGCTGTCTTACTGGTTTGAGCTGGAGCTGTTTCTACAGGTAGCTTTGACTTTGGGGCATCTTTATCACTTTTTGGCTTTGTATTGTCTTTCACGGCAGGTGTTTTACTTGTTGCTTTTGTTTCCGCATTAGAAGAAGATTGTGTACCTGGTTTTTGTCCCTTCAATGGAGCTGGAATAAATTTGTCACTTTAATAAATATACATGCACACATACTTTAAGCATACAACAGACCAGCACCAAATTGCCAAGGCAACATTTAAACAAAACTAAAATAGTGAACTTGGAACTTCTGATGTATACACATGATGATTCTACAAACACTGGCATCAAAACACAGTCGAAGTGATAAAATTTGTTATCTCATTTCAACAAGCTACTGTAAGGATTTCTTGTTCATACCTGGCAGTAGGCATGATAGGAAATCCATAGTTACCAATAATTCGAATTCATTCAAGTAATATATTCACAGTAACTAGTACTAATTGTTCATGCCAATAAATAGCTTTTGAATGGTAACATATAAATTAGAGTAAACTAGAGCACTTCCATCATCAATTATTTTCCAATTAACAAGTATGGAAGGGAGAAAATCCGACATCCGAAATGAACATACTAACAAGACAAGGGAGAAAATCCGACTGAATGAACATACTAACACGAGACCAATATCAAGGGAGATAATTATTCTAGATATTTGTCTGCACACATTATGACATAATCACATTCGTATGTTCTTATTGAATAAAGAGTAGCAGAACAACAACTACATGATGGGTAGGTCTACATGAATGAAACTTGGGACCCTGGACAGTCTCAGAGTTAGATCAATCTATACCTGCATTGGTGGTTTCCATGTCCCCTTCATCAGCACTAGCAAAATCATCTTCAGAATCAGACATTGCTACCAATCAGACCTCCACTGGAAAATTACCTTTAATGTTAAGAAGAAATAATGATAATTTCACAGTCTCACAAATATAGTAATATATTGAGTGCATATTTACACATGTAACCCGGTCGCCATGCAGTCTGATTTGGGGTTCAAGCTTACAGACTATTAAAATTACCAGGCTGTTAATATAACTCTTTCATGCATATTCCAAACAGGAGCCTGTGGCCATAGGCTCATTGTGCTCAAGGTGCTATTGAGCGCTTGATAGCGCTTAGTTCTGGCTTCCAAAACTTTAAAAGCTGCTTTCATAATATTTTTTTTTCTTTTATGCTGCATTAAATAAGGACCTGTACTATCACAGTGTAAACCGGGTATGTTGAAGACTTTAAGCTAGATAGTGCTATGCTAGACAGTAGATAACTAGCCGTTTGCTTCAAAAAGCTTTATGTTGTAACATAGCGTACAAAGCGGAACAATTATATGCTACCAATGAACTTTCGCTGTTAGCGGACCGGTGTTCTGCAAAGCATTTAACGAAGCAGTCTGTTCACTCTGTTGCATAAGATTAAAGAAAGTCACAAGTAGTGCTCACCAAAAAAAGTACAGAGAAACTATAGATACGCTAATAGCGAAAATACTGAGACGTCCCGTCACAAGTTGGAGCTAGTTTGCGTAACGTCAAAACGCTGTTATTTTAGATAAATGTGATCGGCGTTATTTTAACGTATACTAATTATTATGATTAAATCACAGGCGGACAGTAACACAAAGGTTAGCACACTATTTGTATTCTTATATACATTGGGACAGTGTACACCCCAAGAATGGCAGAAAATAACTATGACCACATAAATGACAACTTACAATAATGAAGCGATACTTTAGCGACAAAAATGGTTCATTATATGAATAGCAACATCCTCTTTGTTGTTGTACTATAATTTGCATACATGCACGCATTTCGTGTAAAGACTGAGGAAAAAGAAAAATCATTTTTAAATTAAAAACATACTAGAATACTTTTAACAAAATTAAACGAGTAGTATAATATCATGTACAGTAGATCCGCATATAACTTCGTTTAACACTCAAATTATTTCTAACCAATCTCTCTATAATTATATACATGTATATACCCAGTAAATAATATGGTTGTTAATATAATATATTCCATCTAAAACCCTTCATTCAGCATATCGATGGAGACTGTTTTAGAAAAGGGTTACGCATATAACTAATCAATGCCATGCAAACAGATGTTGTTCTTGTAGAAATACACGAAACGTTTTAAGTAGATATCAACGTCAGCGTCGCATAAAACATGCCATGGGACATTTCTGTGGACATGGATTATTACGCACCAGACCTTTTTCTTGGTATTGTGTGAGGCCGAATTTTGGCCTCAAATTCCATTCCCAATTGGTGAAAAAAATTCCCAATTGCTAAAAAAAATCCCAATTGAAAAAAAAATCCCAAAAAAATCTGACCTAAAAAAATTTTTTTTTTACTCCAGAGCGAAATATGGTTATTATTAAATATAACATGGTATACCAAATATCTAAATATATTTTGTTAAAGATAACTTATTTATGGATATATAAGCATGGTTTAAAGATATTTTAAAAGGAAAAAAATCCCATTTTTGTCATTTAACCGCTTAATTTTTTCCCAATTTGTAAGAATCCGCGATGCAAAATTCCCAAATTGGACAGGGGCCTTTTTCCCAAAAAGGCTAGAAAAAGGTCTGCGCACCATTTTATAATGCTTGAAGCAATTAACACTATAATACATGTATAGATTCAGAAGAAAAACGATATTTTATTTCTTCAGTCGTTTGCTTGCAATATACAAAGCATAAAACATAAAGAAGAAACGAAAATTACGGTTTACATAACGAACGTATTTTTTACGCAAGTGGGACATTTCTGTGGACATAGAAAAACATTGTTTATGTCATTTTATCACTTGAATTTTCACACATTTTTATCTAGGAAAAAACAATATTTGTGTATTCAAATATTTAATACGTGCGTTGAAAAACATAGGTGTAATTAACATTTTAAATTCTTACTTGTAGCCGAAACGCTACTTTTTTAAAAATCTCTACATCAATATTTTTCTTCAAACCATGTTTATTTTACAACTTTCGGTTCCGTTAAGCAAATCTACGGAAATTATATCAGAAGCACATGGTTTCAATTCTTTTCATGCGAAACTTTAACGTCTTTTGGCGTAAAAGTATTGGTGAAATTGAAGTTCAACTGCTCGACAAAAAGTGTTACATCTCTACAACGTGTATTTTGTAGTTTTTTAGTCTTTCAAATAAATTGACATCTTAATCATTTATCATTTTTAAAGCAAAATTTTTTTTTTTTTTTTTTTTTTTCCAACTACTTATGATTTTAAATACAGAAAAATAAACAAAGAAATACAAACATAATGTATCTAATCAATAGTTTTCAGAATACAAGACGTTTTCCCGCTTTCACTCGGAGGCATCAGAAATGAAAGTGCAAACTGTATTAGTTTATAACAGAACACTTTTACTGAAAGAATAAAGACTTAAGATTTCGATTTCTTGTTCAAAGTCCTGTTGAAAGCATCATATTCAAACATAATTAGGGTATTTCAATATGGACAAATAATGAGTCTCTTTTTAAATTGATTTCAGGTTGAATATAATTACGTAAATTTTACAACTTAATTGATCACTCTTGTCACCTCATTTCTGATGGTCACATCAATCGCCACAAGGGTATGATCATAGAAAAATCAGTTTTCTCCTTTTCTTATGTTATTAGTACCCAGTAAGGGAATCTATTTGATCGGACCAATTTTATTTTTTGTTTTTTTGTGTAACTCTACCAGGGAGCTAATTCAGCGGTCTTTAATTAACTCAGATTTAGACTTAAGGAGCCTACCCACCTTTTCGGAAAAAGAGAAATATACGTCAGATTATAATGATATTTGGTGTGGTTGTAGTATAAGATGTCATCTCTACAAATTGGGTATTTTTAGTGCGAAAAAAATTATTAAAATTACGTCAAAAGCGCCAACTGGCGGGACGTGGTTTTTCGCATCAGTTTTGACGCGTTTGCTCTATCTACTTTTTTATTATAGCAATTCTGATTAAATAAAATGTCTTTGTGTGTAGGGTTTTGAATGCGGCATATTTTGGTGTCTTTCATTTTATGCTACGTTAAGTATTAATCGAGTTACATCATAAAAACCACGCCATTTTCGACATATTGACGTCCTAAAAAACGCCGTAATTTTTGCGTTCAAGTGCAAATATTTATAAAACGTGCCGACATTTTTTTATCAAAATTTCACTTTGATATTAAATAGAGTACTTGCTAAATATATGTCACAGAAAGAGATGGGGTCTACTACTCCGATATTTTGCTAGAATTAAATGAAGCTCCCTTGTAAGAGTGAAAAAATGCGCGACGTTACACAGTTTTTGTTCTACGTCATATGCAATATTCTAATTTCATTTAGTGATAACTCCGTAATTTTTGCGATCAAAAACAAATATTTAAAAAATGGGACCATCAAAGTTGTTTTTTTTAAATTTCGCTATGGTATTTAATATGTAAATGATAAGATAGGGTCTACAACAAATTTGTTTTGCTAAAATAAATCTAACTGTCTTGGTAGGGTAAAAACTGCTCGACGTTATGCACTTTTTGTTGGACGTTAAATGCGACTGCCTAATTCCTTCATCCGTACAAATTGATAAACCACAGCAAGATTAGGAGTAAGTTACATGGATATACTTTTATATCAAAACATATCATATTGTTGCGATGACAACCAAAACTCGCCCATCAAAATTTAAAACATGGGGTCTGGTAATACACTCAAGAATTATTGAATTCATGTAGCGAGGAGAGTATCATGTCTTCATATAGGTTTATTTAATTCATAAATATGTTTGCGGTTAAATAATGCGTTATGTCCCTACGGTCTCCCGTTAGAGCCATTGTGACATAGCTATACAAAGTCGAAAGTAGGATGGTGAAAAGTCGATAGTATGAAACAACGATAATACGATGAAAAGTCGATAGTATAATAGTGATAACACGATAAAACGATAATGAAAACATGAAACAACGAAAGTACAATGGTGAAAAGTCCCAGTAAATGTAATATGTACACAATTTGAAATACCAATATTGCACAAATTGCTTGCGGAAAGTGATATATTCAAAGCAAGAACCATGAAATATATTCATGCATAAAGGTCAGGGTCATGGCAAACTCGCCAAGCTATACAGGAAGACATAATTTATGCACATGAGAACATACACATATATTCATAAAAATAATAATATCCCAATTTGAGAGAAACAGGTCAGCTTTAACATTCATACATCCAATTATATAATAGTATGTCATATTAATGTAACATATCCCCGAAGTCTAGGATGAGTTACTGAAAATGATTTGCTGAGTTTCCTTATCATAACGTCAATATAAATGATTCAAACTTTTTTATTTTATTTTTTTTTTTTTTTTTAAGAATTATGCCGAGCATAGCCTTTATTTGCTTTATTTCTACTGAAACATGGCAGGCATATATATGTACCTCCACCCGGATTTGAACCCGGGTCGCCAGATTAGACGGCAAGCGCACTAACCATTGAGCTACGGAGGTTACTTTTAATTCCATAACACAAAAATGTAAAGTTATAGAAGACGGCATGTTAAGACACTTTAACAAGTTTCAAATTCATGATTTCGCGATTTATACTTCATGATTTCAACTTCATAAGTTCAGATATCACCTTGGACATTCACGATTAAATATTATGATGATAAATCGTTAATTTGTGAAGCTGATTGATGTAATGTTTAATTATCTAAGACGCCCGTTCTGAAAACCATATCCTGCAATGCCTGTCACTGTTACTGTCAAGTTATTGCATTGTTTGTAGTGCCTATTGACAGTATACATTAATTCAATATATTTTTTATAATAAAGTAAGTGCTCGATAACGTTGATAAAAGAACATATAATTTGAAAGTCCATCTGCAATACAGTAAACAGAACTAAACATGCCAAAACTCTTGTCCAACTGTCAGAAATTTCTGAAATGCGTTTCATTGTTTCTCACATAGTTAGAAATGAACTGTACATAATTTTAGCAAGAGGAGAAACTGTGAATAACTCATTTTCGCCCAGATACTCATTTGGGCCATATTTCTCAGATACAAACACATTTGAGAAATCATGAAAACTATAGGTGTTGCGTTAGGAGTGTGCGTAAGTGTATATAGCTTGACCAGATTAAACTGACACTTATCAAAGTCCGTAAAGCTTGTCGGGCCATGATCGGTTGTATTTGATTTGTATTTTAATTTACTGTATACCGTTATCTCCGGACTTTTATGAATTATACAAGGAGTCTCAGTTTAATCTGGTAGGGCTATACATGGTTCTCATACACGGTACACCACATGCATAATAATAACCATATATAGCCTTCTGTATATAGCTTGGCTAATTTGACACGAGCCTGAACTTTTGATAAGTATAATTTAACTTTCGATATATTATCTACGATACAAAACCGATTGTATGTTTTCATAATTGGGGAGTATCACAAAGACGCTCGAGATGTAATACAAACACGATTTGCTTGCGGAAATTGATATATTCAAAGCAAGAACCTTGTTATATACTCTGGTTCAGGTCAAAATTGCTAAGCTATACACCATAGTAAAATTGGTAAAGTATGTACTAAAATAACACTGAAAAATTGTGCACACTTGAGTGATCGACTTCTGTGGCTCATTCCACATTTTTTCCGATTTTCACAATATCCTGAGCGCACTATGCCTTGATGCACTTAAATGTGAACATATTTAAGATTCATAAAATTGGAAAGTTTTTGTCAACATTGTCAATGCAGACAGACATGATACTACCTATTACCTCACATATCAATAGATGCCGGGAGAAATTACCACTTTCAAAGCCTCAGTTGTATTAGATAGATATATTGTATTCCCCCATTAAGGAAAACACTTCACCATTTTTTCTATACCAACCACAATTTCTGTCAAATCTGTAGAAGACGTGCACATTTTCTAACTGTAACCTCCCATCGTTATATTCAAAATGTAATTACATCTACTTGATAAACTGTTGTTAGCTGGTTGCATAGTCTAGATAAATATTCTTTAGTTTTGTTACCATAATGACAATGACTTAAGTTTGACAGAAAAAGGTTAAAGCAAGTATACACAAGTGACAAGCCGTCTTGAATGTTAAAGTGCCGAGTGTGTCGTTTTGTGTGCAAAATGGGATAATTATAATGTATTTAAATAATTACTTTCTTTAACTGACTTCTTAAATTCTGGTTGCCATGACAACAATGGAACACATTGGTTTCTTTTTTTCCTTTTTTAAGTCAAATACAATCAAACATATTACATGACTGCTGTCTAGAAGTTAAACTATTAATCATTTAGACCGGTTCACCAATGAATGAAATTAGAATATTGCATATGACGTAGAACAAAAACTGTGTAACGTCGCACATTTTTTCACTCTTACAAGGGAGCTTCATTTAATTCTAGCAAAATATCGGAGTAGTAGACCCCATCTCTTTCTGTGACATATATTTAGCAAGTACTCTATTTAATATCATAGTGAAATTTTGATAAAAAAATGTCGGCACGTTTTATAAATATTTGCACTTGAACGCAAAAATTACGGCGTTTTTTAGGACGTCAATATGTCGAAAATGGCGTGGTTTTTATGATGTAACTCGATAAATACTTAACGTAGCATAAAATGAAAGACACCAAAAAATGCCGCATTCAAAACCCTACACACAAAGACATTTTATTTTATCAGAATTGCTATAATAAAAAAAGTAGATAGAGCAAACGCGTCAAAACTGATGCGAAATACCACGTCCCGCCAGGTGGCGCTTTTGACGTAATTTAAATAATTTTTTTCGCACTAAAAATACCCAATTTGTAGAGATGACATCTTATACTACAACCACAACCAAATATCATTACAATCTGACGTATATTTCTCTTTTTCCGAAAAGGTGGGGAGGCTCCTTAAAATCTACCAGGGAGTTAATCCAGGACCTCCCGCATATTGTCAGTAATGAAGACTGCAAAACTGCAAAATGTGAAGATGATAATCATAATTTCACTGCACAATAATTATCAGACAGTCTGTAATTAATGCTTGGTTATGTATTAATCTATCAAATAGCCTTGGTATGTGTAACCAGACGAGGTCTCACAGACGAGGGCTCACAAATTATTTATTTCTTAATGTCTATAATATGATAATTGCTAAATAATTAAACAATTCAATTATATTAAGATCATGCAAAATTAATGCACCTAAGTGACACCATTGTGTGTGCAATAACATGGGCGTAGGAGCGTCTTCAACATTGGGGGGGCCAAACATTTGGCAACTTAGGGTAAAAAATTTTTTTTGCTCGCTTCGCTCGCAAAGTAAATGCATTATGTCACAATATGTCAATGCCCATTGTTTGTACACAAATACACTCATACATAAATTGTAGTCTTAAATGTCCACGATCCTCCTATATCTATATACAATGTTATAACTGTCTTTTTATGGTTCTGTCGTAATTTGGTTTAGTAATAATATCAGGGCTTTCATTAGGTTTCAAAACCCAAGAGTCATGACTCTTGGCCCCAAAATTCCAAGAGTCAAAATGACTCTTGACATCAAATTTCTAAGAGTCGGTTCGAAATACATAGTCGGTTTGTATCCGCAACGTGCTTATTTTGTTTTAGCCATAGCCCCAGACCTTGAAATAAATTCACTTTATAAACATGTATTTTTTGTTTAACTCCATCTTCCTGCTAAAAAACAGCTGGTGAGAAGTAACTAGTACTAACTGAGTCTTCAAAGGAAGTGCTGACACAATCTATGTATTTTCCTCATGTATGTCCACATTGTACTCATATGGGTAATCAGGCAATTCCCAATCACTTATCAACACTGCTTATTCTTACAAATTTACAAACATTGTGGCCTTTTATGTTGATTCTTTGGACAGGGTAAAGTACACTACTGTACGGACGATACAGGTTTTATCGTCACTCCGAAACCGAAAGTAATTTTTATTTCGCACAGTTTATGCCTTAAATGGATCCTTTTATGTATCACAGAACATCTTATTTACAAAAGGGTAGGTTGTGATAAAAATGGCATCTAGTTTCTAAATGAGATTGAAAAAATGAGAAACTTGCACCTACATGTACAATTACTACGTCGCCGTCGGGAACCAGAACTTTTATAAATTCCTTTGATCATTTAGATTCTACATCGATCATATTAAGTAAATTAGTTTGAGTTGACAGTAGTGCTGTTTGAATCACATTTTCCATAACAAATAATCTTAAACATAAAAGAACAGATGGTCATGAAGTCATAGGAATCTAGCTAAACTTACTCAAATCTATCCAGTCAAAATCCATTCAGGAATATGCATATTATATTATAAGTTACAAACATTTTAATTATTTATAAAACACCAAACATTTCCAAGTGTGATTAACTCATTTCAATTAAGACTTTTTACATCGTCAAAAATAGCGTGTATGCTGTTCAATACAGTTACTGGACATATATGCGAGTTTTACATAATGACGTCATTCAAATGTGTAACTCGTGTGAGGCTACACGTTTCCTTGGTGATTTTGGGTACTAAGAAGAATCAAGTGAATTAATGTGATTCTTTACGGTTACGAGGAAATACGTTGAGTCTGTGGATATTAAAAAATATTTTTTGGATTAAACACATGCTTTAGCTATATAGTGTATTGGAGCTGACATATGTATAAACTTACCGCTATTTGTACAACAAGTTGAAATTAACGAGAATAACTTTTCTGTTCAAATTAACGAGATTAACTGTTTTGTTGAAATTAACAAGATTTTATGTAAGTTGCGCTGTCAATTAAAAAATATCCACGTGGGTAATGCTTGTTGTGACCGCAAGGTGCGATCTCATTGGCTGAAAGCAAATGACATACTCCGCCTCCGATGTAATTTATTATACGGTGATTGGCATATCTGGTCAATATACAATGTGTCACTTTGTTAATTACACAATTCTTTTATACATACACGGTACCAATTTTCCTGATGACGAGTGGTATTTGGACTTTGTATATTGGGGTGACGCACAGGGGTGTATATTGAAGGGTCAAAATGATGCACACAGAGGATTTTCCAAGCGTCAAAATGGGGTATTTTGCAAAACTCGTGCGTCAAAACCCGTAGCTACGGGTCAAATGAAAGCCCTACAGTAATTACGTGGTAACTTGAAGTAAATTAGTTCAAGTATAAGGGGGTCCGGGGGCATTCCCCCGGGATAATTTCTGAGCAATGGATCAATCTGGTGCATTCTAGGCGTTCCGAGATACCTTATTTGGTATTAAAAAAGGACCTAAATACAGGGAATTTAAGTTCTTACATTTAAGTGCCTGCAAAATATTTAAATTGTTCGATTTTGAGATTGAAGCTTAATGTGAAAACGTTTGTTTGAAAGGCTAAAATATATATAATTGACAACCTCCCAAAGTCGTATAGGAGGTTGGGTGACGTTTAGAGTACAATTTGTGTCACGAGTGTAATTTTGCAAACAATAGGTGTTGACTTATTTTGACATAAGGAATTTACTTAGTGAGCGAGCGAAGCGAGCAAATTTTTTTTATACGTTTTCACCAAGAACTAGAGGCAAATTGCCAATAACGAGATATAGTAGGTGGTAAATTATACTTTTCGTCTGAATTATTGGGGGGGCCAAAAGATATGTTGGCCCCCCCTGTCCAGACATTGGGGGGGCCTGGCCCCCCCTGGCCCCCCCTTCTCCTACGCCCATGAATAATTATTTTAAACAGTGAAATTTGAGTAACTAATCTATTTTGTCTTCCTAAGCAACCAATGGGATGGGTGGGGTAAGGTGTTGCTAGGTGATAAAGGATTAAACTAAATTATAGATTGCGTGATAATCCACTAACTTGCCCACCTTTCAATACTAACACTCAGACCTATCTAGACAACAGTCAAGTTGACATGATCGACTGATCACCAAGCCGGGTACAGTCCAGACATTCAATTGGTTACGGCAAATAAATTAGAACAAGTTTATGTGCCCTTAATATCAAAACAACAGTCACACTGGGTACACCGTCAATTTTCAAAACTGGAAAAAACGTTACTTGGGATGGATGATTTTAAAGCAAAATTACACGTTTGTATAAAACATTTGTTTCTCTTCAAAATGGTGTATAACATTATATATTTACGCGACGGGTGAATAACCGAATTACTTAACAAGAAATACAAACGCCGCAAAAGTAAAATAGCTCCAACTTGTGACGCGACGTCTGAGCATTCGCTAGCTATGTAACATATCGTTTGTATCGACGTAGCAAAGTGCTACTAAAAGACACATGGTAGCGTCTATGTTAGGCAATGTGCTCCAGGTTCTGAATGTGACATACTTGTAAATAATTGCCAACTGGACATTTTTCAGACAGCATTTTTATTTGTCAACATTTTTTACAGACACAGAGCACTGACTTGTGGCTGAAAATGCGATTAATAAAATATGAGTCATTGCATGTACATCTTCAAGTCTCAGATAAGATAATATCCATAAAATAAAACACATATTTACCAGTAAATAACTTTATTAGGCGAAGTGAAACTATCCGAAATGTGGCAACTGATCACATCAATATTTTAGCAAAATGTCAGTTCTTTGAGACTTCACGAATTAACAATTCTCATTGAACAATCATCAAATGTTGACTATATTGTATCTAAAACTAATACGGAGAAAGCGTAAACGATAATACGTAAATACAAACCACGTCACTTGTTGTTGTTGTAGTTATTTGGGGACGAAGTAGGTTCGGATGACGTACCATTTGGTACGATATTGATTCGATTGACGTACCAATTAATTCAACTTTATTTAGTACAATATATCAAAATGGCGTACGAGGTAAGTCGCGAAAAATTGTGTATTTTGATGGTTTCATGAATAATTCTCGAAAAATTAAATGAAATTTCCGTATAAATTTTAATAATCTATCGAAAATACAACATTTTTTCGCCAAATCTGTAGTATTCTGGTCATATTGTTAGATTATGTAAAATGAGTAAAAATCGGATATCACAGATTCGGATACACAACTAGTGTAGTGATTTTTGGTATATGGCCACTCCCAACAGCCTTGCTGTTGAGTTAACTCTTTAGTGATGAGGTTGAGTGTCCGCCTACAATGCTAGAGGTCGCGGGTTCGATCCTTGGTGGGGGACCCGATTTTTATCGCTCCCCTAATCTGCTAATTAATTTACTTTATAAAAATGGTGTCAGAAGTGGGATCATGATACATGATAATGCTGCACTATGTACAGTAGTTCTGGGTACTATAACTAAATGATCTTTTATTGATACTGACATCGATCTTAAATGAATTGATCATCGTCAAAGAGTTTCATACATATATGTCCAGGTTCCACGTTTTTTTCCCCAGGTATATGTGGTTTGTAACCTTGTTACATAGTTACACTATATCTTTCAGATAACTTTTTCAAATTAAAAAAAAAAATAGACATATCTAAAGAGTTTGACTATGCAATCTGAGTCCACTCCTTTTGTAGAACTAGCTTAGCCTGCAGGCCGTTGCACTTGCATATAGGCAATGCGTAGTACTAATGTTAGACCCTACGTATGTTTCACGGTATGAGTTTTAAGCTAGAACTAAGGCAATGCGCTATCGAGCACCTTGTTGCGCTACGCTTTGAAACAGTTAGCTGCAAAAGAGTGCTTAGTTGTGGACTTAGCAAAAAAAACTTGACTTGCGGCAATCGCTAGCATCTACCATACTGCTACGCTACCGAGTGGAACCGAAGCGGTCCGTTGCATAGGAAAGTGCTCTGTATTGCTCCCCTAGCAAAGAGTTACGAAACAGTTTGCTTTTGGCGAACATGTTCGCCGATAGCATGTTGTTGCCTAGACGTAGTAAAGAGCTTCCAAAAAGCGCTCTATAGCAGCTTGACTAGGCAACAGGCTCCTTATGTCGAAAGTTCGGATAAATGTCGAAGTTTATTAATTCATTATTGTGCCACCTATCTTGAAGTTTCATCTTGATGATATTAATTAGGCACTAGTAAATTATTACAGAAGGCACAGTGTCAGTGGCCAGGTGGTTGAGTGGACTTCTTGACTACTAATCGAGAGGTCCTGGTTTGATCCTTGGCAGAGACACTTGGGTGATTTTCTGAACTGTAACATTGTTACCAGACCTTTTTCTTGGTATTGTGTGAGGCCGAATTTCGGCCTCAAATTCCATTCCCAATTGGTGAAAAAAAATCCCAATTGGTGAAAAAAATCCCAATTAAAAAAAATATTTTTTTTTTTTTTTTACTCCGGAGCGAAAAATGTTTATTACTAAATATAACAGGGTATACCAAATATCTAATTTATTTTGGATTTACCGCTGTAGCCTATTGGATGGTATATCGAGTTTGTTTGGTCACAGTACGGTCTGTACTATGCATTGACTGCTCCGGTTCAGTACGGAACGGTACGGAGTCTAACCATCCTCCAATAAAAATGGATATATATCCGTGGTTTTAGATATTTTAAAAGGAAAAAAATCCCAGTTTTGCCATTTAACCGCTTATTTTTTTTCCCAATTTGTAAGAATCCGCGACGCAAAATTCCCAAATTGGGCAGAGGCCTTTTTCCCAAAAAGGCCAGAAAAAGGTCTGTACAGATTGTATTTAGTGTTCCCCTCCCGTCTTGAGATGAACTGGTTTGATATTGGTTTATCCCAGACTCAGGTATAATCCCTCAGCCAAGCAGAACAAAAAACCCACACTCAACCGGCGGTATGGGCAGGGATTTCCCTGATGCAGGTTTTCTGCGTCCCTGACGCAACTTTGTGGCTTGGGACCCTCATTTCTGCATAACTGTGCATCCTTGGGACCCCCAATAGGATCCCTTGAATAGACATTTTTATTTCAGCTAGAACATTTTTCTATCTGCCATTTATTGCACTAAGTCTTGTGGTGCATTGAGCAACCTGCATTTGCTGTTTTATTTATTTATAAATTTGATACTCACTAATAATGAGCTTGAAATACATTTCTGTAAAGTGAAGGGACCCCCAAAATTTTTGGGGACTCCCTAAATATAAATCTAAAGGGTCCTGCGACCCTCGTATGAAAAATCCTAGGGAAAACCCTGTATGGGGTAGTGATCCGACGATAGTCGCCGACAATCGAACTATCGTCGCTGTAAGGTCGAAGTCGCCGACTATCGATAGTGAATTGGAACAATCGATAGTCGCCAGTTATTGACTGCCAGGTGAACTGGTCTGTGGCAATTGAAAATAAGAACCATTTCCCCTAATTTTAGATAAACATATCTACACTCATTTACTTGTATGGATCATTTTAATGGAATCAATATGCGTTGCGCTTGCGTATGCCTCATAGACCACACCGCCATTGCTTGTTTGTTATGTTTTGACGCACGCGCGACAATCTTATAGAATTGCTAAATCACAATTTTTACAGGAGTATATCCACAAGCCTGTGTTACTTTATATATCTTATGTTCTTGAACATTGTTCATCTGTTTTTTTGTGATTTATATGCCCGAGAGGGCCCATGATTGGTAATAAAATTAATTCTATTCTATTCTATTCAATCCTTTAAATAAACCCCGCCTCCAAGCTCTATATATTTCTATTTGGAGGCGGAGTCTACGGCTGCTAGAACGATTTACCGGGGCAGGTATAAAACATGGCGCCCCTCTAGATTTTAATACAAAAAGAAGGGAAAACATGGCGCCCCCTACTAACTTTTTTGTTTCTGGTTGGATATTTTATTTAGTTATATCATATTAAAGCTAACGCTATGTAGTTTTAGAATATGATATTAATTATTTAAATCCATTTTGTTTTGATGCACTTATTACTGGTTAAAAATGGGTCAAAAAATGAAAAAAATATTATAGAATTTTGTGTTCGGAAAACATGGCGCCCCCCTCTTAACTTTTTTATTTCAAAATATATATTTTAAAAATTTACACTGTTGAAAAGCTATAGCTCTCTTGTTTTTAAAACTGTAACTATCCATGAAATTGAATAAGTATAACGTTTTTTATCGCATGTTGAATTCGACTCATGTTTTTATTTTTTTACCGAGCGTAAAATTGGGTTCGGAAAACATGGCCCCCCTATTTATCTTTTTTATAAGTCAACATATATTTTTTATGAAAATATGGCTGAAAAGATTACGTTCTCTAGTTTTTATAAATGTAAAGATATTTAAAATTGATGCAGTAAAACAGGATTTATGACGAGTTAAAGTAGACACATTTTTTTCTTTTTTTTTCACGCGCCCGATAATCGGCTTTTGTGATATCGCATACACAGTACAGTACATTGAAAATTAGTTATAATTCGTGTCTTAGACTGTAAACTTAATACCAATTTGATCGAATCTTATAATAATTAATATTTCTTATTAGTGAAATTTTATTGAATTAAGAATGATTTTTCTTGAGAAAAAACTGCCCGTGCCTTTAAATTTGAAAAAAAAATAACTATTGAGAATTATTATTTATTGTCAGTATTAAGTTGTTCATATTTGGCTTTTCTATTGATTATACCCAACTGACGTAGCAAAGACCTCTGTCGGTTTAAAAATCTATTGTTTTGACTTAAAAGCACCCATACCAATGAATTTGTTTTCATAATGGAAGGAAACATTATGCATTTTGGAAAAATGAAGGTTATAATTTTGCAAAGGAAAGTGCCTTTAATATAAGACTCTAAAACTAGCCAAGAACTACAAATAATGTTTCATGTCGGTTTATTCTACCATAGAATACATAGCAGTCACCATGCAGGTTACAATAAATATTAAACTTTACTAAAACGCACTAGTGTAAAACATTGAAAATGTATGCATATCCGTGTTTGACATCATGAATATATCTTAGTGATTTTTATTTAGTCATGTTAACGTAGTAATTGGAAATTCGTCTAAATTATGTTGCAGCTTATGTTCTAACAACCATCCCAATATTAATTTATTTATTAAAAAAAGTATTATTATTATTTTACCCGTTTGCATAAATGAGTGATAGATATGTTTTATAGATGATTTATAAATTAGTTCATACTTGTATATTTTATGTACATTACATATTGTTTTAACCATGTTTTAGTCGTGATTGTACAGCACTTTTGAACGTGTGTATAAAAAGGGCTATATAAATATGGTATAATAAAATAAATAAATAAAGTATTGACCGAAAGTGCACAAAATGCTTGCTACTGAAGTTCACAATATTTTATGGAACCGCTTGATTTTGTGATATTTGTTATGACATTGAATCATGCTTGTAATTATATCGGATAATCTGCTTCAATTGGCAATATAATTTAATACATGTATAGTTTTAAATATTATTTAATAAGTACACAAAATTTAATTCTCTCCATCAATTAGGTCTTTGGTTTGAAGCAATACGGTAAAACAATATGCAGCTGTCAATTATAATCGGTATTTTATTATTTATTACTAACTGTTTTATAAAAGTGATAATCAGTTATCTGCCATTGAAGAAAACAACAACAACATTTCAGCTAATCTTTCATTTATAGGATTTTGGACATATAAGTTATTTATTAATTTCAGTCTCATCTTTCAACTTTGTATATCGGAAATAAAGTATATAATTTACAAATCCTATACATGTACATCACAGTATAACGCTATAAATAATAACAGTTTTACAGTTTACAGTATAATAGGACACTATTGTATCATAAATTCATTAAATCGGTATGTTATCAAGTGTCACACTTATGCAATAAACAAACAATCAGCTACCAGTAACAGGATTATCTGATGATTGTATAATTGGTTTAACAATTAATGGCATGCATTCACAACCAATCACCAACGTTAATAGGATTATCTATCGGGTACTTGAGCAGCTCCTTACACGTCACTTAAAAATTAAACGTTCATTTTTGTGTATTAACGTCAAGACATGGCCTTTTTGATTTTCAAAATATAATTTAGAAGCACATGAAGAACAAAATGATGGTGACAGCAATATATATATATGAAAACAGCATTTTTAATTGGACTGGTCAGGGAGCTATATAACAATTCAGTATATACGGTCCATGGACTGGTAACGTACCACTTAGTAGTAGTTCTGATAGTAGTTAATACTACTTTTTAAAATCATACAATTAGGTGATAACGAACACAAATTATTTCAATTGACCTTCCTTTAAAAATGATTTTAATGAACTATAGTTCATGAACATTATTGTCTCACAAATCACATTCAGAAAGAAAGTGTCGGTTTTAGGCTTAATTCAATAATGCACTGTTGTTCACAAGTTTTCTTACCTAACATTATTCGGGCAATCAAACGGTAATGGGGTGAATTAAGTGTAATTACACATGGACGTGCTCATTAAAATTATTATTCATTATCAAGATTAAAGGCAGTTTTCCAAACTATGATTACTTAACAGTAAATGCTGTATACAATACAATGATATTCATAACGGTAATTATCGAATTCCAAGACATTACATTTCACCAACTGTCATGTTTGATGAAAAATATCGACGATATTTTAGCTCCACAATCAATGACACGACAATGATTTATTTGACATAGTGGCCACCGGCCCAAGATCAACATGAAGTATCATGACAAATATATACATGCATGAATTTATAAATAAGGAACAAACATTATTACAACATTATTCGCATGCATACATCATTTCATATAAATTGCTTCAATGTAATATAAAACATTTAAATACCATTCAATTTGTTGATAATAATATATGTTTGCGTTCAATAAATCCATAATAAACATACATAGCAAGGTTTTTTTTTATAATATTTTCATTTCTATTGCTCAATAATATGATAAAATATTGTGTACATACTCTGTTGTAATATTTTGGTGGGATATATTTAGTTCTTTATTCTGACTAACTCGGGCATAATAATACAAAATGTATTTCATTTTCCACACCGGAACCACAAAGCTTACAAATACGTTCATGTCTTGGAATATTTTCATAACGTCCTGTTTCAATAGCAAAATCATGTGATGAAGTACGTAAACGTGCTAAAGCACTTTTAAATATACGCACATTTAAAACATCTAAATATGTTTCGTACACAATACGAGAAGAAGTTTTGAGCATTTTATATAATATAATATAATCATGAAATATATTATGCTAAATACCCCGCGAATTTATGTTGATTTTAATTAACATAGATCTAAGTGGTTCTGATAATTTCCATTGTTATAAACACATGCACACATATGATCTTAATTTTTATAATATTCAGTTACACATGCATAAGAATCAATAGCCGTTTTATATCAATATTGCAATTTAATACATTAACAACACACAATGCTTTCCTAATAGTTAAAGTTTATACATGTATCAAATAAACAATCTGACATGATAACTTATTTTCTATGTAACGTGACTGTACTGTTTATGCGATATCACAAAAGCCGATTATCGGGCGCGTGAAAAAAAAGAAAAAAATGCGTCTACTTTAACTCGTCATAAATCCTGTTTTACTGCATCAATTTTAAATATCTTTACATTTATAAAAACTAGAGAACGTAATCTTTTCAGCCATATTTTCATAAAAAATATATGTTGACTTATAAAAAAGATAAATAGGGGGGCCATGTTTTCCGAACCCAATTTTACGCTCGGTAAAAAAATAAAAACATGAGTCGAATTCAACATGCGATAAAAAACGTTATACTTATTCAATTTCATGGATAGTTACAGTTTTAAAAACTAGAGAGCTATAGCTTTTCAACAGTGTAAATTTTTAAAATATATATTTTGAAATAAAAAAGTTAAGAGGGGGCGCCATGTTTTCCGAACACAAAATTCTATAATATTTTTTTCATTTTTTGACCCATTTTTAACCAGTAATAAGTGCATCAAAACAAAACGGATTTAAATAATTAATATCATATTCTAAAACTACATAGCGTTAGCTTTAATATGATATAACTAAATAAAATATCCAACCAGAAACAAAAAAGTTAGTAGGGGGCGCCATGTTTTCCCTTCTTTTTGTACTAAAATCTAGAGGGGCGCCATGTTTTATACTTTCCCCGATTTACCGCACATCGATTTAATGAGTTTCTGAAGCGAGGGAAAAAAAATCCAATTACTGTATATTTAGATTCGTATTTCTGCTTTAGAGCAATAATGATCAGCGACAACTGAATCATAAGTTCATGCAAGTATCTAAAATAACATAATTTGATATTTAAGACGTTATTGGCAACCGGAATTGGGCCATTTCCGATTGTCATATATTTTCGCGACCTTATTTTGTAAATCGAAAGTATAGCAATACTGTTCATCTTAACCCACCCAGAATTGTTTATTTACACAATATACACGTATGTATTTGTTGTTTTCTGGTCTTCTGAATCCAAGGTTTTCCCCAGGAATTTTCATACGAGGGTGCCAGGACCCTTGAAGTTTATATATAGGGAGTCCCTGAGAAATTTTGGGGGTCCCTTTCCTATACAGTAATGCATTTCAAGTCCATTATTTCAGCGAGTATCAAATTTATCGATAAACAAAACAGAAAATTCAGATTGCTCAATGCACCACAAGACTTAGTGCAATAAATAACAGAAAGAAAAATGTTTTACTGAAATGGATATGTCTCTTTGAGGGATCCTATTGGGGGTCCCAAGGATGCACAGTAATGCAGAAATGAGGGTCCCAAGCCACAAAGTTGCGCCAGGGACGCAGAAAACCTGCATCAGGGAAATCCCTGCTGAAAATATATACATCCACACATTAGGCCACCGTCAAGTAGAGTTCTACTCTATGTTTTAGAAAATGATCAATCAATATTGATAACTGTTTATAAGGGTCCTGTGACTGGGGTCACACCCAGGTAACCACTGCAGTCAATTACTTTGGTTCATTGCTCATAGTCTAAGAACATGAGGCAAATTAATTCTCTCTTTCGACTGGAAAAACTATGAAGTCAATGTTCATTCGAGTTTTCGATAGCACAATCGATTGTACAATCGATAGTGAAATGAAAATTCGATTCGATTATCGATAGTGATTTTGGTCTGATTTTGGAACACTAGTATGGGGTCATCAGAAAGGTAAAAACCAGGGACTTTTCCCCTACCCTTCCCTGGGAGGGGATCTGGGGTTTCAAAAATTCACTATTGCATTATCTTGACAATTCTTGGGGCACTTGGTCATTTATATAAATTGGCAAATCTGTGATAGCATATTTAGGATATTTGTCATCTCTTTGCCAGGAGTAGGGGTTTTATAATTTACAAGGCTGATTTCTGAATGGTGTATTTACTTCAGAAACCTGTACCGGATCATAGAAGGAAGTGGGACAAGGAAGAGTATGAGAAGATTGCTGCAGCCAGGCTGGAGGAGGAGGAGAAGAAAGCTCTAGAGAGAGAATTATCACGAGAGATACCGGTGAAGAGAGAACTTCTCAAACCTCGAGAATATAAGGTACGTTAACACGAGAGATACCGGTGAAGACAGAACTTCTCAAACCTAGAGAATATAAGGTATGTTATCACGAGAGATACCGGTGAAGAGAGAACTTCTCAAACCTCGAGAATATAAGGTATGTTAACACGAGAGATACCGGTGAAGAGAGAACTTCTCAAACCTAGAGAATATAAGGTATGTTAACACAAGAGATACCGGTGAAGAGAGAACTTCTCAAACCTAGAGAATATAAGGTATGTTAACACGAGAGATACCGGTGAAGAGAGAACTTCTCAAACCTCGAGAATATAAGGTACGTTGAATTATCACATGGGATACTGGTGAAGAGAGAACTTCTCAAACCTCGAGAATATAAGGTATGTTAACACGAGAGATACCGGTGAAGAGAGAGCTTCTCAAACCTCGAGAATATAAGGTATGTTAACACGAGAGATACCGGTGAAGAGAGAACTTCTCAAACCTCGAGAATATAAGGTATGTTAACACGAGAGATACCGGTGAAGAGAGAACTTCTCAAACCTAGAGAATATAAGGTATGTTAACACGAGAGATACCGGTGAAGAGGGAACTTCTCAAACCTAGAGAATATAAGGTATGTTAACACGAGAGATACCGGTGAAGACAGAACTTCTCAAACCTAGAGAATATAAGGTATGTTAACACAAGAGATACCGGTGAAGAGAGAACTTCTCAAACCTAGAGAATATAAGGTATGTTAACACGAGAGATACCGGTGAAGAGAGAACTTCTCAAACCTAGAGAATATAAGGTATGTTAACAGGAGAGATACCGGTGAAGAGAGGGCTTCTCAAACCTAGAGAATATAAGGTATGTTATCACGTGAGATACCGGTGAAGAGAGAACTTCTCAAACCTCAAGAATATAAGGTACGTTATCACGAGAGATACCGGTGAAGAGAGAACTTCTCAAACCTCGAGAATATAAGGTACGTTATCACGAGAGATACCGGTGAAGAGAGAACTTCTCAAACCTCGAGAATATAAGGTACGTTATCACGAGAGATACCGGTGAAGAGAGAACTTCTCAAACCTCGAGAATATAAGGTATGTTATCACGAGAGATACCCGTGAAGAGAGAACTTCTCAAACCTCGAGAATATAAGGTATGTTATCACGAGAGATACCGGTGAAGAGAGAACTTCTCAAACCTCGAGAATATAAGGTATGTTAACACTAGAGATACCGGTGAAGAGAGTTCTAACTTCTCAAACCTCGAGAATATAAGGTATGTTAACACGAGAGATACCCGTGAAGAGAGAACTTCTCAAACCTAGAGAATATAAGGTATGTTAACACGAGAGATACCGGTGAAGAGAGAGCTTTTCAAACCTCGAAAATATAAGGTATGTTAACACGAGAGATACCGGTGAAGAGAGTTCTAACTTCTCAAACCTCGAGAATATAAGGTATGTTAACACGAGAGATACCGGTGAAGAGAGAGCTTTTCAAACCTCGAAAATATAAGGTATGTTAACACTAGAGATACCGGTGAAGAGAGTTCTAACTTCTCAAACCTAGAGAATATAAGGTATGTTAACACGAGAGATACCGGTGAAGAGAGAACTTCTCAAACCTCGAAAATATAAGGTATGTTATCACGAGAGATACCGGTGAAGAGAGAGCTTCTCAAACCTCGAGAATATAAGGTACGTTATCACGAGAGATACCGGTGAAGAGAGAGAGCTTCTCAAACCTCGAAAATATAAGGTATGTTATCACGAGAGATACCGGTGAAGAGAGAGCTTCTCAAACCTCGAGAATATAAGGTATGTTAACACGAGAGATACCGGTGAAGAGAGTTCTAACTTCTCAAACCTCGAGATTATAAGGTATGTTATCACGAGAGATACCTGTGAAGAGAGAGCTTTTCAAACCTAGAGAATATAAGGTATGTTAACACGAAAGATACTGGTGAAGAGAGAACTTCTTAAACCTAGAGAATATAAGGTATGCCAAGCTTGTAAAAAGTTGCTCTACTTAATGTGTTGATTGAATGTCAGAAGAAGAAAAGTGTACGGTAGTCATTTGCTGACTTATTGATCTTGGATGAAAGTATCATATATCTATGTATCATTCATACCAAAGACCTAAAATTTTTAAAGTCTTTGATCATAAAAGTCTTTAGTCATTCTACAAATCTAATTTTACTGTATACACCATTTTATGTGTTTGGTTAACTTAGTTAGTATTGTGTTAGGTTTTTGCATCAAAATTATCTTAGAGCATTTGTTTCAGGTCGATTTAGATGGCAAACTTGGGAAGTCACAAGTCATTACAAAAACAACACCAGCTAGTCAACAGGGAGGGTAAGCTATAAGTATTATGTTTTCTGTAAGTTAAAATTATGTTGTAAAGAATATACTACCAGTAATAATGCAATTGGCATACAAGTACAAAAATAATTGCCTAAATTTTACTTCCATGCAGTTAATCAACATAAGCAGTCATTGATTATTAATTGCATTAATTATATTTATTGCAACCATATTGGATTGTTTTGTATATTCAATTTGAACCTTATGCCAATATTTAACATTGAAGTGTAATCCGAGTGTTATATTTTGTTATTATACAGGTATTACTGCAATGTGTGTGATTGTGTGGTAAAAGATTCCATTAACTTCTTGGATCATATCAATGGCAAGAAACGTAAGTATATATGTGTGACATAGTTTTGAATGTATGCAAGATGTACCATCCATATGGATAGCCTTGACCAGTGTGACATAGTCTGAATATAAAATATTCTAATGGTACCATTGGCCTAAATAGCCTAGTGGTGCATCTGCTTTGATTAAAAGAGGTTCAGGGTCACTGCCATGTTACAAGTTGGGTGACACAGTGGTCAAACCTGCTTGACTCCTGATTTAGAAGTCCCTGGTTCAATCCTCGGCTGGGGCACTTGGTCATTTCTGAAATGCCTTTTAGTGTTTCCCACCCAACTATAGATGAACTGCAACCCAGGGGTAGTAGTGAGTGTATCAGTGCTGTATATCAGGCACGTTAAAGAACCTAGGTGTCTCTTCGGAAAGAGCAGCTGCTAGGGCTGCACACCAAGATACCTTGTATTACACCATTGTCTCTTCTACTTGCTGTCTCTTCAGCAAAACACAAGGCCCCATTGGAAATAAGTGCTTGCACTTTTATGGGTTATCCTTGACCAAAGGGTTTAAAATAATTAAAAAATACCAAAGTAGCTCAAAATGGTTTTGATAAGTTAAGTTACCAATTTTCTAGCGCTCTTTTCAGCTGTAAGGCCGCTCAAGCACCCTTTGACATTTCAACTTCCCCTGGTCATTGGGCTACATATAGAAACCTACACTCCCTGGGGAGACTATTTCTCTCCTGTGGTGTGGCAGCAAACATCGATCTGCGGTGCCCAGGAATAGACACTGCCCTCACAAGTACCATTTTACACCATGGTGGAGTGGAGCTGTGGGTCTTGCTCAGAGAAATTAACCAGAGGTCCAGAGGGGGATCGACCCGGGACCTCTCGATCCCGAAGCGCCACCCTACCTCTAGGCCACCGCTCCCCACTGTCCATTGCTTGACACTCTCTTTCAGGGACCGGGTGTCAAGAGTAATTTAAGTTTAAGAAAAAGATTGTAACACTTGTTACATCCCCTAATTGCATAGGGTGAAGCTGCTATTGTATAAATAAAAATTACCTGCTTTCAGATCAAAGAAATCTTGGTATGTCCATGAAAGTTGAAAGATCTTCATTAGAACAAGTCAGAAAAAGATTTGAAATGAATAAAAGAAAATTAGAAGAAAAGAAAAAAGATTATGATTTTGATGAAAGAATAAAAGAATTAAAGGAAGAGGTAAAATCTTATTTTATGTAGTGATATTTTTATTATGACCACATTGAACTTGACTACAACAAAAAGTCTAAGACTAAGTCAAATGCATCATAGATACCAGGAAAAGATGACCAAAAGACAATGATGGTTATTTGATGAATAGAATCCAATATTTGTGCTTATTACGTTCATGTTTTATTAGCCTTGATGGCAGTAACAATACGACACTTGACAGAGCCTCTTTTCCTGTTAGTTTGGCCATTCTTATGTAATGAGTCCACATGGAAGATCCTCTTTTTTTCTGCTGCAACCATAATACAAAGAGAATGTGTATGGTGTCACTTCATATCAATTATGAATACCTAAATGTTAAGTTCTGTAAAATCATCTAATTTCGATGGGACTAAATTTTAGGTTTTTGATGGGATGTTAATTCATAGATTTTGCATTTCAGGTAATAAATACAAGGGTCAAAATTTATGTTCGATGGGATTTGATTTTGTTGTTAAATGTGAACCATGAAATTTAATCCCCCACGAAAATGAATGATTTTACAGTATTATCATTTGATTTATTTACTAGGAAGAGAAACAGAAAGCTTACAAGAAAGAGAAGCGGAAGGAGAGGAAGAGGAAGGCGGACGATGATATTGATCAGGATGCTGACCCAGATATGGCCGCCATGATGGGATTCTCAGGGTTCGGAGGATCAAAGAAATCATAAAATATTCTAAACTTGCTGTTTTATAATGATGTGTAAATAATGTAACTGTATGCTGGTTGTCAAGAAAAGGTGGTGTTGATAAATGAAAAACCATCAGATATAGTGTCAGTCCTTTATTGACAAACAAATATTGTCAACAAGGTGATCTTTCAATGAATGATACTCTGTCATGCACATAGTGCCCTATTAGGGGCAGAATCTCACAGGTAATTGTGATAGTTTCGTACATGATTTTAACTTTATCTCCAAAATATTTATAATATCAAGATTGATTGACCATCCTGTCTATCCCGAGGGACGAAATGTGATTTTGGGGTTTAAGGGAGGTAAATGAAACCCCATGGACAAAGTTTATTCACCTCTTTAAGGGGTTCAAAATTTTAATCAAAATGGTCCAGTTATTCTAATAGACTAGTGCATACTGTATAATTCACACTGTGAAACAGGAAGACTTAGTTGGTATGGCATCAGATCTTCATCAAGGTAACAAGGTCGTACTGTAATATGTTTGGATGTCAATCTGACTGAGGGTAAATAATGTTTTCTAAGCACATTCATCATACATGTGGATGTATTGAACTTTGTGGTAGTTATGTAAATAGTGTTGATATAGAAAAAAATGCTGCATGTGGTTGATTTGTTGTTGGGACATGTGCTAGTCACTTGTCTGTGAATGCATTCCATTCTGCTGCTAGAACGTTTCTAAATCTTCCACATCTGACTATATCATTCAAGTGCCTGTGATGTTCTTAGTCTCTTTTAGCTTTTTGAAGTTTTGGTAAAGTGTGGAGATATTAATTGGATCCTGACCTTGAAGCGTGTATTATATATTATTGATAATAAAGTTTCTGTACAGAATATGTTGATTTCTGCACGAAAGCTGTGCATTATTGGTCCCTTTAGAGTTTAGATTGGCGTAAGCAATTTTGCATACGAAGACACTCATCAATAGTTAATTTACACTAATTAAATAGATGGTAAAAGGATCATGTTAATATCTGCATTCTAAAAATCATGTTTACTTTCCATGTTGATAAATTGTAAATTCAGTTAGCTTGACATGCATGACTATTACACTCTAGCTTTGCATTGACTTCTAACAATAATGTTGTCAGTTGACTGGCAGAGAAATGGTATATATTGTAGATATTTATTGTATAATTTGTGTCAGTTTTTACCATGGAAAAAATGTTTGTGACTATGATATTATGTGATGAATAAAAACTTAAAAATAAACCATGATAGTTTGCTTTGAAGAATAGATTTCACTAATATCTGCAAGTGTGCACGCAAAATTTGCCTGAGCACCGACTAAAAAAGGTGGAAAGTGTGTATTTCCTACTTTTTGTGTCCCACCACTTATTTATAAGTGGGACATATAGCATTGGTGTTGTCAGTATGTAATCCAAATCTTGTGTGCAGAACTCCTCTCAAACCGTTTTGGTGAAATTACTTCAAACTTTCACAGATTAACAACCTTGATGAATTTTTGCTGTGGCAATTTTTACTTGTTATGGCACTTTGTCACTTTTACCCCAATTGAGGCACCTGTGTCGATGGACACATTTTTAGTGCATAAAAAGATGTCCCTTCCAGTCTTCCACATGGTCTGTGTGCTTCAGCAGTTGTTAATGCACATTTTTATAAACCTTATAGGTTCCAATGTGATGGTAAAAATCCTGGGGATAGAAATGAAAATAATGTTTGGGCAAGAGTTTTTCGATGTCTGTTTGTGCATCTACAGAAGCATCTCAACTCAAATTGTGATCTTGCTAAAATATCAGTCAGAATTTTACATAGATCTGTTTTTCAACCTCTTCAACTTTTACTGTAATAAACTCAGAATGATGTTTTGATTTTGTGTCTAGCCTCTTATGGAAATTACCTTGAATGCACATGACAATATTTGAGATGTGATTTATAAGTTAAAAAGTTACCAATTTTATAGGACTCTTGTCAGTTGTTAAATTTATCTCCGATTGAGATGCTTCTGGAGATCTGAATTATGTACTGTAAAATCGTTTAATTTCGACGGGACCAAAATGCGTGGTTTGGGTGAAAAAGACCATTTTGATTGGACATTAATTTGTGCTATTTTAGGTAATAAATATGATGGTCAAAATTAATGTCAATGGGATTTGATTTCGTGGCTGAAAGTGAACCCCGAAATTTAATCCCCCTCGAAAATTAATGATTTTGCAGTATAGTATACAAGTTCAGTCTGAAAAGGTTCATTAAACATTTGTACAAATATAGGATCTGTTATGAATTGTCTATTGAGATCAGCATTTCAACGAGTGTAGAAATACATAAAAACTTAATTGGTAAGTATTAAGTGAGCCTTTGGCTTGCAAGGTGTTAGTGATATGTTTGTAAATGTACAATGAGATGGCCACTAGGCTTTGCTATAATACATTGATATATCAAATCTATGAAAAAGTCATTGATAATATTGAAACAAATTTAATGAATTATTAATTTTTTAAAATTGCATTTCATTGTAATATCATTACAACCTCTTTATGAAACAATATCAGTTGGAAACTTCAATTGCAATCTTTGTGCAAAAATATAAAACACATCTCATTCTTGTGCAACAGTCAAACATTTCATAAACAGTCAAATTAATGGTATACAAAGTATAATGTATTTCAATCCAACAACAATAACAAGTAACTACATACAAACATGTACATCTTAACACAAAATCACTTCCTGTTTCTTGAATGTTTTTATATGGCATTTTATGGCTCAATTATGATAACATTTATTTGGAGGGAATAAGCTGCCACTCCAGTACTAGTATATCACTTGCACTGTGAAGCCACATCTGTATAACAGGGAAGTATCACTGATTGCTTAAGTGGAGGGGAAAATCTGTCACACCACTGTGAAGACGAAACTTCCAAAGTAAGACAAGGATCATTGACTGCTTCACTGATATCCGATTATCTTCATAGATTTAACTATGAAATATAAAGTCGTTATCTTCATTAAACAATTGTTCAAACTGTTGACTCATACTTTGAGCATCCATGTTAGCTGACTTGGTGACCATCCTGTAATAACAATATAAACCAATTAGTGACGTTATATAGTGACCACTGTGGAACTTCCAAATTGGCTTTAAATTTGATTTTTTAACTGCCACTATGCTTAAAAAGCAGTTTTGGTTCACTTAATTAATGTCTAGATTTTTATGATCAAGTGAATCCATTGGATTTTACTGCACAAACATTGTAGTATATGTATTAGATACAGTACTAGTTTTCGTTCAAAAGTGTCTTCTTACAAGCGTTATTGTACAGTTTCGGAAGGACAAACAACATAATTGTCTGAGGCGAAGCCGAGGATAATTTGTTGTTCGTCCTTCCGAAACTGTACAATAACACTTGTAAGAAGACACTTTTGAGCGATAACAAGTTCTGTATCTGACTTATACTCCGACCAAAAGCAAAATGATCTCCAGAGAGACAATGGTTATCCAAAAGTTCCTTGCAAAATCCATGAACAGAGCATCGTTCGCAGGATAGAAAATATAGTTCTAATGTAAAAATATGCTTGGCCTATAATGTACTAAAGGGATCAAAATTCACAAGTGTCAATGTGTTTATACACCTTATAAGTGCTTATAATACACTTGCATCTAGTTTTCTTCATTCATTGATAAAGGACTTAGTGCACAAAGGTAGAAATTTATGCATCTTATTTTCACAATTGTCATATTTCAATGAAAATATTCGTATTGTTTTCTTTTTTAATACACATAACAAAGTTACATGTATATTTGTACTACCCATGTTGACGCTCACAGTCGCATTAATATATAGAATAAAGTTCAAAAATAAATTTTGCTTGGTATGAATATTCTGTAACTTTGCTTCAATTGCTATAATTAATTTCTACTTTTCTTGGTCATTACAAGAATATAAATTTTGCTCCTCATTTGCGGTTTACAAAACAATAAGCAATTTCTCTAAACTTTGTTCCAGCCTAAATTAATCAAGAATATTGGAATTCATGATTTAGTTATCTACACTATTGATTCGAGTAAAACGCCACAAAATAGATGGTTTTACAGTAGTACAGGCAAATGTTGCACTATCATTGGGTGGATTTACAATTTTCTAGCTACATGTTTTTGACAAGTAAAAATAATTTAAGTTCAATGTGACAAAATTTGTGGATTTGGTGACAAAGACCTTTTTGTGGAATGTTCAACGTAATTTAAAGGATTTTCGTGGTTGAAATCATCCACAAAATTCACGAAATTAAATCCCCCTTGAATATTATTGATTTTACAGTATGTCATTTATTTAACTGTTCATGTAGTTATAAGCGGATTTGTCATGATTGACCAATTATTTTCTGAGTAAATGTTTTGTACAAACAACTTTCTTACAACTCAAAAAGTGTACACTTACGAAAATAATGTACACTTTAACAATGGAGTCGCAGGGCGTATCGGAGTATAAGTATTAGATACAGTACTAGTTTTCGTTCAAAAGTGTCTTCTTACAAGCGTTATTGTACAGTTTCGGAAGGACAAACAACATAATTGTCTGAGGCGAAGCCGAGGATAATTTGTTGTTCGTCCTTCCGAAACTGTACAATAACACTTGTAAGAAGACACTTTTGAGCGATAACAAGTTCTGTATCTGACTTATACTTCGACCAAAAGCAAAATGATCTGCAGAGAGACAATGGTTATCCAAAAGTTCCTTGCAAAATCCATGAACAGAGCATCGTTCGCAGCATAGAAAATATAGTTCTAATGTAAAAATATGCTTGGCCTATAATGTACCAAAGGGATCAAAATTCACAAGTGTCAATGTGTTTATACACCTTATAAGTGCTTATAATACACTTGCATCTAGTTTTCTTCATTCATTGATAAAGGACTTAGTGCACGAAGGTAGAAATTTATGCATCTTATTTTCACAATTGTCATATTTCAATGAAAATATTCGTATTGTTTTCTTTTTTAATACACATAACAAAGTTACATGTATATTTGTACTACCCATGTTGACGCTCACAGTCGTATTAATATATAGAATAAAGTTCAAAAATAAATTTTGCTTGGTATGAATATTCTGTAACTTTGCTTCAATTGCTATAATTAATTTCTACTTTTCTTGGTCATTAAAAGAATATAAATTTTGCTCCTCATTTGCGGTTTACAAAACAATAAGCAATTTCTCTAAACTTTGTTCCAGCCTAAATTAATCAAGAATATTGGAATTCATGATTTAGTTATCTACACTATTGATTCGAGTAAAACGCCACAAAATAGATGGTTTTACAGTAGTACAGGCAAATGTTGCACTATCATTGGGTGGATTTACAATTTTCTAGCTACATGTTTTTGACAAGTAAAAATAATTTAATTTCAATGTGACAAAATTTGTGGATTTGGTGACAAAGACCATTTTGTGGAATGTTCAACGTACTTTAAAGGATTTTCGTGGTTGAAATCATCCACAAAATTCACGAAATTAAATCCCCCTTGAATATTATTGATTTTACAGTATGTCATTTATTTAACTGTTCATGTAGTTATAAGCGGATTTGTCATGATTGACCAATTATTTTCTGAGTAAATGTTTTGTACAAACAACTTTCTTACAACTCAAAAAGTGTACACTTACGAAAATAATGTACACTTTAACAATGGAGTCACAGGGCGTATCGGAGTATAAAAGCTTGAATGCGTTCATTTTTCAATAAATTTACTTAATAATCATTTTAACATCATATGCATGGTTAATCTCAAAATAATCTGGCTTTAAATGTATCTTTTAAGTTATTGATTCAGTATTGTTTGGTTTGTTGTTCCAGTCAAGTACTCAAATAATCAGTACCTGGTTGTTTTATATAGTCCTTTAGTCTGTTTATGTGGTAATGTTACATCACTAAACATATCATGTATATCCAAGTCTTCATCAGCTACCTGTAGCAGACAAAATGAAATGTTAGATACAGTCATAGAATGCTCATCCAGACTGTGCGAAAAGTGTCCATTCTTCAGTTCCCAGGGGTGGTATTCAATATTGAGCTTGCTTGACTTAAGGACAATCAAATCACACCATAATAAAACTTTTGGTCTGTAGCAGGACATTTGATTAGCTATCCTTGTTCTCTAATTAAATAAGATCAATATTGAATATAATCCCTGACTGACAAAAGTTGATTCAAACTGACAGAAAATCCTGTATTGTTCTATTAGATACAGAGGAGAATATTCAGTCAAAATACCACTTACTTACTAGTTTAAAACTTTTCTGAGCCCGTACATCAGTACTAGTATTCTCAATGTATAATAGTCTTTGTGAAAACTGTCAGTGCTAATCAAGGAATATTGATTAGGACAGAAAGAAAATCCTGTTGTTTCCTATGTATACAGGAACATACAGCCATTTAACAATTCAGATTGATGAATTTGAAACCATGAGTTAAATAATTATAAGTATGAATACAAATAATGAACAAGCGTTAACAATTTAACAGACGTGAATAAATAAGTTTAGTCCATCACACACCAGGCTTTCCTCACCTTATTTCTTTTCTCAAAAAACGAAAAAGTCTGGTTACGATGTTCAAAACAAAATACATTACTTAGTTCAGATCAACACAAAATAGACTTTAAAGTTTATAGAGTTATATTGGAAGATATTTTTTAAAAACGTTTCAAAACCTGAAAAACAATTATGCTTTCATATCCATTAGATCATTTTTCAGAAACAGAAACTCTCTGTGATTTATTGGACATGCAAACTGTCCATTACATACGAAAGTGTTCTAGAACACCCTATGAAATTATAAGAATAATCTATTTTTCGAGGATTGAATCAAAGTACACAGGAACCCATCCAAAGTTTTAATTTGCAATACAGGTAGTCTACTAGTATCATACTAAAAACGATGCAAGTAATTATTTTGACATTAAATGACTGTTAGAATATAGTTCTATACACTTTAAATCTTTATCATGATATTAATTCAACATTATACTGTAATAAATTTGTTGCAACTTATTTATCACATGTTTCTAGATACCTGACAATATTCACAAGTATGTAAGCTTGGTACCGAGTAACTGTGTGAAGTTTCATTGAAATCATACTTATTTCTACAGAGTTGAGGAGAACTCGTGCAGACAAACGGTGATGTCTGGACATCCAGCACAAAATCATCATTCCTCTCCAACTTAATGTGTGGATCATAAATATAACAGGTTTAAATAGGAGAAGTATCGGTAGTATACTTACATTTGTGTTCGAGACCTCAGATAACAGTGAAGACTGACTGGACAGCTCAGCAGATTGGCTGGATGGGTCAGCTGATTCTGTAGATGATGTACTTTGCATTCCGGTTGATCTCAGACCTTTCAATATCCTCTCCAGAGTTGCATTTGTCCCTTGTACTAAATTATTTACCTGCTGAAAGTAGAGATTGCACAAAAGCTATTTTTGATTACAGCAGAATTTAAACAACAGAGCGATATTGGAATTGAGTTTTAGTGTAGTGATGGGAGTATATATTTTTATTTCAGAATTAGGCAACTGTTGCCTCACTGACACTCGTATTTGCTAGTAATAATATATTTATAACTTCTGAATCCTCTGTACAGCAAAACCCTTTCAGAGCTGCAAATATTGGCCATAAAGACGTTGATTAGAGGTTGTTGCTCTACAGAGGTTAAATTTGTAACTTTCAGAAAAATTCAATCACATAACCAAATCAAAGTAGAAGTAAAACTTACAGAGTTATCAGGTTCAGGTGATGACATGTTAAAGTCTGCATCGTCCCAATCATATAGAGTATCATGTAGTTGGTTCTGTTCCTCATCTGTGATTAGGTTGTCTACATCATGTTTCTGTCGTTTCACACATTCGTCTCTCGGTGATTGTTGACTAGATGTTCTCTTCGACCGCCTACGTCTTGGAGTGGAGTCACCAGATGGGGTGTAGTTACTGGAAGTTCTTTTGGGTCTCCTACTACTCAGAGTAGCATCTCCAAATGGTGTCATGGTTCTCACATTGTTGTTGATGTCGTTAGTGTTCATCATCTCATCTTCGATTGTTTCATCTCTCACCTGATAGTTCTTTGTTTCTAACTTTGACTCACACTTCTTGCTCTTAGACCTACCCTGTCGCTGCTTTGGTTTTGACACTGTTTCATTATTTCCAGAAGAAATGAAGTTGTTATTATTTTCATCCTTTCTCACGGAATCTACCGAATGTTTAAAATTTCCTTCCAAAGTTTCCTTTCCTTCTGTTGTCTCCAGAATTTGATCTTCACATCGTTCAAGATTTTCTTTATCTTCTGGTTTGTCGAGATTTTGTTGTATAGTAGAGCGTGAACGTGTTGCACGGTGAACATTAGTTACACTACCATTGTCCGGATTCACATCTTCATCAGTTACTGATGTGTTTTGAATTTTCTTCTTTGAGGATTTCTTCGCTACTATTTCTTCCTCCATATGTAACTCTTCATCTGATGGAATCCTTTCATCTGATCCATGTGCAGCTGAATCCTTGGGACTGATGTATCTACTAGCAACGTATTGTTCAACCTGAGAACTTATCTGGTCTCCTCTCTTGAGCAACTTACTTTCACCATGTTCCTGACTATCTGTCGAAACCTGAGTTTTGTTCCTGGTTCTGAATAGTTCTGTTACCTTGTTGAGACTTTTAATGTCAGCAATGTTTCGCTCATCCGCTATGTCTACATCGCTACCCTGGGGAGATGTTTCATTTTCACTACAGTCATCTATTACCTCTTCTGACACTCCGGTTACATTCTCTGACACCTTCATTACATTCTCATATGATGCCTTGGTTTCACTTAGTTCAGATTGATCATTATCCATCAATTTAGTGTTCACCGTCTCCATAGGAACATCTGTATTCTTCTCAGCCAGGTTGTTGTTCTGTGAACTGTTCTTCATTTCATTGGATTCTAATTCATCATCATCATCATCAATTATGTTTCCATCTGCATCAAAATTCCTGGAAAAGTTTTTTTAAAAACCTAAACATTAAAACGAAATGTATTCGACCATAGAATCCAACTAGTTTTTTTATAATTTTATATCAAAGGTCAAAGTGCCATGGGAACTTGATCTTTGACTGACTGAAATCAATATAAGCTAGGATCTTGAGGATCGAGTTATGTTTTGAATGTGACCAACCTCCCTTTTTTGAAGATCCTTGACCAAAGTTTTCTTGTGCTATTAACTGGAAAGTTGGAAATTTAACCACTTAGTCTATTGACATGCTCAACATGTTTTAAAAAGCCTATTTATAAGTTATCTAAGTGAGTGTTGCTGACCAACCTCAATGTAGTATAAGGATCTAAGGGCTAAGAGTTACTATTAATGGAAACGGAATAATCTATGGTAAATGTTTATTCAGGTTCAACACTATTTCTCAACAAAGTCAATGTTTCATTTGATCTAACCTGTGAGTTTTCCTGTTTCCATTTGACATTTTTTGGGGCTGAAATTCGGCCCCAGTCCCTCCTGAAATAATATACTTTTTTCCCCTATTTTTGATAAAAATTCCCCTTTTTGGCCAAACTCTGAACTTTTTAGTCGAACCTTTGATTAATTGTGTGTGCATTCATGTACATAATATTGAAATATAGCTATTTTAAGATTTAAAGGTTTAGTGCATGAATGCCATGGTTATAAGGCAGTTTTTAAAATATCCCTTAAATTCCCCTTTTTCTTCAAAATGGCGCGAAATTTCCCTACCTGAGGGCCCCTTCCCCTATAGTGCAGCTAGGGCCCTGCCAACCAGTACTAACATACCCTTTCACTAGGAACTAGCATCTATACACATGTGGAGGAAAATTAACATTGTTGTCAAATATTCACAGATCAGGGGCATATCAGCAGCCTTGCCACAACAGAGAATCACACTCAAATCCAGGGCCTCATAGTATACTGATCGACAATAGGTAAGCAGGGGTAAAAGTTTTCAGTCTAAAAACTGCATAATTTCAGTATTTTAGAAAAAAGTGCACTATGTAATATATATGAAAATCATCTAGTTCAGACTATATTGACAAGCAGTTTTCCGTATTTTGAAAATTTCGAACTTTTACCCATGGGTATATAGGCAATTAATATACCCAAAGTGGGGGGGGGGATAACCAACCAGGGCTCGACACTAAAACTGGTCCCCTGGTCATAGGACAGTGAAAATCAAGAAGGACCAGTGAAAATCTTGAAGGACCAGTAACTGTTTTATTTACAAAATTTGCGTTTCTTTGCTGGGGGACCAGTGACCAAAAATAGTTAGTGTCAAGCCCTGCCAACCAGAGTTGCATATAGACACAGCTGCAACCAACAACTCGGGTCAACTATATGATATGTATAAGAATTTTTGTTTTAGCCCATGCCTATGGTGGATGATAAACTCACCTTTTGATTAATACACCATCATCATCACTACAAGTCGCATCATCTGAATCCTCATTAAATGTCCATACATTTAGACCTTCAGCTGATGTATTAGCACAATTATCATCCAGACTGAAAATAAAGATGTAAATTATAATAATTTCAAAATTTCAACATCACTTAGCAGATCGATCAATCGGATAACACGAGCCCCTACAGACCACCAGTCTTCAAATTTGGCCACTAGCCCGAATCCCGAGGCTAGTAAAAACTGGGTCGGGCTAGTAATTGTCTCTAGGTGACTAGTCCGAAAGTCTAGTGAAAATTTAAAATAATTTAATGGTCTGACTAGTAAATATCTTCTCGGGCTAGTAGGTTCTGCCATGTTGGTAGCCCGACTGGCTAGTGCTTTGAAAAGTTTTTCGTGAAGACAGACCACTAATAATAGCTGAGATGCAGGTGGAGGCACTCATGTATAGGCATTCTATATTCACATTTCAGCTGTTCAGCAGAAAGCGGACTGGCAAATAAAGGCTATGCTTGGAATTTTTTGCATATACAAATAAGTAGTGAAAAAATATAATGTTGTGTAATGATGGTCTTTGTTGACAGGTGGTCTTTGTTGACAGGTGGTCTTTGTTGACAGGTGGTATTTGTTGACAGATGGTCTGTGTTGACAGGTGGTCTTTATTCACAGGTGGTCTTTAAAACATGTTGATTGTAAAGAGTGTTGAAGAACGACTAAAAAATGGTCAGATAATTAACACTTAAAAATGTACGTTATATTGAAATATGATTTTAATAGGGATATGATTTTTCAGGGAGTGTCTAAGTATAAAATCCATTTAACACTTAATTGATTTATGTAATATGTATACCCACTCTCTGAACAAAATTTAATAATCAAGTGTATGTATATAATTCACAGCTTCTTTTTTCAGACCGATATTTAGGATAAAGCATACCCATGTTTTGGTTTGGTTGATGGTGTAATCACATCATTATGGTTAGGTGAAGATTGGGATTTATCATCTTTGAGGAAGTCATTTTCATATTGTTCTTCATGACACTTGCGAAAATCCTGCAGTTTCTTTGTGTTGATAAACTCTGGTGTGTCGGTAACATCAAATGTGTTTTTCTTCTTAACACGTTTCTCACCACTTGATGTGGAACTTGTTTTTCTACCTGCAACAATTAATGTACAAAATGAGCTGAAAATGTTTAACACTCCTATAAATAGACAGGTCTGATCTCTCCCTGGTGAAAATGTGAAGTCCACCAACTTAGTACTTCATTATCTAAGTGCTTCAACCAGGCAATCAATCATTCAATTCCAACTATAATATGAAATTGAACAGGACATAACTGAATGTATAAGAAAACAAAAATATGAATGAACAACAAAGGGCAATAACTTGATCACGGCATATATGGGTAACATGTACACATATGTGCAACTAGGCTTGGTTTTTATAAAGTTAAAAAGCCTAACAAGTAATTAATACAGTGAAGATTTAAGTTCAGCCAAAAACTGTTAATTAAAGTCACATTATTGCTCCCACAACTTTTTCAGATCATCCAATAGTAGACCAAATATGGTATTTAGCAAATTGTATGGTGAACAAAATACTCATTTTCAAAGAGTTGCTCTCCTTATAGACTTTAAATCATGCATTTTTTGTTTTCAAAATGTCATTTTGTCAACAAATCAACTGGGTGAGTTATTACATTTTCTTCCATCTTATGATATGTTTTCCACATTTGAGAATAAAATTGCATCATTCTGCAGAGAGGTTACCATGTTATAGCTTATTAAAATAGCAGTTTAAGACTTAATGGGAAAAAGCAAATTATTTGAGGCAGAGGGCAATATTGAAAATAAGGGACAATTTATCAGAGCTTAAAATATGATGTCCCCAATTATGGACAATTAGGTTGGTACTGATAAGTCTACTCAAGATTCTAAGAAAAAATGTTCAAAGGGCAATAACTTTGGGCAATTGACCATGCTTCAGTTCATGTAGTGTGAATAAAGGAATAATGTCATTTTCAAACTGAAATAAACATAGAAAATTAATTTAGAAATTATTTCCTAAACTGTACATGAAATATTTGTATCAGACATAATCATGAATGATACAATAAGTGATGTCACTTGCTAAACACAGTTATAATAATTTATCGATGGTATGTTCACCATGATTTTTCAACTCAGTGAGTCTTTTCCCTACGTTGCAAAGCAGATAATATGCCTATAAATGTCTTTTACTCTGAACATGCAAGTAAGACCACCTACCTTTTGCTGGTATCAATATATCCGGTGATTTGTTCTGTTTTTTCTCTTCCATCTTCAATGCCTGCCATTTCTGTTTGATCCTTCCAGTTATCTGCCCAGGGCTCAGGAATGGATATAAAACCTTCAGTTTCACTTTTTCTGTGGCAACAAATTGCTTGTAACAGCTGGCTGGTGTCAGCATCACTTGATCTTTCTTTTTCCCCATAATGCACAGTATTACTTAGACCTGAATTATGAAAATTTGTCACTGGATTATTCAAAGTTCAGCACTGATTTATAATAAATGTCTCCAATCCAATTTCCAAATAAGTGCCTATTTATTGACACTTGTACACACACACACACATCAATTAAAAACTTTCTATCAATAATTTCAGTATTACAATACATGTATATACATTCATCCAGACTCCCTAAATTAATTTACCACCCTATTTACATAATCTTTCATCATTTGTCCACTCAAACTTCTCTTCAGCCACACCTACACCTATCTTCACATCCAATCAATGTTCAGGATGAATCTCACAGCCTCACTCTAGAACCAATCAGTACCCCTCTGACAGTGAGGCTCTTATCTATGCTGCAATCAATTATAAATCACTTACCCTTTTAATATCTTAATTAGTCCATATGTAGTAATAAAAGCTAGGGTACATCAAAGGATTTTAACACTGACATGCCAGATATCACAATATACTGTATTGTACAAGTATGCATATGTGTACACTGCAGATCAAATAGTTACCTTGTCATTTGCAAGACCATAATAAACATATCAATATGCTTCCATAAAGTGTTTATAATTAATTACTTGCACAGAAAAACAGACAGATAGCATGCTGTGATACAATCACCCATCTTCTGTACTAACTAATTACCAAAGAATATATTATAATATTATAATTGAAGCTTGTATATAGCTAGATGATAGATTCTAATAGACCTACTCCGGATCTCCACTAATCTGTAGGTACAAATAAAGTTTTACCGTTATAATCCTTTTGACGCTTGGATATTCATATCTGGACAATAGAGGTGGGGTCAGTTGTGTTTGCATATGAATACAAAACCAGTCTAACTAGGCCAGATTTGTTTGTACCTACATGTAAATTAAGGGGAAAACCACCTTGCACAGAGTTCCAGATATCAACTATTAAAAGTTCTTAAAAATGAAGGTGTCATTTTCATTACTCTCAGTCTATCACATACAGTGTTACATAAATTTACATTTAGATATATTTTAATTAATGCATGATTCTCATTAACATTTTGCTGAGGTATTTAAACAGTTTTTTCATTAATTATAAGTTAATTGCATCAATTTAGATCTAAGAAGTTTTGAGGTGGGCCAAAGTCCGCAGTTCTGAGTTGTTAAAACAGTCGGCCACCTCTTAATGAAAGACCTCTTACTTGATAAAACATGTCCAGGATTTGGTTTCACCAGTGCTGCAGCGGGCCATACGGGGGGAATCGGACAACTCTTCCCAACAGGAGGGAATTTGACAACCTTAGCGACTCTGGGCGGTTCCAAGACCCGGAGTTACTACTAGAGTAAGTTAAGTGTCCTGATCCTGGGGATTTAGACAGAAAGCACCGTCTACAGGATGGGGATTTAGACATAAAAATGCTGGACAGGCATAATATTGACAGGTGCATAACTGGTACCTGGTACTTTCACAACAGAGCAAGAAAAAAAAAACTGGTCTATCACATTTTATACTGAGTCCGGCATAGACAGATTGTGAATGCAATGCTCCCTGCTCATCATTGTCAAAGTACTTTGGCTAGTGGACTCAAAACGCACAACCCCCAGCAACACTAACATTGGTCTTCTTCTACTTCTTTCATGTAATTTGCAGGGCCCACTCTGGGGCATAATCGCAAATATTTGAGACAGAGATGAGATACAAGGAATCCGGGTGCGATACCCTAGCTCGTTCCGAATAGATTCCTTGATTCTTTAACGTGCCCGGTGTAAAGCACCTAACACGCGAGACTACCCCTGGTAATCAACCAGGATCATCTATAGTTGGATGGGAAACACTAAATAGCGTTTCTGAAATGACCAAGTGCCACGGCCTAGAATCGAAACCGGGACCTTTCGATCAGGAGTCAAGAGTCTTACTAGTCAAACAATCTCGACTTAGAGTATCCACTTCTAAGGTCAGAAATTAAAAAATCTCCTAGCAGATTGCCCCACATCTAGAGTCTTACCACCCGACCACCGTGGTCATCTTACGTCGTGTTCGAACACACAACCCTTCGGATCGCCAGCTTTTACCACTACACCACCTCTCCACAATAACACCATAATTGGGCTGTGTTTCAGTATTGACTGGTGCATGAATATTGATTCTGGGCGTAACTGTTTAGGTCAACAAACATGTGTTGTCCTCATTCGCTGACACTCACATCACAGGCTCAGCCTCCTCGTATTCTAGTTTCTGTCGATTAGAACGACTTCATAGTATAAAGATATGTCAAAGATAATATATATACGGTATTATATGGTAGAAAATTGGCGATGGAAATTTCTAAATGTGATCAATGTTTACGTTTAAAATTTCCCGCGTGAATAACCCGGAAGTTTACGGCGTCGTGGGAAAAACCCATCACCCGTGTGTCCAGAACAACAATAAAAGTGCCGTGAGGAAAAATCGTTTTCAACACTTTTCCGTAGTGATACACGGCAAACAATAGCGAGATATTGTTATTAAAATGTTTATTGTATTTATCATGATGATAACTAGTGCATCTAACTACAACAAGTACATTTTAGGTCTGAAAGATGACAACGATATTTCACTTATTCGTTTGTAGTTTAGCAAAAAGGGAGCCAGTCGTTTCGTACACTAGTCGTTTCGTATACTGTAAAATTCGGTTGTTTCGTACACTATCGGTCGGTTGTTTCGTATACTATTGAAAAGTGTCGGTTGTTTCGTACACTCCTTTTGTAGACAGTGTTAATTGGTCTATTAATTAAATTTTGTAATTGATCTGTTATTCATGCCTTTGTGTGTGTAGATTCTACTTGTTATTCGCACAAATTGTCACAATACAGAATGTTTTTTATTGGCTATAATTATGGTATATTTTGAGCAATTAAATTGCAAACTTTATTTTTATTTTAGAAATATCACCGCTATTTAACGAAGTATCTTGGGAAATATTATAATTATTGAACTGTTTACTTTCTTGAATTGAATGTATTATTGGTCACAATTTTCAAGCGTTTCAAGTTTCAACCTCATGAATTATTTCAGAAATATATATATAATTAATAACCAAGGATACTACAAACTACTACATGTTTGTATATGAACTTATCATATTCATAGTTATTTTTCATAACTCATTGACGACGTTTTAACAAAAAAGAATCATATAAATTATAAAATTTATTTCATTTTTAAATACATACTGTACACATAAAACAAACAATAACAATGAATACAGCACATAGTGTACTAACGTTGATATCAATCAGCATATTATTATAATATCTGAAGCTGACAACATGAACATGCAACAAATAAGCACATTTTAGCGCGAAATCAGCACATTTACGAACATGAAACTGTTAAAATACGCACATTCAAAGTGTATAGAGCTATATATCGGAAGATATTTTTTTTAAAGTTTCAAAAACGGAAAAAGTATTATGCTTTCATATCCATTACATCATTTTTCGCTCCAGTTTTAACAGAATTTCTCTCTGTGTGTGATTTATTGGACATGCAAACTGCCAGGGATTTATATAAACAGAGTATATCCTGAAACTGCAGTGTCCATTTTTATACGAAAGTGTCCTAGCTAGAACACCCTATATGAAACTATAAGAATCGTCTATTTTTCGACAATTGAATAGACTACACGGAACCCATCCAAAGTTTTAATTTGCAATTAAGGTAGTCTAGTATCATACTTAAAACGATGCAAGTAATAAAGAATATAGACAATTTATACAGAACACTCAACAAGAAACATACATTTTATGTAGAACATGTAACCTAAGTTCCAGGAAGCCTAATTTATTAATCGTTTATGCACACTTTATACACCATAAACCATTGATTTAGCGATTATATTATAAAATACCCAGCCCAATGGACCTATATGTCACAGGCTTTTTGGCGTATTTTAAAACTCATGATAATAATATAGATCTGTAAATGTATATATACAAATTAATCTAACATTACATGGTTTTTCATAATACATATATATTTATATATACTGTATACGCTTTTTGAATTATTTCAGTTCACGTAGTTATATCATTGTATGTACATGTACTCAATAATATTCTTTAATAAGGGAGATATTACATGTTCATTCACTATAACGGTATACTTGTAAAATTAATTTTATTTCTTTTCTATAATTATTTATTCATAAATTATTTGATATTAAATAGAAAACTATTAACCAATTCAGAGTCGCGAAAAATATCTTGTAACATTGTACCAAACACATATTAATTACGCTAATTATACCAATTATAAATACATATACAATAGGAGTGTACGAAACAACCGACACTTTTCAACAGTATACGAAACAACCGACCGATAGTGTACGAAACGACCGAATTTTACAGTATACGAAACGACTAGTGTACGAAACGACTGTAATCCAGCAAAAATGGCCGAAACTGGTTCACATGTGTGCGAACATTTAGGTTGTAATAAAACGTTTAAGAAGAAAAGCAGATTGTTGACACACGTTTTGTCTCATACAGGAGAGGTTTGTATTTGTCGTAAATGCATATAATGTGTGCATATATGAATTCATATTATACAATTCGTGGATCGAGGAAAGTCGACCAGTACTCGGACATTTTGTTCGGATGTCAACAGTGTCAAAACAGTTGAGATGCAAGAGTAACCTATATCAATTTCATGATTATTCATATTAATGGTAACTGCCTCACTTTTGCATCAGTTAATGTTTTGCCCACCGGTGGCGACCCAGGGGGATTACAGATTAGACATAAATTAAATTTTTTTTTTTTAAAATTTGATGTCTAAATCTACACACTGGAGACTCAGTCACATCCATAAATTTTTGCTCTGTGCTGAAGACAATGCTCACTGTCACGTGGACCGTGGTTGGGACACATAATCATGTAGTAATTCCTGGGTCTTTGAACCAGACTAAAGTATATTCCCCCGGGACTCAAGAGTCGATAATGTTGACATGAAATTCCCACCTGTTGGCACAGAGGTAGAGATCTTATTTATGTCTGTGCTGTTGGGGAGACTCGTCTAATTCCTCATATTTCCGACTTGATAAATATTTTTTCTGATTCAAGTGTGGTAAGATCGCCCAACTCCTTCGTCCTGTGTCATATTTGAGCGATCACATCGTTGGATAGACGAATTTCTACGTTTTTCATCGATCCGACATCAACTTCCGGTTTGGCGGTAGCTGTCAGTGTCAATCGTTTCGAAAATGTAAACAAACACGAATGATATGGATTTGGTCCACAGATATTGCAGTCTACACACACTGGATGTGTTTATTGTCCATGTAAAAACATTTGTACTATTTCATTAACCCAGAACATTCACTTCTCGTCTACCAGCCTCATATAGGCATTTATACTGTGTAAACATGAAGAATGTCTTATTCCCCATACTAGCCACTAGACCTTTACCACTAAAGATGCATACACTACTATATATTGCTATGTTACTGATATCCATCGCGTCTGATGTTGAAAAGAACCCCGGACCTAGAACTCCGAAGTACCCATGCCAGATCTGCAGCAAGGCAGTTACTTGGAAACAGAAAGGTGTCGCCTGTGACAGCTGTCAGCAATGGTACCATGCACACTGCATGCATATGAACTCGCACATGTATGAGACCCTTTGCAACTTTAGCAACCTATCATGGAATTGTGATAATTGTGGAATGCCAAATTTCTCCACAAGTCTATTTGAATCATTTATTGTTGACTCATCAAGCAATCCATTTAACGTACTCTCCGACCTATCGAGTGCTACCACTGCATCCAGCCCAGGTCCTCCTATGTCCAGCTCTTCACCTATTTCATCACGTAAGAAGAAATCAACACCATCCTTTCGCACCCTAAAAACCTTAAATATAAACTTCCAGAGTTGTAAGAACAAAAAAGAAGAAATATGCAACCTCCTTGACTCTTCAGATCCCACCATCATCATGGGGACAGAAACTTGGCTAAACCAGAACATCTATAGCTCAGAAATATTCCCATCAAACTACGACATAATAAGAAGAGATAGGAAAGATGGATATGGGGGAGTCCTGCTTGCCTTGAAGACAGACCTTATCTATGAAGAGCTAGACACTGGACGCAACACTGAACAAGTCTTCGTTAAAGTCACACTGGACAAAAACAAGACGTTGATAGTAGGATCAATCTACAGACCACCAAGTAGTGATATAGCCTACATTGAAGACCTGTGTTCAACCGTAGAAGACATCAGGAAACAGTTCAAGAACGCTGTGATATGGATTGGCGGGGATCTGAATCTTCCAGATATCAACTGGGAATCCAACACTGTGGAAGGCAACCAGAATGCCAGCCGGATAAACAACATGGTCATAGAACTGACTGAATCCTGCAACCTACATCAGATGGTCACCCAGCCAACCAGAAAAGACAACATTCTTGACGTTTTCCTTACCAACCGACCTACACTGATCACACGCTGCACCACTCTACCTGGACTAGGTGATCATGACATCGTCTACACGGAGTCAAGTGCCTCAGCAAAAAGGACAAAACCAGTGAAACGCCTCATTCACCTCTGGAAAGAAGCAGATGTGGATTCCCTGAAGTCAAAATGTCTGGACTTCCAACAGCTCTTCCTCCAGAAGCACACTGCACAAAGCTGTGTAAACACTATGTGGACGGAGATCAAGGATCATCTTCTTGGTATCCTTGAGAAATGTGTCCCATCCAAGATGACTACCTCAAGATTTAGCCAACCTTGGATCACTAGACAAGTCAAGCGAATGAGCAGAAGGAAGAAGAGGGCATACAACACCGCCAAAGCAACTAAATCACCAGGAAATGTAAAAAGATACGAAAACATCAAGAAGAAAACAAGCAAAGCCTGTAAAGCCGCCTACAACGATTATGTCACCAATATCATCAGTCCAGATCAACAGTCAAATCCTAAGAAATTCTACAGCTTCATCAAAAGTAAGAAAACAGAAAACCATGGAGTGGCACCACTCAAGGCAAAGACAGGCATAACACATTCTGACAGTGAGACCAAGGCAAACATCCTTAATGAGCAGTTCTCATCCGTCTTCAACAAAGACGAAGATCCGGCCACAATCCCGGACATGGGACCAAGCCCTCATCAGCAGGTTGACAACATCACCGTCACAGAAAAGGGAGTACATAAGATCCTTGCAGGACTGGACCCCCACAAGGCGACCGGCCCCGACCAACTTCTGGCAAGGCTGCTGAAGGAACTTGCTGTTGAATTGACACCAATTTACACACTTTTCTTCCAGGCCTCGCTGGACCAAGGTACCATGCCAGATGAGTGGAAGTCAGCAAACGTGGTTCCTATATACAAGAAGGGTGACCAAAGCAAGCCTGAGAACTACAGACCTGTATCATTGACGTCAATCAGTTGCAAGGCACTGGAGCACATAGTAACCAGTTCAATCATGAAGCACCTTGACAAACACCAGATCCTGACAGATGCTCAGCACGGCTTCAGGAAGCGAAGGTCATGTGAGACACAGCTTATCCAGACTATTCAGGACCTAGCCAGCAACATGGATGCCGGAGGCCAAACTGATGTCATTCTATTGGATTTTTCGAAAGCCTTCGACAAGGTACCACACCTTCGTCTCCTGTCGAAAATCCACTACTATGGCATCAGAAACAACCTACACAAGTGGATAAGCAGTTTCCTGGGAGGGCGAAGCCAGACTGTATTCCTGGATGGCAAACATTCATCGCAGGCATCAGTGGACTCAGGGGTTCCACAAGGTAGCGTCCTAGGACCCTTACTATTCCTACTCTTTATCAACGACCTACCTGAATACATCTCACCTGAGTCCACCTTACGAATGTTTGCAGACGACTGCGCACTCTACCGGAACATCAAGACAGAGGAAGATGCAATAGCCCTTCAGAGAGACATGGATGGACTCCAAAGATGGGAGAAGGATTGGCTGATGGAATTCCACCCCCAAAAATGCCAGATCATGCATATCACCAACAAAAGAAGACCCATCAAAGTACCCTACAATATCCACGGACACATATTAGAAGAAACAGAAACAGCTAAATATTTAGGCATCAACTTCCAAAAATCTCTCAACTGGAACCACCACATCAACACCATCACCAAAAAAGCCAACAACGCAAGATCATTCCTCCAGAGAAATATCAACCAATGCCCGATGAGGACCAAAGAAATCTGCTATTAGACCCTGGTGAGGCCTCTCGTGGAATACTCTTCAATAATCTGGGACCCCTTCACCGATGCCAATGTTCGGAAACTGGAGATGGTACAACGTAGATCTGCCCGTATGGTCTTCTCAGACTACAGAAGGACCAGCAGTGTCACAGCCATGCTTCACCATCTCCAGTGGCCATCACTACAGGAGCGCAGGGCACAGGCAAAGGTCACCATGATGTACCGGATTGTGTACCAGCTAGTAGAGGTCCCAACAACTCACCTCACTCCGATCTGCTCAGTTAGAGGCCACAGACTCACATACATGGTGCCCTTTGCTAGAACCCTGTGCTACCAAAAATCGTTCTTCCCGGACACCATCCGCCTATGGAACAGCCTTCCCCAGACAGTCATCAGCTGCCCTACCATTGACAGCTTCAAGAGGGAAGTGCAGTCAGTGACGCTGCGATAACTTGTACTGGACTGTTTTTATCCACACCAATAAATGATTTTAAATTCACTGTAAATATGTAAAGACACCTCTTTCACCGCCATGCGCCAGTACGAGTATACGCCAGAAGGCGTCCTGTACTTTAATGGAAGAAGAAGAAGAATTGCCCCTGTATCCCTGCCGCGTTATGAAATCACCTTCAAGGCTTGACAGTATTGATAATTCTCACATCACTGTCAAATCCACTTATAGCAGTCTTCGAATTTGGACACTAGCCCGAAGCCCGAGGCTAGTAAAAACTAGGTTGGGCTAGTTATTGTCTCCAGGTGACTAGTCCAAAAGGCTAGTAAAGATTCTGAAGAACATGTATCAAATTTCCAAAATAAAAGAAAATGAACCTGCATTTATGTTCAAATATATTTAGTCACTATACTAAGACTTTAAAATCTTCACAATTTAAAACAAATGAACATGATACACTTTAAATAATTTAATTTTCGGGCTACCAAAAGTGTTCTTGGGCTAGTAAGTTCGTCCATGTTGTTAGTCTGACTGGCTAGTACTGTGAAAAGTTTTTCTTGAAGACTGTTATAGATTAGCCACATACAATATAATGTGGGTAAAAGTTGCCTGACTGATGTGTTTGAACAACTTTAATACATTGCCAGAATACTAAAATAACCAATGCAATTATTGAGGATGATGATAGCAAAGACCTAAGTATTTTTAAAAATACATTATTTTATATGTCTTTGATGATAGGCTATACAATTAATTTAGTGGTAAAATGGTACTTAGGAAATTAGCAAAGACTTGTCTGCCATGAAATTGGTTGAGCATCAGCCCGGAGTCTCAGCTATTATAAAATGTAATCATATAATATAAAATTACAGGGCCTTTTTTCCTTCTAAAACAGAGGCCGATCTTCGGTGACTTCCCAATCGCAAAAAGCTTCTTTTTCCCCCAATTTCGTAAGAGAATTTCTAAAAAAAAACCAATGCTAAATTCCCAATGTGTTGTATTCTCATACGGTACAGCCTTTGTCCAGTCTTCAGTTAAAATGAAGAAAAACGATGTATCATTCGCTTGACATTACAAATCAATTAAATGAACAGCCGTCGATATATTTATAAAATTTATTACGAGTGCGACGTCTCGGAAGCAATAGTGCATTTGTTATCTACGAGCGTGGAAAGAGACTTGCTGACGGCGGCCATATTGTTATGCAGAACGGCTAATGTCCGGTACGGGACTGTACTGTTCGTATCCGGGCCGAAAATATGTCCAGAATTGAAATATCGAGGACAAAAATCGTAAAATTAATTGACAGCTCATACAATGGAAATGTTATGTTGGAAAAAGAACTTTAAGAAAGAATGATAAAATACTGAGAGAAACTAAAGGTGACAGTTGTGGGCTATAATGGACTCTTGTTGTTCAAGAAAAGTGAGAACTTCTAAACTTTATAAGTAAACATGAAAGTCGTGGATGATTTAACATGTATGTGGACTGCATTATCCTTTTTTATGTAACTAGAGTCAGACTTCCTTTTCCCAATTTGGCCGAAAATTGCGCTTGAATTTCCCAATTTGGCCAAAAATCGCGCTTGAATTTCCCAAAATGACAGACTAAGGCCCCTTCCCAATTTTTGGAAAAAAGGCCCTGAATTAGTATACACTAATGTCACAAAATACCTTTATTTTCAGAGACCACATGTGTGTTCTTATCCAGAATGTGGTAAAAGTTATCCAAGAGTTGATCATCTACGACGTCATGTGCAATCTGTTCATGAAACAGTGAGTGAGGAAGATACAGGGTCAGTAATGGCGCTCCTTTAGTTAAATTATTCTGTGCTTTATAGTGCGAAAGTCAAAGTCAGTTAAACAAATTGAAATCATTCTTGTTGTTAAGGTAATATGTTTTATAATATGGTTTAAACTTCTTATATAGACTATTAGTACCAGTATATGTATGTAAGTGAGTGACATTTATCTTTATATATGCATTTATTGAAGTGTATTTGCATACATGTCATATTTTCCTGAAGTCTATGCAGGAGATTGGTGATGGAAATGCAGGAGATTTCAACGAAATGCTGGAGTTTTTTCTTGCTCAAACTTTAAACTTAAATAAATTAAGTTAATATGCAGTTTTCACTTATTTCACTTGTAGGACATTACCATGCATGTTTCATAAAGCTATTTAAATTAAAATTTGTTATCATTTTCATCATGCAAACCAAAAATGTCAAGGTTCCAGTATTTCAAGAAATGCAGGAGATTCGATCAATTTGCTGAAAATCATGCAGGAATAGTGTCTCAAATGCAGGAGAGTCCTGCAACATGCAGGAGATCTGGCATGTATGTATTTGTCACATAAAGCTGGGGGTTGCTTTTGCAGTGTTCTGCTTTTATGTAGTTTATTAAGGAAGCTTGGCCAGGGGACAACACTAAGTAAACTATTGTGGTCCCTGGTTTGACAGAAAAGAAGAGTAAAATTTGAAAAGGAAACAGATACTGGTCTTTCAAGACTTTCACTGGTCCTTCTTGAGTTTCACTGCCTGCCCTTGAGCCTGTGGACCAGTGTTCATGTCAAGCCCTAAACTTGCTTTTATAACTAATTTAATTGACATTTTATATTTGATTCAGGTGGAAATGTGAGGAAAGTGAGTGTGAGGCTTCATTTAGTTCATATTATGCTTTGAAGAAACATGTCACTACACATCATGAGAAAGAGTCGTATGAGGTATGCATTCTTGTGGTTAATATTGAACTTCATATACAGTGGAACTCACTTATAGCGAACTCGCTTATAACGAAAACTCAGTTCTAGCGTAACAAAAAAAAAATCTCCGACCGAGTGCCTTCTTTATTTAACTGTATCACCACTCGCTTGTAACATAATCAGATATAATGAAAAATCGGTTATGGCGTAATGATTTCTAGGTCCCGATAAAGTATTTTGTGTGCATTCATGATCGGTTATAACAAAGACAATTAAAATGTTGTGACTAGGTGCAACCGAGCAACCGAGTGTTTGTGCAAACAATTTTAATAACAGGGGTCGAATTTAGCGATATTTTCTACTAGCTAAAATTAGCTTGTGCCATTTGAGTTAACTAGCTAAAAGGAAAAGCTACTAGCTAAAAAATTCATTAACCAATTTAATTGAAAATTAACTGCTAAAAAGTGCTAAGTCTTGATCACTATGCCTGAAGCATGAAACAGATAAACAAAAAATCAAGATACATCAAAAAGGAAACTTCAGTTCACATACGTGTTAAATCATTTAAAACTTAATGCTTCAACATTCATGCATCGATTTATGCTTGGTGCGAATGTCGGGTACGAAAATAGTAAGTCCCTTACGTCTATTTCCATCGGTGTCGCGGAAACAGGTGACATTTCGATTTGTTGCTATTATTGCATGTTTTGATTCTCCTCTTACTGGTAGTCGTAAATCGATTCATTGAATTTATTACTAACTGTAACAAACTTGTACTCTGTGATTGTTGGTGTATTTAAGCGGATATCTGCGATCCAATAAAGCAAATTGCATAAATAAAAAATTGCAATATCTCGGCCATAGAAGTGCCGAGTCATCCGAATGTGGATTTCCTGTTTACTCGTTTGACAGATCAATGCCAGTTTCAGCGATAGTTAGCGACTTAAAACAACCTGTTTTGTTGAAATTTATATTTGACCATAAGCAATTCGTAAAGGAGGACTTTTATTGCTGTTTTCTCCTTGTTTTCATACTCGCTAAAATATGCGAGTGACTTTTAATGTCACTCGCTATTCTGAATTTCCACAAGCTATTAGCGAGTATGCATACTTAAATTCGAACCCTGAATAAGGTGTTAAGTGTTTGCGCCGTTGGCATACACATTTGCGATATAACTTACCTATTAGTATAATCCTTTACATAACCGTAACATTTGTTCAGCATAGTAACACAGCTTTCACAATATAATGAACTTAAATAACAAATCAACTCAACATTACCCTTTAATGATATAATAAACTCCTGAATATATTAAAACTTACACGATGGGGATCATAGTTACACTATCATTATTGTGTGTGTTATTCATTTACGTTGGTGTACATGTAAGCGAGTTAACAGGATTGTCACAAAATGGAAAATAAAAAAAGGAAAAGCGATTTCATATGAAACTAAATTTGAAATTCTGCTAGATATCCAAAATGGATGTTTCTTGAAGGGTGCCACGAAACTGTATACAAGGACATGTTTTCACATCGCTCAATGTCGTGAAAAAAAAGAGAAAAAAACACACTCACTGGGATCAAAGCAAATGAAAATCAGTGACTTTTTGAACGTAAAAACTAGATACACTAGTTTCTGTTGAAACTTAATCATAATAGTGTGCTTACTTATACTGTTAATCAACATAATATTACATGTACACACTAACTATACACGATATATTTTTCATATTAAAATACTGTTCAACCTCATGTATGTTTGTGTTTAGTACAATATAACTTTGTTCCGCGACAGGCTATACATGTATTCATGGTATAACGAAATACGTTACATCCGTACACATATAACAAAATTTCCTTGTACTGATATAGTGAAAATCGGATATAGCGTAACAATTCTCAAGGTCCCGATGATTTCGTTATAACCGAGTTCCACTGTATATAGTAAACATTGAATGTTTAAAATTGGCTTTAATTCCTAAAGTAATGTTCTTCCATGGGAGTCTTGGACTTGTCATTCAAGTAACTTGCCTGATAAGCCTTGTGCAGGACATATTTTTTTTTTTTACAAAATAATTTTTGTACACTTATAGGTTTTATTGCAGATAAGTCTAATAAGAAAAACATTCAGGCGTGTTACTTATTGTCTTAAAAGTAACTAGGTCTATTAAAAGTCACTTGCCTAAACAGAAAATAGCAAAATATACTTGCAATGGCCTCAAGTGAGTGATAATTGTGATGACCCTATCTATATTGTAATCTGTATATTTCTGCAGTGTCATATACCAAGATGTGGAGCATCCTTCAATAAACATCATCAGCTGAAATCTCATATGTTAGAGATACATTCACAGGGAAAGGCTTACACGTAAGTTACTCTTTATACCATCCTAACTTTAATTCCTTCAAGACCAGAGATCATTGGCCATTTAGGCACAGATAAACTATCCCAGGGTCTTATCGAGGGCTTAGTGCAAAACTATGGTACATGCCTCTATAAATTGATGCAGTTTTGCACTGAGCCCTTGTTATATGTTCCCTGTCGCGTCCTCCAAACATGTGTGCAAAAGTTGTCAATTATTTTCGGTTAAGAAACTAAGTAATTAATTCCAGGAAAGTTGGTTTTGCCTTCAGTTGACAGCATAATTGGAGATCAAGATAATGTGACGCGTTGATAGTAAATTCTACTGCTTTACTGTAAAATTATTAATTTTAAAATTATTAATTTTCGTAGGGGATTTAACTTCGTAGACTTCGTGGTTCGCCTTTAACCACGAAATTAAATCCCATCAAAAAATAGTTTCGACCCGTGTATTTATTACCTGAATCGCAAAATTAACGAATTAACGTCCCATAGAAATAGCCTTTTTTATCAAAACCTTGAAATTTCTTCCCTTCAAAATTAAATTATTTTACAGTAATTTGCTAACACAGGTTTGACTATGAAGTGTAACTTGTCTGGATTTTGATGTTTAAGTTTATTGATGTTTTATTGTATATTATGCTAGGTGTACTGTAGCTGGTTGTGGCAAGTCCTTCCCATTACCTACCAAGTTGAAGAGACATATGAAAACCCATGAAGGTACCTTAACATTCCAGGTTTCATATTTGAATGAAAATTGTAGTAAAATTTCTTAAAATTTAGTCTGCTTGCTGATTTTTTGGCAAAGCTCAATTCGATCTTTATTGCACAGAAGTCCTCGTGCCTTTTCAAAAATATAACAACATTTACAAAGCAGTATGAAGTAAAAAGGCAATGAAAGTCCCAATACTGTGTAATAATACTGTGTGAATGTAACTGGGAAAGAAAAATGTGCAACCAGGCAGGGTCTCGAACTGAGGACCCCTCCCGGTCTCGAACCCAGGACCCTTCACTTACAGGTTAATTGCTCTACCTACTGAGCTAGCAGGCTGCTTACACAAGTTTCTCCCCTATTAGTAATTATATCTTTTACACCCGGCCACATACAGCCCCTCATACGAAGATATAGTCTTTGTTGTATCTGCTGCCCTTCCTGTTACATTTCTTACTTTCTTTCAGTACCGGTCTATATGTATACACTTGTAACAGAATGTACCATATAGTTGTATTATATTGAGGGGAATTTATACATTGTAGCTTTTATTTGATATGTTTGTTCAGTCAATTCTATCTTTTCTTTTATAGGATATGTTTGTTCAGAAGAGAATTGTGGTAAAAAGTTTGATAAATGGACGATGTTAGTAAAACACAGACGTGTGGAGCATGTGCCAGGTATATATGACGTTAATCTGATTCTAGATCTTCCTATAGAAGCATACTTTCTTATTATAATACCCCATACCACAGGGGATTGACACATAATTTTTTTTGTTCACGATAGCCTTATATCAGTATGTATAGTAATGGGACACATCGACTGTGTGTTAGTGGTCTTTTATTTCAATGCAGTACACACACTTCAACAAAGAGATCGTGCAAAATCTTTTTCAGTTTGATAGAAGGATGATTTATCTGCAAGTAGCACAAATCCGTTAGACTCTAGGGTCTAAAATGAGTCAGAAATACACAAAAATGTCACAAAATCACGCCACTTTTGTAAACAGGAACTGTCAAATGCAGTTTAATGTAAACAATAAAGGTTGAAGTATGTGAACAAGAGATGAAGTCAGATGAGTGAAAACTTGCCACATAGGTCTTATGATTTCAAAATACCGTAAAATCATTTAATTTCGATGGGACAAAATTTTGTGGTTTGAGTAAAAAGAACATTTCTATGGGTTGTTAATGCGCGGATTTTGCGTTTCAGGTGATAATTGCAGGGGTCGAAATTATTGTTTGATGATATTTGATTTCGTGGTTGAAGATGAACTACAAAATCCATGAAATTTAACCCCCCACAAAAATTAATGATTTTACAGTAATCTGAGATTCAGATTTGGCTGTAATTGTAAGAATTAACTTTTCCAGAGAACTATTAATGTAAGTATTGAAAGTAAGGGTGATCTTAATTTCATATGCTGAAGTTTAACATTTGGAAGTGTTTGAACTGAGTTTAGGTGTAGGAATGTGTGTGCTAATGCCTCTTTGAGCTGCTTAATTGATGAAATAAATTTTATCTTTGTCTTGTAAGACATTAGTGAACATATCGGTATTGTTGTTTTAGTTCACCAGTGTACAGTATGCAAGAAGACATTCAGTCAGAAACAATGGTTGAAGCAGCATATGTTAACCCATGCCGAGGAGAGAGACGTGTATATATGTATGTATTATAACTGTGGACGTGAATATCTAGAGAAGAGAAACCTGAATGCTCATGTACGTAGTTACCATGACGGCAAGAGATTCCCATGTGATCATACAGGATGTGCTCAAACATTCGCTACAAAGGTGAGAATTAATACAAGGTTTGCTCAGGCTTTGAAAAGTCCTTGAAATTAGTTTTAACTTTGAAAAGTACTTAGGTGCTGCTATGAAAAATGACATATTGGTTCTTGAATTTAACTGAAGTTCCTTGAGTTTAGGTATCCATGCTTGAACATCCATAGAAATGTGTGGATTTTGTTAAAATGTCACATTATCTGCATGAAAATGATGAAAAAACACCATTTGTCTTGCAAAATACATTGTATGTAAATGCATAGTTTCAACTTTGAAACATGCTAATCAATAGTCCTGATGACCAGAATTTTCATGTTTAAGCATGAATACTACAAGAGCTGTCACTAGACAGCGCGCTCGACTATTCGCAGCCATTTGTCAGAAAAAATACAAGTTCAAAACAGGCCATTTAAAATTTGTATTATATTGAAACGTGAGTTACGCTACTTAGTTGACTACATGGCAATGAAAGCTAATGTACAATGGTTGTTGAGGCATGGCAATTATCTCAACACTGGACTATTAACAAATATTTGTCAGTGAAAATGATTTTAAGACTTCAAGCGGCACTGTACTCTATTCAAGAAATGTGTATGTTTAAAGGGAATTGTATACATCCACTGACATAACAAAGTTTCTACAAAATAATCATATGAGTAAGATATGATTTGTTAAAGGAGTCAATTTTAAAACAATGGTGACAAATTAAAATAATATATATCATAGTTTGCATTAAAAAGTTAAACTTTTCAATGCAATATCATTGATAGTAGGTGAGATATGGTTTGAATGTAACTTGCATGCAAAACTTTAACCAAGGAAAGTCTAAGTTAAAAGGGGCATAACTCGAATTAAACTAAAAATGGAGTTATTACAATTGACCAGTACCATTGACTAATGATGATAAACAAGTGTTATAAGTTTCAATGCAATATCATAAATAGTAACTAAGATATGGCGTGAATAGAACTTGCATGTAAAACTTGAACCAATAAACTCCTATGTTAAAAAGGGGCATAACTGAAATAAAAAAATAATAGAGTTATTGCCCTTGACTGATACCATTGACTAATGATGGTAAACAAGTGTTGTAAGTTTCAATGCAGTATCATGGATAGTAGCTGAGATATGGTCTGAATGAAACTTGCATGCAAAACTTTAACCAAGAAAATTCTATGTTAAAAAGGGGCATAACTCAAATAATAATCATAATAGAGCTATTACCCATGACCGGTACCATTGCCTTATGATGGTTAGTAAGTGTTGTTAGTTTCAATGCCATAGCACAAATACTATTTGAGATATGACCTTATTAGTAACTTGCATGCAAAACTTTAACCAAATTTTCTAAGTAAAAAAGGGCCATAATTTGCATTAAATTCATGCAAGAGTTATCTAACATGGTTGATTACATGACAGGGAAAGCCAGTGCAAAGTTTCAATCCAATATATGCACTGGTTATTGAAATATAACCAAGGTTAAAGTTTTGCATGTAAAACTTTAACCATATGCAACGCCGACGCCGACGAACAAGTGACTGTAATAGCTCTCATATTCTTCGAATAGTCGAGCTAAAAATTGTACTGTTTTACCTTTTAGTGTTTTGAAAAAGACCTTGAAAATAATTTCTACCTTGAAAATTCCTGAATTTATGTAAGATAATTGTGTATTGACTTGACTTTAATTTGGTCAAATGTGACAGACAGTTGGTCTTGACTGTTCTGTTTTATTGCTGTTGAAGGTGAAGGTCATTCACTCACAGTGACCACTAACTGTGATGTTCATCATAAAGTAGGGCTACTTTTGAATTACCAGAAGTTACACGAGTGTCAGTAAAACAGTAAAGTAATCTTTCTTGTATTTCAGCAAAAGTTGACACAACATCAGAAACTACATGATCCTAACAGACCTCTACCTAAGATAAAAGTAAGTCTACCCAAGATACCCATTCTTTGTTTGTATGTGTATTTATTCAGGTTAACCAATTTAAGTTGTATGTTGTGCTGAATCACCTTACAAGTTTTCCTGGACTGCTTCTTAATAGGTTCTAACTAACCCTTCTGCAAGGAACCAGTAACTTCTCCAAATATTGAGAAAAAAAACACAGCATTGTTGTCTTGTATCATATGTAGTGTTATCTCTTGGTAGTCAATGGATCAAAATATAACCCGACGTTTTGCGAGAATAGATAACCCTGAAAACTGTAAGATGTGATCGCTGTAAAATGTTTTTATGCCCTTGTATCAAATGATTCAGGGGTATATTCAAATGTAACCTTGCTAATTGAATGAAAACACTTTGGTCTTGGGTTTTCAAACTTCATGTGTGCACACATCTCATTAAGATTTACAACCTTCACCTGTTTTGAGGTCACTGGGTCAAAGGTCAAGGTCACCATGACTGTTTTATTGAAAATGTCAAAAACTTTAACCTTGCTCCTAACATAGAAATGCTTCGGCCTAGGTTTCTTCATACTTTGTGTGTGCATGCAACTCCTCGAGACCTACAACCTCAACCTGTTTTTAGGTCACTAGGTCAATGTCACCAGGGGGCATAAGTGTTTCCGGGTCACATATTGTTGAAATATAAGATCTATTTTTTGCAGAAAAAGAAGAAATCGGCTGCGGAAAAGTTGACGGGAGTGAGCATGGAAACTGAATCTCGAGGTCACGATCAGATGTCCTTTACAAGTCCCAGCAGAGAGGACTGTATAGATCTTCCTGACCTACCTGATTTACATACAGGAAGTGATAATTTACATACAGGAAGGGATAATTTGCATACAGGAAGGGATAATTTACATACAGGAAGGGATAATTTGCATACAGGAAGTGATAATTTGCATACAGGAAGGGATAATTTGCATACAGGAAGGGATAATTTACATACAGGAAGGGATAATTTGCATACAGGAAGTGATAATTTGCATATGGGAAGTGATAATTTGCATAAAATAAGTGACAATTCCATGACCGTAGAAGAAACTGACAATGGGAATGGTGCTAAAGAAATATATTTAGAAAATTCTGTATTTAAGGAAACTATTTACAAGTCTGCTATAGACAAACTGGCTCAGTGTTCAAATGAAGACAAACTGACACAGGGCCATAAAGTCAACAAACTGTCACAGTGTCAAGTATCAATTTCTACAGTTGCCATGGAAACAAAAGATTGTAACAATGAATCTAATGGTCCAGGTAGAGTGTCAGATAGTCAAATACACATTGACACCTCTATTACAGTATCTGCTGAATAAATATCATATACTTACTTCTGGTATTGTGTTAATGTTAGCTTACATAAGTATGAAATCATTGCACTGTTCTATTTCATCATCTCCTGTCTGTCTCCAATTGTCAACAATATAGTGGGGCAAGCGGCGCCTGTAGCCACGTTGAGGCACTTGCCTCCGTAAGCATTGGAGAAAAGAGAACATTGCTTCAAAAAGACCCTAGAAAGGATTTGTCTTGATGCTTTTTGGCCTCTGCATATGGCCCTGGTGGGGAGACATAATGCTTGCTTGTTAGAAGATGGATTGATGTCAAGATGGAAGACACACAGTTTGTCCGCATTTGTACTACCTAAGTACTGGTTGCATTTGGAACAATGGATTGTTAGTGCCAAAAAGATAAAGAGAATATCCTGCATGGAAAGCAGAACTCGACCAGGAAAATGAAAAACGTCACATTACAGAAATACACGACACTTAACAGAAAGAGAAAATATCATACCCAAGTCCCTATAAATCCATTTGGATTTAACATTTTTACCTAATCTTTATGAATCTTCATTTGGATTTAACATTTTGACCTAATCTTTACGAATCTTCAGTGGACTTGTCAGACCATTGATTAACCACTTGCCATCAACACACGGTATAACCGGATGTGTGGTCGGCCAAGTGATGCGTTACGGCCGAGGTAAATACTGATGACGGGTAAATAGTGGGGTTATATGTATAACCAGAACTTATCGATTTTTGGTAAGTATTTCCTCGGCCGTAAACGTCATCCATATTTTTCGTCCTCGGCCGTAAACGTCATCATCACAAAATCTCCTCGGCTGTAAACGTCATCATTTTTGTGCATACTAGGGTCTCTTTGAAAGGATCAACCGCTGGTTTCAGGGCACAGACAGAGTTGTAACTTTACAGCGTTGTTCATAGATGAATTTTCGTTAAATCTGTGTGGTTAAATAGTTCAATACTAGCGCAAACTGTTTAATTTCGGACAATGTATGTGAGAATTGAGCATTATTTTCTGCGTGTCGTGTATAAACAGGCTTTATCAGATTTATTCCGCAAAGATAGCATACGAGGCTGAGTGAATAGTAAATTTAAACCTTCGTGGTCATTCACAAATCGCTAGATCCAAAAGAAATATCGAAATCGATAAGTTCTGGTAAGACATATAACCCCACTACTTACCCGTCATCAGTATTTACCTCGGCCGTAACGCATCACTCGGCCGACCACGCATCCGGTTATACCGTGTGACATCGAGCTTGTACTTACGACCTTCTCATTCTAAGCCAGCGAATTGTATGCTATAGTATTTGTGTATGTAGAATACACCAAGTCTATGAACTTATACATGTATATACTATGAGTATATACAACTGTTTATATATTTAGAATTGTTTTCCAACTGCGCATTTGCTCCATGTATTTGATCGATACCCGATAAGACATGCATGGTAAACCACTGATGAATAAGTGTTTTCATGTTCTATAAATAGTCTGAATGCGCAATATATCGATGAGTTATTAGAGTAAGGGAAACCTTTATTAAACATTGGGGATACCAGCTATAGAAATTTGACGCTTTTCGTTCTTCATTCAGAACCATCAGTGAGTTCAAAGAAACAAGATGTCTTTCGCCACCGGGGCAGCAGTGTTTAATAGCTGTAATAAGGCCGGAGCAGTGGGTTATTTTACAACCCATTTACAAACTCACCCATGTGATTCGAAGGCTCTAATGTGGAGGGCAAATGCTTATGATATCATCGGACAACCTCAAAATGCTTCTAAGGATATCGACCGAGCCATAGAAGTCAGCAGTGGAGTGGATAGGAAACTTGCCGAGGTAGAGAGAAAAAAACGTGGCGGAAACCTGACCGTTGATGGATGTGTGGATATCTATAAACAAATAATTAACGAGCACCCTGATTGTTGGGAAGCATGGAACAAATTGGGAAACGTACATAAGTTCAATGACGACATTGAGAGTGCAGTAAGCGCATTTAGAAACGCAATAGATGTGGCAACTGAAAACGGCGAAAGTAAGGACCCAGGTTTGTGCTGGGTACATCTGGATCTCGGAATGATCTGGTTTCGCAGAGGAGAGCTTGATATTGCGATTGATTACTACAAGGCAGCTGTAGAATCGAGTCCGACACACACCATCTCCCATATCAATTTATGCCAGTCAAATATTTTACAAGGCAACTTTTCCGAGGCTAGACAGAACTTTACCACTGCGATCGGACTGAATCCCAAACTTGTCAAGGAAAGCCTTGGATGCGAAACATTTGATGGATACTTTCAAAAAGTCAAGCAAACATTTGTCGCTGCTAGTTCTGAGAACATGCAAGGCTTACAACATACTCCAAAATCGGCTAATGATCCACAATGGAACTTTAACGAAGCTCAACTTGGTCCCAAGTCAAAAAGAAGACAACAAACACAGCAAACTTCGACTAGTTCCAAAGTGAGAGCGAATCATACATCTGCTGGCGCTAGAGGTGGCGGAGGTGGTAATGATGGAGACGGCAGTGGATCAAACAGTGATGACGAGGAATATTCTGGCAAAGATGGTAAGATAATTTTATGATAATCAATTAATCATATATTTTTGTGGGCGTGGCATGATGTGGTATTCCATAGTCTACGTTTGTCGTTTGTACAGGCCCGATTTACCCGAGGCTTCATAATTTGATCAAAATCTCATCTCAAATATTGACATGCTACTTAATGTTAAATATATGCAAGGGTGGACTCAAAATTAGCATCACTAAACATAAATAATATTTTGGGTTTATTACAATAACATTTCAAGAGCTGTGACTTAAGATTTATCTCTAATTGCGATTCTAATTTTAGCAAAATGAGATGCTTAAGGAGATTGGTTCCAGATGTAGAAGACGTAATTGTATTACAGTAGTTTATTACACTTGTATTGATCAAAGAATAAGTTAGGGAATGTATAATTTTGCTGTATTGTTTTAATGTATTCTCAATGATGCTTCGTCATTAAGGCTTGTACATAAGCATTTAGTTACGTACTTCTATTGTATAAATTTTCTTTTTGATCTATCACGATAAAAGGCTTTAATAGCGTCGCGTATTAAAACAATAACAATACTTGGTATAAAAAAGACTTGTCACAGAATTGTCACAGAAATCGCGTGTTCTCTGGCGAATTGCATATAATATTTTCACAGGATTGTTTATAGACCTTGTTTCTTTATCGGGCATTTTGAAGTTCGGTTTAGTGTACATTTGTAGTTTCATTTCACATGCTATTTCTATCATTTTTGGCAAAATATTGTGTGTGTTTTTTTTACAAATCCTCCACATGTTGTACTTACCCCTGACACATGTAATCTTTGCTCATAAGTTTCTCGTTTTCTCCTCTTTCAGTCAGTGAAATATGGAGACAGCTACAGAAAGAATCTCCTTGCATTAAAATGTACGGGAAACACAAGTATGTCCAGTCTAAATGCGGTAAATATTGGTACAGCAAGGATACTGCTGGACACGGTGGATCGGCCTTCAAACGCTATGACGACACTAGAAGCACTCTACGTTTCCGTGACGCCCTTGACAACAAAATGAAACCCATGGTAAACAAACATGAATCGAGGACAGGAACGACAATATTCAAGGGTGACATGGTCGGTGTAAAGGGATAACTTACCTAATCCTGCAAAGAAGCCCTAACCTAGTATTGTAACTGACATAATTACATGTAATACCATAAACTAGTAGTTGATAGTTGAAGTTGTTAGTTTCTCTATTTCATTTGGACAACTTTGGGCTTTAACACATCTTGTTGTTTACCGTTCTTGTCGTGTTGTGTTGTGTCGTGTTGTGTTGTGACTTTTCTATTTGCAAATTGATGTCACTAATATTCGGGATTTGCTTGAAACAATTACTCAGTGCTTTTTGTTAGTTTACTTTCATTTTCATCATCATATGTTGTGGTAATGCCATCATTATAGGTTTTGTGATAATGCCACGTTGCATTTTTTAAATTTATATTTTATTTCCAAAAATTGGATTGGGCTTAGCCTATATTAAACCTCTTACTCATTTGTCGTCTCATGTTATAAATATAAATACATTTATAGATTGAAGAACTTTGTAAATGACTACAGTTTTTGTACAACTTATTTACGCAGTTGATCAAGTATCGTTTATCGAATGCGCACTTCATGACATACAAGTTATATATAACATTCTATGAATAATATTTTTTTTATGACGTAAATATACTTATGTATTTGTATGTGGGCGAGTTAGACTGTGCAATGGAGCGTGTGGATGAGTGTAATATTATTGTATGTACTATGTACAACACGATAGAGTTAGGGTATTTATTATTTCTATCATTTCTGTATCGGGACATAAATGTTATATACAGTTTTAGTGGGTTAAATCACTAGTACCTAGGCCTGTATCATTGATAAATACTTTAAAATTTATGTTTTTCTATACATTTTACAGATACCTTTAACTGTGGATATAATTGACTTAAGTTAAGAGCCTGGACATCGCTTCCATCGGGATATAAGCGTTTCGCAGAGCATGAACCAATATTGACCATTCGTGGGTATTGTCCGGAAGTGTGTAATGTAATGTAATTGTAATGTAGTTATTTAAACCTCTCGGTCAAGGATAACCCATGAAAGCGCAAGCACTTATTTCCAATGGGGTCCTGTGTTTTTGCTGAAGGGACAGCAGGTGGAAGAGATAGTGATGTGATACAAGGTATCCGGGCGAGATGCCCTAGCTCTTTCCGAAGAGACACATTGGTTCTTTAACGTGCCCGGTGTATAGCACCGATACACGCGAGACTACCTCTGGGTTGCTAACCAGTTCATCTCTAGTTAGGTGGGAAACACAGAAAAGCGTTTCAGAAATGATCAAGTGCCCCGGCCTAGGATCGAACCCGGGACCTCTCGATCAGCAGTCAAGCAGGCTATCGGCTCGACCGCCGTACCACCTTTACATTGGATTTTTTGGAATGGTGAAATCCCTACTTAGTTTTGAAATTATATTACATCCATTGATTATTGTAAATGAAACATGTACACGTTGGTTGTATATATATCTGAACTAATAAATTATATCTATCAATTTTCTTAATTTTATTTCCTCCAATTATTTGGACAAATTAGATGTGCAATATTAGTATACACATTCTGTAAGTCTGTCTGCGTGTTTAGATGGTAGTAGTATTGTGGATCGGAAGCCAGGAACTGGTGGTGAGCTTGTCCTACGTCTATTGCTATCACGTGATCAGATCTTGAGTGTAGTGCTTGTACCTTATAATCCGTGGGGTCGATAGTTGTACGAGGGTCGTCTGTCAGGATGAGTATAACGTTAGGATAATCTGGACGATCTCCCCCGGCACTTGTTGTAGCATGTTCTATCAAGTATCTCACACCGACACCAGTGTATGCATGTGCTTTATGAAATTCCACGTGACTTATGGCTGCTAGGGTGGAATATTTGGTCACATGGTCACCGATATCAAACTCTGTGTGCGCTGTTGATGAGAATACACCAAGCGAGACGAGGGTCTCAGTTGAGCTTATTGGTAGCAGACCTACTATGTTCATTAGGAACTCTTTTAACACATGCGGCTCGAAACTGGATGAACCGTCAACAGCAAGCATGAGGTCTATGCAACAACCTATAATAGTGAGTTAGTGTAAATTAGAAAAGAATATGTGTTTCTTAAATGCATAAAATTAACGGAACAATTAGAGAAAAGTATTTATATCTCCATTTCTCAATAATAATAAAATATAATAGTATGACTCTTCGCAGCCTCATGGGGGATGAATACCATTAAAAATATACGTCGGCACAATTATGAACAATAAATTACACTATTCATTGCTGCCCAGCCCTACCCCTGTGTTGGGAGTGCCAGAGTTCAATTGAGTTGTGCATAATTGGGTTGTAGAATACATTGTTATGATCCCTACCATATAATGAATGTGGTATAACTGACCTTTACATCCAGGTGTTGTTGATGGTGGTGGTGGTGTTGTTGTGGATACCACAGGATAGTTACATAAATCTGTGGCGCAACATGACACAGATAGGTCACGTGACTTCATCTCACGTCTACCAAACATACTCACACCTTGCCATGGATCGTCACAGAACTGGAAATAGTTGGTGAATAATGTAATAAATACTCACATGTATACAAACAGTACAAGTGACATCATTTATACAAAAAAGAGGAAATCGGACATGGGAAGGCAACACTCAACCTAACCAGACGTGCAAGGAAATCAGTGTCACCACAACACAACCAGACTGAGCAATGCCCACACATAAGCCAAATACACAATTAAACCGAAAAAAATCATGTACAAGGCGAGTCATTTTCAATTGCTTCGAACTGCTCATGCATATGCGATAGAGAAGTTAACAGGTACAGCGAATGTACTGGGTAATGGGCATGATTCTATTAGCTGTATACGGCGTACTAAACCAGCACTAAAAGTTTCAAATTTGCATATAGGCTCTAACTATTCGTAAATGAGTTTACCCATTATACCTTATTCATACTACATCTAACACAACGTCTCTGTTTGGAAATTTGTGACTTTCAGAAGAGCACCGAGTCTTCTGGAAAACTGAGCTATCCGGTTGTATAATATTTAACGAACACAGTAATTTGATCAGTCCAGGAAAGAATATACTTCCCCAATCAGTCTTACCGTTTTCTTTGCACACGTCATTTCAAATTCTTCATGTCCGTCAACATATGATCTTAGTTCTCTACGCATACACACCTGTAAAAAAAGCAATCCGGGGTACAGTTGTCAAACTGGTTCCAGAAAAACTTACATCTTTTGTCTAACCACGAGAAAGTTTTCTTTGCGTTAACAGAAAGTAGGCATTTGAGACAAATGCTCTGAAACTGTATACATGTACTTCCTTTTTGGACACCCTATATGCAATTATTGAGATGTTATTGCGATCTATGCAGATACCTTTATCATAAAAAACTTTGGTCTGCACCTAACAACATGGCCGGGTCTCTATCATGATTACAATTACAATACACATGTGTAGTTTCTCAACACGGTGACCTTTTTACCTAACACATTTTTCATGGGCTACTAGTATATTAATCTTAATAGCCCAACCTAACTTGTTATAGCAGTTTGATATTATTGTCAAGTTTTCATGAAAGTGTATGACCTGCAGCGATCGAGGAATCAATCCCTGCGTCACATACCGACCCAGCGCACCATACAGCCGCTGGACCACCGTGTAAACTGATCACACTGAACTACGGTATTTGTGGGGGCTTCATTGAGAAATGAGTACTTTAGAGCGGGTATATTTTACTGTGTCCAATGATCGCATTAAATGGATCCTTTTGAACACAAAAAACACGGCGTCATCAATTAAATAAACTTGCATGAAAAATGTTTTCATTTTATAACTAATAATAATAATAAGTTCTAAAGGGACAATAGTTTCTTTTTTATGCAAGTTTATTAAATCGACGAAACCGTGTACCTGTGCTTTTTAATTCGCGGTGACTTGATTTTGCGGAAACGGCATTGACCGCGAAATAAAACCTTGTTGGAAAAATGTAAATGCCTCACCTCGTCTGCCTGGCACGTAATTGTTGTGGTACATAGATGATAGTCTAACAATGTACTGTTGCAGTTATAACATTGGATCGCTGATCATGAAAAAAGAGACAATGGATACATGATAAATACATTTACATGTGTGTATTGTGTAAGTTCAGAAAATGCAATGATAAATACTCCTTGCTACGCAATAAATACGTTAAATGAGCGTAACGTCGTACATATCTTGTCTATTCATTGTTGTGAATTTATTTCCAAAGTGACATTATATCAGAAACGTATAAATTGAGGAATGGTACATTTTTTTTAATTTGGTGATGAGACAGAACAGGTGGTCGATGGTAAAATAGAATGAATAGAATATCTTTTATTTCCAATCATGTGCCATTTCTGGCATACACTCATTGATTTCTGACTATTTCGACAGCAATTAAATAAAGTGAGTAATATAACAAAAATAAGGCACATTATAAACTTTAAAGACTAGATTTAAAGTGTAGAGCTAGTTACTTTCTCGATCTTTGATCACAAGAACTATTTCAATCTACGAATGTATGATTATAGTACTTACGGCATCGGTTACAATATTTCTTGCACACAGTGCTTGCTAAGTTTTCGTCTGAACACAAGCTCGGTTTTGTGGCAGCAAAAGATAAACATGCCAGGTGGTCTAGATCATCACACGCGTACAACAAATGAACAACTCCTAACAAAGTCAGACCTGAAAGTTTGTGTGAAATATGAGTACGAGTGCACTAGAAATATCAATGAAATACTACATCGGAGAGCGGTGGTCTAGAGGTAGGACGCGTGCTTCGGGATTGAGAGGTCCCGGGTTCGACCCCCCTCTGGACCACTGGTTAATTTCTCTGAGCAAGACCCTCATGCTCCACTCCACCATGGTGTAAAATGATACCTGCGAGGACAGTGTCTATTCATGGGCGCCGCAGATCGATGTTGGCTGCCACACCACAGGAGAGAAACAGTCCCCACAAGGAGACACGAGTGTAGGTTTCAATATGTAGCTCAATGACCAGGTGAGTAAAAATGTCAAAGGGTGATTGAGCGGTCTAACAGCTGAAAAGAGCCCTAGAAAATTGGTAACTTAACTTAACATTCAGTTATGTGGAATTAAATCGATCGCGAATAGAAACAGAACTCTATAGGTCACTTAACGTGAACTTGATCAACAACTCGTATACTGCTTTCTCGTGGCGTCGAGCCCCTAAGAGCTAAAAGCCTCTCATGCACAATTCCTACACTTTACTCTTTAAACAATTTTATTTTTACTAACTGAGAAATTACTTAACTTTTTGAAAACAAAATAGTTTTTCCATTAAAAAGGTTTTATTGTAAAATATTTGCTATAAAGCCAGTACCAGTCAAGAGCCTGCGTCATTCAGAAAATTTCTCATCGACTCGAGCCCTCTGATTGGTCAGCCTGTATTTAACCCAAAGACAGAAAACTCTTCACAAAACACAGTTGTGACATGAAGTTAAATCATCTTAGATGATATTCACCGACTTTAATCACTGTGAACGAGTCTGTTGACAAAAAATCGTCAACAACAGAACCCATGGTAAAAAGCTTAGGCGTTGATGCTTATCAAAATGGATTTTTATGGTTTGTTGCTACTGGTGACCACAGAACGAATACAAGTTGTTTTCATTAACATTTTTTTGCTGCTGTGACAGAAATAAGACTTCCAACATATTTCAACATGTTTTGGATAAGAACCATCTCCGTACGTGTGTATATTTGACCAAAACAATTAGGGCTCGAGTCGATGAGAAGGATCGAGTCGATGAGAATCAAGTATACATGTATTCATACAAGTATACGAACAAAAAAAATATGACTTACATACACTTCCAACATGAACCTCCATGATAACCTTTGCACTACGTTCTCTGATTTGTTCTGAACTGACTTTATGAATTGTAATTCTTCAACTAACTCTTAATCAGATGTTTATAAATAAACATTTGGTCACGTTAAAGATAAGAATAAACTTACTGGTTCTACGAGAGTTGCTCCACTTATATTTGCGCAGTGCTGAGTGAATGTCCGATATCTTCCATATAATCCGATATAATTCACTGCGGTATAACGTACACCGGATATTGCTAGTAAAGTGAGTAATATTATCAATTTTAAGGACATGAAATGGAGACCAGGGTGAGTTTAGAAGCGATATTTTCCTAATTACTGACTTCTTATTATTATTATTATACCATATTTATATAGCCCTTTTTTCATGTATACACACGTTCAAAAGTGCTGTACAATCATGACTAATACATGGTTAAAACAGTTATAATGTACATAAACTATAAAAGTAGGACCTACTAAACCCAGTAGGTGGGGGCTCTACTTAACCCAGTAGACGGGGCTCTACTTAACCCAGTAGACGGGCTTCTACTTAACCCAGTAGACGGGGCCCTACTAAACCTAGTAGTAGGGATCTATTGAAGACAGTTGACGGAGCTCTACTTAACCCAGTAGGCGGGGCTCTACTTAACCCAGTAGACGGGGCCCTACTAAACTTAATAGTAGGGATCTACCAATAGGTGGATGGGGCTTATAGTCCTGGGAACATGTGGGTCGTTGGGCCCAATGATAGGGCGCCAAGTTAATGGGAACATACACACAGTCAGCATGAATAAGCTCTATTAAAATAGTGCGTTTTCAGCGCTTTCTTGAAGGACGGTAGTGTTTTACTGTCTCTGAGCGCTGTTGGCAGTGCATTCCAGAGTTTGGGTGCAGCAGCTGTGAAACATCGGTCACCGTAAGTCACAGTCCTCGTCCTTGGCACAACTAGAAGAACAGAGTCATTTTGAGACCTTAGCTGTCTTTGTGGAGTGTATACTTCCAACATACTTCTGATGTAGCCAGGCGACTTTCCATGTAGTGCTTTGAAAACATGAGTCAAGACCTTGTACTCTACCCTGTACTGTACAGGTAGCCAGTGAAGATCCTTCAGCACAGGAGTGATGTGATTGTAACGCGGTGTCCGTGTGATGAGACGAGCAGCTGTATTTTGAATAATTTGTAGTTTATTCAGAATGATTTTCGGGGTGCCACATAGTAATGAATTGCAGTAATCCAGTCTCGATGTTACTAAAGAATTGATCAGGGATTTTGTTGCATCAACGGTTAAGTATTGTCTGATTTGACCTATTTGTCGGATCTGCATGAAACACGACCTTGAGACAGAGTTTACATGTTTGTCCATGTCCAAATGCGAATCCAACATGGCCCCGAGGTTTCTCACCATCGACGTTGGTCTGATCACAGCATCACCAACTTTTACATTGAGATTGTCGACTGAACTGGCATTCCTTTTCGGTACAAACAAGATTACCTCTGTTTTTTCGGCGTTAAGTTTCAGCAAATTTTCTTTCATCCAGTGCAAGATATCCTTCAGACAAGCTTCAATTCGTTGCAGTGTTTCATCTCGCGAGACACAATCTTTTGGTTTGAATGCCATATACAATTGGGAGTCATCGGCATAGAAATGATGTTGCAATTGATGTTTTCTACAGATTGCACCTACTGGTTTTGTGTACATAATGTAGTTCTTCGGACCAAGCACAGAACCCTGTGGTACACTGTAGTTCATTAGTACAGGTTTTGAAAGTTCTCCATCTATACAGACAGTCTGGTAGCGGTCACACAAATAGGATTTCATCCACTCTAGTGGCTTGCCTATTATACCGAAATGATTGTCAAGTCGGCGTAGTAGGGTGTTGTGATCTATGGTGTCGAAAGCTGCTGATAAATCCAGCATTACCAGGACCGTAGCTTTATTCTGATCTAGAGAGCAAAGGATGTCATTTTGCACACGAAGAAGAGCCGTTTCAGTTGAGTGAAATTTTCTGTATGCTGACTGACGTTCTTCGTGGAGATCGTGCAGTGTTAAATGCTCTTCCAGTCGAGCATCGACTACCTTCTCGAGAACTTTGGAAATGAAAGGTAGGTTTGACACAGGTCTATAATTTTTCAGTACATTTTGATCAAGGCCTGGCTTCTTTATCAGTGGTCTTATTCTGGAGCTTTTAAAAGCCTTGGGTACATAAGCACTTTTGAGTGATGCATTGAATATTCTTGTTAATAATGGCAGTAGTTCATTCAAGCAATCCTTTAACAGCCATGTAGGTATTGGATCAAGTTCACATGATTTACTAGGTGATTTATTTATTAGTTTTCGGATTTCATCCTCAGATGTTGGAGAAAATTCTGACAATTGCTCTTTTCCGAACGGAGTTTCGACTTCAACTCTGTCGTTTTGTTGGTATGACTGAATAGTGGAGGCATATCCCAATTGAGTTTTAACTTTTTCGGGCATTTTGGTAACTTTATAGAACATTATCGTATATCAAATGGTCATGGAAAGGTTAAAATGATCAAGTATTATGCCGTTACTCACTCGCAAATATTGACAGCAGTACTGTACAAGCTTCTGAAAAGGCTGTATTACCAAATTGTAGATGTTTTGAACTGGCCATTTTGTTTATGTTGAACTCCAAAATGGCGTGACCAAATTTCATAAATATCGTTCGAAAAACAACCAAGATACACCCCAAAACAGATACACGGGTGTGTACAGAGTATTGCTGTTTAGTGTACAGAGTATTGCTTTATAAAATGAGTAAATATAGTATGTAAATGGACAGTTTTACCGTATTATTACGTCTACAAACCAATAAGGTCATTTCTTATGGGTTATATGATATACTAAGAATATTTTTAAATTGTTATGTTAAAATGTTTCTATACGTTAGGCAAATGAATGCTGAATTTTATGCATACGTGTTCTTGTGAGTAGAACAAATGTGATATTTAGCTTGGATATATGCACTTCTTTGAGAGTCATGTTTATGGTCAAATGGCAAATAAGGGCTTTCACATCCATATATACACACCAAGGTTTATTTTTAATCTCTCAACTATTTCTGATGCTGCAATGAGGTTCCTTTGCTATGACTTACATTCAACGTTGCTAATTCAAACTAATGGACATTGTAGTTGTTTTGTGTTTGTCTAATGCGATTGCCCAGTTATGACCCTTTACTGTATGTGAAACACAGTTACTAATAGATGTTTCCCATCAAATTCGCGGGGGGGGGGCTTGGAGCTAGGATTAGCTTGTTACATTAATTGCTTCATGTAGTCCATGTAATCCAGTCTAAATAGGTACAGATCTATTCAGTATAAATTATGTTTACAAAATAACACTGATTATACCTTGTATTTATTCAATTTGAGTAACAAATAGTCACTGCACATATAAGCAATACTCCGTACACGATACAGCAATACTCCGTACACCAGGGGGCAACCATATAGCAATACTCTGTACACTGACACTTGTATTTATTCTCGCAATGCACCCTTATTTTCGATTAGTTTCGGATACTACATTTGAAATATAATCTTTGTAACAGAAATGACAATTCGCTCGATTCAAGTTGAGTATTTTAACGAAAAATATAAACAAAAACATCTAATTTCGACAGATCGAGCTTACTTTCTGCGTGAATAACGATGCAAGTTTGGTCTTTTAATCATCCTTTTAAGAAACTGCAGGCAATCTATCGGTTACACATGCTAGGAAAATTTATGGAGGAGATAGTTTTGTATAAAATGTACATTAAACACACTCAGAAAAACTAAAAATTGTCTCTTAACTTACCCTGGTCAACACTAGAATGTCGCGAAAATTGATAATATTACTCATCTTGCTAGCAATATCCGGTGTACGTTATACCGCAGTGTAATTGAAATATCTTATTTTATTTATTTAGTCCAGTCATTTTAACTTTTAACCTCAAACTAATTGCAAAGCAAACAGTTTTGTGTTATACGATGCGTAAAGCTATCCTTAGCAGTGTACAAAATGTCATAAGTGAATATTCGTGGGACTTTTTGAGATATTCACAAATTGCAAGTGAGTATCGGCATAATACTGGAGCATTTGAATCTTCCTATGAATATCTGATATACTATCGTGTGCTATAAAGTTACAAAAATGCCCGAAGAAGTTAAAACTCATTTGAGATAGGCATAAGTAGTCAATAATTTGGAAAATATCGTATTTAAACTCACCCTAGTCTCATCAAAATTAATAATATTACTCACTTTACTAGCAATATCCGGTGTACGTTATACCGCAGTGTTATCTATCTCCCACAGACGGCCCGACTCAATTTCAAGGTCATTTGGATCATAGGTCAAATTCACCATGACCTTTGAACACACAACAATCACTGGTCCACACCATAAGAAATATAGGATCTTAGATTGTAAAACTTTACTGACGACTAATTTTGAGGTCGATAGGTCAAAGGTCGAGGTCGTGATGACCTAAGCTACACTAGGCTATTTACTGTCATGAGACGTGTATGTTTCACAAACCTCTCTTCTCCGATCTGTTATAGTAATTCTTCCGGTTTTGTGTTTTCCCGGTGTGGGTATTGATGGACAATGTGCATGTAACATTTTGAGACTTCTTGCGAAAAGCATTTGTTTTTCATGTGCATTTTGCGTAATTTGAAAATTCACAGTTTACTGCTCCCAGCGGGCAAATTATAATCATCGAATTATCGGATAAGGCTGCTTTACTACTCACATGAAGATACGCAAAAAATGAACATACGCAAAAAAATGAACATGATATCATATATAATAAAAAAGATATACGCATTACATGCCGGTGTACTTATAACATTTAACAAGAGTAAAATTGGTACCAATGTAAAGCAAATGAATAGATTTATCGATTTTTGTAAAAGCGGAACAATTTCGAGACTCATATGAAAGACAATACATATCGAACAGCCCTTGCACATTACTTTTGCTTTTTGAAAAATCTTAGTTTTCTACTTGAATGTTTTGTGAATACCAGTCCATGCATGCGGTGATGTCAACAAACAGTATATAAATAACAGTACTTTCCGAGGGCTGACATTTTTACTGTCACCCTCAAAGCTATGTGTTATTTATTTTATTACCCCGAACTTTTTTCGTCCACAATCAATTTTTGGTAGATATAGCTAGGTACGAATCGTTACGGGTACGAATGAACTTACTTTCAATTTCGCAATGTGTAATTTACAGTGAACTCTACATGAGTCGATTTCATGGCATAGTGTATGAATAATACGAGTTAAAGACTCTGTTCCTTGTTTCCCCAAGTACTCAAATCGTGTGTAATTCGTTAAGGATTCAACATCCAACATCTTGGTCCGGCTGCTGACCGTAAAATAAACAACTCCAATCTACCCAAAGGAAAATATGTAGCGAAAAGTAATATGAACTAAGGCACCGCCTAAATGAGGAATTAAATACACATTGAATATCTGCTATTAAAGCTATGCTGACTAAATATGAGTTGAATTTAGATGTTATAAAATATACAAAGATAGTTATTGATCAGCAACTGATCACTTTTCCTCATTAAGTTTAAGACCAGAAATAATAATTATTAAATTTTTTAGATTGGCTATGTGTCTGTGGTTTATGTTTGGAATAAGTGTCTGGGCATCCCTAACCTGGGGGTTTACCTATATTATACTGATTTGTTATACATTGCAACGTAACGTCATGAGTCTATTTGGCGTACTTTTGGTATGACGTCATTTCCTGTTATTTGTGACGTCATGACATCACGTCTTGTATTGACGCCGTGTATCCAGTACAGTAGCGTATTTCTTACTTCCCTTTTTTTAAATAGATCTAGTTTGTTTTATTTATTGAATATTTTTAAAGATGGTTATAATTCGAAAGAAAATGATAGGGGGCAACCGTTAACAGATTACTATTTTTTTATTTTCAAAGGACCATTCACCTCGGAAAACTGCCTGAAATTTTTGACCGGAAATAACTTTTTCTGAAAGCATTAGTACCTGCAGAGACTCGACGAAGATACGCACGTGGACATTATTGGTATGGGTATTTAATCCCCTATTAATGTCTTTCTAAGATAGCGTAGATACGCCTAATTCTTATAATATTTTTCGAAACCCAATTCGTGGCTGGGTATAGAGAACTCGAACTAAAACCATCGTTAGGCGGGTGAAATACGCCGCCATGTTTGTTTTTGCATTTATTAATATACCACGTGACATGAAAAGTACTGTCAAAAAAGTACTATCACCCTGCTGACAGTAAAAAAATGTTCAATCACGTGGTGTATTGATCCGGTTGATCGTAACAGTAAGAATACTACCTGTTTGTCTATGGGAAATTAACATTACGAAAAAAGTGAGGGGTAATAAAAGATACTACAACTGTACAATACAAGTACGTTACAACCACATAGAACAGAAATTGCGGTTAAAGATCTAGAAAATGTGTTATGAAGTCATGAGAGATGCATGATACCTGTCCGATTTCTTCATATCTTTATAAGTCTGTCTAACATACCCTTTGTTTATAAAGACATCCCCTCAATCTATTCGTGAACTTATTTCCCTTTGCACCCTAAAACATAGATAGTCAAGCACCGAATAAAATCTGACTAAAATTTAAAACAGTTACGTAATATGAATTATATTATCAAGTCGGGTGACCAGACTAATCTTTTATGTATGATATCACATATACGAGGGACATTCAATAAATTCGTGTGCTTGGTTCATGCATTAACTCCAGATAACACAGAGGCATATCAACTAATTCTCACTATTGGGCAAAAGTGCAGAAAATATTGCACGAAACAACGAAAATGCTACTTCCAACCATCACACAGCGCTATTATTAGTTACATGGTCACTAGATGACCATGCAACGAATTTACCCCGTCGATGACCATTCAAAACGGATTATAACCAACATAAAAGACCACATCAAAAAAATTAACACTAAATAAATAAGAATCAACTCTATTTGGTCAGGACTATACTTTAATGTTGTGTTCCATCACAATCTCCAAACTGGAAATACATAATAAACGGTACATAAATGGATAGCATACCAAATCATAATGAAATACATGATTCAATGAACTCCACTACTTATTACTGAATGATTGGCAATACATCGTAAATGATTAACGTGTACTTACAACGCTATAAAGATCATACAGCCAGGGATAATAGTTGGTTTGATTATGTATTACAAATGGCGTATTTTTATTAAGGGGGAACAACTGCGTGAAAATATATAAAGGGAAGTAACTGTACATAGTAAATGTTCATTATCATATATCTCCTCCCGAGTCTTTTGTAATGTACAAATTAACTTAGTACAAATGAAACAAAGGCTGATCAATAAAATGTTCAAAGTCACTTCTTAATGAGTGTAGTAACATGTTAACCAATGCAGTATCCGTAAATACACTAACTAACACTTTAATTCCTCTAACAGTATTACTTTAATCTATCGGCTCATATCATAGTCAGCGTGCCATCCGGGAGGGTGGGTGGATCTAGACGGTCTGCTCTGGATGGGCGGTGCGTAATCCGCATTTGGATCTGGGGTAGGGTCCTTTCCAACAGGACTCGGCCCGATCAGACCATCAGGGGTCGACGACTGATGGAATGGAAGGCGGCGACGAAGATTCTTACCAACAGTATTAGACCCTATGGCAGGAAGCTGTGGAGTTTGTAGGGGTTCCTTTAGCATGGGGGATGCTGACTGCCAATGTTTTGGGGTGGTGGGTTGTGTATCAACATCATGTCTGGGTAAAGTAACATGCACGCTAGGATTTTTAGGTACTGATAGCGTAGGCCTCAGCATCTCAAAGTCAGTGTCGATGGTAAGTTTCCTGGGAGGAGGTTGTACAGGAGAGTACTTGCGGAGAAACTTGCGGTTACGGATTGTAACCCGACGAGAACCATCAACCCGAATAGCGTATTGGTCATACTGTCTTACTTCTATTACCTCTCCAGTCTTGTCCCATTTTAGTGGATGAGGACCTGTTTGATTTTGAATTCGGACGTAATCTCCTACAATAAGGGGTAATAGTCGCCTGGTGTGTTCTGATAGTCGTTCAGCGCATCTCATACTAGTATGTCTGTTTCTAAGAGCCTCTTCCCGTGCCATCGCTGTGGATTGCCATGTATTATGGGGCTTGTATCTGCCTGGGGGAATAGGGATAAAGTCTTTAATTGGGTGTCCAAATAAACACTGTGCTGGGGATAGTTTGGTGTCTCTGTCTGGTGTATTCCTCAATTGGAGCATCGCACGCTGCAGCTTGTCTGTGTCAATGTCACCAGATTCAGTTGTGTTGTCCATCAATAGACGCTTGACGGTCTTCACACCGAGTTCAGCGCGAGAGTTGCTGTGAGGGAATGCCACCGATGACAATCTGTGATGGACACCCCAATCCTGTAGGAACTTCCGTGTAAGGGTAGCGACAAATTCAGGTCCACCATCAGAAGCAAGCTCATCTGGGATGCCGAATGTAACAAAGATGCGCCGTAAGCAGGATACAAGGCCCTCTGCACCATTTGAAGCTCTTTCTACAATAGGCCAGTTTGAATACCTATCGACAACAACCAAATAGTGGTGGCCTTTGTAGGTAAAGTAATCAGCACATATGCACTGAAATGGGTATTCGGGGGATGTTGGTGGGATTGGTGGGGCGCTTGGGTTAGAGGGAGAGTTGCGGTTGCAATGGTTGCAACCAGATCTCTGGTCACTGATTGCCTGGGTTATGCCTGGCCAGAATACAGAAGCCTCAGCCCTTGATGTCATTGATGTGACACCTTGGTGTGCTGCATGTAATGCCGAGAGAATCTCGTCCCTAAGTGACACTGGGACAACCACGCGGTCTTTATAAATGATAACGCCGTCTACAATGGATAGGTCATCGCGAAATTGGTAGAACTCACGGATGTTCTCCGGCATGTCGCTGCGAGTCATGGGAAATCCATCTTCTATCAGGTCAGATAGATTGAGCAAGTCATGGTCGTTGGCAGTGGCTGTTCTTACTCTATCCCAAGTGACAGATCGGATTTCTATGGCATTCAATGTTGATGTGGCTGTTGAAATCACACTATCTTCTGCATCTATCAAGGCAACATCATCAGGTAGGATAAGTTGGATAGCCTCATTAGTGGGATGTCTCGACAGGCAATCCGTTGCTCTATGTTTTACCCCAGGTATGTGAATCATCCTGAATTTGTATCTCAAGGTCTTCTCCTTAAGGTTGCGGAGACGCGTGTTTGAGATTTCTTCCAGGGATCTGTCATTAAATATCCTGAGAAGGGGTTTATGATCGACCGCAACCACCAGGTTTGCACATCCTAGGACAAAGTACCGTGCCTTCTCGAGTGCATCAACGACAGCCAGTGCCTCGCCTTCAATGGGAGCATATCGGGATTCGGCTGAATGAGTGAACCTACTACCTACTAGCGTAACTTTTCAACCAGTCGGGCAACAGAATGGTTTCACCTCAGGACATGTGCAGTGCTTTTGTAACAGCCAAAATCCAATTCCTGTTTTGGACCAGTCAGTGGCAAGACATGTGGGCCTTCCTGGGTCAAAGATTGTGACACCCTCTTCAATCTCGTGTGCGATTACATGCTTTGATTCTTCAAAGATCTCTTGAAGTTCATTGTTCCACTTAAAGTGCACATCCGGTTTGAGTAAATCCCGAAATGGCTGCATGCGGTTAGCCATGCTGAATGCATACGAAACCTGGTTTACCAAACCAAACCATGACCTGACATCTGTGAGATTTTTAGGGGTAGGGAAGTCAGTGATGGCTCTCACATATCTTTGACTTGGGCGAACTTCAGAGGGGGTTATGACAAAACCTGCGAATTCCACTGTATCAGCACCAAAGACAAACTTCTCAGGATTCAGGACAATACCGTTCCTACCACAGACATCAAGCCAATTAGCAGCCTGGTGGAAACTTTCATGGATAGAGTCTGACCAGAGCAAAGCGTCATCAACACATTTGGTTTTGTTACCAATGTCAGCTACGATCTCGTCATAACGTCTGGTATAGCCGTCACCGGATGCTATGTATCCTTGAGGGGCTGTTCGGTAGCGGTATCTACCCCAGGGTGTAATGAAAGTAGTCAAATGGCGATCTTCTTCACGGATGGGGACACTATGGTATCCATTCCAAGCGTCGAAGATTGTCTTCTTTTTGCCAGCTGGGACGGATCTAGCTTGTAAGAATGGTGATGCCGTGTGATGTGTCTCTCTGGTGGCAAAAGCATTCAAAGCCTGCAAGTCGACAGTACGTCTAGGCTTTCCATTCTTCTTGGCACATACAACCATCCTATGGCACCATGTAACAGGTTCGCCGATTGGAACTTTCTCTAGTATACCTAAGCGGACGTCCTGGTCAAGACCGTCTTTGACGGCATCTCTCCAGTGAAGTGGAACCGGTACAGGTGTGTGGTGAGCAACTGGTCTGGCATTCTGGTCTATCATGAGTTTCATGGGTGGGCTCTCCATGAGGGGTAACTGTTGGTGTGCACATGTTTAAAGGTGGAGGACCTATAGTAATTCATGAGGTACCGCTCAAGCTTTTCACGGTTTTCATTAGTGGCGGGGTAAGGGACAGACTCTGGCAATGGGGGAGGGGATTGGCGCTGTGGACAACCACAAGGTGCTATATTAGGTTCATGAACGTCATTTACACTTGTGTGTACTGGAGCATGTGCTGTGGGGAAATTTTCAGGGACAATACCAAGGGCAACACAAGCTTCCCTGCTGAGGAATAGTTTCTCTGAACTGTCAGTCACATATGTCATTTGCTTTGTAGTCGCTGTGCGACCTGCGGAGTCTGTGCACGAAATACGAAGTATAATGGCTCCTAATATTTTAATGCCGTCATTACTTGCGGTGTGCATGCGCATTGTAACAGGTACCAAGTCGTTCTCGCGTAGTCCTATTCGATAAACAACTTTCAGTCCAGTCAGGCAGCTCTGACACCCGGTGTCAGCTAATGCTGGAACAGAAGCTGAAATGGATGAGACATGCATAGCGTCAATACCAAGTTCAATATAATCTTGTGCACATGTTTGAATAGTTACATTGACAAATGGTTGTGATTGAGAGTTACGTTTTACCCACGACTGACTTAAACTGTCATACACATGGTGATCAAGTGGAATATTGACAGAGCACACATCATGTACATTTGGTTCAAAACAGTTAGGCTCTACATTAAACAATGTACAAAGAGAATCAAACACAGCATCTGCTTTAGGTAGTTGTGCACCGGAATGTTGTCTTGGTGAGGGTCTTGGTTTGTCTTTGCTGCGGCATACCGACTCGAAGTGATTGTCACGTTCACAAACTCTACATTTCTGTCCGTAAGCGGGGCATTTCACACGGCGTATGCTTGCCGAGCTCTGTTTGCCATGGCCATTCTTTCCACAGTAGTTGCACAGTTCACTATCAATCCTGTTTGAATTTTGTCGTTTCCTATACGAACTGGAAGCTTCAACAGCTTGAGTGTCAAATAACCGAGAAGCTGATCGTTTCCCAGATTCTTTGGCTTCCACAAATTTGTAGACATCCTCAAGGGACATATTTTGATTCTGATCCCCGAGTAAGTCCATCTGTATTTCGGGGTCAGCAAGTCCTCTACTTAGGACGTCTCTAATAATTGTCTCAGTGTAATTTACTTCATGTGTGCAATTATTGCAGCTAATGATGAATTTGCAAATGTCCGCTTGTCCTTGCAGGCGGGCGCCAAAGCCACGAACAGGCTCATCTCTATCTTGGCGCATATTGTGAAGCTGTACGCGGGCCACCATAGTGTTTTCCTCGCGGACAGCTAATTTTCTGATGCATGCCATTACATCTGCCACTGGTTTGTCCCGTAAACTCCCACTTGATGCGCGAGTTAAATCTTTGCGTAAAGGTTCGGTGCAGCATTCAATTAACTGGATCAACTCATCCTCGCCATTAATCTTGGTAGCTCTTACGTAGTCATTCCAGCGTGACTGGAAGTATGACCAGTCTTCAGAGGTACCCGCCGCCGACACAGTTGGTCTGCGAACTCGTTCCACCTTGGCAATAGCTGCAGGAGGAGCGGCTGGGTGTTGTACGGCATGGGCTTTTATCAGTTCTACTATAACATTAGCCTCAACATCCGGTGTTTTATATTCACACCCTGAAACAGGGCACGGCACGACAGGCATGATAGTGAATGTATATGCTGATAAGCGTCAACAGTCTGATGAGCTCTATATTGCTGATAAGCTTGCGTCTTTGGAGATAAATAAGAATCAACTCTATTTGGTCAGGACTATACTTTAATGTTGTGTTCCATCACAATCTCCAAACTGGAAATACATAATAAACGGTACATAAATGGATAGCATACCAAATCATAATGAAATACATGATTCAATGAACTCCACTACTTATTACTGAATGATTGGCAATACATCGTAAATGATTAACGTGTACTTACAACGCTATAAAGATCATACAGCCAGGGATAATAGTTGGTTTGATTATGTATTACAAATGGCGTATTTTTATTAAGGGGGAACAACTGCGTGAAAATATATAAAGGGAAGTAACTGTACATAGTAAATGTTCATTATCATATTAGTCCAGTCATTTTAACTTTTAACCTCAAACTAATTGCAAAACAAACAGTTTTGAGTTTATATGGTGCGTAAAGCTATCCTTAGCAGTGTACAAAATGTCCTAATTGAATATTCGTGGGACTTTTTGAGATATTTAGAAATATATTGAATTGTCACATGTTTTCGCGATATTTGTACCAGTAACTTATTTTTACATCGTGCTTAGAGGTCGCAATTTTGGTTCGATTTTTATGAAACTTGGCAGCAATGATCATCGAAAGCTAATCTAAGTAAAATAAAAGTTTGAGTTAACCGGAGCCAAAATCTAGGTCACTAGGTCAAAATAAAGAAAAAACAAGATATAGTCACCAGGGGTAGCAATTTCGACCTGACACTTGTGAAGTTTAGTCACAATAATCACCTTACAAAACTCAAGGTCATGTATGAAATTGGATTAACCTGAGTTAAAAACTAGGTCACTAGGCCAAATTATAGAACAAATCTTTAGAAGGCGCCCTTTTTACCTAATCTTTATGAAACCATGTCACATGGATAATGAAGACAAAATGTAGGTAAAAATTCAATATGAACTTATCATGAGTTAAAACTAGGTCACTAGGTCAAAAAATAGACAAACCTTCATCAATCATGCGCCAAAAAGTCGCATCAATTATTTTCACATATTGACCTAATTTTGACCCAAATTATTCAGTAACATACTTGTCTTAGATGTTTTGAGATGAGCATTGTGACCAAGTTGCATAAATATTAGACCAAAATTGTGAATTTTGTACCTACACAACGTTTTCCTTTGATTTTAACTAACGACCTACTTTTTGACCCCGGATGACCCAAATTATATCTTTGACCTAGATTTTGTTGATATTAATATTGTGACCAAGTTTCATAAATATAAGGTCTACATTATGACCTCTAGCGACTACACAAGGTTTTGCTACAATTTGACCTAGTGACCTAGTTTTTTATCCTTGCTCATCCATTTTCTACCTTGGCCTAAATTTTGTTCAGATGATCGCTCTGACCAAGTTTCATAATTATAAAGTCAAAATTGTGAATACAAATGCAATTGTGGACGAACAGACAAAGAGAACAATCACTATTTCTCCCGAATCGATAAATTCGTGTACATTTTGTATATTGACATTATTGTATACTGTCCAAACACAAATATCCTTTTTCCATTACACATACATGTATACAACACATGATATGTGTAAATTTTAAACAAATTGGATTAATATTAAAGAAATGAGTAAAACTTTTGTTTCCCCTTCCAAGTGCTATTTTGAGTCATTTTGTTGACATTTGAATGGGTAGTATACCAATTCGTAGACTGGCATGTATATGAAAAGTAAATTGTCTGATGATAAAATCAATATTTGTATTGGATAGAAGAAGGTTGTATCTTTCAGAAAATATAAGCTTTAAGGTGCAATTAGTAAATATTTATCGACTTACATGGGAATTATTAGAACTTAAAATTCCCCAGGTAGTATGAAATAAGGAAAATGCTGAAATTGCTACCAAAAGTGACCTTAAACATGTCGATTTTTTTGTATTTTCCCCACTAAACTCGCATATTTGACGTTTTGTCTGTAGTTGATAATAGTCTGTAGATGATGAAAACGCAAAGAAACTCTGTTTTGCAATTTGTTTGAGGTTGACCATATTTTTTAGCTTCAATGACTGGACTATATACTAAATTTAAGGAATTGGTCTTTGTACCGACCAGCTTCCCCGCAGATCAGGAGAATTTTTCTGCGAACCAATAGCTAAGGGACAATATTAAGTTGTCGGGGGAAATACTGGACATTTTACCATCAGCTTACCCGCAGGTCGTGGAAGGCCGGGGGTTTCAACTCAAAATCCCGACCATTCCCCAGGGTGGGGTGATGTGGATGAAACTTGACTGATACAAAAGTCTTTTAAATACACAGTATTAAAATAATATTATATTAAAACATTGCTTTGACAAGCTACATTGAGACATAGGATTGTTGACATAGTGATCCCATGAGCAACTGGTTGTGGAACAAATTGTAGCCTACTTACGCTCAAGAAGCTGATATGATCTGAGTGTTGATATCATTGTAATGTCTATTAAAGCCCAATTTCCTCGGAGATTGAGTACTGTCGAGGATAAATCGGCTATTTAAATGAAATTTTCACCTCGATTCTTAAAACATCTTCAATGTCCAATAGGCGCATGGAAAATATATCGCAAACGCTTGCAATTAATGGGCTAGTGACACGGAAAGGCTAGTGACACGGTCATGTAAGTTTACTAACGTTCGATGCTTGAGATGTTATTACGAAACAGCCCTTATCATCAAACTTTATTTGATTCATTAAAATTCGTTTTCATCATAGTCCGTGCCTTTAAAAACGCCGTTTATTGACCAAAACTGCTAAAAAAAGAATTCAATGCGACGAAAACAATGGCGGCCGATAGCTAGTCGAACTAGGCATTGATCACGTGGGCACCCGGTATTGAATTAACTGACATGGTATTGATCACGTGGGCAACCCATATTGATTTTTACTGACCCGGTATGGGATGATATTGTGTCACCACGTGATGGCAATGGACCAATCACATTCCTTGATTTAGCTACTAATTTGTCAGAGGCGGGGTAATATGAATTATTGTGACCTCAACGACGTTATTGACGATTCTCTGTATGCTAGCTGTATCTCAAATGGTAAGCTCGTATTATATGTATTTGATTATTTTTTTAAACAATTGGTGTTTTTTTGTGATCGCATTTTAAAACATCCACAATAGCGATATGTCTTGTATTCTATATTGTAATTATATGTTGTAAATGTGCATGTACTGTATATATGAATATGTTCAATGTTGTTTGTAAATCACCTAACAGTGAAAATAAAGAGTATATATATATGTTGTTTCAACTTCAGTTTGGTCAACATGACAAGCTCCGATTTTCATGAAAATAGACTCATATTCATAAGCGCCTTGTGATGCAGATTTCAAATATACAGGAGTCTTGTAAGTTACGACCTTCTCATTCTAAGCCAGCGATATACTGACATTATGTTTGAAAGAAACTATCGACAAACCGAAACCATTTAAGTGTATAGAGCTATATCTGACGATATTTTAAAAAAAATCAAGAACTGAAAAACAATTATGCTTTTATATCCATTAGATCATATTTCACTTCAATTTTAACAGAAACTCTCTGTGATTTATTCGACATGCGAATTGTCCGTTTTCATACGAAAGTGTTCTAGAACACCGTATGAAATTACAAGAATCATCTATTTTTCGACGATTGAATCAAAGTGCACAAAACCCATCCGAAGTTTTAATTTGCAATTCAGGTAGTCTAGAAACAATGCAAGTAACTATCTTTAGATTAAATGACGTGTCTGATATAGCTATATACACTTTAAAGCTTTACGGAAACTATCGAAAGGGAATATGTTGATGCTATGATGTGATATGCATACGTTAACAACTAACACCATGGCCATATAGTTTGTGTAGTGCAACGTTACTTTCGGTTTGTTTTGTACTTTGAGTTGTTTATCACATGTGTATCCACGTGGTTGTATATTTAGAGGTTGTGTGTTTATCATATGTGTATACACGTGGTTGTATATCTAGAGGTTATGTGTTTATCATATGTGTATCCACGTGGTTGTATATCTAGAGGTTATGTGTTTATCATATGTGTAGTCACGTGGTTGTATATTTAGAGGTTATGTGTTTATCACATGTGTATCCACGTGGTTGTATACTTAGAGGTTATGTGTTTATCACATGTGTATGCGCGTGGTTGTATATTTAGAGGTTATGTGTTTATCACATGTGCATCCACATGGTTGTATATTTAGAGGTTATGCAAGTACATCCTTAAGATGACAAGTCACATATACATGGATAATGTAACATAATCATTGCATTTACATAAACAGACACTTATTTTTATTCGTTATCTTTTTGTTATCGCGTATATGAGTTGAAACATGCTTTGGTTGTGTGTCTGGCCTTTTTATTTAATCAATGTTAGATCGGGGAAGACAATCAAGAAAACTAGAACATATGTTAATAATATATTTTTCGAAACATTGTCTATCTATAATTTTCGAAACTTGACAATTACACTTCACAAAATGCAATACAATAACACCCGAAAGAAACAGTGCGTATCCAATCTTGATAATTCCGATGCATGCCTGATTCTGAACTTTATACATTACAATACATATCGCTGGCTTAGAATGAGAAGGTCGTAACTACAAAATCAATAGTTTGAGAGAACAAGGAAACTGTCTGACAATTACTATTTACTTATGGTAAAACAAGCTTTTACAGCTTCTGTTTAACTTTGGTCAACATGACAAGTTCCGATTTTCGTGCAAATAGGCTCATAATAAGCCCTTTATGCTGTATATTTCAAATATGCATGAGTCTTATAAGGTCGTAAGTAGTAGTTACGACCTTCTCATTCTAAGCCAGCGATACATTAAACATTAAAGCATCGGAACGATCTATGACACAAGTCAATCATTAAGACTTGTAGTTTCAGTCAGTAATGGTGTATGATTTTCACCATCAGGTCCATTTAATTTATGTTGTGGTGTAGTAACATTTATATGATTATCATCAGCAATAACTATGGTGTTCATGTACACATCACGTGGTGGGTTTTGTCGCTTTATACACAGAGATATCGCACCAAACATACATCCAAGAAGCAGAACTCCACCTAGTAATACAATGAAAGTGCTGTTACAGTGAAAATGCTAACAAGTAATAACCTAGTAACAAAGACTCATCAGAATGCGAGCCATGTTCAACTATGGATGCACACAAGCACATGGGGCCTTATTCACCAACGTTGTAAGTCTAAAATTCAGACTCAGACTTTATATTGCCAAATTTTCTATTCCCTCTCATATTGTTATAAATGTACCGATTTTGATATGATTGGTGTATATGTTTAATGGGTAGCAATAAATAATCAGATAGATTTTCACATGAAGAATCTAATTGCAAAAAATGGCAGTGGTTATAAATATTGTAAATTTTAAGTCTAAGCCTGAGTTTCAGTCTTACAATGTTGGTGAATAAGGCCCCTGGGTCCGTTACATAGCCATATCAATGGTAGTAAAGTTGTTGTTACAGTGATGGTACAGACCCAACAGCATTCAAAGAATACGAGTATAAATGCTAGCAATCACCTGGGAGACGTTTCATAGATATATAATAAATAAGATAAAGTTAAACTTTTCTTTAGATTATAGAATGCAAACTAATCGAGCCACTACATATTTGTACCGGTAATTAAAATTATTAAAATATATTTAATAGGTAGTTCATTCTAGTTCACGTAACTCATTTGAATATATTGGCTGTCTTAGTTAGTTAAAATAGCATATAAAGATTGAAATTTTAGCTAAGAACAGTTATGAAACAGACCACAGGACCCTAATGGGAGAGTACACAATATATGTGGTGAATAAATCGTTAATTCAGACGTTGTTAGCACTGAACGACTAGTGTTAGTGAATCACTACTTAACTCACACCAGTGTAATGACCGAGTACTATATTATAACAGGTCTTTGGAGTATTAATTCATTATTTCAATATTTGTTAAAACATTTTTTGAATCGGACGCTATTGTTACTTGTATTTGTAGTGTGAAAATAACACGCGTACACGCGTAAGTGTTCCGCTGGGAAAACACGTTGAGCAACTCTGCGAGGCGACAAAGTCACTGCGTATGAATTTGGCATGCATGGTTCAGATACTATTGCCCATCATGCAATACATGTATATAATTTACGCATGTACCTACCTGACACGAGGAAACTATATTCGTACGATTTGGTGACACTGTATATATATCCTGAAATAACAAATGTAAAGACAGGGGCCTTATTCACCAACGTTGTAAGACTGAAATTCAGACTTAAAATTGACAAACTTTATATTCACTGTCATTTCTTTGTAATTAGATTTAGCCATGTGAAATTCTATCTGAATATTTGTTGTTATCCACTGAACGTGTATACCCACTTATATCAAAATCGTTACATTTATATCAACATGAGAGCGAATCGAACATTTGTCAATATAAAGTCTAAGTCTGAGTTTTAGACTTACAACGTTGGTGAATAAGGCACCATGTATCAGTCCCCAGTAGATATCCCGTCAGTAATTGAATATGATGTACGGTTTCCCTCACGTACGCTACCTTAGGTGTTTAAGACCAAAGGTTACTACAACGAAAATATTGATAATTATAAGCTTGATTGGTACAAAATGAGGATTGTATGGAAGATATTTACTTCTTGTTATTTTAGTTTTGTAAAGTTTGACATGTGTACCATTCCTCGACGAAAATGATGTTTCTTGACACTTTGTATCGTTCAAGAAGTAAATAAACACATTCACGAACTGTTGTACCACAGACAGCAACGTCAGCCAATGAAAAAAACATTTCGAGAGGACTTGTAAAAAGAGTAGAAATTGAACTTGAAGTCAAACGGATTAAATTCACCGAGAACCAAAAAACCACCTGTCAGTAGCAATAGTACATGTTCACCAGTTCAGATACACGAGTGTGCAATGCTTTGTGAAGCAATATAAATTCTACAATCGTTGTAGTGACAGGTTTCACACAATATCATGTTTCTATTTTCTTAAAGCTTACCTATTAAGATTGGACCGGTAGTTACGCCAATACCAACGAATACAAACACTAACCCGTAAGCTTCCGACAATTTGGCCACGCCTACAAAACCTAATGATAGAGGTGTCATCATCGCGTTTGGCCATCCAGTGAAAATGCCTAATTGGATTGTGAACATATACGCGCCACCGGGTAGTTTGGAATATAATGGAAATAATGAAGACAACAGTCCGCTGATAGCTAACACAAGCACGTGCACGATCAGACTTTTATGATGTAACTTTGACATCGTAAGTGCTCCAGACAACCGTCCAATAACGTTTGCTACTGAGAATGAAGACATGAGGTATCCTATGTCACCGTCTGTACCTCCAAGAACAGACATATAATTCGGTAAGTGCATTATAACTCCGATAAAAGCACAATTCCATGCAGCTGTACTGGTCAGAAAACACACGTAAGGCACGTTTTTCAGTAATGAGAGGTCTAGGTATTTATTGGATCGTGACGAAACTTTATTAACAATGTCCGTCTTCCTTTGAGCGTGAACTTCATTTTCGATACTGGATGGTTTGCAAATGACACCAATTACACACATTTGAGCTTCCATACACGCTAGTATTATGAAAGTTGTCGATAATCCGTAATTTCCAACCAAGTACAAGCCTAACGGTGCAGACAGGAACATTGCAACGCCAATTGTTAAAAACGCTAATGACAACACAACATCTCTCCAGTTCTCGAAGTAAAAACCAACCACACACACCAGACCTGATAGAGAAAACCCGTATCCCAATCCTGAAAAAAAAACATTGCTAAAATTAAATACAATATTATAATGGAACATCTAGACAGTCTTAATGACGATATGCGGCATATTCCGTCTTATAAATTAACAAATGTATTAGTCAATACATAATACCAATACGTAGAGACTATAGTCTCGGTACCAGTTTTGGTACGATATGTGGTGTTTCCAGTGTTTTACAGATTGTCCAGAACAGTTAATATTGTTCTCCTTATACTCGGATTAGTTGTGATGGTTTATAAACAAATGGGGGAGTATGTCAATCAAAGGTATCGTTTTAAATGCTCAACACTTAACTAAAGATACAGAGAGCAAAAGTAAGCCGAAGGATGGCGATGACTGGTAAGCAATACTGTACTTACCAACAATAACTCCAGAAGTGACGATCATCCAGTCAAGATTTGGTACAAAAGCACTCAGTGCAAATCCTACAGTGGTGAATATTCCACCCATCACTATGGACAACCGACAACTAAACTTGTTGTTAAGGACACATACAAAGGGTGCTGAAATAGTTTTCATAAATGATATTGTGACACACTTAATTATATATTGTCTGCCTGCACATCTTTTTCTTGTTTACTCCGAAATGTGTTCATACACTTAAGGTGTATTGTGACTCACCACCATGTAGTTTTCTATAATATAAATGTTCTATTTCAATTATAGTTGTTGCTGCAGTATCGTTCTTTGTTCACATCACTATTGATCATTTCGATGGCTTAGAATTAGAAGGTCGTAACTACCTCTTACGACCTTATAAGACTCATACATATTTGAAATCTGCTTCACAAGGCGCTTCTTATGAGCATATTTTCATGAAAATCTGAAATTTTCATTTTGACCAAAATGAAGTTTTAAAAACGTGTTTTACCAAAGGTAAAGAGTTAATTACAGACAGATTTCTCTTGTTTTCTCAATATATCGATTTGGTAGTTACGACCTCCTTGTTCTAAGCCAGCGATTTGTCTCTCATAGTTCCATGTTATGCATGAATTTAGAGGATTAAAATGTTGTTGTTGTTGCAGCATTAGCAACATAACAAACACATATATATAAACGGCATAATTTATGCACCATTAACTTAATATGTTTATGTCATTAACTATTTATTCTACATATGAAGAAGATCGTTGGTATATGATCAGACTGCTAGTAATAAAATCAATATAATTGTCTTTCCACTTAACAGGGTGTTTCAAATATGGGTGACGCATTCGTAGGTTAATGATTTTATTTATTAAATGTAAAATGTGTAGTTTGTAGAGGACATTTCATAATTTTATTCCGCATATAACTCTCCAGCCTCGTTTGGAAACTGTGTGTTTCTTGTGAATTTGTTTATAAAACGTTGTGTTTATGTACGACTTCGTCAAGTTTTCTGAAATATCTTTGTGGGCCTACAATTACGACCATAACAAATCGTTTTTTCGTTTAGCGTCCGCCCTAAGTTCGGAAACCTATCTAGCTTTTCTGAGACAAAAAACAAAACACTCGAAAAAAACCCAAGTCATAATGACTTCTATCATCATCATTATGGCTAATGAATATAGCTACCCAGCATTGTCAATCATAAAAAACTTACTGGCATAACTTGAAACATGTTTGTGTAGAAGCTTCTGCTGTGTAGGGGTTGGGGTCATGATGGTGAATAAGTATGATGGGTATGAAAGCAATATCTCAATGGATTTTGAAGATATAAGAGGTTGCACATTGTGTTGTTGTTTTACTTTCCCAAGATGCTCAAACCTATCCGTCCTATCGGACGCTAAACAAAGAAACGATTTGGTATGGCCTTACTACTATGTATTCGGACGATACATTTAGGAATTCTGCTTTCATTCACATTTTCACCTCTCATACACATGTCAGTTAAATAGGGTCACACCGTATCCAAAGATATCGTCCACAAACCTAACATATAATAGATTTATGTTAGAGGAAATGGTTTAAACTTCAGAAAATGACGTCGCCATTTACACAGAATGGCCTCATATCTAAATATGATATTTTATATGCATATTTAGACTAGGGTGGATATTTCATTACAATTTTGAAATATAATATTTAAATTGCGTAGGTTATTAACTCACGAAAGTAGAATCCATAGCATATATTTAAAAAAACCCTGTATCTTAGGGGCATATTATATTGCAAATTTTAGCAAGATTCCACACGTATATAAACGTTAAACGTAAATAAACTAAATATATGTATGCATAAGTGTCGTATATTTTGAATACATCACCAAACGGCATTTTATTTTAGGTAATTTTAAAAACAACATTACCAGAAAAACACAGAAGTCCAGTACTGATTGCTCCAACGAGTGATGTTTTGGCCTCTTCTTCATGGTATGTGTCTAACAGTACGACATACAAAACACCATTCATGTATTGGGTAGTACATAGGAGCGTGATGCCAAGATAGGAAGCAACCAAAACGATCCAGGCCCATCCTCTGTCTATATCCGGGTACACAGGCTTCTGACAAATATTCCGTCGCATTGTCATTGGAAGTGTTTGTATTTTATGTTATCGCTTCATACTGCACGCCGCCACACACACGTTCATCACAAACTAAAACAATATGTAGACAGTGTAAGATAAAAATGTTTTTAAGTATTAATAATTGTTTTCTTCATTCAACCATCGAGTTAGTCTAGTCTACTTTCGCTTTCGATTTCATAATACAGATAGACTAACTCAATGATGTGATTTGGTTAAAATCCTTAAACCTTCTGTATATATATACTTTGTTTTCTTCTTTTTAGCAAGATTGTATTATATTATGTCACAGTAGTTCAATTACAAATTGTTAACGTAGTCCTTTAAAAGCTCTGGAGCCTGTATGTAAATTGATACTATTTATTGGAAATAAAATATCCTACCCCCCCAAAAAAAGATAAAAATGTATGTATGAGATACCGAGATACCACAAAATACTAGCAAGTAAATAGAATCTAAGAGAGAAAACATCGCAAGCATCAATTATGCCATTGAACAGTTTTAACAGTGTATAAACCAAATCACAGAATGACTTATTGTATAAATATAAGTTTTAACTTGTATCATGTATTGCTATTGAAAGCACATGTAAAATCCGTTCACTGTACTCCTTATTGCCGTACTACATAATTCAACGTGTACTCATTATTGCAATTGCCGGAAATCGACTCGTTTAAACACAGTGGTTTTGCATTATTGAATACGTACACATACTATTAGTATATTCTACGGTAACCAACAATCCAATGAAGTAATTTTATTTAAGAAATAAAAAATCTGTTCGCGTTTATTGTCGGTGAATAAAACACGGGCAGGAGTTCGGATGCGGAAAATTAAATCACTCGTGCGGATGCGGAAACATTATCCGAACTCCTGCCCGTGTTTTATTCACCGACAATATTCAAGAACAGAGTTTTTATTTCGATTCTAAATACGATAATATCCCGCACTATTTAACTGCGCGCATTCCATTTTCACCCATTTGACATTGAACATAATTCCACGCTGAAATTGAGTGGCTTATTAGCTGGTACAATTACCTCCCTCGTTAATGAAAACGACCTTCGTAATTTTCTGAAGGAAATAACACAATTTAAACATTGAAACAATTTTAATAACACGAGTATATGGTATCTATTTCATAAAATGAAAAATATAAATGGATTGATTATCAGAAGCTTTAATAAAACTTGGTTTCTAGAGTATATTGGAGTTTCTAAAAATAGATGCGTCATAGATGTAACACTGGATTCTTGTGCAACTCGCCTTGTCATCGTGACTCGTAGTAAATTTTACTATAAAGTTTACGTTCATTCATTCATAAATATGTCAAGTGATACTGGGCGTAAATAGAAACAGCCAATTTGATAGGTATGTTTTATGGGGGCAATAAAACATGGTTCGGTTCGTTCTTTGTGTATTGGATTAATCCGCGAATCGTGTTAGAATGATGGTTATTTATTTGAGCAACGTTGCTTGTAACATTTTAAATATTGCTATCGATTTTGTGTGTATTTCTAAATTCATGTTTTCTCAAGCAATGTATGGTCCACATTGATTTTCTTTATGAATAAATAATGTGTCGCATATACATGATATATCCATGCATGCCTTGTCAGGCTATATGTATTATAAGTGTGCATCGTGTCCGCCATAAAGTCTCTTTCTGTCCACTCACCCGCCGTCGACATAATCATTTCTATCTTTTCACGTGTTTCTTATGTTGCTAATATTTTTGTCATAATTTTACGACATGTATTATCCCCGACATCGTTTACTTGATGATGCACACCAACTGGACATGCTACACCGACCACCCTCAGTTCAAGGTCAATCCCATTTCAAGGTCAAACCACGAAAAACAGCTGAAAAATAGACATTTTCTCTCCAACCCTCCTGCCCAAGCAAACGCCCCGCACTGAAGACGACACCAAACGTGACAAAATAGCCTACCAACATACACTCCCCAATCACCAGCCCTAATACGTACACCCAAAACCACGAGGATTTTGGTTAAACCATTCGTCAGCATGTTGAATAATAATTCAAACAAAGTTATGTCATGGGCGTAGGAGCGTCTTCAACATTGGGGGGGGGGGGGGGGCAAACATTTGGCAACTTAGGGTTAAAAACATTTTTTTGCTCGCTACGCTCGCAAACTAATTAGTTTAAGTCAAACTATGACGATAACCATTGTTTGCACGAAAATACACTCGTACATATATTGTATCCTTAAACGTCCACAACCCTTCTATAACTATATAATAACTGAGTTTATGGTTGTGTGGTACTTTGGTTAGTAATTACGTTCAAGTATACTGGGTCCGGGGGCATTTCCCCTGGAAAATTTTCTTAACAATGGATTAATCTGGTGCATTCTAGGCGTTCAGAGATACCTTATTTGGTATTAAAAAGGACCTAAATACAGGGATTTTAAGTTCTTACATTAAAGTGCTAGCACAAAATAAAAAATGCTCGTTTTGAGATTGAAACTTAATGCGAAAACGTTTGTTTCAAAGGCTTTATGTATAATTGACAAGCTCTAAAAGTGGTATAGGAGGGCTCGGGGAGTACAATTTATGTGACGATTGTATTTTTTGCAAACAAACGGGGAGATATTTTGATATATTGAAGTTATTGTGCGAGCGAAGCGAGCAAAAATTTTTTTGTAGGTTTTCACCAAGAGCTGAAGGCAAATGGACTCTAACAAGATATATAAAGTCGAAAATTATACTTTTCGTCATAGTTATTGGGGGGGGCTAAAGATATGTTGGTCCCCCCTGTCAAGACATTGGGGGGGGCCTGGCCCCCCTGGCCCACCTGCTCCTACGCCCATGTATGTGGTAGATATACATGCCTTTTATGCACATATAATACCTCATGATTTCTCGATATTACAGATCAGAAAGAAAATGAAACACTCGACTCGTGTTTGCGTTGTCTATCTATAACACATCTTAATGAACTAATGTACGAATGAACTAATATACGTTTATATCCACGTTCATATATGGTGTCCATTTCTGATGGAATAAGGTTGACATTGTTGTCTTGTAAATGAAATATACAAACGCAATATATCGAATATAAACTTCATTGATTCACAGACACAACAGTTATGAAAATCCTTTGGACATTATATAATATACAACAATATCCTTTGTTCAAATAGAATTCGTATCAAACAAAACAAATTACGCACCAGTAAAATAGATAAAACAAATTACGCACCAGTAAAATAGATAAAACAAATTACGCACCAGTAAAATAGATAAAACAAATTACACACCAGTAAAATAGATAAAACAAATTGTTGAACATTACAGTCCAATTAGGATAACAAAAACCAGTGACGCAGTGGAACCATCCACTAGTACGGCGTTAAAACAAGTAGAAAGAATTATACTTACAGTTCAATACCAAAATAAACTCTACCTATTTAAGCAATGGGTTTAATCTTTCGGGTGTACATGAACGATGACGTTACTGTCAATCTATCCTGACTGGAATATACGTAACTTGTCTTTCAATATAGAGTTAATCCACTGTTTGCTGGAGCACCTGTCTGGCACCGTTTCCCCATGGGATTCATTAATTTGTTCATTTGTTTACCCAAGCACGTAATTCCAGTGAGTTAATGCGCCATGATAAGCACCATGCATGATTTGATACCACGCAAAACAACATACGAGTACATGTAGATGTCATAGAAGAATTTCTAAACAATACTAATCCTGAATAACCAAGAAACATCAACACGAGCATAACAAGTGGAACATAATTCAACAACAACTTATTCACACTTTGAAATGATCAGAGATGGATGAAAAGAAATATGCCAGCAGTTGCCCTACTACAGCAGCCTTATAGGCACGAAAAGTATGTATAGGTATGTTACCTACTACACTTACCACAATATGCTGACAATAACCTTTGAGAATTACATATTACTTGATACATCACTGTGTATCACTTTGTTGATATCGTTTATAGCATACTACTGCTGAGTATCGGAGGCTGTACACAGCTCCAGTATAAGTGCGTAAACATATAGTGTACCTCTGGTAGGACTAACAGTTACTCTAACGAACCACTATGTACATAAGAGTAACAGATACATTTTTAACGCTGAATAATTCTAAATATGCGTGATTTCCTAGTAATTCGTTTCAAATTCATCTATTCAAAAAATTTACCATGCATTGACATTACGCCATTTACGATATTAGGTTAAGTATAGGTAGTACTAAACAGTTATTGTATCCTACCACCTAATTATAATCCTTGATTAAATACTTGCTTAAAATATCAAGTTTTAAACGTGATTATCCAATGGTTATATAAAGAAAGTCCATTACTGTTGCGTATATCTGATTTGCATGTAGACAAAAACGAAATATGCAGATCGAATTCAGTAAGTATTGCCAAAACGTTCACACATAACTAAAACAAGTTAGTAACGTTAGCCATGGTTTAAAATTATAAGTTAAACATCGATTGAAATAGAAACAAACTTACTTTTCGAGAGTAACAATGATCATGGAGTGTAAAATAAGAAATAAGTCCATGCCATAATAAACCTAACGGTGTGTCTGTTTTCAATTTATGCCAGTAATATAGACGATGCGGGCTATTAAAATGCAATACCCCACTTTGAAGCCGATATGCTATTTTCACATAACACTATCAAATTATATCATACTAGAGATAATAAAATTTAACATGTTGTAACGCGATACATGTAGTACACGAAGTTTATATAAATGCTTTAAGATCGCTGAACGAGGACGGAAGTCGAGGTTGAAGACCTATATCACGGACAATGACGCTGGTGTCAATAAGAAGACAATGGTTTGTATTTGATATTTGCCATCGACCCATAACAATAATGTAAACCATTTAATAAAATATACATGAAATACATAGACTAGTAACGTTACAATGTATTACAGTTTGAAGAAAGTGTTGGTTGATATTAATGTGCCTTGTCTTACATGGAGAAAGAAACAGAGAACCTATGTACACGCCTTGCTGCAAGATAGTACCAATAATATGACGCAGTACGGTCACACGTGGTTTGAGGACACTTTCTGCATGTAAAAGCCGGCAATGGCCATATTTCGAGAAAAAGAAGTGAGGTTATCAGCAACGAGATTGTGACGTCGCTGACGTCGTTAACGTCAAACAGTCCGCCTGCTTCATCTATGGCAATCAACGCACCTCAGACAATTCTAATGACGAATCATTCGTCATAAGAATCGTATTCATTACGGAAAGACCGGAAAGAGTAGTTATAATCGCATCTATGGTAGGGAAAATGTTTCAAGGAAGCAAGTATTTCACAAATATTAACCTTGTTTGGTGTACGTGTCGAAGAAATAAATTCTATTGTATTCTGAAATTGGATTGAATTACTTTAACCTTTTACGGGCGTATTTCCACAGTTGATCTAATAACTACAAACTTCAACTTGTATCATTTACTGCCATTGAAAGTACATGTACTATGTGATCACTGTACTCCTTATTCACTGTGTGGTAGCACTGTACTGTCGAAATGTACGGATAATTCAAGATGGAGTACGTCAACGACGATAAAAGTAAGCATGTTTTGTTTTCGGTCAAATCTTTTTAAATACGACTTCCTGTATTGTAAATTAACATTGTTATGAAAGAGCTTAAATTGGCGATTCAGCTGGGGCGTACTCATTTTAAAAATTGTTATTGTCGGAAATCGGCTCGTTTTTACACAATAATTTTATATGCAGTTTTGCATAGTAAATAGTTAATTCAAAGTTTCACTACTCCTTGTATTGAGTTTGAACACGTATATGTCGATTGCAAGCTGCTCGATTCGGGAACCCTTCGGGATAATTTATCAATAAAAATCGGCGGAGCTTCGTCATGGTGCTTGTTCGGCAAGTATTTGCGGATCGGTATACGAATGGTTGCGGTACACACGTGGTATACATGCCGAAGCCTATCCGAAGTAGCCGAACGTATCGCGTCTGAATGCCGACAGTTCAGGAGTTCACCCGTCTATGCATTAGCCAATCATATGCATCGACACGTGGTAACGTGCTACTAAATAGCAAAATAAATATATGTAAACCAATGAATAAATAAAACATGATTGAACTTACAGTATTCACTGTGTGAATATTGATGCCATGGCGTGACTGATGCTGATGGGATGGTTGCACTGAGTCCTGTACTGAATATAACACAAACCAGTAGTAACACTCTCATTGCAAGCAAAAATTTCATAACTCAATAACGTGTTTTAATTAAGCCGTATTTACAATATCAACGTTTTTGTCACAGAAAATGACAATGGCAGCCGAGAATGTCACATTGTGTTTATATACTAGTATCATATACAGTAGCCTGTTGCTTACTGCCTACAGAACTTAGCTACGTATTATCTCGTGTGAACAATTCCACTTCACGGATTCAGTTACGTCACAACCCGACAATCCTATACATAGACGTAACGCACGCAATTGAGTACGTCCGTAATTTCGTACACTCGGTGTAAAACAGTAGTTGATACTACTTTCAATTTCACACGATACATTACATATCATATACCAAAATATTCGTTATAAAATTGTCTACATTGTAATTTTAATTTGAGTTCATGTAGAATAACATGTAGCCGTAGCATTGGAGAAAATGTCCAACAGATATACAAAAATCCATGTGCAATTTGTAACACAAAATATTGCTCGTCGGCATAAATTAACAGCTGCTTTATTCAAAGTGTCATTAATTTTGTGGGATACTTCACCGAGTGGCACCAGAAGTTACGTTTTTTAACATATCATCGTGAAAAATCACGGGTGCAAAAAAAAAAGTTAAATAATAAACAGGTAACACGAAAAAAGCGCAAATTTGCAAAAAAATGCCGAAAATTTTCCGAAGATGCATGATTATTACGCAATTATTTTTTGATTTTTATAAATGAAATAAGTATGGTTTCGTTTTTAAAATATTATTTTTGTTTTATCATCAGTAATAAAATCCCAATGCATTCTAGCCAATACTTATCGAGATTATTAGAATGAAATGTGTGGAGGAAAATTGTCCTACTCGCGCGTTTTAGCGATGCGTTGCGGCATAGACCATTTACGAAACTTAATAATTTAATCATAAGTCATAGTACGTACAATTAAATTTTTTTTTTAAATATTATCAGAGTGAAATTTTTACTTTTAAAATTTCTAGAAGATTGCTCTTAAAATAAGCCCGACACGCTTAAATCAATGTGTGGAGGAAGATTGTCCTACGGCGCAATTTTGCGACGTTTTGGACGTTTTATGCGTAACGCAAGTTTTTATAGTGGACGAACTACATAACCAAAATGATTTTTTTGAGCGATATTATGCATAGACGTGCAATGCATTTTGTATCCGTATATTATAGAACAATGTGATGTTTTGTTTTTCATAAAACAGTACATAGATAAGTGTGTTAGGTATTGAATACGTGAGTGAGCAAGATACTTGTCAGATAGACAACGAGTGACACTAGTGAATAAGCGTTAAATTGAACAAGCGGGAGAAATTGCTAACGAAAGAAACCCAATTTTCTTAATTAAAGAACGATGATATTGACAGATAAATGTATTGTAGTTCTCGAAATTGTAAACATTTGCAGAATTAAACATTAATTATTAGATCATAAGATTAGTATTAAGCAGAGTAAGTTATGCTGACGTAACATGACGTTACACAAACGTACTCAATACCGTGCGTTACGTCATAGACATTAGGATATGAACTTGATACACCCATTGTTTTTGTATGTTGAAAATATTATCTATATCAAATCCAAGAAGGAATTAGCTGACACTGGAGGAACGGTCTTTGACACGTTTGTTATCAGCTGTCTTTTTGACCCTCGCATTTATACATGACTGACATTATGATTGGTTTACCAGTGCTACACATGGCAAACAGTTTTGGACGAATACCAAGAAATGGTGTAGGTATCAAAGCAATTTCCTTGAAATACTAATGTGGTTTAACAAACCCCATCGATAGCCAAGATCTAAATCTATAGTCGAGTTCTCACTGTCCCGGTGCAGGCCATGTGACATCCCGGTGCAGGCCATGTGACATCCCGGTACAGGTCATGTGACATCCCGGTACAGGTCATGTGACATCCCGGTACAGGTCCATGTGACATCCCGGTACAGGCCATGTGACATCCCGGTACAGGCCATGTGACATCCCGGCACAGGTCATGTGACATCCCGGCACAGGTCATGTGACATCCCGGTACAGGCCATGTGACATCGCGGTACAGGTCATGTGACATCCCGGTGCAGGCCATGTGACATCCCGGTGCAGGTCATGTGACATCCCGGTACAGGCCATGTGACATCGCGGTACAGGTCATGTGACATCCCGGTGCAGGCCATGTGACATCCCGGTGCAGGTCATGTGACATCGCGGTACAGGTCATGTGACATCCCGGTACAGGTCATGTGACATCCCGGTACAGGTCCATGAAAAGTGTCCTCGGTCACCTTTACATACATTATTTTATAGATGTATTATACTAATGTTAGTAGATCTATGTAACATTATTTTATAGATGTATTATACTAATGTTAGTAGATCTATGTATAAATAAGCGGTCTTGTAGATGTATTATACTAATGTTAGTAGATCTATGTATAAATAAGCGGTCTTGTAGGTGTATTATACTAATGTTAGTAGATCTATGTATAAATAAGCGGTCTTGTAGATGTATTATACTAATGTTAGTAGATCTATGTATAAATAAGCGGTCTTGTAGATGTATTATACTAATGTAAGTAGATCTATGTATAAATAAGCGGTCTTGTAGATGTATTATACTAATGTTAGTAGATCTATGTATAAATAAGCGGTCTTGTAGATGTATTATACTAATGTAAGTAGATCTATGTATAAATAAGCGGTCTTGTGCACTTTTAACGGACCTGTGCGTCCCAATACCTCACGTAGGAGGAAAGCCGGTTTGCCGTGATATTCCGGGACGTTTGTGTAACACAAATCAATCTTACTCCGATGTACCCCGGACTAGAGAATATTCGACCAGTCTGACGCCCGAGTTATTACTAGTCTGGTTCACTGTCCTAAATCTTACAGTAGTTTAGGTCAGGTAGCATCCAATAAATTGATAACTCCATTGTTAAAATCAAAATGGCGGCGGTACGTTAGTTTATATAGGCAATTTTATATAATTTTACTAAATAGCGGGTTCTGTGTGTGTCGTTTTGAAGAGACTTTGTATATCAATGGGAAAATGAAGGGTCTCTATAAGGGTCTCTGTAATGATAGAAGTTTATTCACAATAACAACACTATTTACTATATACGATGTACACTCAGTGACAAAAGAAACGTAAAACCTATATAATGGTATTTTTCAAAGTTATTTTTCAAAGTTATTATTTTTCAAACTCACTGAAATTTTAAACAATCATTGGTAAAATATTAATGAGACATACTGCACAATATCATTCGTTCTGTAATTGAATAATACTGTTGCATAATTTTAATCTTACAGTCCAACAATGCAAAAGTTACATATAATTTATCACATTCATTATCTGGTGTAAGCACCACGAACACGAGTGCATTTTAAACACACACGATCATCCATGATATAATATTTGTGATGTGTAGTTGCGGGATAATGTTTCACTGACGATTAAACGCCTCCGACGTAGTGTAAAGCCAATAAAAATATAGACGAAGTTAAAAATCATAGTTAATACAAAATGATTGTTTATTACCTACAAATTGCGAACTACTAAACTGTACTTGCATGTTAGTGATTTCATGTGTTAAAAATGCACTAGGAAACACGTGCGTATGTTAATGACAGATAAATTTAGTCATTGTTTATGAAACTGCTGGTAAACTATTTAAGAGGTATGACGTTTATTGATTAACATGAACGACTTTGAAGTGTATCGTTGTCGTCTTTAATGAAACATGAAAAGAAAATGAATCAAAATAAACGTGCGATATTTTGCAAAGGAAGTTTATTTTTTCAAATCAGTTGTCTTTTTGGCTACACATGGACTCCTATAAATCCTATCAGTTTTTTTCTGGCTGGTCGGAAGCGGTTCCTGCGATATAGCATGCGCATGGTCCCATGTTGTCGAGTGATTATCCTTAATCTCCGTGTGTTTGCGGTTCTTAACCGTTCCAGAGACCTGATATAGTTCATGTAGCCATGCAATGATTGAAGGGTGGTAATGAAATTGCTAGACAACATCAGACGGGCTCGAACCCATTTGGAGCAGTCCGACTGCTTCAGACCGTGTGTGCTCAGGCAATCGTGGTATATCTAAACTTCTCTTATCTTATATGTTTTTATTTGATAAGTTTTCGTAAGTATTATGAATAACCTTTCATTTAATTCGGCAAAAGAATGTGTTCCGTGTGCAAAAATGGGGTTTACTCTAAACTGGTAAAACACGGTTAAAACACATATATCGCATTTAATTAGGAATCTATGACCCCCGAAAAAGTTTGGCATTTCTTTTGTCCCTGAGTGTATATTGATATACACCATTGGTCAACATACACACGCAAGTTTTATTCAGGAAATAAATCGTTTTTTTTTTCAAATGCCACATAGTATTTTCACTGCAGATGCTCAAGACGCGTACCTTTTTATTCTGCTGAACAAATGACGACGAACATCATCAATTGAGGCATTGGATGTTGTGCAGCAACAACAAACAGTGGACTATAATGATATCTATATATATTCTAAATATATTTCTCTAGTTAAAGATAAAAACAAACGTTTAAAAAGTTTCTCTTTGTATCGTTATGAGTTTGATGAAATAATGTACATGTCATCGTGATGAATCATTTACAAGCATTAATAATTTTGAAATGTCGAGTCATATATTACGAAGCGTTTCTGGAACTGAGACTGAAAACTTTGACTACTTTGCTATCTGATGTCGACATCAAACGAGGCACATGATTGTGATATTGGATAGAACTAAAAATAATAATTCGAATATTCATTTCAAACAATTTTCTCGTTAACGTGTTAATACAAACTACAGCTGTAGTACACGTACATGTTTTAACAGTCACATATTACATTCTCAATTCTTATGTAACCTTTTACGATACTCATGTAATTTTCAATTGGAAAGTTTACAGTGACGTTAGCTACATGTAGTCACTGATACACGCTCGCATTGCAACCTTCCTATGTACTATTATACCGTCGCTTAATCTATAAATTGCTTCAATTTTCAAAGAATTTCCACCTCACAAAGTCTCGATTACTTAACTAGATCACCAAATTACTGCTAATCACGATGACAATAGCGAAAATATAGAGATGTGAGGGGTGTTCTATTGTATCCATGCTGAGTAACATATCATCCCCAACGCATACGGTTTTAAAGACTGCCAATATAATCTATGTCACATGTACACAATATGATCGCTGATACCGTTGGTACTGTTGCTTTGTTATTAAGTGTCTTAAGAGGATGTGTCGTGTAATGGAATATTGCGATAGAATATTGTGAAAAGTATCTTAACATTACAAACAAACGCATATCCAAAACAAGATATAAGAAAATGGGACAGAAAAGGCAGCATTTAACTTCACTATTTTAACACAAAAAACATAGAACACATACCATAACACAAATACACGGACGGCACAACGCCCACATAAAACCAAACGAGAAAATAAAATTCCCAAGAGTCCAAGCTGTCAAAAAGCTAAATGTCCTTTAGTTTTATAATGGTATGCCAAAATTGAGGCCTCCGGTAAACAAGGTATCTCCACGATTTGACCTAATCACCTTGGCTTTCATCCTGGATGACCCTAACTAGTATGCCATACGCACCAAATGTAGTATAGACTATTTGATTTTTCAAATAAATCAACGCGTATTTTGCGTTTTTAGTGTTATATGATATAAAGAATCTATGATCACTCGTTGTCAATTGATATATTTATATTAAACTCGTTCAGGAAATATTATTAAGCTCGCCAGATCGATGCTCGCTTAATAAAATTTCAAAACTCTTTTAATATAAATGTATATCAATTGACAACTCGTGATAGATCCTCTATTTAACTAATATTGAACGTCCCTCTATACCAATACCAACAAGAAGAAAATATTATGCCAATTAAACATTTCCTTCCCTGTTACTGTTATACATATGCATAAGGTGTATAAAAGCGAGAACCAATCTTCTCATCAACATATATCATACATGTAGTTTAGCACTTTAGGTGTTGATATTATCATCGGAGATTTCAATATTAAGAGGCGTAGAGTATGGATGTATACGATGATAGAAATGAGCCTTACGTGTTTTATGCAAATTACTCTCTTACTGAGTACTTTGGTGAAGTAGCAGATCCAATATTAGAAGCTGCCGTCGACTATTTTGAAATATACTTCAACACACCAATCGGAATGTTAGGAAACATTTTGATAATCGCCATACTGATTCAGAAAAAGAACCGATCCTATACGTCATCAGTGTTTTACACCAACTTGGCTATATCAGACTTAATGTTATTGTCGTCAAGATTGTTTGAGAGGATTTTGGTGCGTACAGAAAACCTTTCCTTAGACTTAGACAAAACAATAAGTATAATAAACTTCACTTGCGTAGATATATCGTCTTGGCTGCTTGTTTTGATGTCATTCCAACGTGTCTTAGGTGTTATATATCCTCATAAAGTTAGATTTATATGTACTGCAGTTAATGCAAGGATAGCTGTCGTTGTTATGGTACTTTTATTCACTACATTCCAATCTTTGTTGGTACTCATCTGCTTTGACGAACAATTTGTTTGGGTAGAACAATATAAGGAATGCGATAATACGATGTATTGGATACAAAACTATTACTATCTTTGGATTACTTTCGGTATACCCTGCATATGTATATTGATAGCATCTGCTATGATAGTTGTACAGTTGACAAAATCACAAATTAGAAGCACTGCAAATGATAGACTCAACTCGGTGACACGAAATCTGCTAGCGGTCAACATAGCTTTTCTGCTATTAATGGGACCCGCAAGGATGTACAAGTCGATTGATGGAAATTTAACGGAGATTTTGGATGCATTTTCGAGGATGAACCCCTCGGTTAATTTCTTTTTGTACTGTTTGACGGGGTCGCGCTTTCGTGCTGACGCCAAGCAATTATTAAGGTGCTGAATAGAAGGTCGACTGTTCTAACCACTGTATAATACGCAACATGTAAACACCTCGGGGACCAATCATTGACCATAAAACGACAATTGGTGAGCACTGTATATTTTGGGAGCTGTGGTGGATGCAAACGAGTCGTTCTCCAGAAAAACTGGATTTAGTGCCATTATATAGTAATTATGTTATAAGATTTACAAAATTAATAGGTCTAAAATCAGAAAACACGTCTAGTCCAAATTTTTTTTAGCAATTGCATAACATAGTACAATCTCCATGATTTAAGTTTTCTCATAAATGATGTTAAAATAACATCCGTCATTGCTATGGTGACCATGCTGAGAAAAAGAGTGAGTAAGTGGTTAAAATAGTAGCTGCTTTTGTCCATATGTCAATAATTTGTCATGTTTTTTTGAAATTATTATATAATTCAAATTGTGATAAAACTAGGTTGAACAGTTTCGTCAATAATTTATCAAATATGGGATTAATGAAATGCTTGCTACCGATAGGTGAAATAACGTTTGAATGACGTTTACGGTGTCACTCAAAAAATGCAAGAGTGGTTAGTTTCCAGAGGCATGTATGCGAATTCAGGCTAAACATCCCTAGAATAAAATCTCCTGGCTTTCAGCAACGTAATTCAGCACCAGTGTTTGTTGGAATATCATCCAAAGGGAGTCTTTTACGGAGAATCAGAAACGTATGATTGTTGTGTATGACTCTCCCCTGAACAATTTTGTATATCCTCATATTTATAAATTGTTTTACGGTTTGAATTTGAATGTCGTTCCTATAGTACTGTATACCTGGGCTTGTAAATAATCTTTATCGTATTTCACTGGATTTTTCTACCGTTAGTCTACAATCTCAATCGTTTTGAGGCCTTAGTACCCGATCATAGTTGTCAATATGTTTAAATACGCGGCTTCTTAAAGTAATGCCAAGCCCAGGTTTGTGGAAAGTGTCCTAGGTTAGCTTTTTCAGTGTGTAGAATCACGTGATCAAATGAATGCCGTTTTACACTCAAAACTATTGCGATTTCGTCTGCTAACGGTGAATTTTTTCTTGATTACAACGATCGTGCATTTAATATGGTTATATTATATAGCCTAAATTACATTCCGTATATGTAAGTATACCCGACAAGTAGCTATTTTTACTTGATGCTCGACCAAATGTAATAATGTGGTCGAGCATCAATTAAAAACAGCTAAAGATAAAGCTAAAGATTTTAATTGATGCTCAACCAAAGTATTATACTCGGTTGGAAACTGCATTTGGTCGAGCACGAGCACCAATTAAAACAGCTAAGGATAGAGCGAACTCGATACTTGCCGGGTATTCTTACATACACTTGGCGGCACTTCTAACGCTGCCACTTGATTATTCTTGATATCTCGAAAACCGTTTGAGATAACTTTATCAAATTTTCACCACTTTTAGTTTCAGGCATGTGCCTATTGCTGCACTTATTAATTCAAAAATTGGTGTGTATGAAAATTCGTAGTAAAGGCGTTATTTACGTCACCAGGAATTACAAAGTCACAAAATTAAACAACGTATTTATTAGGGGTCAATGGAATATTTTCAATATTTTATTTCTTTACAGCTTAAAGTGTTATATCATAAGTGTACACAATAAAAATATTCATAAAATTCATCTACGTTACAATTTCCTAGGTAACGAAATTGCAGTTGGTAAGCTTAGACCGCCTCAAAATGAGCTCATAATCTGAACATAAAACCAATGAGTTTAAAATAAACGTTTAACCTCAAATAAGGCTACTTGAATAATAAAATTCAAATTTCTTCTGAATAAAGAATGCTTATAGTATGTAGTAGAGTTAAATTTATTCAGTTAACTGCAATTTTGGTCACCCTAGATTTACATTTCAAGTTGAGACTAATCCCCGATATTCTAAGGAATCGTACTTTCTCAACGGACACGTTATGGTTACGGTAAACACTCTTTTTGCAGCAAAACCAAACTTTTTCCTTTACTAGCTAGATAGTTAAGATAGTTAATGATTATTAAAAGACATGAGCAAATAAAATGTTGATACGCACAAATATTAAAGGAAGAAAGGACATCTAGACGCACACATAACGACCAGGTGAACGGTATTGTGCGATAAAAATGCGACTTTCAATTTTAGTATTCAGTTAGTTGAAGACGTGTCGTGCAATAGTTTATTGTTGGATCGAGAGGAAAATTTGACTGAACTTGTGTCAAATATTGTTGTATACGTGTGCTAAATTTCATAAAAATTCATTAAGGAGTTTTAAAAAAAAAGAAATATATCAACGGTAGCGTTAGAAGTGCCGCTAAGTGTATACGGAATACCGGTAGTTAAATAGAAGTTTTATCTTGATAAATCTATGTATAAATTAGCGTTCTTTGACAGTTTTCACGGACCTGTGGTGCCGAGTACCACTACATTGCACATGTCTTGGCTTTTCAAATACCATACAAACCTAGGTTTTTTCTTGTTAAGATAAACCGTTATAATCCATTTTATGTACTACTGGAGACATAGGGACACACATGGAAACAGGTACGTTCAAATACGTTTGTTTGTTCTCAACTTTAACAGTTTTCCACAAGGACCTCTAGCTTCGAGGAAAGAGACAGATGTTGTTATGAATAGTCAAACTCGTTTAATCTACGTTCAATATCTCATAATGATATTGGATTAAATAGAACATCTCACACAAATTACATGAAAGACACATTCTCTTTAATCACCATAAATAACTTGACCTATACACCAGATACAAACATGTATTGTTCATCTATGTATATGTATATGTCCTTACATGTTATCTTTAGAAAATAAGGATTTTACTACATAATATATAATTTGCGCGAGAAGCATATCAAATAGAGGATATTTGTTGATTTTGATGTGAGTTCGAAATTTGTTTCACCGAGTGATCACATAAATCAATATTTTCACGAGTTAATTAAAATAAGATCTTTCGCTAAAACCAAACACAAAACAATATGTTTATTATTAGTCATTTTCTCATGAAATGGTACAGACTTAAGGCACGATATTAAGTACGTTTGTGTAACGCCATGTTACGTCAGAATTACTTACCCTGCATGATACTTATCTTAGGATATAGAATTTTACATCCACTTTAACCCAACAAAAACCAACTCATTGGAATAATCTCACTGCAAGTCCACATTCAAGAAACAAGTTGGCTAACTCACATAAAATCAACTTATTTAGAATTGATGAGACCTATGTATCAACATGGACCAGGCTTGTCTTGATAAAAAGCCAACTGCTTGATGTAAAAAATGTTTAAGAAGCATTTTACTGAAACAAAACCTACAAAATGAGTAAACATATGAAAAACAAAAAATAATTTATTTTAGTTACCCTGGCAACCATCCAAATAAATCATCACAATTGTTACGAGATTGCATTTATTCTGAGCACTAATGGTGTATTGGTAACTGACTTTTAGCATGTTTCAAATAAAAAAAAAAAGCCCGAAATCTAACGAAAATGCTTAAAAATTGGTTTTGTTTCTTAATTTGCCATAGAAACAGAACTAGAAATTACTGAAAACCATACCCATTGTAAAGCATGTGGTATATTTTGATTATCCAATTCCTAATTTATATTACTGTCTCAATAAAACACATTTATAAAAAATGACAAAACATATCGATTATTTCGGTAGTTGCTATGGTAACCACTTAACAACACATCAAACTAGGTTAACAAAATTGATCGGACTGACAAGTTACACAACGTAACATATCTATATGCAGTTTTTCTATGTCCATTGACCAGAAAATGCGTGACCATAATTTGAAACAAGATAGCTACATTTTGTACATAGACGCTAATATATTTCAAGTAGGCATGTGCTTTGTGTACTCCACAAAACCGAGAATTGACACTATTACACCATTAAAAACATTTTAACTGTAAATTACAATCACAGGGTCCAATGAATTAACTTGAAAACTTTCACCAAGCAACTTTCGACAAACATCCAGGAAGAGCGAAACCTGCTCTGATATTTGGTTGCATAAGAGAGTTTTTCTGACGAGGACATTTGTGAAATTGGCTTGTCATTTATTTCGCGATTTCAATATTAATGCCGTTGGTGTTCTTCTCCTATAAACAATTCATTCTCTATCCGATTTGTAATTAATCTACATCATAAATTTATTTAAGAAATAAAAATCTGTTCGCGTTTATTGTCGGTGAATAAAACACGCACTCGTGATTTAATTTTTCCGCATCCGAACTCCTGCCCGTGTTTTATTCACCGACAATATACAAGAACAGAGTTTTTATTTCGATTCTAAATACGATAATATTCCGCACTATTTAACTGCGCGCATTCCATTTTCACCCATTTGACATTGAACATAATTACACGCTGAAATTGAGTGGCTTATTTGCTGATACAATTACCTCCCTCGTTAATGAAAACGACCTTCGTAATTTTCTGAAGGAAATACCCCAATTTAAACATTGAAACAATTTTAATAACACGAGTATATGGTATCTATTTCATAAAATGAAAAATATAAATGGATTGATTATCAAAAGCTTTAATAAAACTTGGTTTCTAGAGTATATTGGAGTTTCTAAAAATAGATGCGTCATAGATGTAACACTGGATTCTCGTGCAACTCGCCTTGTCATCGTGACTCGTTGTAAATTTTACTATAAAGTTTACGTTCATTCATTCATAAATATGTCAAGTGATACTGGGCGTAAATAGAAACAGCCAATTTGATAGGTATGTTTTGTGGGGGCAATAAAACATGGTTCGGTTCATTCTTTGTGTATTGGATGAATCCGCGAATCGTGTTAGAATTAACCGTTAAGCGTAATATTAATGCAAATATTGACACCTACCTTTCTCAAACGATAAGGTTGTACAATTATTTTAAACATGGTATCATTTCAGTTATTTGAATTAAAACTTACTCTACAATGAATATGAACGCTGAAGTTGAACCTGTAAATAAACTATGTCATGGTTTTCAATCTTCATGTGGACGGATTCTTTTCTTTGGATATCGTGTCTGAAATATTTATTGTCAAAGTAGATAGATAGGTAGATACTTTATTTACCTCCACTTGGGAGAGCTATCATCATTTTCATACAAAGAAACATCAATATACAAGCATATTCATACAGTTACAAATACATATTTGAACAAAACATAATTATACACATTATGCAGTACAATGTGTCATTTAATATACTATAGTATTTTCATTAAATACAGTAATGTATAGCAGTAAATACACGAACAGATCAAGCAGCACAGCACAGTACAAACACAACCATTTACATAAGCATACCCCCTATATCTGAATATGTACTTTACTTTCAAGACACATACGTGTGCACCAACATAATGCACGCACACATACACATAGCACTCACGCACAAGCACATAGATATCATACACAGACATACTTTGTAACCTTTTGTATTCATACTAGCCAGGCACTCACACAGCCATTCACAATACATAACTATATAAGGATTGGTTCATGATACATATGCATACGCACACACAAACATACCCGCGTCGCACCAAGTTTAGATCACCCACTAGAACGTATGATAGAAAGTGAGCATAAGTGTCCCACCTCCTGAAGATGACCTAGACAAGAAACGAAACAGCTAGATCATCTAGGATGGAATGACTACTAGTAAGTACCTTACTTATTGAAACAATTCCACATATCCTATTGTTCATGTATTCGTTTACTAGTACAATGCGTATATTTGAGAACAATTTGAAAGCAAATCAATTCCGATAGCAGCTCAGCAGAAACAAGCCAGTGAAACAGACAGTAGCACTAGTTATTCAGGCGTACATAAAACTGTTGGCGTAACATTGGAAACAATGTATTGATACACAATGTTCTAATTTCATCATGGATAACCTGCGGTAGCTCATCAAAAGACAATCCCATCAAAAGTTCAAATATTTGGGATTTAGGGCCTTTTTTATAAGTGAAAGATAGCATTCACGTCCTGCCAACGTCAGGATACAAGTCCTAATTGGTTGTCTGAGAGTTTCATGGTTTCTACAATAATTTATAGCATGAACAGTTATATTGTCAGAGATACTGCCACAGGATCCGCATCGTTCTACTTTAGAAAAGGAAGCAATGCGATTTAATGCATTCATAGCGTAGTAGCATTTATGTTTCATCTTCGTGAAGGATCTTATAAATGACCATAAGGAACACGCCTTATTCATTCTAAAGAAGTCACCAAAACATCGAAGAGAATTACTGTGTAGAACTCGACCCATCCGTTCATTTAACTCGATCACAAAGACAGTGTTGTCGAGAATAATGTTCCATTGCAACTTCGCTGGAAAATCACCTGTGTATAGGAAATTTTCAATGTAGGCGTTAAGTTCATATTTGCTTATAATCCTTTGCACATCTGGTATAAAACTTTAATTTCCATAGTAATTAACGAACCGTTTCACAAATAATTGTTTTGAGAGGTATTTGGTAGGCAACCGACGCAACAGACCTAAAATTGCAGCTTTTTTGGTCAATAATGGTTTCGACGGAAGGTATTCCAAGACAGCTTAAAGAAAAAAGCCACATTTATATATGTTGGTGGTTCTGTATGAGCTTCACACAGTTACGGTGACCGCGTTCCAATTGGAAAAGGCTGGATGAGGAACATTGGTCCATATTTCACACCCGTATAGTCCTTTGGGTATAACTATTGACTTATATATCGTAGACCAGGCAACCAGCGTAATTCCACTTTTATTAATAGAGCTGTACGGACCAGACAACAGAGGTGGCAATATTGTTCGATGTATCATCTGGTACCACTCCACAGCAGCTCGATACTCCCATCATCATCATCTACAGCCAAGCCTAAAATATCCATCAGACATCATTCATATACAGCAATATACGGCACAATGTCAAACACATATTCGCATGAGTAAATATACTGCACAAGTGGGGAGCGGTGGCCAAGAGGTAGGGCGCACACTTCGGGATCGAGAGCTTCCGGGTTCGATCCCCCTCTGGACCACTGGTTAATTTCTCTGTGCAAGACCCATATGCTCCACTCCACCATGGTGTAAAATGGACCTGTGAGGGCAGTGTCTATTTCTTGGCGCCGCAGATCAATGTTGGCTGCCACACCCACAGGAGAGAAATAGTCTCCCCAGGAAGACACGAGTGTAGGTTTCCATATGTAGCCCAATGACCAGGGGAAGTTGAAATGTCAAAGGGTGCTTGAGCGGCCTAACAGCTGAAAAGAGCCCCAGAATATTGGTAACTTTTCTTTTTAGTCCAGCTGACAAAAAGCTGACTAACATAGCTTTAGCTGTCCTGGATAGTTAAATAAATCTTAATACCCAGAGCTGTAAGAAGTCATTAAATGTAACAAGTCGCAAGGAACAAGAACGGTTATATCATATTTTTGGAACAGAACAAGAAGGAGGAGGACACAAGAATAACAATTTATTCAATTGTGATATAGCATATTACTAGTATACACTATTCATTAGGTCAACATGACCCAGAACCTACATATTAAGTATCAACAGATAAATATAGTTCAATAAATACACTATTTTACTTTGTTTTACGTATTATTCTAGTTTATGTGTATATATAATATATGTGCAAAAAACAATAACTAAAGGCCCATAAAAATCAATACAATGCATGATTGATATTTCTATGATATAACTACATACGTGAATGATTGATTAATGTGTAGAGTGTACCTTATATCAATTTTTTGATTAGTTAGACGCCTATTTAATTTGAGATGATTTTGACATTTTAAGACAATAATAATTTTCCGTTTTGTGTTTGCTAGGACATGTACGATGGTGTGGCTTTAAGTTAGCCCTATGTATACCTCAAGCCTTTATATAAAGTCAACATTCAAACAGAAAATGATAATCGTTTTCATTTTATTGCTGATATGACAAACTCCTACATTAATTGACATTATATGTTAAGACGTAATATTATTTGGTTTATTTTTAACAATATTTTGCTATGTAATGTATCACAGAGCTTTATTCTCACAGTTTCCGCGCACGAGAGGGTTAACACGGGCAACAAGGGTTTTTCTGAGCGTTTGTCTGAATGTCATCTACATGGTCAGTAAAGTTTCCTGTTGCCGAGAATACTAAAGCAACCTTTCTTGCATCAGTTCTACCACCGTGAGTTGAATGGAATGCATCAGTCAAGACATAAGTCAGTACTCCAGATAGTGTACCGTTATCTTCAGACTCGACATCAATGTTTGAATTAATGGCAAATATATGATCAGCAGTATCAGTGTATCAGTGTATTGGTTGAGGTTATAGACATGTGAAATAAACAGACCTTTAGCTTCCTCAGACTTTCATAGTACCTACATTAACTTTTCACAGTTTAATGAGCTCAAATAAGCCTTTTTCAAATATGAAATTGGTTGTGGGCATTACTCCGTGTAGTTGCGTTGTGGTGTTACTGTTTTCTGTGCTCGGCTGGTTAAGTTGAGTGCTGCCTTCAATGTCTGAATTCCTAATTTCTGTTTTTGTTAATGTTTAATAAGTGTATAAAATATAGTTTAATGCTTGCATACACAGTATGGGACGTAAACTGATTCGTGGCTAGGTGTGCTGCATGCCGTGGTTGTCTACCTTCGCGATACATGTATATAAGGATAGTCTGAATCACACGGTCCCTGGTACAAAGTGTTTATGAGTTCCGTAATTTTTCTAACACACCCCTAAAGATCCGGGGTTTGGAAATCGGAAGTCATCCAAGAACGTTTCGCAGACAACGCGATCCATGCTACCTGTACATTACCGGTATACTATATCCCATGCTATAAGGAAATTGACATAATGCATTTATGTCATTATATATACAAATAACTTATACATGACAGGAATTTCCAAAAAAATTGCCGTTGGTTCACTCATTATTTACTTAATGAAGAATATCAAGATGGCCAAAATGGCCCTTTATCGCTCACCTGTGGACTACAATTTTTGTTCAGTTGTTTAAACAGGACATTGATTTCAGTGGCCATGGTAAGCAAAGTTTTAGCTATTTTAGAATGGTCCACTCTTGCTACAGTGTCACCTTTGTGTACTTAAATCCCGCGTGTACTTTCAGGAAAATAATTTTTCACCATTGATAAAAACGGGATAACGAACCTTCTCATGGTCTTGTTTTTTTAAGAATCTTGACTAAATGTAAATTTTTTAAGAGAATAGCCCTACAACTTTTGATTAAAATTATTTAGAATTCTAGCAGGCTGTTCATTTATTATGTTTTTTAATTGATTGTTATTGGTTGTAACGACATTGGTATTTAGAAACGACCACTCAAGGAAACTTGTGGCCAATTTATAACGAAATCCAACCGCTACGTTAGAGAAGACGGTTATTTAAGATATTGAGAAACTCGGGTCCCTGTCCGGTGAGAACAATGTTATCAGGCGAGGTGATATCGTTCGGGTGGCGAGGTTTACCGAGTCATCCCGGGCGATATCGCCAAGCCTGATAACATTGTTCGAGCCGGACAGTGACCCTAGTTTCTATTTATCATTTTTTGTGATTTAACTTTTATTTCCAATATACATAAAGTTACAATATATGAACATACATATTTAATATAGTTTTTCAAACTGCAAATTTTGATATTTCCACAAAGTAAATATAAATGTACATATAAAATGACTGCATATAATACGGGATTATTATGTGTGGGGAAATTTTGAAGAAAAAACAGAATAACGAGGGCATAGAAAAAAAATTGAGAAAAAAAAATTACAAAAGGGTCCACTTCTCAATGTGCTTATCAACTTTATTCTTTGCAATAGCTATCATTTCTTCCAATCTTTTTCTTTCGGATATTAATTTTTTGAAATATAAAATGTTCGGTGTTTCTTTTGAATTCTTGCATTTGAAAATAAAATATTTAGCTAAAAGTAAAAGGAAGTTAATGGTTGTGCTTTTATTTTTATTTGAAGAGTAGTAGTTGCAAAAAGAGATAACTTCGAAACTTAATTTGACTTGTGTATTACATATTTGGTCAATAAACAGTCCAACATCTCTCCAAAACATTTGAATATTTTGACATTCCCAGAACATGTGTGTAATCGAGTCATTATACATAGAGCAGAAATCACAAAGGCTTGATGGTGTCAAACAACATTTATGAAGGAATGAATTATCTGGTAATATTCTGAAAATATATTTATATTGAAATGCTCTTAGTTTCGTGTCAATTGTTAATCTAAACGAACATTGAAAAATACGATTCCATTGGATGTGTGAACTGTTAAAAGTATTCTCCCATTTTTTCAATGCTTTATTTAAAGTGGTTGGCTTATTGTTTTTAATAAGACTTTTGTAAACCATCTGACTAATTTTTTGGTCTGTGTCTATTGCTGAAATATGGTAAGTAGGTTGTGTGTATGATATTGGTTCTTGTTTCAATTTCGTTTTTTTTTTCATCTGATATACATCTTATAAGTGATTGATAGTTTAGACATTCCGTATCGGGTAAATTATATAGCCATTTAATTTGATCGAATGTGTAAATGCTCTTAGTTCTAAAGTCAATTATATGTTCTAAAAATAAGACGCCTTTATCATACCATTTTTTGTAAAAGAGAAGCTCCTTGTTTGTTATTTTAATTTTTGAATTAATCCACAGAATTTCTTTTGATAGTTGTTTAGGGTTTGTGTTGTAATTCATGCTAAACCAACCACTTAGTACTTCTTTAAGGAATTGTGATTTTATGCCTAAGCATTCCGTATCGTTGGGATCAATGTTACATTTAAATATTAATTCTTCGCCATATTTTTTAAGGTCCGATTTGTAAATTTTACTTAGTTTAGAGTCCCTATTTAGTATACGTTTAATCCAAATTGCCTTTAGTGCCTTGTTTAGTGACCATATATCAGTCATTTTTAATCCCCCATCTTTATAATCTTGAATAATTTGTTTTCGTTGTATTTTATCTGGTTTTGCATTCCACGAAAAGCTAAACATCGTTGTTTCAATTTCCTTTAGAATTTGATTTGAGGGACTTTCTAGAACAGTGAGTGGGTATATTAATTTTGGAACAGCAAATGTTTTTAGGACCGTTATTTTACCTATCATCGTCATATTTCTTTTACTCCAGGATTTCAAGCATTGATTAAAAGCATCGATCTTAGGATTGATATTGTTATTGAGCATATTTTGTTTGCCATTGCTGAATGTTATTCCTAATGCTGTGGCTGAGTTTGACGTCCAGTTGAATTGTTTTTCCTTACAAAATGTTGTGTTTCGGTGCCTTAATGACCCTATGCGAAGTACATTGCATTTATTAGTATTTAGTTGCAGTCCTGATATTTTTGCAAATGCTTCCAGTGTTTTGATTAGGCTTTCAAACGAGTATTTTGAACCGTCAAGTGGAAAACTAGCATCGTCCGCAAATAGAGATTGTTTTATTTCGATTCCGTTTATTGTAATTCCTTTGATATCGGCATTGTTATTAATCATTATAGACATAATTTCGATACAAATAATAAATAGGTAGGGTGATAATGGACATCCTTGCCTAACTCCTTTTTCTATGTTAAAAAATCTCGACATATATCCATTGTTAGTGACACTCGCGTTAGCTTCATTGTATAGAACCTGTGTCCATTTAATTATTGAATCAATGAAGTTAAAACTTTTTGTGTTTTCCAGATAAAATTATGGTCTAAGCTATCAAATGCTTTATGGAAGTCTGAGAAGAAAATTAGTCCGGGTTCATTTGTTTTGTTTGCATTATCTATGATTTCTGATATTAATCGAACATTTTCTCCTATATATCTATCTTTTATAAATCCCGATTGGTCTTCTGTTATTATAATTGGTAGGAATGTTTTTATTCTATAAGCAATACATTTTGCTGCGATTTTATAATCTACATTTAATAGAGATATTGGTCTCCAATTGTTTATTGAAAGTATGTCTTTTCCTGATTTGGGCAAAAGTGTTATTAAGCTTTGAGTTTGTAACGTAGTAAGTTTACCATTTTGGTATGAGTGGTTTAGGGATCTTACAAGATAATATTTTATATCGTTCCAAAAGAGTTTGTAAAATTCAACTGATATCCCGTCTGAACCTGGGGATTTATTATTATTCATTTCTTGTATTGCCTTTCGGCATTCATATTCGGTTATTTCACCTGCCGTTTGATCTTTTTGATCGTTTGAAAGTTTTCTATCTACCAAGTCAAAGATTGAAGAAGCGTTTTCTAATGTATTGTCTTTTTTGTATAGATTTTCGTAAAATGTGTTTATTTCATTTAAAATACTATTGTGTTCTGTAACTGTTTTGCCCTCATTGTTTTTTATGCGTTTAATAGACTTTTCTGAGGCTCTCTTTTTTTCCAGATTTGCGAAGTACGCAGTGTTTTTCTCGTTACCTTCGACCCATTCGGCTTTTGCTCTAAGTAAAATTCCTTTTATTTTTTCATCATTATAAGTTTCTAGTTTTTGTTTTTCTGACATTAATCTTTGTTTTAGATTTTCATCATTCGGGTTCCTGTTTAAAATCACTTTCAATATCTTTTATGTTTGCTTTTTTTTGGTTTCTTCTTTGTTTTTTTCTTTTTTTCGTTTAGTAGCATATTTAATTGATTCGTTACGTATCGTCCCTTTTAGTAGTTCCCAAAGTGTGTTTGGATTTGCATTTTCGTTATTATTGACTAATTCTTGAATAGCATTTTTGATCCCTGTTTTATAGCCATTTTCTAAAAGGTACGAATTGTTAAGTTTAAAAGATCCAGGTCCACGTGGCGTTTTCAATAGGTTTATCTTAAGTTTTACCATAGAGTGATCTGATTTATATCCGTGTAATATTTTACATTCTGATACTTGGTTTATAAGACTTTGTGATACTTAAAAGAAGTCAAGTCTACAGAAGATGGGAGGGTTGTGATTAGAGTGCCATGTGTATCTTCGTTCTTGTGGATATTTTAAGCGCCAAATATCATGTATATCATATGTATCTATTAAATTCTTTATACAGGCTTGGCATTTTTTATGTGTATCAGACCTTCCATTTATTTTATCCAGTTTATAGTCTAATACAGTATTGAAGTCTCCTCCTATTATGATAGATTTGTCTGTATGAGTATTAAGAAAGGTATCTAAAGTGTCATAGAATTCGATGTCATCGGTGTTTAGGGCGTATATATTTAGAATAACAATTTCATGACCTTCCAATTCTATATGAATAGCTTGAAGTCTTCCTACAATTATCTCATGGGCACCTAATAGTTTGTATTCTAAATTTCGTTTTATAAAGATACCTATTCCAAGACTATTAGAACTATCCCCACTCAAATATACATCACCGTACCATTGTCTCTTCCATTCAGAAGTATTGATTTGTTTACAATGTATCTCTTGTAACAGATAAATGCTAAAGTTTTGTTGCTTTAACCATTCAAATATATTTATGCGTTTTTTCTTGTTAGCTAATCCTTTTACATTGAAAGTACATACTCTTATTTCATCCATATTTAACTGGAGTGTGAATATTTTGCATTAAATTACATGTGAGAGAGAGATATACAAACCGTATATGTATGTTATAAGTAGGTGGCATATTACATAAAGCCGCGAAGCACATTGTAGAAGACCGTGGTTGTGGGTTTGGGTTGTAGTTATAAATCATGTTATGTGAAAAAAAACCAGAGTGATGGCTTAATGGGGGGTTTGTTCATGTAAGAGAAATATATATAAGCAAAAACAACAAAGCAATCAAGGGGAGAAGAAACATAAGCAAAATAACGAACAAAAATAAGAAAATCCCAGATGCAGTAGTAATAAATACATTCTTATGTTAACTTGGTAAAGTTTATACATTGTACACATCGTATTCACCAATACACACTTATACTACATAAACGTGTCCGGTCAATAAATTAACAATAGGAAAGCAATCACGAGAAGAAGATACATAAGCAAAATAACGAACAAAAATAAGAAAATCCCAAATACTTGTCTTACCTATTAGTTGTACACACTTGATAAAATAAATTATTGGTGATCAATTGTTCAAGTTATACTTGGTATTTTGTACAAATAGTAGTATGTTAATAAACAGCCTGTTATATATATTATATAACAAGTGCAATTTACAATTGATTTATTATGAATGGCGCGCATCAGACAAAACAATTTGATAACGGTTAGTTGCGACCAAGGTATCACTACGACATATCAATACAATACGTGTATAACATAATGCATATTGTCGACATAATGAGGCAAACTGAAGTTTATAATTTCGGTATACCGTAGCTGATAATGCTTTTGGTGTGTAATTAATACAGTTGCATAAGTCTTATACTAGTTTTTAAATTGCTACATTACCATGACAACAGTACTGCGTACACTGTGATCTGATAAATCATACATATTATTTTGTACAATTATGACAGTAGTAATAAATACATTCTTATGTATATATCGACAGTATTACAAAACCTATATGCATGTATAAGTATAAACACGGACATCACTTTTATAAAATAGTAATAATTCACAAGTTCAAGTACATGCATATTAATTTTACTGCAAAATATTATAATTGTAATTGTGAGTTGTTTTGTCAATGTTTTATAAATTGGCTTGGTGAATTTTATACATTGTATAGTTGATTCAAAGATCTCTGTCACAACCGCGTAAACAAACATTCACCCCGGTCGATTATTTAAGGTGTTTCGGGATTAAATTATACCATCAATAATACACTGAAATGATTAAAAAGCTATTTGTCCTATAGCGTTGTGGTTATACTTTCTGCAAATAGCTATTCAGAAATGGAACATTATGGCGGTTTTGACAGACATCTTTGAATCGACAATACACATCGTATTCACCAATACACACATATACTACATAAACTTGTACGGTCAATAAATTCACGTGTTTTGACCATGGGTAATTGAAGGAAAGTATATCGCTCGGAATGTATAACGCATGGTGGTCAGTTATAATGTCAATTAACGTTATGTACTTTAGCCGGCCAGGGAAGATTGATCCATGTTTCATATTCTTCGAATTTGACGGCGTGGAATTGTCCAGCTTTATTTTTGTATTTGATCGTGCCGTTTTGTGTCCATACTTCTTTTGTATCGATCTCATCAGGCATTTTTCTCTTAACACACATGTATACGTGGAAATTCAAGCGTGTAAGGTTCTCGTTAATAAAAATTCCAGTATTTGCCAATTTCTTTCTCTTAACGATAATTTCTTCTTTTTTCATCCTAGAAACCAGCTTCACAATTATGTCTCTCTTCTGTCCGTTTCTGTTCGGCATTCTGTGAGCAATATCGATATCCGAAAGTGTAAGATTGGCTACACCTTTTTCCTTAAGTGTCGCAATCACCATTTTAGCAGATGACAGTGGTGTTTCGTCGGGGTTGGTATCTTCTAGTCCTGCTATGATAATATTGTTCCTACGACTATATTGCTCCATTTCGTTCCATGTCTATCTATGTCTTTCGTCGCTTTTTTGAAGATCATTTCTTATTGTGTCGGAAGTATCTTTTTCTGACTGGACTGACTGCTCCAACGCTTTAATGTTTGTTTTGAGCTCATCACATTCCTTCTCCTTATCAAAGAGTCTACTTTCCAGTACTTCAATGCTTTTTACCACAGATTTTAGCAGGTCCGTTTTCATATCTTGCAACAGTTCTTTCATTGAATCTTTTAGAGAGTTATCGCCTTTCTGTATAACATTCTCGATTCTTACTTTTATGTGTTTCATTGCGTTATCAACCTCTGATAGCTTGTTGTTCATTTTATTTACTTGTTTTACAAGTTGAGCTATGCTGTTAGCATCTTTCGAGTTACCTTTGCTTTGATCTACATCTTCATTAATTTTTTCATCTGTTTTAGATTTCTTCTTTTTTTGTTTTTCCTTTTTACTACTTTCTGTTTCTTGTTCGTTCATACTTGCATCAGCCTCACTTACACTAGAGTCTTCCCGCTTTCGTTTGTCAATGATCTCTTGTTCTGACATATCTTTTCTCTACAGTATACTTTTTGAATATTTTGGCGTGACCTTTGTTATAATTTTGAACTCGATTTTTTCACATTTAAATTAGCGTCAACTTTCTTATATTTCATTCACATGTAGTAAAAAGCTTACTTTCATAATACTCCAAAAATTCCATTATCCATTATCACTCTTAGTCCGAAAAAAATCACATTTTTGTCAGAGCTTTTTTTGTTTACGTTTATATACCGGAAACGGTGTCATCACCTATTTATCATGAAACCAACATCGGGGCACAATTTAGATGCATATTTTATCATTTTAAACTAAGAGTTGTCGATCGTTCTTAGACCGCCCGCCGATTAACACAACTCCATTTGCTTCCGTACACAAAATATAGTTCTCAATTCTACGCTGTTTAATTAAAAAAGTATTAATCTATTTCAATTTTTTAATCAAAACGATAAATCTAAGCAAATTATAAGTATTACCGAAATAAGAACATCGTGTCGTAAAAGTAGAATAAAATTCCGCTCATGAATTTGTGATGATTTTGTTCTGGGTGAAACGTCATCAATGACGTAGTGTGTGTGGAGAAGGTCGTTAATTGTGTCAAACTTTCTTATGTTATGCTTCACACAAGGACAAATACGGATTCATTTAAATACTCGATTGTGTGTGGCAACGGGTAGTGCAACATTGAATTCAGTGAATGGGAAATAACTTCAAGAATGAACAGTTTAGACATGCGTGTAAAACCAAGTGGGTGGAGAACAGTTTTCAACAAGATCAACTTAATCAAGACAGAATGCTAAGGAAAACAGACGGAAATACACAATGGTGAGTAAGACATTGATCTGTGGAAGAGTCTATCAAAGTTTGTTTTATTTTTTGTATAAACTGTATGGTTGTGTACTGAATCTAACAATGCTTTGATTCTCCAAAAAATCTCTGTGTTTCATGGTTTTCGTTTTGTAGGTTAACCTTCGTGAGTCGTGAAAATGAGATTAAAAATTCCTTTAGGTCAGTAAATTGGATATAGAGTCGATAGCTATGAATATTCTAATGCTTATTTATCTTTGAGGATGCTTAGCCAGTGTATTTATCTGTGTTTGTTGGTTTATTTCAGGGCCTTTCAAAACGATCGATCCGTGGGTGACCCGTAACTCAAGAACAATAACAGTGGCGTAGCCCTACCTGACGAAGAACTATTGCTTATCTGGATTGTAATATTGTTGAATAAATAATAGCTATTGAATGCTTAATTATGTTGTTTTCAATGATATTTATGCCATTTTAAGACGGAATGACAAATTGCAAAATAGTCCGTTATTTGTGGGCGGGGCCAAAAAGTGTTTCCAGGTCATTGACCTGAGAACACATACTTTTCTCAGGTCATGTGTTATCAGGCAGTTACCATGGTAGTTGCGTGATAATATACGAACCCGTTATAAAAAAGATATGACGAAATCGGACAAGGAAAGTAACACTTAACTTACCAGCCGAGCGCAGCAAACAGCACAAACAACACCACCATGACACGGAGCATTGGCCACACACAGCCCATAGAAAATTATTTAAAGCCAAAGTTACCGCCGCAAAACATGCAGGATGACCAAATAAACCGCCTTCATTTACCTGTGATTTATATTTTTCTGATATTTTTAAAAGTGTCGCCCAAACCACATGGTAATTACTTTATAGTTATTATTCCCGTTTCCATCGAAACAAAGCCTTTTTTCCTTCGTTGATCCTCTGAAGATAGAAAATTGTGAGAATAAAGCGTCCTGTGATACATAAGCAACGAAATATTGTTTAAAAAAAACCCAAATGATTTTACGTTTTAACAGGTAATGTCAATTAGTGTAAGAGTATGTAATGTATGCAATAAAATGAAGACCATTATCATTTTCTGTTGGCATGTGGACTTTTTTATCAAGGCTACTTGAGGCATGTATAGGGTCTTCTTAAAGCCATACCATCGTATATGTCCTAGCATGCACAATGCTGTTAACTTATTAAGCTCTGAAAATGTCAAAATTATCCGAAATCTAGCAGAATATATTCTCAAAGCATTGGTATTTTGTGTATTAGGCATCAACTTAATCATATCTAATAACATTTTCGTATACCCTACACATCAATCATTCATGTATGTAGTTATACAGGTTGATTCATAATATTTGTTACACTTTCGACAGAATGCCATAAGAAAACGCTTGATTACATATGATAGTTATATACCAATTGAAAGCTAACATTTCAACGTTTTATTTAGAATATAATATGGCTATTGTTTCTTAATATTGAAAGCTTGACCCGTCTACTCTCGTAAATTAAGTGTTATTCTACCGATACAATTTTGTCTAATTTTCTCTCATTACTCCTTTAATGGACAGCATTGGAAAGCTCACCAAAAATGGGTGGGTAAACTATAAGCTGGTAATAGATCACATATTAGAATTTCAAACAAATTAGAGCAGCAGTGTCTTGCGCTCCCGTGCACCTTATTTGTTTTACAAATCTTATATACACCTGGAAATAAGTTAACCCGGAATTGTGCCTCGAATTTGACATGACCACAACTGAATGTTTTTTTAGCAATGGTAAGAACGCCCTTCCGTACTAATCATGTGTATCTCCGATAGAGTTGCGTGCACGGAAAGCTCGTGTACTTAGCCATTTCGACAATATATTCGTAAATTGTTAAATTGCACTTTCAGATAACACAAAGCACATGTACAAAATTTGATTTTGATTTTGTTCTCACTTATTGCCATTATTCTGACTTCTTGTCAACAAAATGGTGTGGGGAAGATTATTGGATGGCGATAGGTAGCAGATAATAGGCATGATTATTGCTGGCATGTCCTACAGAGCTGTTGGTCGTCAGTTTGACAATAATCACTCTATCATTATCAGACTAACTGAGAAGTATCGGCAGACACATGACGTAAGGGACCGTCCAAGATCTGGACGGCCATATGTAACAGTGGCACGCGAGGATCGAAATCTTTTACGTCTCGTTAGACGTTTTCCGTTTGCAACAAGCATCTTTCAAAAGCAAAAATGGTTTCCACACAGACATTTGTCGTCACTTATTGGGCTAAGATCTGCAGGTTTAAGTCAAGAAGGGTAATAAAACGTCCCTTGTCTACACCTGTTCCTCGCAGGAACCGTCTGACATGGTGCTTGACAAGGCGTGGTTGGAACGTGAGATCACGGAGAAAGATCAATTGGTCAGATGGAAGCAGGCTCCTTCTGCACGTCTTGGAGGGGCCCTTCGAGTGTGGAGGCAACGAAATTCAGCCTACATACCAAGAAACATTCTTCAACGATTCCCTTTGGTGATGGATCAGTTATGATATGGGGTTGATTGTTCCACGACTGTAAGTTGGACATTGTAACTGTCCAAACATATCTGAAAGGTGATACTTACGTACGACACATCCTACATCCAGTCGTCGTGGACCATTTTGGTAATTATCCATTGGCTTCCCGACCTGTTTACATGGACGATAATGCCAGACCACACCGAACCCATGCTGTAACGCAGTTTTTGCAACGTAATACCAATACCACCACTCCCTGGTTTGCCATAAGTCCTGAATTAAACCCCCTGGAACACGTGTGAGATATCCTGGGCCGGAAAGTACAGAATTTGGATCCACCTATCCTCAACCTGCAACAACTAGAACAGCCTGCACCAAGAATGGCAAAATTTTTCCCAACATCGCATTAGACGTCTTACTGGTAGTATGAGGAGAAGGGTTGAGTCTTTCATCCGGGCACGTGGCTGTTACACACGTTATTGAAAAAGTGTATGAGTTATGCAATATTTTGTTATTCCACGTGTTGGAGCACTATGCTCTTCGATTTATTCTCACATGGAATATCACGGTGTTTATAAAATAAATTGGTATATAAAAAAAATGTACACCATTGGCCAACAAACACAGTTGATTTTATTCAGGACATAAATCATTTTCAAATGTCACATAATATTTTCACAGCAGAAGCTCACGAGTCTTTTTTAATCTGTAAAACAAATGATGTCAAAAATTTCAAAATTGAATTGAGTCATAAGATGTTGTACAGCAACAACGAACAGAGAACTATAATGCTATCACTTTACATGTTATGTGCAAATTTCTCTAGTTAAGGATGAAACCACCCGTTTCAAAACTTTCTCTTTGTATTGTCATATGTTTGATGAAATAATGTACATGTCATCGCGGTGAATCTTTTACAAGAATTAATAATTTTGAATGATCGTGTCATATATTATGCAGAGTTTCTAGAAATGAGACTGACAGCGTTTGACAACTTTGTTATTTAACGTTGACATCTAACGAGACACATGAGAAATACTCATAACAAGTTATGGAAAAGCAATATTTAAAAGTCACATGATAGATGTAGGTCACTTTCAATTCTCAAGTTACCTTGTATGTTGCTCATGCAATTTTAAATTGAAACGTTCACAGGGAAGGTTGGCTACATGAAGTACTGATGCACGCTCGCTTTGCAACATCCCCATGTACTTTTTGATCATCGCTTAATGTTTTCTGTTTCAAATTTCAAACAATTTCCACATCGATACGTCTCGATTACTTAAAGAGATCACCAAGTAACTGCTGATCACGATGACAATAGCGAAAATAAAGATATGTGAGGGGTGAGCTATTGTATCCATGCTTAGTGCTCATATGGTTTCAATGATAGGACTGAACACAAAAATGGCTGCCAATTAGCGGCGACCTAACCCATATTTTAAAGCAAATATATATAACACCGAGACTCATTTATTGCTTGACACCCTGGCCAACTCTCTGATCCATTGATTATTTTGGTACTCTACTTTCCACGATTGATCGCGTAGTGAAAGGTTTGCATAATGGTCGCATAATGTTAGGTTACTGTACTTGGTTTTTTTAAATTAGGTCACTCTTCGGGGTTGTTGTGCCTGGTTTGGTTGCCGTTTTGGTGAAGGTTTGTGCTGTGGTCGCCGTGCAGCGGGGCCTTGGGAAACTTGATTGAGTCTTGGTTGCTTTTCATTCGGTCTCATGCAATGGACGTTGTACTATTATTCCTTTGTGAATTTGGGTCATCCTGTCATTATTTCGGCGGGGACTTGAGTTTTTGATTGTTTCTTTGGCTTATGTGTGGGCATTGCTCAGGATAGTTGTGTTGTGATGTTTCTGATTTCTGTACTCGGCTGGTTAGGCTGAGTGCTACCTTCCTTGTCGGATTTTTCATAGCTTTCTTGCACTTTGGTTACAGCAAGGCGTACGTTAGATAAAATAAGATTAAATTAGAAATGTTCAACCAAAGTCATTACCGAACATGTCAACTTCTCCGATTAAATCCGATATTAAGGATTGAAAAGCCTAATCCGATTTTTAAACAGAAAAGTCCAATTTTGTGAAAAATAAGAAATGACAAAGATATGAGCGAAATTGTAACTCTCATGTTGAGAAATTCTCATTATTTGAAGCTCCTTTATCCTATAGATAGTACAGCATACCTCACAAGAGGCATTTGTACGATTTGAATTCACACAGCTTTTGATAGATATGGCCATTATCGTGAGGTCTACACCGCTTAATTTCTTACGGAACAATTTAATTATAATGTATTTGACGGACAAAATGGCTATTGTGAAACAAAGTCACAGCACAAGTTCACTGTTAAAGCCATGACACATCCGACAATTCGTCGTTTTATGACGGTCAATATAATCTATGTCACATGCACACAATATGATCGCTAAAACCGTTGGAACTGTCACTTTGTTATTTAGTTTCACTAAAGTATTTGTCGTGTAAGGTACTATTGCGATAAAATGTTGTGAAAAGTATCCTTACATTACATACAAATGTAAAAGCTGTCAAAAAGCTAAATGCCCTTTAGTTTCATAAGGGAAAGCCAAAATGTAGGCCTCCAGTAATTAAGGTATCTCTACGATTTGACATAATGACATTGTCCTTCACCTTGGATGAACTCAATAGTATGCCAACAGTTTAACCTTATAACAATTATGACCTGGATTGACAAAGTGTATTGAACGACCCTCTGTACCAATACCAACATTATGAAAATAGTATGACAATAAAACATTTCCATCCCTGTTCTTGTTATACACTATTAAGGTGAATACCCTAAGATGTATAAAGGCGAGAACTAATCGTCTCCTCAACAGATATTAGTTCGAACTTCTGATTAAGCACTTAAAGTGGTGATATTATCAGCGGAGATTTCAATATTTAGAAGTGTTGAGTATGGATGTATACGATGAAAGAAATGAGTCTTACGGGTTTTATGCAAATTACTCTTTTGGTCTCGCAGACCCAACACTAGATGCCGTCGAATATTTTGAAATGTTCTTCAACACACCAATCGGAATGTTAGGAAACATTTTGATAATCGCCATACAGATGCAGAAAAAGAACCGATCCTATACATCTTCAGTGTTTTACACCAGCTTGGCTATATCAGACTTAATGTTATTATCGTCAAGGATGTTTACGATTATTATGTTGCGTACAGATTATAGCCTTCCCTCAGTCTTAGACAAAACACTAAGTATAACAAACTTCACTGGGTTAGATGTATCGTCTTGGCTGCTTGTTTTAGTGTCATTTCAACGTGTCTTAGGTGTTATATATCCTCATAAAGTTAGATTTATATGTACTGTAGTTAATGCAAGGATAGCTGTCGTTGTTATGGTACTTTTATTCACTACATTCCAATCTTTGCTGGGACTCATCTGCTTAGACGAAGAATACCGCTATACGGATTGCACTCATACGAGGAATTTGATAAACTTATATTACGCGATGTGGATAACTTTCGGTATACCCTGCATATGTATATGGATAGCATCTGCTATAATAGTTGTACATTTGGCAAAAACACGAATCAGAAGCACCGCAAATGATAGACTCAACTCGGTGACACGAAATCTGCTAGCGGTCAACATAGCTTTCCTAATGTTAGTGGGACCCGAAAGGGTGTACTTTACGATGAATGGCGATTTAACGATGATTTTGGAGGCATTATCGAGGATGAACCCCTCGGTTAATTTCTTCTTGTACTGTTTGACAGGGTCCCGCTTTCGTGCTGACGCCAAGCAATTATTGAGGTGCTGAATAGAAGGTCAACTGTTCTAACCACGGTATAATACGCAACATGTAAACACCTCGGGGACCAATTATTGACAATAAAACGACAACTGGTCAGCTTTGTATATTTTTGGAGCTGTGGTGGATACAAACGAGGCGTTCTCCAGAAAAACCGGACTTAGTGCCATTATCTAGTAATTATGTAATGAGATTTACAAATAGGTCTAAAATGTTAAAAACACGTCTAGTCCATTTTTTTTAAGCAATTGCATATCATAGTACAGTCTTCATAATTTAAGATTTCTCATAAATGATGTTAAAATAACAGCGTCATTGCTATGGTGACCATGTTGAGAAAAAGAGTGAGTAAGTGGTTAAAATAGTGGCTGCTTTTGTCCATATGTCAATACTTTGTCATGTTTCATTGAAATTATTATATAATTCAAAATGTGATAAAACTAGGTTGAACAGTTTCGTCAATAATTTATCAAATATGGGATTAATGAAATGCTTGCTACCGATAGGTGAAATAACGTTTGAATGACGTTTACGGTGTCACTCAAAAAATGCGAGAGTGGTTAGTTTCCAGAGGCATGTATGCGAATTCAGGCTAAACATCCCTAGAATAAAATCTCCTGGCTTTTAGCAACGTAATTCAACACCAGTGTTTGTTGGAATATCATCCAAAGGGAGTCCTTTACGGAGAATCAGAAACGTATGATTGTTGTGTATGACTCTCCCCTGAACAATTTTGTATATCCTCATATTTATAAATTGTTTTACGGTTTGAATTTGAATGTCGTACCTATAGTACCGTATACCTGGGCTTGTACATATTCTTTATCGTATTTCACTGGATTTTTTTACAATTTGTCTACAATCTCAATCGTTTTGAGGCCTTAGTACCCGATCATAGTTGTCAATATGTTTAAATACGCGGCTTCTTAAAGTAATGCCAAGCCCAGGTTTGTGGAAAGTGTCCTAGGTCAGCTTTTTCAGTGTGTAGAATCACGTGATCAAATGAATGCCGATTTACATTCGGAACTATTGCGATTTCGTCTGCTAACGGTGATTTTTACTTGATTACAACGATCGTGCATTTAATATGGTTATATTATATAGCCTAAATTACATTCCGTATATGTAAGTATACCCGACAAGTAGCTATTTTTACTTGATGCTCGAACAAATGTAATAATGTGGTCGAGCATCAATTAAAAACAGCTAAAGATAAAGCTAAAAAATTTAATTGATGCTCGACCAATGTATTACACTCGGTTGGAAACTGCATTTGGTCGAGCACCAATTAAAACAGCTAAGGATAGAGCGAACTCGATACGTGCCGGGTATTCTTACATATACGGAATACCGGTAGTTAAATAGAAGTTTTATCTTGATAAATCTATGTATAAATTAGCGTTCTTTGACAGTTTTCACGGACCTGTGGTGCCGAGTACCACTACATTGCACATGTCTTGGCTTTTCAAATACCATACAAACCTAGGTATTTTCTTGTTAAGATAAACCGTTATAATCCATTTTATGTACTACTGGAGACATAGGGACACACATGGAAACAGGTACGTTCAAATACGTTTGTTTGTTCTCAACTTTAACAGTTTTTCACAAGGACCTCTAGCTTCGAGGAAAGAGACAATTGTTGCTGTGAATAGTCAAACTCGTTTAATCTACGTTCAATATCTCATAATGATATTGGTTTAAATAGAACAACTCACACAAATTACATGAAAGACACATTCTCTTATTTCACCATAAATAGCCTGACCTATACACCAGATACAAACATGTATTGTTCATCTATGTATATGTCTCAACATTCTATCTTTAGAAAATAAAGTTTTTACTACATAATATATAATTTGCGTGAGAAGCATATCAAATAGAAAATATTTGTTGATTTTGATGTGAGTTCGAAATTTGTTTCACCGAGTGATCACATAAATCAATATTTTCACGAGTTAATTAAAAAAGGTCTTTCTCCAAAACCAAACACAAAACAATATGTTCATTATTAGTCATTTTCTCATGAAATGGTACAGACGTAAGGCACGATATTGAGTACGTTTGTGTAACGCCATGTTACGTCAGAATTACTTACCCTGCATGATACTTATCTTAGGATATAGAAATTTTACATCCACTTTAACCCAACAAAAACCAACTCACTGGAATTATCTCACTGCAAGTCCACCTTCAAGAAACAAGTGGGCTAACTCACATAAAATAAACTTATTTAAAATTGATGAGACCTTTGTATCAACATGGACCAGGCTTGTCTTGAAAAAAAAGCCAACTGCTCATTGCTTGATGTAAAAAATGTACAAGAAGCATTTTACTGAAACAAAACCTACAAAATGAGTAAACATATGACAAAACAAACTAGAACTGCCACAGAGTGACTAAGAATACCCCCACATACCGCTTTGTCACAGACTTAGGGCAAACCATGTCTATATGAAATTAATGTCACACGGTGGGCAACAATTTTACACGGACTCAAATTTCAAGAAATGATAATCAAATTTTTTTGTATATATAAGCCCATTGTGTGTGTGTGGGGGGGGGGGGGGGGGCTCTAGATGATTGTAATTGTCTGTCTATGATAATATCAAGGTAATACTATTCTGGTGTGATAATACATGTATACAGGAATACAAAGTTTTCCAATCTTAAATTTTCTCAATTATCAATTTAATTTAACTTTTTTCTGTATGTTAAAGGACCAAATCATTAAAGTTAACAAAGTTCCTTCAACATATGGACATGATGTTTCAATCTCGAGTGTAACTTTATTCCCGTTAAAAATCCAGTGTGGTACATAATTAAACACCCTGTTAACGAACGAGTATTTCAAATGTACCAAAAACAACATGGGCGCCGCAACTGCGCGATGCAGGGTAAATTTCGATCGTCAGCGCCTCAACAACTGTTGGATATTGGTCAGAGAGAAACGATTGCAACCATCAGACCATTGTCTAAATGTCCAAAAGGACCGTTTGGTCCGACGATGATTCGCGATGTCTGTCAAGTTACATCAAATCCCATCATGCATAAAGAAGAATGATTCATACAAACTTCAATGTGACTTTTGATCTTCAACTGTGAACTTGACCTATGAGAAAGGAAACTGGGGTTGATTTTGTTTATTTATTTGCTATGAAACAGATCTTGAAATTACTGAAAACCATACCCATTGTGAAGCATGTGGTATATTTTGATTAGCCAATTCCTAATTTATATTACTGTCTCAATAAAACACATTGTATGCTAAATATTATGCAAAAATTTATAAAAATTGACAAAAAATATCGATTATTTCGGTAGTTACTCATTCTCATGAATCATTGTATAGTGAAGTCCTTAGATTATACTCTGATACAAGACCCCTTATATCGTTCGCAAATCGAAAAATAGCTCTATTTCGTCACTAGCGTAGTACCCATTATTGTCCAATCAGAACGCGTTACGACAGCCGCGGGAATATTTCTATAAACAAACACAATTGTGAACATGGATTATTTAATTAGCGAACGTTGATTGAAATTAAATGCTGAGTTGTTTGTTGAAACATAATTATTGAATCGAATTCGGCGTATAAAAAGTATGAAGAATAAGAGAATAACCTGATATCGGTTCTCAAATGGAAATGTAGATCTACCGGTGATTCGAAAAATATTTATCGGAAATAAAATTATAAAAAAACGGCGAGTCGAGTGGAGTGCTGACGTTAAAGGTAAATTCTGTTTTTGTATGACGAACTACCGCTAGTTTCAATCCAAATAACCAGTTGTGTTGTGCAATGAAAGTAAAAACTTCTTTTGATCATTAATGCAAAAATATCACAATGTGTTTTTCATACGTCGATTTTATAGTCGGAAATAAAATTCAAACACTGTCGGTTTATATTCTGTATGTAACGTCGACTTTGATTTGGACGACTGACGAGGGATCTTTGGAAAACACCCGTGAGGGAATTTAATCAATTGCCTTATAAGGAAATGAACGAAATGGATTTGATTGGTTCAGAGTTCGTTCACCACGCTGGGATTGGTTAGTTTTATACCAGAATGTATTACGGATGAAAAACACGCTGGTTGAACGATATGGTAGTTACTATGGTAACCACTTAACAACACATCAAACTAGGTTAACAAAATTAATCGGACTGACAAGTTACACATCATAACATATCCATATTCAGTTTTTCTATGTCCATTGGCCAGAAAACACGTGACCATAATTTGAAACAAGATAGCTACATAGACGCTAATATATTTCAAGTAGGCATGTGCTTTGTGTACTCCACAAAACCGAGAATTGACACTATTACGCCATTAAAAACATTTTAACTGTAAATTACAATCACAGGGTCCAATGAATTAACTTTTAAACTTTCACCAAGCAACTTTCGACAAACATCCAGGAAGAGCGAAATCTGCTCTGATATTTGGTTGCATAAGAGAGTTTTTCAGACGAGGACATTTGTGATATGTGCTTGTCATTTATTTCGCGTATTCAATATAAGTGCCGTTGGTGTTCTTCTCCTATAAACATTTCATTCTCTATCTGATTTGTAATTAATCTACATTATGAATTTATTTAAGCGTTAAGCGTAATATTAATTAAAAAAATGACACCTACCTTTCTCAAACGATAAGGTTGAACAATTATCTTAAACATGGTATCATTTCAGTTATTTAAATTAAAACTTACTCTACAATGAATATGAACGCTGAAGTTGAACCTGTCAATAAACTATGTCAGAGTATTCAATCTTCATGTGGACGGTAGACTTATTGTTTTCTATGGATATCGTGTCTGAAATATTTATTGTCAAAGAAGATAGATAGATAGATAGATAGATAGGTAGATACTTTATTTACCTCCACTTGGGAGAGCTATCATCATTTTCATACAAAGAAACATCAATAGACAAGCATATTCATACAGTTACAAATACATATTTCAACAAAACATAATTATACACATAATGCAGTACAATGTGTCATTTAATATACTATAGTACTTTCATTAAATACAGTAATGCATAGCAGTAAATACACGAACAGATCAAGCAGCACAGCACAGAACATACACAAACATTTACATAAGCATACCCCCTATATCTTAATATGTACTTTACTTTCAAGACACATACGTGTGCACCAACATAATGCACGCAAACATACACATAGCACTCACGCACAAGCACATAGATATCATACACAGACATACTTTGTAACCTTTTGTATTCATACTAGCCAGGCACTCAAACAGCCATTCACAATACATAACTATATTAGGATTGGTTCATGATACATATGCATACGCACACACAAACATACCCGCGTCGCATCAAGTTTAGATCACCCACTAGAACGTATGATAGAATGTGAGCAGAAGTGTTCCACCTCCAGAAGATGACCTAGACAAGAAACGAAACAGCTAGATCATCTAGGATGGAATGACTACTACGAGCCTCTCGTAGTAAGTACCTTACTTATTATGAAACAATTCCACATATCCTATTGTTCATGTATTCGTTTACTAGTACAATGCGTATATTTGAGAACAATTTGAAAGCAAATCAATTCCGATAGCAGCTCAGCAGAAACAAGCCAGTGAAACAGACAGTAGGACTAGTTATTCAGGCGTACATAAAACTGTTGGCGTAACATTAGAAACAATGTATTGATATACAATGTCCTAATTTCATCATGGATAACCTGCGGTAGCTCATCAAAAGACAATCCCATCAAAAGTTCAAATATGTGGGATTTAGGGCCTTTTTTCATAAGGGAAAGATATCATTCACGTCCTGCCAACGTCAGTATACCAGTCCTCATTGGTTGTCTGAGAATTTCATGGTTTCTACAATAATTTATAGCATGAACAGTTATATTGTCAGAGATACTGCCACAGGATCCGCATCGTTCTACTTTAGAAAAAGAAGCAATGCGATTTAATGCATTCATAGCGTAGTAGCATTTATGTTTCATCTTCGTGAAGCATCTTATAAATGACCATAAGGAACACGGCTTATTCATTCTAAAGAAGTCGCTCAAACATATAAGAGAATTACTGTATAGAACTCGACCCATCCTGTCCTTTAACTCGATCACAAAGACAGTTTTGTCGAGAATATTGTTCCATTGCAACTTCGCTGGAAAATCACCTGTGTGTAGGAAGTTTTCAATGTAGGTGTTTAGTTCATATATATTTGCATATAATCCTATGCACATCTGGTATAAAACCAAGAACCTGTCTTTTTATGTCCATAGTCATAAACTAACATTTTCACAAATAATTGTTTTGAGAGGTATTTGGTAGGTAACCGACACAACTGACCTAAAAATTGCAGCTTTGTGTGGTCAATAATGGTTTCGATGGAAGGTACTCCAAGACAGCTTAAAGAAAAATCCACATTTATATATGTTGGTAGGTTCTGTATGAGCTTCACACAGTAACGGTGACCGCGTTCCAATTGGAGAAGGCTGGATCAGGAAACATTGTTCCATAATTCAAATCCGTATAGTCCTTTGGGTATCACTATTGACTTATGAATCGTAGACTAGGCGACCGGCGTAATTCCACTTTGATTTATAGAGTTGTACGGACCAGACAACAGACGTGGTAACATTGTTCGATGTATCATCTGGGACCTCTTCACTGCAACTCGATACTCTCATCTAGGCAGTGACACATGTTGCGAGTTCATCCAAGATAGGACAATCTGATGTCCAGTTTAGCTTCCTGAATCAGTACACACTTGTCTATAACCTCAACCAATACACTGATACTGCTGACCACATATGTGCCATTAATTCAAACATTGATGTCGAGTCTGACGATAACGGTACACTATCTGGAGTACTGACTTATGTCTTAACTGATGCATTCCTATCAACAAACGGTGGTAGAACTGATGCAAGAAAGGTTGCTATAGTACTCTCGGCAGCAGGGAACTTTACTGACCATGTAGATGACATTCAAACCAACGCTCAGAATTTGAAGGACAGTGATGTGATTGTTGTTGCTGTTGGTGTAGGTCGTTCTACAAACATCGATAACTTGTTGACTGTAGCATCCGATCCGTCGCTTGTATATGTTCTTGGTGAAGATATGTTCATTGATGTTGATGTCCTAGATGCTCTTCAAAGTTTGCTGGAATATAGTGATTGTTCCCATTTACCTTGAAATAAACCTTTGGTACCCGCATTAACCTTCGCATAAGCGGAAACTGAGAGAATATAGTGATTGTTCCCATTTACCTTGAAATAAAGCCTTGTTATCGTTATTAACCATCTAAAGATATGAAATTATGAGAATAAAGCTCTGCGATACATAGCAAAGTATTGTTAAAAATCAACCAAATAATATTACGTTCTAACTGTGAGAATATAGTAACTATTCACACTTTCCTAGGAACAAACCCTTGTTACCCTTATTAACCCTCTAAAGATATGAAATTGTAAGAATAAAGCTCTGTGATACATTAAATAGCAAAATATTGTCACAAATAAACCAAATAGTATTACGTCTTAACATATAATGTCAATTACTATAAGAGATTGTCATATCTGAAATAAAATGAAAACGATTATCATTTTCTATCCGAATGTGGACTTAATAAAAATGCTTGAGGCATACATAGGGCTAACTTAAAAAAAGGTATGAGAAAATCCGACAGGGAAGGTAGCACTCAACCAAACCAGCCGAGCACAGAAATCAGAAACTCCACGAGACAACCACCCTGAGCAGCGCCCACAGAAATCCATGCCAAAAAGGCGACCATATAAGGCACAACAACTCCGGGGCGTGACCTAGGTTACAACACTCAGGGCAGTGACCTAACATTATGCGACCTAAAGAGGCACAACTACGACTTGACCTAGTTAAGATATGGGCAAGGTAGAAATGGGTTGGGATTTTTGTTTTACATATTCCTAGCAACTACAATAAGCAATGCCCACACATAAGCCGAAAAAACAACCAAAGATCCAAGTACCCGTCAATAAAATGCAGGATGATCCTTATTCACAAGGAAATTATATAATAGCGGCCATTGCCGAATTAAACCTAGCAACTAGCAACTAGTGACCTAGCAACTACTGGTCCACCTCAATCAAGTCTGCGTGAAGTGAACTGGTCGAGCTCACACCGTTACTTCAAAGCCAGATCATGGCCCTTCTTGACAAGTTTTAGATGCTAGCTGACTAACAACATGGTTCAGAAAGATATTCAATGAGAGCCAGCTGCACTCCATAACCAACTACGTCACACTAGGCGTACCTCAGGGATCAATCAATTTTCTGTTGTATATCTACCACCTTCTAATTCATGCAACATCTACTCACCATCTGCTTGCCGACAACGACCTCTTGCTTAAGCCTAACAAGATGACATGGACAGACTACAGCAATGAATGGGAGGGTCCATGGTTGATGTCATTTAATCCTTACAAGTTTATGGTCACCCGCATCACTATGAAGAGAACTCGTGTTAAGACTCCGTTTTTCATCCACAACAGCATAACACGTTACAAGTTGTGGCAGAGATAAGTACATCGGGGTATACATAGATGAATATCCTTGAGTACCAATGTTGCTACCATTGTGAGGAAAGCTAATAACAGCATCGCCTTCTACTGGACAAACTTGACAAACTATCGAAACAGATTAGGGTATGATGTTACCAGACACATTTCAAACCAATCCTTGAATACGCAAATTCGTCAAAGGATCAACCAGGGCAAATATTTGTCATCTGGAGGCAGTTCAGCATATCGGACGCAATTTGTCAAATTGTTACTTTAGCACAACAAGCAACATCAGGCAGCTCATTGGTGACTTTGGTTGGAAACTGTAGAACCAGACCCATGAGCATTGTCGACAGCGATTATGCCTTCTCGAGGGTGTTATTTATAGTGAATACTCATGATTATTCGTTTTTAACAAAAATAACTCGCCGCTCACGCGATCTTGTAATTAAATATCAATGGTACGATACTGTTAAAGAGGACGACCATATATACAATACAGAAGAAGAAGAATCTACAATTTATTCCCCACTTATGTAATGTTAAGTGACCATCTTTGCTGCCATTTTGAAGTCAAACCATAATGCATGTCTGATAAATAAAATGTTCAATACAAATAAAACCTATTTAAACACACTATACGATTTTAATAAAGTATGCTTATTCAGCAATTATGATGGCCATTACAGTCGGTAGTTGATTTCTTAGTACATTTGTATGCTATCTTATATAATTTCACACAATTAATAATGCTAGGATTGAATAGATACTATGTTTAACATCTACACAACTGCCAATTAGCAACACTAGTAATTTATGTAACTATTCTCTTGCACCACCGATATACTTCCTGATTTTGGCGGCCATCTTGGACGCCATTTTGAATAAGGCAACATATCAGTTGAGTCGAATCAAACTTTTATTTGAATGTTAGTTAACTAGTTTAATTCCGATATCAACAAAATAATTTAAATAAATGTTTTAATATAATATATCAATATGTCAATTATTGCGGCCGTTGTAACCGCCATTTTGATTTAAGCCGACATGGATGCCATCCAACAATATTTTAATCGACATATAACGATAGGTTTAACATGAATACATGTGTTTAAAACATTTAACTACAACCAATCGGCGAAAAAGAAATTTGTAACTAATTTCTGGCATCTCTGATTGTTTTTCTGATTTTGGCGGCCATTTTGGACGCCATCTTGATTTTCACAAAATGCTCAATGGTGACAGCTGGTCATCATTTAGATTCTTCAATTGCAACATATTCTCTAACAGAAAACCAAAAAATATTTTACAATACAATCCAATGTTGGGTCTAACCTTAATATCCCATTTATAGACAGGACTATTATTAAACTTTTAGGTATCCAATATTCCTGGCTCATGAAGGATTTTTAAATGAAAATCTGTCAAGGTAATGTTTATTATGGACGCCTAGAATCAACCGCTGCATATAGCAATCAACAAATGGTCAAATACACACTCAGATCCGATTTGAAAGAGAAAAATAAACGACAAAAATCGAAAAATATCATAATTTCCTTAAAAAATCAATAATTATTAATTAATAACCATATTATATTATTTATATTAATGTATTACTACATGCGCAGTTCAATTGCGAACAGTTTAAGACAAATCACAAGCCGATAGCACATGTGAGTGGGGAATAATCGAAGTTTTCCTAAACCCTCTCATTGCTTAAAATAACGGCGGCCATCTTTAAAGATGGCCGCCAAAAGGTCATTTGGCAAAATGTCCCGCAAGTCCATCAACTGATTTCGGACAGCTTAGATATCAAGCTAACCGAAAACCATTGTTGGATCTGTTCACCAATTTGGTAATGGATTTCGGTCTGTCACATGGACTAATACCCCCTATATATGAATATGTACTTTACTTTCCAGACACATACGTGTGCACCAACATAATGCACGCAAACATACATAAAGCACTCACGCACAAGCACATAGATATCATACACAGACATACTTCGTAACCTTTTGTATTCATACATACCAGGGACTCACACAGCCATTCACAATACATAACTATATTAGGATTGGTTCATGATACATATGCATACGCACACACAAACATACCCGCGTCGCACCAAGTTTAGATCACCCACTAGAACGTATGATAGAATGTGAGCATAAGTGTTCCACCTCCAGAAGATGACCTAGACAAGAAACGAAACAGCTAGGTCATCTAGGATGGAATGACTACTAGTAAGTATCTTACTTATTATGAAACAATTCCACATATCCTATTGTTCATGTATTCGTTTACTAGTACTAGTACAATGCGTATATTTGAGAACAATTTGAAAGCAAATCAATTCCGATAGCAGCTCAGCAGAAACAAGCCAGTGAAACAGACAGTAGCACTAGTTATTCAGGTGTACATAAAACTGTTGGCGTAACATTGGAAACAATGTATTGATACACAATGTTCTAATTTCATCATGGATAACCTGCGGTAGCTCATCAAAAGACAATCCCATCAAAAGTTCAAATATGTGGGATTTAGGGCCATTTTATAAGGGAAAGATAGCATTCACGTCCTGCCAACGTCAGTATACCAGTCCTCATTGGTTGTCTGATAGTTTCATGGTTTCTACAATAATTTATAGCATGAACAGTTATATTGTCAGAGATACTGCCACAGGATCCGCATCGTTCTACTTTAGAAAAGGAAGCAATGCGATTTAATGAGTTCATAGCGTAGTAGCATTTATGTTTCATCTTCGTGAAGCATCTTATAAATGACCATAAGGAACACGGCTTATTCATTCTAAAGAAGTCACCAAAACATCGAAGAGAATTACTATATAAAACTCGACCCATCCGTTCCTTAAACTCGATCACACAAAGACAGTTTTGTCGAGAATATTGTTCCATTGCAACTTCGCTGGAAAATCACCTGTGTGTAGGAAGTTTTCAATGTAGGTGTTTAGTTCATATATATTTGCATATAATCCTAGATTCTTACCTAAGGAATTTCCTCAAGTCAAGTTAAGGGAAAAAATTAAGGGAAATCCTTCCCTTAGGTGTATATATGGATACCTTAGGTAAAAAAAACCTTAGGAGCTTTATGAATACGGGCCCTGGTATAAAACCAAGAACCTGTCTTTTTATGTCCATAGTAATAAACTAGCATTTTCACAAATAATTGTTTTGAGAGGTATTTGGTAGGTAACCGACACAACTGACCTAAAAATTGCAGCTTTGTGTGGTCAATAATGGTTTCGATGGAAGGTACTCCAAGACAGCTTACAGAAAAGTCCACATTTATATATGTTGGTAGGTTCTGTATGAGCTTCACACAGTAACGGTGACCGCGTTCCAATTGGAGAAGGCTGGATCAGGAAACATTGTTCCATAATTCAAATCCGTATAGTCCTTTGGGTATCACTATTGACTTATGAATCGTAGACTAGGCGACCGGCGTAATTCCACTTTGATTTATAGAGTTGTACGGACCAGACAACAGACGTGGTAACATTGTTCGATGTATCATCTGGGACCTCTTCACTGCAACTCGATACTCTCATCTAGGCAGTGACACATGTTGCGATTTCATCCAAGATAGGACAATCTGATGTCCAGTTTAGCTTCCTGAATCAGTACACACTTGTCTATAACCTCAACCAATACACTGATACTGCTGACCACATATGTGCCATTAATTCAAACATTGATGTCGAGTCTGACGATAATGGTACACTATCTGGAGTACTGACTTATGTCTTAACTGATGCATTTCTATCAACAAACGGTGGTAGAACTGATGCAAGAAAGGTTGCTATAGTACTCTCGGCAGCAGGGAACTTTACTGACCATGTAGATGACATTCAAACCAACGCTCAGAATTTGAAGGACAGTGATGTGATTGTTGTTGCTGTTGGTGTAGGTCGTTCTACAAACATCGATAACTTGTTGACTGTAGCATTCGATCCGTAGCTTGTATATGTTCTTGGTGAAGATATGTTCATTGATGTTGATGTCCTAGATGCTCTTCAAAGTTTGCTGGAATATAGTGATTGTTCCCATTTACCTTGAAATAAACCTTTGGTACCCGCATTAACCTTCGCATAAGCGGAAACTGAGAGAATATAGTGATTGTTCCCATTTACCTTGAAATAAAGCCTTGTTATCGTTATTAACCATCTAAAGATATGAAATTATGAGAATAAAGCTCTGCGATACATAGCAAAGTATTGTTAAAAATCAACCAAATAATATTACGTTCTAACTGTGAGAATATAGTAACTATTCACACTTTCCTAGGAACAAACCCTTGTTACCCTTATTAACCCTCTAAAGATATGAAATTGTAAGAATAAAGCTCTGTGATACACTAAATAGCAAAATATTGTCACAAATAAACCAAATAGTATTACGTCTTAACATATAATGTCAATTACTATAAGAGATTGTCATATCTGAAATAAAATGAAAACGATTATCATTTTCTATCCGAATGTGGACTTAATAAAAATGCTTGAGGCATACATAGGGCTAACTTAAAAAAAGGTATGAGAAAATCCGACAGGGAAGGTAGCACTCAACCAAACCAGCCGAGCACAGAAATCAGAAACTCCACGAGACAACTACCCTGAGCAGCGCCCACAGAAATCCATGCCAAAAAGGCGACCATATAAGGCACAACAACTCCGGGGCGTGACCTAGGTTACAACACTCAGGGCAGTGACCTAACATTATGCGACCTAAAGAGGCACAACTACGACTTGACCTAGTTAAGATATGGGCAAGGTAGAAATGGGTTGGGATTTTTGTTTTACATATTCCTAGCAACTACAATAAGCAATGCCCACACATAAGCCGAAGAAACAACCAAAGATCCAAGTACCCGTCAATAAAATGCAGGATGATCCTTATTCACAAGGAAATTATATAATAGCGGCCATTGCCGAATGAAACGAAGCCAATACTCGACCAAGTTCCCAAAGGATCCACTGCACGGCGAACCAACCGCACAAACCCATGCCAAAACGGCGACTAAATGAGGCACAACCACCCCCTGACTTCGTTAAAAGCACCAAGGACAAGGACATAACGTTAATACGTCTTAAAGAGGCATTTTGGGACTTGACCTAGTTTACAATAATGGGCAAAGCAAGAGCGAAAATATATAAACAGCAACAACAACAACACATTTACACGGAGCAGTGGAAACACACAACCCAAAGAAACTTATTAAAAGCCAAAGAAACCACTGCAAAACATGCTGGATGACCCAATAAACCGCCTTCACTTACCTGTTATAATTTATATATTTTTCAAATATTTTAAAAGTGTCGCCCCAAACAACATGGTAATCACTTTATAGTTATTATTCCGATTTCCCTCGAAACAAAGACTTTTTACCTTTGTTGATCCTCTAAAGATCGAAAATCGTGAGATTAAACCGTCCTGTTATACATAAGCAACGAAATATTGTTAAAATAAACCAAATGATATTACGTTTTAACAGGTAATGTCAATTAACGAAAGAGTATGTAATGATGCAATATAATGAAGGCAATTATCATTTTCTATTTGAAAAAGTGTCCGCTTACAGATATAATGTACACTTTTTGAATAGAGTCCTTGGGCATGTCGGAGTATAAATCAAAGTACTGAAGTACTGTTGGAAGGCTACTGTTGAATACTTCCGTTATATGTAGTGTAATGAAAAGTAATAAGTGGTGTTCCATAATAGATAGGATGTTTATAATAGCAGCACAGCAAATGATAAATTAAGAAAAATCAAAGTACTTTTTCTGTTGTCTGACCTATGTTAACTTGTAAGTTCATACATTGACGTTCGTCACCAAATGCAAAGCTTCAAATTCATAATCAATGTAGCAGTTAATCGTGTATAAGTCACCGCGCGTCATTACAAATCACGTTAATCAAAATTGTACTATCCACATTAAACAATTTACTGATACTGTGCAAGCCTTTATCTTCCGCAAGATGCCGTGTACGTTTTTCCAGACATGTCTAAATTTGTAGATCTGCATATTAATTTAATCCAATTCGTATCACATGTACGCTCTCGATAATATTCTGATGATGTCATTTAGTCGAGAGCCGAGATCATAGACTTCCCTATCTCCGCCGATCGCGTATTGATATATTCCAGCTGTAAAAGTAGTACTACCGTATACACTCTAAAACATTACATGAATGTGTATATTTTGTATATAATGTGTGTTCGAACCGAAAAATTAAGTTTGTTGATATACAGTGTACAGAAATACCCCCTTTTGAAAAAGCCTGGGGGTGTTAATACGGGAAGATACGGTACATACTTTATTTGCGACAAATGTAAATACATTGTTTGTAGAATTGTAAATGATATGCCAAGAAATAATTTGAAAAAAAACAAGGTATCTATTTTTTAAAAATGTTTTGTGAATTACGTTGATTTACTGAAATAAAATATATATTGAAAGTTTCATGTTCCGTGTTGCGTGAATGTCGTCGAACTATTTGTTATAGGAGTAAGGATATGTATGTTTAGGTCCGCAACACTTCCGATTCAATATCGCCTTCAAAGATTATCAAGGTATATATTATCATACTTCTCCGTCCAATCAAAAGCCAGGAGTTTTCGAACTGTTGGACCTGCACTTACTCATTTATATGTGCAATTGACATAAACACTATTTAGTAAACAATATGTTTAATAGAGAATTTGGTTGTTTCCTAATACGAAAAGCTAGACCCGCCTACTCTCGTAAATTTGCTGTTATTCTATCAATACAATTTTGTCTAATTTTCTATCATTACTCCATTAATGGACATGCTATTGTTTGCATACATTAGTATGGGAAAGCTCACCAAAAGTGGGCGAGTAAACTATAAGCTGGTAATAGATCACATATTAGAATTTCAAACAAATTAGAGCAGCGGTGTCTTGCGCTCCCGTGCACCTAATTTGTTTTACACTCAACCGCTTTAAAAACGCACCACATATGAAATATCGGTTTTAGTGATGAAAATGTCAATTTATGGTTATTTATATTTTTTTAATAATCTTCAGTCTATATTCAACGAAGTGTGTGATTTTCATGCCATTATTACGAGTTTGAAATGAATTATGATAAAGATAACACTGAGACCCATGAAAGTGAAAGTCACAATTTCAAAAGCAAGTATAAGAGCCCGATACATTGATACATGCACGTGGTAATTCCTCCTTAAGCATAATATTAATTACGCAATTAGATAGAACTATGTTCGATGTGGTGTTTCCCACCATTCAAGCAAAGCTTGACTTGAATTATAAATGTTATGTGGCTATGGCTGTCTGGCTAATACCATACGACCGAGTGCGGTTCAGATATGCGCATTATATGAACTTAAGATTGATTCAAGCTTTATTTAAACTTGCAGTCTTGATTATGAGCATCATACTGCCAGGACATATCCCGTGGTGCTTCTATGGCACATCAAATCAACACTATGAAGGAGCTTGAAGACAAAAAGTTGCGACTTTAGGCACTAAACGGGAGAAAACTCATTTAAATTGTACTAAAATAAGTTTCCTTTTTATTGACAATTATGAAAGAAATAGTTATGAAAATGCAATAATGTACTTTGGCTTGTTGATTGACACCTGGCATTATTTTGACACTGTGTGCAGCTATGTGGAACCAATTACAGTGACACAACCTGTGTTATGTTTCCTACTAGCTCAGACTCAATACCTTTAGCTTGTTTCATCCAGGTCGATCTTTGACAGTGCTATTCGCTAGGAATCGATGTTCTTATCCCACTTGTATTGTATGGTGGCAGCTGATCCGCTATGCTAAGGCACCGAGGCTCTTTTCAGTTGGAAGCGAAGGCGCAATCATTATATTCATTATAAACAAATATTCGAGATATGCGCAGCATAAAATTACCATTAGCAAATATTGTTAATGTTGTTTTTTCAATGTGTAAACTAACAGCGTACAGTTTAAAAGTAATATTGATCACACAGGTCGACGCGCTCGAGCTGCACGCGCAAAACATGCAAAATCAAAAAAGTTCTCTGGGCGGAGTATTCCGAATGAAAAATAAATCGTTTTCTTTAATTAGGTCAAGCTTATGAACTGAACAAACCCTGTAAACTATCAACTTTGGCAAAACATGTATTTTGACAAAATTTGATAATTTTCAATAGTGGTGCGATTTTAAAGCGGTAGAGTGTATAAATCTTATATACACCTGGAAATAAGTTAAGCACACCCGGCATTTTGCCTCGAATTTGACATAATCACAACTATATTTATTTTTTGAGCAATGGTAAGAACGACCTTCCGTACTAATCATGTGTATCTCCGATATAGTTGGGTGCACGGAAAGCTCGTGACAATATATTCGTGAATTATTAAACTGCACTTTCAGTTAACACAAAGTACATGTACACAATTTGATTTTGTTCTAACATATTGTCATTATTCTGACCTCTTGTCAACAAAATGGTGTGGTTAAGATTATTGGATGGCGATAGGTAGCAGATAATAGGCATTATTATTGCTGGCATGTCCTGCATAGCTGTTGGTCGTCAGCTTGACAATAATCACTCTATCATTCATTAGCAGACTAACTCAGAAGTATCGACAGACACATGACGTAAGGGACCGTCCAAGATCTGGACGGCCATATGTAACAGCGGCACGCGAGGATCGAAATCTTTGACGTCTCGTTAGACGTTTTCCGTTTGCAACAAGCATCTTTCAAAAGCAAAATGGTTTCCACACAGACATTTGTCGTCACTTATTCGGCTCAGATATGCAGGTTTAAGTCAAGAAGAGTAATAAAACGTCCCTTGTTGACACCTGTTCATCGCAAGGCGTGGTTGGAACCTGAGATCACGGTGAAAGATCCTTTGGTCAGATGAAAGCAGGCTCCTTCTGCACGTCATGGACGGGCGCATTCGAGTGTGGAGGCAACGAAATACAGCCTACACACCAAGGAACATTCTTCAACGGTTCTCTTTGGTGGTGGATCAGTTATGATATGTGGTTGCTTGTACCATGACTGTTAGTTGGACATTGTAACTGTCCAAACAAATCTGACAGGTGATACTTACGTACGACACATCCTTCATCCAGTCGTCGTGGATTTTTCTGATAATTATCCATTGGCTTCCTGGCCTGTTTACATGGACGATAATGCCAGACAACACCGAGCCCATGCTGTAACACAGTTTTTGCAATGAAGCCCGTGAGATATCCTGGGCCGGAAAGTACAGAATTTGGATCCACCTATCCTAAACCTGAAACAACTAGAACAAGCTCTGCACCAAGAATGGCAAAATTTATCTCAACATCGCATTAGACGTCTTACTGGTAGTATGGGGAGAAGGGTTGAGTCTGTCATCCGGGCACGTGGCGGTTACACACGTTATTGAAAAAGTGTATGAGTTATACAATATTTTGTTATTCCACGTGTTGGAGCACAATGTTCTTCAATTTGTTCTCACATGGAATATCACGGTGTTTATAAAATAAATTGGTATACACCATTGGCCAACAAACACAGTTGATTTTATTCTGGACATAAATCATTTTCAAATGTCACATAATATTCTTACAGCAGAAGCTCACGAGGCTTTTTCAATCTGCAAAACAAATGAGGTCGGAAATTTCAAAATTGAATTGAGTCATTAGATGTTGTACAGCAACAACGAACAGAGAACTATAATGCTATCACTTTACATGTTATGTACAAATTCCTCTAGTTAAGGATGAAACCACACGTTTCAAAACTTTCTTTTTGTATTGTTATATGTTTGATGAAATGATGCGCATGTAATCGTGATGAATCTTTTACAAGAATTAATAATTTTGAAGTGTCGAGTCATATATTATGCAAAGTTTCTAGAAATGAGACTGAAACGTTTTACAACTTTGTTATTTAACGACGACATCAAACGAGACACATGAGCGTGATAATGGATAGAACTAAAACTATAATACGAATATTAATTTCAAATAATTATTTTCTTGTTAACGTGTCAAAACAAACAACAGCTTTAGTACATGAAAACGTATAAACATAATAAACAATAAATGACGAGTGATAGAGGAAAATACTTTGGAAACTTAATCATACGGACAATGATACATGCCAAACTGTTTTATCTCCCCTTTATACTCATTGAGTAAACAAAATAAAATACTCATAACAAGTTATGGAAAATCGTGATTTAAAAGTCACATGATAGATCTATGGTACTATCACTTCTCAAGTTACCTTATATGTTGTTCATGCAATTTTTCAATTGAAAGTTTACAGGGACGGTTTACTAAATGCAGTACTGATACACGCTCGCTTTACAACATCCCTATGTACTTTTTGATCATCGCTTAATGTATAAGCCGCTTCAATTGTCAAACAATTTCCACATCGATATGTCTCGATTACTTAAAGAGATCACCAAGTCATTGCTAATCACGATGACAATAGCGAAAATATAGAGATGTGAGGGGTGATCTTTTTGTTTATTCATGCTTTGTGGCATTTCATTCCCCCTCATGCGGTTTCAATGATATGACCGAACACAAAAATGGCTGCCAATAAGCGGCGAACGAATAATTTTTTCTTAGGTAAATGTATATAACACCGAGACTAGTTTATTTCTTTTTTTTTGTTGAATTTGGAAATTTTATTAGAATAGCACTAACTAACTCGTTTATTTCTGGACACCCCGGCAAACACGCAATGACTTTTTTATTGATATTTTGTCACTCTGCTTTCCACGATTAATCGCATAATGATGGCATGTTAGGTTACTGTACTTGGTTTTTAGGCTGGCGATTTGCGCCAGACTATAACAATCCTAAAAAATGAAATCCACTAAGATGAATTTACTCCCGAAACTGACAACACAGAATCTATACACCCAATGCAAATAGTTCCTTCGCGTTAATCAGTTTTGCAAGATAAGAACATTCAACTTTCCTTGTTTCATTTATTCTGTTCGATTGTTATATTGAAATGGAAGGAAATTGTATGAAATTAAAAGAAAAGGTGTTTAAAGGCGTTGATAATTATTACTACGCGTTCGTATACTACGCGTTACGAACGCGATATTTCTCGCGCATAAATGATTTTATTATGTTAAATTATTTAGGTCAGTATTCTCCAACGAGATCGTGGTCGAGTGGATGAGCAACTCGCTTAGTAATTTTCTGATGCTAAGGTCCAGCGATCGAATCACGGCGGCTCCAAAATTATTATTTTTTTTATTTTTTTTTGTTGAGTCCAGCACTTACCTCTCTTTCGACTTAGAAAACCACTTGATGTTATATTACTTGAAAAGCTATTGTTCCTTAGCGGTTCGCCAGCCTGTCAGTACTTTCAGTACTTTGACTTTTATACTAGGTCACTCCCCGGGGCTGTTGGGCCTCGTTTGGTCGTCGCCGTTTTGGCGTGGGTTTGTGCAGTTGTCGCCGTGCAGCGAGGCCTTGGAGAACTTGATTGAGTATTGGCTGCCTTTCATTGGTCTCATGCAATGGACGTTGTACTATACTTTCTTTGTAAATTTGGGTCATCCTGCATTATTTCGGCGGGGGACTTGAGTTTTTTATTGTTTCTTTGGCTTATGTGTGGGCATTGCTCAGAATAGAGGTGTTTTTATTGTTTCTGATTTCTGCACTCGGCTGGTTAGGCTGAGTGCTACCTTCCTTGTCTGATCATTCATAGCTTTCTTGCACTCTGGTTATACCAAGGCGTACGTAAGATAGAAGAAGATGAAATGAAAATGGACCACAAACGCCATAACAATACCTGTCAACTTCTCCGATTTTAAGGATTGGAAAACCCTATCCGATTTTAAACCTAAAAGTCCAATTTTGTGAAAATGAAAAATGACAAAGTTATGAGCAAAATTGTAACCCTCATGTTGAGAAATTCTCATTATTTGCAACTCCTTTATCCAATAGATAGTACAGCATACCTCACAAGAGTTATTTGTCGATTTGAATTCTCCCAGATTTCAGCTTTTGACAGATATGCCATTATCGTGAGATCTACACCGCTAAAGATTTATTACGGAACAATGTTAATGTATTTAACGGACAAAATGGCTATCGTGAAAAAAGTCACAGTACAAGTTCATTGTTAAAGCCATGACACATCCGACTATTCGCCGTATTATGATGGTCAATATAATCTATGTCACGTGCACGCAATGCGATCTCTGATACCGTTGGAACTGTCACTGTTATTTAGTATTTGTCGTGTAAGGAACTATTGCGATAGAATGTTGTGAAAAGTATCCTTACATTACATACAAAATGTACATGCTGTCAAAAAGCTAAATGTCCTTTAGTTTCATAATGGTATGCCAAAATTGAGGCATCCAGTATTTAAGGTATCTCTACGATTTGACCTAATGACCTTGTCATTCATCCTGGATTATCCTAAATAGTTTAACCTTATAACAATTATGATCTCGATTGACAAAGTGTATTGAACGACCCTCTGTACCAATACCAACATTATGAAAATAGTATGACAATAAAACATTTCCATCCCTGTTCTTGTTATACACTATTAAGGTGAATACCCTAAGATGTATAAAAGCGAGAACTAATCGTCTCCTCAACAGATATTAGTTCGAACTTCTGATTAAGTACTTGAAGTGTTAATATTATAAGCGGAGATTTCAATATTTAGAAGTGTTGAGTATGGATGTATACGATGAAAGAAATGAGTCTTACGGGTTTTATGCAAATTACTCTTTTGGTCTCGCAGACCCAACACTAGATGCCGTCGAATATTTTGAAATGTTCTTCAACACACCAATCGGAATGTTAGGAAACATTTTGATAATCGCCATACAGATGCAGAAAAAGAACCGATCCTATACATCTTCAGTGTTTTACACCAGCTTGGCTATATCAGACTTAATGTTATTATCGTCAAGGATGTTTACGATTATTATGTTGCGTACAGATTATAGCCTTCCCTCAGTCTTAGACAAAACACTAAGTATAACAAACTTCACTGGGTTAGATGTATCGTCTTGGCTGCTTGTTTTGATGTCATTTCAACGTGTCTTAGGTGTTATATATCCTCATAAAGTTAGATTTATATGTACTGTAGTTAATGCAAGGATAGCTGTCGTTGTTATGGTACTTTTATTCACTACATTCCAATCTTTGCTGGGACTCATCTGCTTAGACGAAGAATACCGCTATACGGATTGCACTCATACGAGGAATTTGATAAACTTATATTACGCGATGTGGATAACTTTCGGTATACCCTGCATATGTATATGGATAGCATCTGCTATAATAGTTGTACATTTGGCAAAAACACGAATCAGAAGCACCGCAAATGATAGACTCAACTCGGTGACACGAAATCTGCTAGCGGTCAACATAGCTTTCCTAATGTTAGTGGGACCCGAAAGGGTGTACTTTACGATGAATGGCGATTTAACGATGATTTTGGAGGCATTATCGAGGATGAACCCCTCGGTTAATTTCTTCTTGTACTGTTTGACAGGGTCCCGCTTTCGTGCTGACGCCAAGCAATTATTGAGGTGCTGAATAGAAGGTCAACTGTTCTAACCACGGTATAATACGCAACATGTAAACACCTCGGGGACAAATTATTGACAATAAAACGACAACTGGTCAGCTTTGTATATTTTTGGAGCTGTGGTGGATACAAACGAGTCGTTCTCCAGAAAAACCGGACTTAGTGCCATTATCTAGTAATTATGTAATGAGATTTACAAATAGGTCTAAAATGTTAAAAACACGTCTAGTCCATTTTTTTAAGCAATTGCATATCATAGTACAGTCTCCATAATTTAAGATTTCTCATAAATGATGTTAAAATAACAGCGTCATTGCTATGGTGACCATGTTGAGAAAAAGAGTGAGTAAGTGGTTAAAATAGTGGCTGCTTTTGTCCATATGTCAATACTTTGTCATGTTTCATTGAAATTATTATATAATTCAAAATGTGATAAAACTAGGTTGAACAGTTTCGTCAATAATTTATCAAATATGGGATTAATGAAATGCTTGCTACCGATAGGTGAAATAACGTTTGGATGACGTTTACGGTGTCACTCAAAAAATGCGAGAGTGGTTAGTTTCCAGAGGCATGTATGCGAATTCAGGCTAAACATCCCTAGAATAAAATCTCCTGGCTTTTAGCAACGTAATTCAACACCAGTGTTTGTTGGAATATCATCCAAAGGGAGTCCTTTACGGAGAATCAGAAACGTATGATTGTTGTGTATGACTCTCCCCTGAACAATTTTGTATATCCTCATATTTATAAATTGTTTTACGGTTTGAATTTGAATGTCGTACCTATAGTACCGTATACCTGGGCTTGTACATATTCTTTATCGTATTTCACTGGATTTTTTTACAATTTGTCTACAATCTCAATCGTTTTGAGGCCTTAGTACCCGATCATAGTTGTCAATATGTTTAAATACGCGGCTTCTTAAAGTAATGCCAAGCCCAGGTTTGTGGAAAGTGTCCTAGGTCAGCTTTTTCAGTGTGTAGAATCACGTGATCAAATGAATGCCGATTTACATTCGGAACTATTGCGATTTCGTCTGCTAACGGTGATTTTTTTCTTGATTACAACGATCGTGCATTTAATATGGTTATATGATATAGCCTAAATTACATTCCGTATATGTAAGTATACCCGACAAGTAGCTATTTTTACTTGATGCTCGAACAAATGTAATAATGTGGTCGAGCATCAATTAAAAACAGCTAAAGATAAAGCTAAAAATTTTAATTGATGCTCGACCAATGTATTACACTCGGTTGGAAACTGCATTTGGTCGAGCACCAATTAAAACAGCTAAGGATAGAGCGAACTCGATACGTGCCGGGTATTCTTACATATACGGAATACCGGTAGTTAAATAGAAGTTTTATCTTGATAAATCTATGTATAAATTAGCGTTCTTTGACAGTTTTTACGGACCTGTGGTGCCGAGTACCACTACATTGCACATGTCTTGGCTTTTCAAATACCATACAAACCTAGGTATTTTCTTGTTAAGATAAACCGTTATAATCCATTTTATGTACTACTGGAGACATAGGGACACACATGGAAACAGGTACGTTCAAATACGTTTGTTTGTTCTCAACTTTAACAGTTTTTCACAAGGACCTCTAGCTTCGAGGAAAGAGACAATTGTTGCTGTGAATAGTCAAACTCGTTTAATCTACGTTCAATATCTCATAATGATATTGGTTTAAATAGAACAACTCACACAAATTACATGAAAGACACATTCTCTTATTTCACCATAAATAGCCTGACCTATACACCAGATACAAACATGTATTGTTCATCTATGTATATGTCTCAACATTCTATCTTTAGAAAATAAAGTTTTTACTACATAATATATAATTTGCGTGAGAAGCATATTAAATAGAAAATATTTGTTGATTTTGATGTGAGTTCGAAATTTGTTTCACCGAGTGATCACATAAATCAATATTTTCACGAGTTAATTAAAAAAGGTCTTTCTCCAAAACCAAACACAAAACAATATGTTCATTATTAGTCATTTTCTCATGAAATGGTACAGACGTAAGGCACGATATTGAGTACGTTTGTGTAACGCCATGTTACGTCAGAATTACTTACCCTGCATGATACTTATCTTAGGATATAGAAATTTTACATCCACTTTAACCCAACAAAAACCAACTCATTGGAATTATCTCACTGCAAGTCCACCTTCAAGAAACAAGTGGGCTAACTCACATAAAATGAACTTATTTAAAATTGATGAGACCTTTGTATCAACATGGACCAGGCTTGTCTTGTAAAAAATGTACAAGAAGCATTTTACTGAAACAAAACCTACAAAATGAGTAAACATATGACAAAACAAACTAGAACTGCCACAGAGTGACTAAGAATACCCCCACATACCGCTTTGTCACAGACTTAGGGCAAACCATGTCTATATGAAATTAATGTCACACGGTGGGCAACAATTTTACACGGACTCAAATTTCAAGAAATGATAATCAAATTTTTTTGTATATATAAGCCCATTGTGTGTGTGTGTGGGGGGGGGGGGGCTCTAGATGATTGTAATTGTCTGTCTATGATAATATCAAGGTAATACTATTCTGGTGTGATAATACATGTATACAGGAATACAAAGTTTTCCAATCTTAAATTTTCTCAATTATCAATTTAATTTAACTTTTTTCTGTATGTTAAAGGACCAAATCATTAAAGTTAACAAAGTTCCTTCAACATATGAACATGATGTTTCAATCTCGAGTGTAACTTTACTCCCGTTAAAAATCCAGTGTGGTACAGAATTAAACACCCTGTTAACGAACGAGTATTTCAAATGTACCAAAAACAACATGGGCGCCGCAACTGCGCGATGCAGGGTAAATTTCGATCGTCAGCGCCTCAACAACTGTTGGATATTGGTCAGAGAGAAACGATTGCAACCATCAGACCATTGTCTAAATGTCCAAAAGGACCGTTTGGTCCGACGATGATTCGCGATGTCTGTCAAGTTACATCATATCCCATCATGCATAAAGAAGAATGATTCATACAAACTTCAATGTGACTTTTGATCTTCAACTGTGAACTTGACCTATGAGAAAGGAAACTGGGGTTGATTTTGTTTATTTATTTGCTATGAAACAGATCTTGAAATTACCGAAAACCATAACCATTGTGAAGCATGTGGTATATTTTGATTAGCCAATTCCTAATTTATATTACTGTCTCAATAAAACACATTGTATGCTAAATATTATGCAAAAATTTATAAAAATTGACAAAAAATATCGATTATTTCGGTAGTTACTCATTCTCATGAATCATTGTATAGTGAAGTCCTTAGATAATACTCTGATACAAGACCCCTTATATCGTTCGCAAATCGAAAAATAGCTCTATTTCGTCACTAGCGTAGTACCCATTATTGTCCAATCAGAACGCGTTACGACAGCCGCGGGAATATTTCTATAAACAAACACAATTGTGAACATGGATTATTTAATTAGCGAACGTTGATTGAAATTAAATGCTGAGTTGTTTGTTGAAACATAATTATTGAATCGAATTCGGCGTATAAAAAGTATGAAGAATAAGAGAATAACCTGATATCGGTTCTCAAATGGAAATGTAGATCTACCGGTGATTCGAAAAATATTTATCGGAAATAAAATTATAAAAAAACGGCGAGTCGAGTGGAGTGCTGACGTTAAAGGTAAATTCTGTTTTTGTATGACGAACTACCGCTAGTTTCAATCCAAATAACCAGTTGCGTTGTGCAATGAAAGTAAAATCTTCTTTTGATCATTAATGCAAAAATATCACAATGTGTTTTTCATACGTCGATTTTATAGTCGGAAATAAAATTCAAACACTGTCGGTTTATATTCTGTATGTAACGTCGACTTTGATTTGGACGACTGACGAGGGATCTTTGGAAAACACCCGTGAGGGAATTTAATCAATTGCCTTATAAGGAAATGAACGAAATGGATTTGATTGGTTCAGACGTTCGTTCACCACGCTGGGATTGGTTAGTTTTATACCAGAATGTATTACGGATGAAAAACACGCTGGTTGAACGATATGGTAGTTACTATGGTAACCACTTAACAACACATCAAACTAGGTTAACAAAATTAATCGGACTGACAAGTTACACATCATAACATATCCATATTCAGTTTTTCTATGTCCATTGGCCAGAAAACACGTGACCATAATTTGAAACAAGATAGCTACATAGACGCTAATATATTTCAAGTAGGCATGTGCTTTGTGTACTCCACAAAACCGAGAATTGACACTATTACGCCATTAAAAACATTTTAACTGTAAATAACAATCACAGGGTCCAATGAATTAACTTTTAAACTTTTACCAAGCAACTTTCGACAAACATCCAGGAAGAGCGAAACCTGCTCTGATATTTGGTTGCATAAGAGAGCTTTTCAGACGAGGACATTTGTGATATGTGCTTGTCATTTATTTCGCGTATTCAATATAAGTGCCGTTGGTGTTCTTCTCCTATAAACATTTCATTCTCTATCTGATTTGTAATTAATCTACATTATGAATTTATTTAAGCGTTAAGCGTAATATTAATTAAAAAAATGACACCTACCTTTCTCAAACGATAAGGTTGAACAATTATCTTAAACATGGTATCATTTCAGTTATTTAAATTAAAACTTACTCTACAATGAATATGAACGCTGAAGTTGAACCTGTCAATAAACTATGTCAGAGTATTCAATCTTCATGTGGACGGTAGACTTATTGTTTTCTATGGATATCGTGTCTGAAATATTTATTGTCAAAGAAGATAGATAGATAGATAGATAGGTAGATACTTTATTTACCTCCACTTGGGAGAGCTATCATCATTTTCATACAAAGAAACATCAATATACAAGCATATTCATACAGTTACAAATACATATTTCAACAAAACATAATTATACACATAATGCAGTACAATGTGTCATTTAATATACTATAGTACTTTCATTAAATACAGTAATGCATAGCAGTAAATACACGAACAGATCAAGCAGCACAGCACAGTACATACACAAACATTTACATAAGCATACCCCCTATATCTTAATATGTACTTTACTTTCAAGACACATACGTGTGCACCAACATAATGCACGCAAACATACACATAGCACTCACGCACAAGCACATAGATATCATACACAGACATACTTTGTAACCTTTTGTATTCATACTAGCCAGGCACTCAAACAGCCATTAACAATACATAACTATATTAGGATTGGTTCATGATACATATGCATACGCACACACAAACATACCCGCGTCGCATCAAGTTTAGATCACCCACTAGAACGTATGATAGAATGTGAGCAGAAGTGTTCCACCTCCAGAAGATGACCTAGACACGAAACGAAACAGCTAGATCATCTAGGATGGAATGACTACTACGAGCCTCTCGTAGTAAGTACCTTACTTATTATGAAACAATTCCACATATCCTATTGTTCATGTATTCGTTTACTAGTACAATGCGTATATTTGAGAACAATTTGAAAGCAAATCAATTCCGATAGTAGCTCAGCAGAAACAAGCCAGTGAAACAGACAGTAGGACTAGTTATTCAGGCGTACATAAAACTGTTGGCGTAACATTAGAAACAATGTATTGATACACAATGTCCTAATTTCATCATGGATAACCTGCGGTAGCTCATCAAAAGACAATCCCATCAAAAGTTCAAATATGTGGGATTTAGGGCCTTTTTTCATAAGGGAAAGATAGCATTAACGTCCTGCCAACGTCAGTATACCAGTCCTCATTGGTTGTCTGAGAATTTCATGGTTTCTACAATAATTTATAGCATGAACAGTTATATTGTCAGAGATACTGCCACAGGATCCGCATCGTTCTACTTTAGAAAAAGAAGCAATGCGATTTAATGCATTCATAGCGTAGTAGCATTTATGTTTCATCTTCGTGAAGCATCTTATAAATGACCATAAGGAACACGGCTTATTCATTCTAAAGAAGTCGCTCAAACATATAAGAGAATTACTGTATAGAACTCGACCCATCCTGTCCTTTAACTCGATCACAAAGACAGTTTTGTCGAGAATATTGTTCCATTGCAACTTCGCTGGAAAATCACCTGTGTGTAGGAAGTTTTCAATGTAGGTGTTTAGTTCATATATATTTGCATATAATTCTATGCACATCTGGTATAAAACCAAGAACCTGTCTTTTTATGTCCATAGTCATAAACTAACATTTTCACAAATAATTGTTTTGAGAGGTATTTGGTAGGTAACCGACACAACTGACCTAAAAATTGCAGCTTTGTGTGGTCAATAATGGTTTCGATGGAAGGTACTCCAAGACAGCTTAAAGAAAAATCCACATTTATATATGTTGGTAGGTTCTGTATGAGCTTCACACAGTAACGGTGACCGCGTTCCAATTGGAGAAGGCTGGATCAGGAAACATTGTTCCATAATTCAAATCCGTATAGTCCTTTGGGTATCACTATTGACTTATGAATCGTAGACTAGGCGACCGGCGTAATTCCACTTTGATTTATAGAGTTGTACGGACCAGACAACAGACGTGGTAACATTGTTCGATGTATCATCTGGGACCTCTTCACTGCAACTCGATACTCTCATCTAGGCAGTGACACATGTTGCGAGTTCATCCAAGATAGGACAATCTGATGTCCAGTTTAGCTTCCTGAATCAGTACACACTTGTCTATAACCTCAACCAATACACTGATACTGCTGACCACATATGTGCCATTAATTCAAACATTGATGTCGAGTCTGACGATAACGGTACACTATCTGGAGTACTGACTTATGTCTTAACTGATGCATTCCTATCAACAAACGGTGGTAGAACTGATGCAAGAAAGGTTGCTATAGTACTCTCGGCAGCAGGGAACTTTACTGACCATGTAGATGACATTCAAACCAACGCTCAGAATTTGAAGGACAGTGATGTGATTGTTGTTGCTGTTGGTGTAGGTCGTTCTACAAACATCGATAACTTGTTGACTGTAGCATTCGATCCGTAGCTTGTATATGTTCTTGGTGAAGATATGTTCATTGATGTTGATGTCCTAGATGCTCTTCAAAGTTTGCTGGAATATTGTGATTGTTCCCATTTACCTTGAAATAAACCTTTGGTACCCGCATTAACCTTCGCATAAGCGGAAACTGAGAGAATATAGTGATTGTTCCCATTTACCTTGAAATAAAGCCTTGTTATCGTTATTAACCATCTAAAGATATGAAATTATGAGAATAAAGCTCTGCGATACATAGCAAAGTATTGTTAAAAATCAACCAAATAATATTACGTTCTAACTGTGAGAATATAGTAACTATTCACACTTTCCTAGGAACAAACCCTTGTTACCCTTATTAACCCTCTAAAGATATGAAATTGTAAGAATAAAGCTCTGTGATACATTAAATAGCAAAATATTGTCACAAATAAACCAAATAGTATTACGTCTTAACATATAATGTCAATTACTATAAGAGATTGTCATATCTGAAATAAAATGAAAACGATTATCATTTTCTATCCGAATGTGGACTTAATAAAAATGCTTGAGGCATACATAGGGCTAACTTAAAAAAAGGTATGAGAAAATCCGACAGGGAAGGTAGCACTCAACCAAACCAGCCGAGCACAGAAATCAGAAACTCCACGAGACAACTACCCTGAGCAGCGCCCACAGAAATCCATGCCAAAAAGGCGACCATATAAGGCACAACAACTCCGGGGCGTGACCTAGGTTACAACACTCAGGGCAGTGACCTAACATTATGCGACCTAAAGAGGCACAACTACGACTTGACCTAGTTAAGATATGGGCAAGGTAGAAATGGGTTGGGATTTTTGTTTTACATATTCCTAGCAACTACAATAAGCAATGCCCACACATAAGCCGAAAAAACAACCAAAGATCCAAGTACCCGTCAATAAAATGCAGGATGATCCTTATTCACAAGGAAATTATATAATAGCGGCCATTGCCGAATGAAACCTAGCAACTAGCAACTAGTGACCTAGCAACTACTGGTCCACCTCAATCAAGTCTGCGTGAAGTGAACTGGTCGAGCTCACACCGTTACTTCAAAGCCAGATCATGGCCCTTCTTGACAAGTTTTAGATGCTAGCTGACTAACAACATGGTTCAGAAAGATATTCAATGAGAGCCAGCTGCACTCCATAACCAACTACGTCACACTATGCGTACCTCAGGACTCAATCAATTTTCTGTTGTATATCTACCACCTTCTAATTCATGCAACATCTACTCACCATCTGCTTGCCGACAACGACCTCTTGCTTAAGCCTAACAAGATGACATGGACAGACTACAGCAATGAATGGGAGGGTCCATGGTTGATGTCATTTAATCCTTACAAGTTTATGGTCACCCGCATCACTATGAAGAGAACTCGTGTTAAGACTCCGTTTTTCATCCACAACAGCATAACACGTTACAAGTTGTGGCAGAGATAAGTACATCGGGGTATACATAGATGAATATCCTTGAGTACCAATGTTGCTACCATTGTGAGGAAAGCTAATAACAGCATCGCCTTCTACTGGACAAACTTGACAAACTATCGAAACAGATTAGGGTATGATGTTACCAGACACATGTCAAACCAATCCTTGAATACGCAAATTCGTCAAAGGATCAACCAGGGCAAATATTTGTCATCTGGAGGCAGTTCAGCATATCGGACGCAATTTGTCAAATTGTTACTTTAGCACAACAAGCAACATCAGGCAGCTCATTGGTGACTTTGGTTGGAAACGGTAGAACCAGACCCATGAGCATTGTCGACAGCGATTATGCCTTCTCGAGGGGTGTTTTTTATAGTGAATACTCATGATTATTCGTTTTTAACAAAAATAACTCGCCGCTCACGCGATCTTGTAATTAAATATCAATGGTACGATACTGTTAAAGAGGACGACCATATATACAATACAGAAGAAGAAGAATCTACAATTTATTCCCCACTTATGTAATGTTAAGTGACAATCTTTGCTGCCATTTTGAAGTCAAACCATAATGCATGTCTGATAAATAAAAATGTTCAATACAAATAAAACCTATTTGAACACACTATACGATTTTAATAAAGTATGCTTATTCAGCAATTATGATGGCCATTACAGTCGGTAGTTGATTTCTTAGTACATTTGTATGCTATCTTTTATAATTTCACACAATTAATAATGCTAGGATTGAATAGATACTATGTTTAACATCTACACAACTGCCAATTAGCAACACTAGTAATTTATGTAACTATTCTCTTGCACCACCGACATACTTCCTGATTTTGGCGGCCATCTTGGACGCCATTTTGAATAAGGCAACATATCAGTTGAGTCGAATCAAACTTTTATTTGAATGTTAGTTAACTAGTTTAATTCCGATATCAACAAAATAATTTAAATAAATGTTTTAATATAATATATCAATATGTCAATTATTGCGGCCGTTGTAACCGCCATTTTGATTTAAGCCGACATGGATGCCATCCAACAATATTTTAATCGACATATAACGATAGGTTTAACATGAATACATGTGTTTAAAACATTTTAACTACAACCAATCGGCAAAAAAGAAATTTGTAACTAATTTCTGGCATCTCTGATTGTTTTTCTGATTTTGGCGGCCATTTTGGACGCCATCTTGATTTTCACAAAATGCTCAATGGTGACAGCTGGTCATCATTTAGATTCTTCAATTGCAACATATTCTCTAACAGAAAACCAAAAAATATTTTACAATACAATCCAATGTTGGGTCTAACCTTAATATCCCATTTATAGACAGGACTATTATTAAACTTTTAGGTATCCAATATTCCTGGCTCATGAAGGATTTTTAAATGAAAATCTGTCAAGGTAATGTTTATTATGGACGCCTAGAATCAACCGCTGCATATAGCAATCAACAAATGGTCAAATACACACTCAAATCCGATTTGAAAGAGAAAAATAAACGACAAAAATCGAAAAATATAATAATTTCCTTAAAAAATCAATAATTATTAATTAATAACCATATTATATTATTTATATTAATGTATTACTACATGCGCAGTTCAATTGCGAACAGTTTAAGACAAATCACAAGCCGATAGCACATGTGAGTGGGGAATAATCGAAGTTTTCCTAAACCCTCTCATTGCTTAAAATAACGGCGGCCATCTTTAAAGATGGCCGCCAAAAGGTCATTTGGCAAAATGTCCCGCAAGTCCATCAACTGATTTCGGACAGCTTAGATATCAAGCTAACCGAAAACCATTGTTGGATCTGTTCACCAATTTGGTAATGGATTTCGGTCTGTCACATGGACTAATACCCCCTATATATGAATATGTACTTTACTTTCCAGACACATACGTGTGCACCAACATAATGCACGCAAACATACATAAAGCACTCACGCACAAGCACATAGATATCATACACAGACATACTTCGTAACCTTTTGTATTCATACATACCAGGGACTCACACAGCCATTCACAATACATAACTATATTAGGATTGGTTCATGATACATATGCATACGCACACACAAACATACCCGCGTCGCACCAAGTTTAGAACACCTACTAGAACGTATGATAGAATGTGAGCATAAGTGTTCCACCTCCAGAAGATGACCTAGACAAGAAACGAAACAGCTAGATCATCTAGGATGGAATGACTACTAGTAAGTATCTTACTTATTATGAAACAATTCCACATATCCTATTGTTCATGTATTCGTTTACTAGTACTAGTACAATGCGTATATTTGAGAACAATTTGAAAGCAAATCAGTTCCGATAGCAGCTCAGCAGAAACAAGCCAGTGAAACAGACAGTAGCACTAGTTATTCAGGTGTACATAAAACTGTTGGCGTAACATTGGAAACAATGTATTGATACACAATGTTCTAATTTCATCATGGATAACCTGCGGTAGCTCATCAAAAGACAATCCTATCAAAAGTTCAAATATGTGGGATTTAGGGCCTTTTTTCATAAGGGAAAGATAGCATTCACGTCCTGCCAACGTCAGTATACCAGTCCTCATTGGTTGTCTGATAGTTTCATGGTTTCTACAATAATTTATAGCATGAACAGTTATATTGTCAGAGATACTGCCACAGGATCCGCATCGTTCTACTTTAGAAAAGGAAGCAATGCGATTTAATGAGTTCATAGCGTAGTAGCATTTATGTTTCATCTTCGTGAAGCATCTTATAAATGACCATAAGGAACACGGCTTATTCATTCTTAAGAAGTCACCAAAACATCGAAGAGAATTACTATATAAAACTCGACCCATCCGTTCCTTAAACTCGAGCACACAAAGACAGTTTTGTCGAGAATATTATTCCATTGCAACTTCGCTGGAAAATCACCTGTGTGTAGGAAGTTTTCAATGTAGGTGTTTAATTCATATATATTTGCATATAATCCTAGATTCTTACCTAAGGAATTTCCTCAAGTCAAGTTAAGGGAAAAAATTAAGGGAAATCCTTCCCTTAGGTGAATATATGGATACCTTAGGTAAAAATCTTCCTTAGGTAAAAAAAACCTTAGGAGCTTTATGAATACGGGCCCTGGTATAAAACCAAGAACCTGTCTTTTTATGTCCATAGTAATAAACTAACATTTTCACAAATAATTGTTTTGAGAGGTATTTGGTAGGTAACCGACACAACTGACCTAAAAATTGCAGCTTTGTGTGGTCAATAATGGTTTCGATGGAAGGTACTCCAAGACAGCTTACAGAAAAGTCCACATTTATATATGTTGGTAGGTTCTGTATGAGCTTCACACAGTTACGGTGACCGCGTTCCAATTGGAGAAGGCTGGATCAGGAAACATTGTTCCATAATTCAAATCCGTATAGTCCTTTGGGTATCACTATTGACTTATGAATCGTAGACTAGGCGACCGGCGTAATTCCACTTTGATTTATAGAGTTGTACGGACCAGACAACAGACGTGGTAACATTGTTCGATGTATCATCTGGGACCTCTTCACTGCAACTCGATACTCTCATCTAGGCAGTGACACATGTTGCGAGTTCATCCAAGATAGGACAATCTGATGTCCAGTTTAGCTTCCTGAATCAGTACACACTTGTCTATAACCTCAACCAATACACTGATACTGCTGACCACATATGTGCCATTAATTCAAACATTAATGTCGAGTCTGACGATAATGGTACACTATCTGGAGTACTGACTTATGTCTTAACTGATGCATTTCTATCAACAAACGAAGGTAGAACTGATGCAAGAAAGGTTGCTATAGTACTCTCGGCAGCAGGGAACTTTACTGACCATGTAGATGACATTCAAACCAACGCTCAGAATTTGAAGGACAGTGATGTGATTGTTGTTGCTGTTGGTGTAGGTCGTTCTACAAACATCGATAACTTGTTGACTGTAGCATTCGATCCGTAGCTTGTATATGTTCTTGGTGAAGATATGTTCATTGATGTTGATGTCCTAGATGCTCTTCAAAGTTTGCTGGAATGTAGTGATTGTTCCCATTTACCTTGAAATAAACCTTTGGTACCCGCATTAACCTTCGCATAAGCGGAAACTGAGAGAATATAGTGATTGTTCCCATTTACCTTGAAATAAAGCCTTGTTATCGTTATTAACCATCTAAAGATATGAAATTATGAGAATAAAGCTCTGCGATACATAGCAAAGTATTGTTAAAAATCAACCAAATAATATTACGTTCTAACTGTGAGAATATAGTAACTATTCACACTTTCCTAGGAACAAACCCTTGTTACCCTTATTAACCCTCTAAAGATATGAAATTGTAAGAATAAAGCTCTGTGATACATTAAATAGCAAAATATTGTCACAAATAAACCAAATAGTATTACGTCTTAACATATAATGTCAATTACTATAAGAGATTGTCATATCTGAAATAAAATGAAAACGATTATCATTTTCTATCCGAATGTGGACTTAATAAAAATGCTTGAGGCATACATAGGGCTAACTTAAAAAAAGGTATGAGAAAATCCGACAGGGAAGGTAGCACTCAACCAAACCAGCCGAGCACAGAAATCAGAAACTCCACGAGACAACTACCCTGAGCAGCGCCCACAGAAATCCATGCCAAAAAGGCGACCATATAAGGCACAACAACTCCGGGGCGTGACCTAGGTTACAACACTCAGGGCAGTGACCTAACATTATGCGACCTAAAGAGGCACAACTACGACTTGACCTAGTTAAGATATGGGCAAGGTAGAAATGGGTTGGGATTTTTGTTTTACATATTCCTAGCAACTACAATAAGCAATGCCCACACATAAGCCGAAAAAACAACCAAAGATCCAAGTACCCGTCAATAAAATGCAGGATGATCCTTATTCACAAGGAAATTATATAATAGCGGCCATTGCCGAATGAAACCTAGCAACTAGCAACTAGTGACCTAGCAACTACTGGTCCACCTCAATCAAGTCTGCGTGAAGTGAACTGGTCGAGCTCACACCGTTACTTCAAAGCCAGATCATGGCCCTTCTTGACAAGTTTTAGATGCTAGCTGACTAACAACATGGTTCAGAAAGATATTCAATGAGAGCCAGCTGCACTCCATAACCAACTACGTCACACTATGCGTACCTCAGGACTCAATCAATTTTCTGTTGTATATCTACCACCTTCTAATTCATGCAACATCTACTCACCATCTGCTTGCCGACAACGACCTCTTGCTTAAGCCTAACAAGATGACATGGACAGACTACAGCAATGAATGGGAGGGTCCATGGTTGATGTCATTTAATCCTTACAAGTTTATGGTCACCCGCATCACTATGAAGAGAACTCGTGTTAAGACTCCGTTTTTCATCCACAACAGCATAACACGTTACAAGTTGTGGCAGAGATAAGTACATCGGGGTATACATAGATGAATATCCTTGAGTACCAATGTTGCTACCATTGTGAGGAAAGCTAATAACAGCATCGCCTTCTACTGGACAAACTTGACAAACTATCGAAACAGATTAGGGTATGATGTTACCAGACACATGTCAAACCAATCCTTGAATACGCAAATTCGTCAAAGGATCAACCAGGGCAAATATTTGTCATCTGGAGGCAGTTCAGCATATCGGACGCAATTTGTCAAATTGTTACTTTAGCACAACAAGCAACATCAGGCAGCTCATTGGTGACTTTGGTTGGAAACGGTAGAACCAGACCCATGAGCATTGTCGACAGCGATTATGCCTTCTCGAGGGGTGTTTTTTATAGTGAATACTCATGATTATTCGTTTTTAACAAAAATAACTCGCCGCTCACGCGATCTTGTAATTAAATATCAATGGTACGATACTGTTAAAGAGGACGACCATATATACAATACAGAAGAAGAAGAATCTACAATTTATTCCCCACTTATGTAATGTTAAGTGACCATCTTTGCTGCCATTTTGAAGTCAAACCATAATGCATGTCTGATAAATAAAAATGTTCAATACAAATAAAACCTATTTGAACACACTATACGATTTTAATAAAGTATGCTTATTCAGCAATTATGATGGCCATTACAGTCGGTAGTTGATTTCTTAGTACATTTGTATGCTATCTTATATAATTTCACACAATTAATAATGCTAGGATTGAATAGATACTATGTTTAACATCTACACAACTGCCAATTAGCAACACTAGTAATTTATGTAACTATTCTCTTGCACCACCGACATACTTCCTGATTTTGGCGGCCATCTTGGACGCCATTTTGAATAAGGCAACATATCAGTTGAGTCGAATCAAACTTTTATTTGAATGTTAGTTAACTAGTTTAATTCCGATATCAACAAAATAATTTAAATAAATGTTTTAATATAATATATCAATATGTCAATTATTGCGGCCGTTGTAACCGCCATTTTGATTTAAGCCGACATGGATGCCATCCAACAATATTTTAATCGACATATAACGATAGGTTTAACATGAATACATGTGTTTAAAACATTTTAACTACAACCAATCGGCGAAAAAGAAATTTGTAACTAATTTCTGGCATCTCTGATTGTTTTTCTGATTTTGGCGGCCATTTTGGACGCCATCTTGATTTTCACAAAATGCTCAATGGTGACAGCTGGTCATCATTTAGATTCTTCAATTGCAACATATTCTCTAACAGAAAACCAAAAAATATTTTACAATACAATCCAATGTTGGGTCTAACCTTAATATCCCATTTATAGACAGGACTATTATTAAACTTTTAGGTATCCAATATTCCTGGCTCATGAAGGATTTTTAAATGAAAATCTGTCAAGGTAATGTTTATTATGGACGCCTAGAATCAACCGCTGCATATAGCAATCAACAAATGGTCAAATACACACTCAAATCCGATTTGAAAGAGAAAAATAAACGAAAAAAATCGAAAAATATAATAATTTCCTTAAAAAATCAATAATTATTAATTAATAACCATATTATATTATTTATATTAATGTATCACTACATGCGCAGTTCAATTGCGAACAGTTTAAGACAAATCACAAGCCGATAGCACATGTGAGTGGGGAATAATCGAAGTTTTCCTAAACCCTCTCATTGCTTAAAATAACGGCGGCCATCTTTAAAGATGGCCGCCAAAAGGTCATTTGGCAAAATGTCCCGCAAGTCCATCAACTGATTTCGGACAGCTTAGATATCAAGCTAACCGAAAACCATTGTTGGATCTGTTCACCAATTTGGTAATGGATTTCGGTCTGTCACATGGACTAATACCCCCTATATATGAATATGTACTTTACTTTCCAGACACATACGTGTGCACCAACATAATGCACGCAAACATACATAAAGCACTCACGCACAAGCACATAGATATCATACACAGACATACTTCGTAACCTTTTGTATTCATACATACCAGGGACTCACACAGCCATTCACAATACATAACTATATTAGGATTGGTTCATGATACATATGCATACGCACACACAAACATACCCGCGTCGCACCAAGTTTAGAACACCTACTAGAACGTATGATAGAATGTGAGCATAAGTGTTCCACCTCCAGAAGATGACCTAGACAAGAAACGAAACAGCTAGATCATCTAGGATGGAATGACTACTAGTAAGTATCTTACTTATTATGAAACAATTCCACATATCCTATTGTTCATGTATTCGTTTACTAGTACTAGTACAATGCGTATATTTGAGAACAATTTGAAAGCAAATCAGTTCCGATAGCAGCTCAGCAGAAACAAGCCAGTGAAACAGACAGTAGCACTAGTTATTCAGGTGTACATAAAACTGTTGGCGTAACATTGGAAACAATGTATTGATACACAATGTTCTAATTTCATCATGGATAACCTGCGGTAGCTCATCAAAAGACAATCCTATCAAAAGTTCAAATATGTGGGATTTAGGGCCTTTTTTCATAAGGGAAAGATAGCATTCACGTCCTGCCAACGTCAGTATACCAGTCCTCATTGGTTGTCTGATAGTTTCATGGTTTCTACAATAATTTATAGCATGAACAGTTATATTGTCAGAGATACTGCCACAGGATCCGCATCGTTCTACTTTAGAAAAGGAAGCAATGCGATTTAATGAGTTCATAGCGTAGTAGCATTTATGTTTCATCTTCGTGAAGCATCTTATAAATGACCATAAGGAACACGGCTTATTCATTCTTAAGAAGTCACCAAAACATCGAAGAGAATTACTATATAAAACTCGACCCATCCGTTCCTTAAACTCGAGCACACAAAGACAGTTTTGTCGAGAATATTATTCCATTGCAACTTCGCTGGAAAATCACCTGTGTGTAGGAAGTTTTCAATGTAGGTGTTTAATTCATATATATTTGCATATAATCCTAGATTCTTACCTAAGGAATTTCCTCAAGTCAAGTTAAGGGAAAAAATTAAGGGAAATCCTTCCCTTAGGTGAATATATGGATACCTTAGGTAAAAATCTTCCTTAGGTAAAAAAAACCTTAGGAGCTTTATGAATACGGGCCCTGGTATAAAACCAAGAACCTGTCTTTTTATGTCCATAGTAATAAACTAACATTTTCACAAATAATTGTTTTGAGAGGTATTTGGTAGGTAACCGACACAACTGACCTAAAAATTGCAGCTTTGTGTGGTCAATAATGGTTTCGATGGAAGGTACTCCAAGACAGCTTACAGAAAAGTCCACATTTATATATGTTGGTAGGTTCTGTATGAGCTTCACACAGTTACGGTGACCGCGTTCCAATTGGAGAAGGCTGGATCAGGAAACATTGTTCCATAATTCAAATCCGTATAGTCCTTTGGGTATCACTATTGACTTATGAATCGTAGACTAGGCGACCGGCGTAATTCCACTTTGATTTATAGAGTTGTACGGACCAGACAACAGACGTGGTAACATTGTTCGATGTATCATCTGGGACCTCTTCACTGCAACTCGATACTCTCATCTAGGCAGTGACACATGTTGCGAGTTCATCCAAGATAGGACAATCTGATGTCCAGTTTAGCTTCCTGAATCAGTACACACTTGTCTATAACCTCAACCAATACACTGATACTGCTGACCACATATGTGCCATTAATTCAAACATTAATGTCGAGTCTGACGATAATGGTACACTATCTGGAGTACTGACTTATGTCTTAACTGATGCATTTCTATCAACAAACGAAGGTAGAACTGATGCAAGAAAGGTTGCTATAGTACTCTCGGCAGCAGGGAACTTTACTGACCATGTAGATGACATTCAAACCAACGCTCAGAATTTGAAGGACAGTGATGTGATTGTTGTTGCTGTTGGTGTAGGTCGTTCTACAAACATCGATAACTTGTTGACTGTAGCATTCGATCCGTAGCTTGTATATGTTCTTGGTGAAGATATGTTCATTGATGTTGATGTCCTAGATGCTCTTCAAAGTTTGCTGGAATGTAGTGATTGTTCCCATTTACCTTGAAATAAACCTTTGGTACCCGCATTAACCTTCGCATAAGCGGAAACTGAGAGAATATAGTGATTGTTCCCATTTACCTTGAAATAAAGCCTTGTTATCGTTATTAACCATCTAAAGATATGAAATTATGAGAATAAAGCTCTGCGATACATAGCAAAGTATTGTTAAAAATCAACCAAATAATATTACGTTCTAACTGTGAGAATATAGTAACTATTCACACTTTCCTAGGAACAAACCCTTGTTACCCTTATTAACCCTCTAAAGATATGAAATTGTAAGAATAAAGCTCTGTGATACATTAAATAGCAAAATATTGTCACAAATAAACCAAATAGTATTACGTCTTAACATATAATGTCAATTACTATAAGAGATTGTCATATCTGAAATAAAATGAAAACGATTATCATTTTCTATCCGAATGTGGACTTAATAAAAATGCTTGAGGCATACATAGGGCTAACTTAAAAAAAGGTATGAGAAAATCCGACAGGGAAGGTAGCACTCAACCAAACCAGCCGAGCACAGAAATCAGAAACTCCACGAGACAACTACCCTGAGCAGCGCCCACAGAAATCCATGCCAAAAAGGCGACCATATAAGGCACAACAACTCCGGGGCGTGACCTAGGTTACAACACTCAGGGCAGTGACCTAACATTATGCGACCTAAAGAGGCACAACTACGACTTGACCTAGTTAAGATATGGGCAAGGTAGAAATGGGTTGGGATTTTTGTTTTACATATTCCTAGCAACTACAATAAGCAATGCCCACACATAAGCCGAAGAAACAACCAAAGATCCAAGTACCCGTCAATAAAATGCAGGATGATCCTTATTCACAAGGAAATTATATAATAGCGGCCATTGCCGAATGAAACGAAGCCAATACTCGACCAAGTTCCCAAAGGATCCACTGCACGGCGAACCAACCGCACAAACCCATGCCAAAACGGCGACTAAATGAGGCACAACCACCCCCTGACTTCGTTAAAAGCACCAAGGACAAGGACATAACGTTAATACGTCTTAAAGAGGCATTTTGGGACTTGACCTAGTTTACAATAATGGGCAAAGCAAGAGCGAAAATATATAAACAGCAACAACAACAACACATTTACACGGAGCAGTGGAAACACACAACCCAAAGAAACTTATTAAAAGCCAAAGAAACCACCGCAAAACATGCTGGATGACCCAATAAACCGCCTTCACTTACCTGTTATAATTTATATATTTTTCAAATATTTTAAAAGTGTCGCCCCAAACAACATGGTAATCACTTTATAGTTATTATTCCGATTTCCCTCGAAACAAAGACTTTTTACCTTTGTTGATCCTCTAAAGATCGAAAATCGTGAGATTAAACCGTCCTGTTATACATAAGCAACGAAATATTGTTAAAATAAACCAAATGATATTACGTTTTAACAGGTAATGTCAATTAACGAAAGAGTATGTAATGATGCAATATAATGAAGGCAATTATCATTTTCTATTTGAAAAAGTGTCCGCTTACAGATATAATGTACACTTTTTGAATAGAGTCCTTGGGCATGTCGGAGTATAAATCAAAGTACTGAAGTACTGTTGGAAGGCTACTGTTGAATACTTCCGTTATATGTAGTGTAATGAAAAGTAATAAGTGGTGTTCCATAATAGATAGGATGTTTATAATAGCAGCACAGCAAATGATAAATTAAGAAAAATCAAAGTACTTTTTCTGTTGTCTGACCTATGTTAACTTGTAAGTTCATACATTGACGTTCGTCACCAAATGCAAAGCTTCAAATTCATAATCAATGTAGCAGTTAATCGTGTATAAGTCACCGCGCGTCATTACAAATCACGTTAATCAAAATTGTACTATCCACATAAACAATTTACTGATACTGTGCAAGCCTTTATCTTCCGCAAGATGCCGTGTACGTTTTTCCAGACATGTCTAAATTTGTAGATCTGCATATTAATTTAATCCAATTCGTATCACATGTACGCTCTCGATAATATTCTGATGATGTCATTTAGTCGAGAGCCGAGATCATAGACTTCCCTATCTCCGCCGATCGCGTATTGATATATTCCAGCTGTGAAAGTAGTACTACCGTATACACTCTAAAACATTTCATGAATGTGTATATTTTGTATATAATGTGTGTTCGAACCGAAAAATTAAGTTTGTTGATATACAGTGTACAGAAATACCCCCTTTTGAAAAAGCCTGGGGGTGTTAATACGGGAAGATACGGTACATACTTTATTTGCGACAAATGTAAATACATTGTTTGTAGAATTGTAAATGATATGCCAAGAAATAATTTGAAAAAAAACAAGGTATCTATTTTTTAAAAATGTTTTGTGAATTACGTTGATCCGAATTACTGAAATAAAATATATATTGAAAGTTTCATGTTCCGTGTTGCGTGAATGTCGTCGAACTATTTGTTATAGGAGTAAGGATATGTATGTTTAGGTCCGCAACACTTCCGATTCAATATCGCCTTCAAAGATTATCAAGGTATATATTATCATACTTCTCCGTCCAATCAAAAGCCAGGAGTTTTCGAACTGTTGGACCTGCACTTACTCATTTATATGTGCAATTGACATAAACACTATTTAGTAAACAATATGTTTAATAGAGAATTTGGTTGTTTCCTAATACGAAAAGCTAGACCTGCCTACTCTCGTAAATTTGCTGTTATTCTATCAATACAATTTTGTCTAATTTTCTATCATTACTCCATTAATGGACATGCTATTGTTTGCATACATTAGTATGGGAAAGCTCACCAAAAGTGGGCGAGTAAACTATAAGCTGGTAATAGATCACATATTAGAATTTCAAACAAATTAGAGCAGCGGTGTCTTGCGCTCCCGTGCACCTAATTTGTTTTACACTCAACCGCTTTAAAAACGCACCACATATGAAATATCGGTTTTAGTGATGAAAATGTCAATTTATGGTTATTTATATTTTTTTAATAATCTTCAGTCTATATTCAACGAAGTGTGTGATTTTCATGCCATTATTACGAGTTTGAAATGAAATATGATAAAGATAACACTGAGACCCATGAAAGTGAAAGTCACAATTTCAAAAGCAAGTATAAGAGCCCGATACATTGATACATGCACGTGGTAATTCCTCCTTAAGCATAATATTAATTACGTAATAGGATAGAACTATGTTCGATGTGGTGTTTCCCACCATTCAAGCAAAGCTTGACTTGAATTATAAATGTTATGTGGCTATGGCTGTCTGGCTAATACCATACGACCGAGTGCGGTTCAGATATGCGCATTATATGAACTTAAGATTGATTCAAGCTTTATTTAAACTTGCAGTCTTGATTATGAGCATCATACTGCCAGGACATATCCCGTAGTGCTTCTATGGCACCTCAAATCAACACTATGAAGGAGCTTGAAGACAAAAAGTTGCGACTTTAGGCACTAAACGGGAGAAAACTCATTTAAATTGTACTAAAATAAGTTTCCTTTTTATTGACAGTTATGAAAGAAATAGTTTTGAAAATGCAATAATGTACTTTGGCTTGTTGATTGACACCTGGCATTATTTTGACACTGTGTGCAGCTATGTGGAACCAATTACAGTGACACAACCTGTGTTATGTTTCCTACTAGCTCAGACTCAATACCTTTAGCTTGTTTCATCCAGGTCGATCTTTGACAGTGCTATTCGCTAGGAATCGATGTTCTTACCCCACTTGTATTGTATGGTGGCAGCTGATCCGCCATGCTAAGGCACCGAGGCTCTTTTCAGTTGGAAGCGAAGGCGCAATCATTATATTCATTATAAACAAATATTCGACATATGCGCAGCATAAAATTACCATTAGCAAATATTGTTAATGTTGTTTTTTCAATGTGTAAACTAACAGCGTACAGTTTAAAAGTAATATTGATCACACAGGTCGACGCGCTCGAGCTGCACGCGCAAAACATGCAAAATCAAAAAAGTTCTCTGGGCGGAGTATTCCGAATGAAAAATAAATCGTTTTCTTTAATTAGGTCAAGCTTATGAACTGAACAAACCCTGTAAACTATCAACTTTGGCAAAACATGTATTTTGACAAAATTTGATAATTTTCAATAGTGGTGCGATTTTAAAGCGGTAGAGTGTATAAATCTTATATACACCTGGAAATAAGTTAAGCACACCCGGCATTTTGCCTCGAATTTGACATTATCACAACTGAATTTATTTTTTGAGCAATGGTAAGAACGACCTTCCGTACTAATCATGTGTATCTCCGATATAGTTGCGTGCACGGAAAGCTCGTGACAATATATTCGTGAATTATTAAACTGCACTTTCAGTTAACACAAAGTACATGTACACAATTTGATTTTGTTCTAACAAATTGTCATTATTCTGACCTCTTGTCAACAAAATGGTGTGGTTAAGATTATTGGATGGCGATAGGTAGCAGATAATAGGCATAATTATTGCTGGCATGTCCTGCAGAGCTGTTGGTCGTCAGCTTGACAATAATCACTCTATCATTCATTAGCAGACTAACTCAGAAGTATCGACAGACACATGACGTAAGGGACCGTCCAAGATCTGGACGGCCATATGTAACAGCGGCACGCGAGGATCGAAATCTTTGCAACAAGCATCTTTCAAAAGCAAAATGGTTTCCACACAGACATTTGTCGTCACTTATTCGGCTCAGATATGCAGGTTTAAGTCAAGAAGAGTAATAAAACGTCCCTTGTTGACACCTGTTCATCGCAAGGCGTGGTTGGAACCTGAGATCACGGTGAAAGATCCTTTGGTCAGATGAAAGCAGGCTCCTTCTGCACGTCATGGACGGGCGCATTCGAGTGTGGAGGCAACGAAATACAGCCTACACACCAAGGAACATTCTTCAACGGTTCTCTTTGGTGGTGGATCAGTTATGATATGTGGTTGCTTGTACCATGATTGTTAGTTGGACATTGTAACTGTCCAAACAAATCTGACAGGTGATACTTACGTACGACACATCCTTCATCCAGTCGTCGTGGATTTTTCTGATAATTATCCATTGGCTTCCTGGCCTGTTTACATGGACGATAATGCCAGACAAAACCGAGCCCATGCTGTAACACAGTTTTTGCAATGAAGCCCGTGAGATATCCTGGGCCGGAAAGTTCAGAATTTGGATCCACCTATCCTAAACCTGAAACAACTAGAACAAGCTCTGCACCAAGAATGGCAAAATTTATCTCAACATCGCATTAGACGTCTTACTGGTAGTATGGGGAGAAGGGTTGAGTCTGTCATCCGGGCACGTGGCGGTTACACACGTTATTGAAAAAGTGTATGAGTTATACAATATTTTGTTATTCCACGTGTTGGAGCACAATGTTCTTCAATTTGTTCTCACATGGAATATCACGGTGTTTATAAAATAAATTGGTATACACCATTGGCCAACAAACACAGTTGATTTTATTCTGGACATAAATCATTTTCAAATGTCACATAATATTCTTACAGCAGAAGCTCACGAGGCTTTTTCAATCTGCAAAACAAATGATGTCGGAAATTTCAAAATTGAATTGAGTCATTAGATGTTGTACAGCAACAACGAACAGAGAACTATAATGCTATCACTTTACATGTTATGTACAAATTCCTCTAGTTAAGGATGAAACCACACGTTTAAAAACTTTCTTTTTGTATTGTTATATGTTTGATGAAATGATGCGCATGTCATCGTGATGAATCTTTTACAAGAATTAATAATTTTGAAGTGTCGAGTCATATATTATGCAAAGTTTCTAGAAATGAGACTAAAAGTTTTACAACTTTGTTATTTAACGACGACATCAAACGAGACACATGAGCGTGATAATGGATAGAACTAAAACTATAATACGAATATTAATTTCAAATAATTATTTTCTTGTTAACGTGTCAAAACAAACTACAGCTTTAGTACATGAAAACGTATAAACATAATAGGGGAGGTTGCAACACTGAGCGTGTACGACTAGGTGAATATTATTGTTCAGCACTGCATCACTCACGTCTGTGTAGTCCCCACAATAAATGACGAGTGATAGAGGAAAATACTTTGGAAACTTAATCATACGGACAATGATACATGCCAAACTGTTTTATCTGCCCTTTATACTCATTGAGTAAACAAAATAAAATACTCATAACAAGTTATGGAAAATCGTGATTTAAAAGTCACATGATAGATCTATTGTACTATCACTTCTCAAGTTACCTTATATGTTGTTCATGCAATTTTTCAATTGAAAGTTTACAGGGACGGTTTACTAAATGCAGTACTGATACACGCTCGCTTTACAACATCCCTATGTACTTTTTGATCATCGCTTAATGTATAAGCCGCTTCAATTGTCAAACAATTTCCACATCGATATGTCTCGATTACTTAAAGAGATCACCAAGTCATTGCTAATCACGATGACAATAGCGAAAATATAGAGATGTGAGGGGTGATCTTTTTGTTTATTCATGCTTTGTGGCATTTCATTCCCCCTCATGCGGTTTCAATGATATGACCGAACACAAAAATGGCTGCCAATAAGCGGCGAACGAATAATTTTTTCTTAGGTAAATGTATATAACACCGAGACTAGTTTATTTCTTTTTTTTTGTTGAGTTTGGAAATTTTATTAGAATAGCACTAACTAACTCGTTTATTTCTGGACACCCCGGCAAACACGCAATGACTTTTTTATTGATATTTTGTCACTCTGCTTTCCACGATTAATCGCATAATGATCGCATGTTAGGTTACTGTACTTGGTTTTTAGGCTGGCGATTTGCGCCAGACTATAACAATCCTAAAAAATGAAATCCACTAAGATGAATTTACTCCCGAAACTGACAACACAGAATCTATACACCAATGCAAATAGTTCCTTCTCGTTAATCAGTTTTGCAAGATAAGAACATTCAACTTTCCTTGTTTCATTTATTCTGTGCGATTGTAATATTGAAATGGAAGGAAACTGTATGAAATTAAAAGAAAAGGTGTTTAAAGGCGTTGATAATTATTACTACGCGTTCGTATACTACGCGTTACGAACGCGATATTTCTCGCGCATAAATGATTTTATTATGTTAAATTATTTAGGTCAGTATTCTCCAACGAGATCGTGGTCGAGTGGATGAGCAACTCGCTTAGTAATTTTCTGATGCTAAGGTCCAGCGATCGAATCACGGCGGCTCCAAAATTATTATTTTTTTTATTTTTTTTTGTTGAGTCCAGCACTTACCTCTCTTTCGACTTAGAAAACCACTGGATGTTATATTACTTGAAAAGCTATTGTTCCTTAGCGGTTCGCCAGCCTGTCAGTACTTTCAGTACTTTGACTTTTATACTAGGTCACTCCCCGGGGCTGTTGGGCCTCGTTTGGTCGTCGCCGTTTTGGCGTGGGTTTGTGCAGTTGTCGCCGTGCAGCGAAGCCTTGGAGAACTTGATTGAGTATTGGCTGCCTTTCATTGGTCTCATGCAATGGACGTTGTACTATACTTTCTTTGTAAATTTGGGTCATCCTGCATTATTTCGGCGGGGGACTTGAGTTTTTTATTGTTTCTTTGGCTTATGTGTGGGCATTGCTCAGAATAGATGTGTTATGGTGTTTCTGATTTCTGCACTCGGCTGGTTATGCTGAGTGCTACCTACCTTGTCTGATCATTCATAGCTTTCTTGCACTCTGGTTATACCAAGGCGTACGTAAGATAGAAGAAGATGAAATGAAAATGGACCACAAACGCCATAACAATACCTGTCAACTTCTCCGATTTTAAGGATTGGAAAACCCTATCCGATTTTAAACCTAAAAGTCCAATTTTGTGAAAATGAAAAATGACAAAGTTATGAGCAAAATTGTAACCCTCATGTTGAGAAATTCTCATTATTTGCAACTCCTTTATCCTATAGATAGTACAGCATACCTCACAAGAGTTATTTGTCGATTTGAATTCTCCCAGATTTCAGCTTTTGACAGATATGCCATTATCGTGAGATCTACACCGCTAAAGTTTTATTACGGAACAATGTTAATGTATTTAACGGACAAAATGGCTATCGTGAAAAAAGTCACAGTACAAGTTCATTGTTAAAGCCATGACACATCCGACTATTCGCCGTATTATGATGGTCAATATAATCTATGTCATGTGCACGCAATGCGATCTCTGATACCGTTGGAACTGTCACTGTTATTTAGTATTTGTCGTGTAAGGAACTATTGCGATAGAATGTTGTGAAAAGTATCCTTACATTACATACAAAATGTACATGCTGTCAAAAAGCTAAATGTCCTTTAGTTTCATAATGGTATGCCAAAATTGAGGCATCCAGTATTTAAGGTATCTCTACGATTTGACCTAATAACCTTGTCATTCACCCTGGATTATCCTAAATAGTTTAACCTTATAACAATTATGATCTCGATTGACAAAGTGTATTGAACGACCCTCTGTACCAATACCAACATTATGAAAATAGTATGACAATAAAACATTTCCATCCCTGTTCTTGTTATACACTATTAAGGTGAATACCCTAAGATGTATAAAAGCGAGAACAAATCGTCTCCTCAACAGATATTAGTTCGAACTTCTGATTAAGCACTTGAAGTGTTAATATTATAAGCGGAGATTTCAATATTAAGAAGTGTTGAGTATGGATGTATACGATGATAGAAATGAGTCTTACGTGTTTTATGAGAATTACTCTCCTGCTTATGAGTACTATTATTTAATAGCAGACCCAATTATAGAAGCTGCCGTCGACTATTTTGAAATATACTTCAACACACCAATCGGAATGTTAGGAAACATTTTGATAATCGTCATACTGATGCAGAAAAAGAACCGATCCTATTCATCTTCAGTGTTTTACACCAGCTTGGCTATATCAGACTTAGGGTTATTGTCGTCAAGATTGTTTGCGTTGATTTTGATACATACAGAAAACTTTTCCTTAGTCTTAGAAAGAACACTAAATATAATAAGCTTCACTTGCTTAGATGTTTCGTCTTGGCTGCTTGTTTTAATGTCATTCCAACGTGTCATAGGTGTTCTATATCCTCAGAAAGTTAGACTTATATGTACTGCAGTTAATACAAGGATATCTGTCGTTGTCATGGTACTTATATTCGCTACATTCGAATCGTTGCTGGTACTTATCTGCTTTGACGGACAATTTGATTCGGTTAAACAATATCGGGATTGCAATGATACAAAACAATGGATCGCAAGCTATTACGATCTTTGGATTACTTTCTCTATACCCTGCATATGTATATTGATAGCATCTGCTATAATAGTTGTACAGTTGGCGAAAGTACGAATTAGAAGCACCGCAAATGATAGACTCAACTCGGTGACACGAAATCTGCTAGCGGTCAACATAGCTTTCCTGCTTTTAGTGGGACCCACAAGGCTGCTCACTTTGAATGGAAATATAATGGAGATTCTGGATGCATTTTCGAGGATGAACCCATCGGTTAATTTTTTCTTGTACTGTTTGACGGGGTCGTGCTTTCGTGCTGACGCGAAGCAATTATTCAGATGCTGAATAGAAGGTCAACTTTTCTAACCACGGTTTCTACGAACATTTAAACACCTCGGGAACCAATTATTGACCATAAAACGACAATTGATGAGCACTGCATACTTTGGGAGCTGCACACAAATTGGTCGTTTTCCAGAAAAACCGGACATAGTGCCATTACATAGTAATTTGTAATAAGATTTATAAATATGTCTAAAATACGGGTTCTATGAAATGCTTGCTACCGTTACGTCAAATGACGTTTGCTTGGCGTTTACGTCGTCACTCAGAAATAGACGGGATTTGTTTTTTCCTTAGCCTATAACTTTGTAAATCTGAGTTATAAGTAGTTTAGCTGTTCAGAAACTTCCCATAAGTTTCTTCTTATTCTAACAATAGTATTATGAGGGTTTTCGTAATGTTGTCACTAAGCCCGGTTTTCCTGGAGAACGGCTTAAATGTATTGATATATTAAACATGGACTTGTGGACAGTGTAAATAAGACATTGACTTGTGCTACATCAGTATATTGGTGGAGAAAAGATAAAATGACAATTTCGAAGAATTTTAGTTTTAAGTGGATGTCTAGAAATATTGAGCAGCACCTAAAAAATGGGTGTAGAGCTGTCATTGCAAATTCAGGATTAACATCCATCGAATAAGAACAGTACGATTGGTGTGTATGACACATATCTATAATTTGTTTTACGATTTGAATGTCGTATCTGTTGTACTGTATACTTGGGTTTGTGAATATTCATTATCGTATAAATTTTTTCACAATAGTGTTGATGCAATCTCAATCGATGAGGCCTTAGTATCCGATCATAGTTGCCAGTATTTTCAAATACTCGTTTGCTTAAAATAATGTCGAGCACAGGTCTGTGAAAAGGTCCTAGGTTACCATTATATACATACCGTTAATTAAATAGAAGTGTTATCTTTATAAATCTATGTATAAGTTAGGGATCTTGGACAGTTTTCACGGACCTGTGGTGCCGAGTGCCACTACATTGAACATGTCTTGGCTTTTCAATTACCATCCAAACCTAGGTATTTTCTTGTTTAGATATCTTGGAATATGTTGCTTGGGATTAATTTCATGTACTACTGGAGACCTGTGGACACATATGTAAACAAGTATGATCAAATACGTTAATTTGGTTTCAACTGCAACAGTTTTCACAAGGACCTCTAGCTTCAAGGAAATAGACAGTTGTCGTTGTAAATAGCCAAAACCCTATAATCTACGTTCAATATCTCATTATGATATTGTTTTGAATAAAAAAAAAGCTCAAACATATTACATGAAAGACACATTCCCTTATTTAACCATAAGTATATTTAACAAAGTACATTGTACCAGATGATATTCGAAAAACATCCAAAACTACCTGTTTGTAAAGAGAAATACAAGTTTTATCTTCTTCAAAAGTGTTGCGTAAAATGATTAACGTTCAATATAAATGTCACTATCTGTTACTCAAACATAATTCAAACCGTATTAAATTTTTATGTTTGATTGGATTGATCAATTGACCAATTGCTTATTTGATTGATTGCTTGATTGATTGATTGATTGCATTATTAATTTGATGGATGATTGAATGAATGGAGGCATTTTGTTGTTATTACTATTATTATTGAGAAGTGTCTGTCTAACATTTATAAACATTTTACATTTTACATTTTCGTATTATTATTGATACTTGTGCGAGTTTTTGAGTTATCTGTCGATATGTTGTTAATCATCGTTTACTATGTTGTATTTCCTTTTCTGTTCTAAACATTGTTTTAAATTATACGTATTGAAGGCTTCGTTGTAAAAATGACATGTATTGTTCATTTATGTATTTGTATGTGTCTTAACATGATGCCTTCAGAAAATAAAGATTTTATTATGATTATTATTATATATAATTTACGTAAGAAGCATATCAAATAGAGGATATGTTATTTTTAACAATGTCGAAAACTACTATACATTTATCGGTCAAAAACATCATTCTGTAATAAAAATCAAAGCATTGAAAGTGCTGAAGTGGGGATTTTTATTGAAGATGCAGAAACCATTTAGATCATTGAAAGATACCATTTGAATGCTATCTTATTACAACCTACATTGTCAGACCATGGCATTTCTGTTCTGCTCTTCTGATTAAGTAGACATGATGTGTTGAATTCCATGGTTTATTTATAAGTATCTATTACTAAAGTAGACAAACTAAAACTATCAAGCGAGTACACAAACGTGTAGTTTGAGTCTTGTTCATAGTTTAATTGAGCCCATGTACTGAAAGCATAACTATTTTTAAGTTGCCAATGTATTTGTATGCATGGATGTCATTACAGTTCAAAATATAGCAGTATTACATGCACTTACAGCAGTTATAACTTATATGAATTCAAAATTAGACTCAACTCCACGATTTAATAAGTTCAATTCCAGACTTGAATCAGTTAATTCTTCAGGCGTTATTCCTCAATTTATAATGGTACATAGAATCATGGTTTCTAAAATTCAAACATTTTCTGCTCATGAATTGTGCCAGAATAGATAGTGATAATTATTGTCTCTCTGGAAATTATTTTACTTCGCCTCGGACAATTTTTTGTTTGTTCTTACAAAACTATCCTATAACGCTTGTAAGAGGACACTTTTGATCAAAAGCTAGTATTGTATCTATTACAAATATCATTGAAAATAACAGAATAATTATGCATTAAATAGCTTTAATTTATTCAAATTTTAGTTTTATAATCCAGATTAGAAATACTTCTTTAAAAAAAAAAGTTAAGTTACCAATTTTCTAGGGCTCTTTTCAGCTGTTAGGCCGCTCAAGCACCCTTTGACATTTTAACTCCCCTGGTCATTGGGCTACATATGGAAACCTACACTCGTGTCTCCCTGGGGAGACTATTTCTCTCCTGTGGTGTGGCAGCCAACATCGATCTGCGGCGCCCAGGAATAGACATTGCCCTCAAAGGTACCATTTTACACCATGGTGGAGTGGAGTTGTGGGTCTTGCTCATAGATTTTGACCAGTGGTCCAGAGGGGGGTCGAACCCGGGACCTCTAGATCCCGAAGCGCGCGCCCTACCTCTAGGCCACCGCTCCCCACCAGGCTCCTTTGCCAGGTGACAGTTAGGGCTACGCCTCTGAAATTGTTCTTGAATTTATACGGGTCACCCAAAGATCGATCGTTTTGAAAAATGCAACAAACACTGATGAATACACTTGCTTAGCATCATCAAAGATAAAGAAACATTAAAATATTCATAGCTATCGACTCTATATCGAATTTTCTGGACTAAACGATTTTGTAATCTTATTTTCAAGACTCGCGAAAGTATACCTACAAAATAAAAACCATTAAACATCGAGCTCTTTTCGGAGAATCAAAACATTGTTATATTCATTACACAACCCTACAGTTTTTACATCAAATTAAAAAAAATCAGAATAGGCTCGTGCACAGAGCAATGTCTTATTGACCATTGTGTAGTATTTCCATCTGTTTTCTCCAACATTTTGTCGTGATAAAGTTGATCTTGTCTTTAAATATCTTGCTTTCCTGAAAACTGATCTCCTTCCACTCGGTTTTACGAACATGTCTAAATGGTTTATTCTTAAGAAGTTATTTCACATTCACGGAATGCAACTTTGCGCTGTCCGTTGTCACACACAATCCAGTATTTAAATTAATCCGTATTTTGTCATTGTTTGAAGCATAACATAAGACATTTTGACAAAATTAACGATCTTAAGATAAGATAAACTTTATTTAACGTCGATTATAGTTAACATAATAAACATAAGCTACAAGCTTGTATTCGACATAAGATCTTCTCCACTCACACTACGTCATTGATGACGTTTCATTGATGGATCATCCAGAATAAACATAAAAAATCATGAGCAGTATTTTATTCTACTTTTACCACCCGATGTTCTTATTTTGGTAATACATATGAGTTGATTAGATTTCTTGTTTTGACTAAAAAGTTGAAATAATTATACCGGATTCATTTTTAAATATTTTTTTAATTGAACAGCGTATAATTGAGAACTATATTTTGTTAACGGAAGCAAATGATTTTGAGTTAATCGGGGGTACGAACGATAGACAACTCAAGTTTAAAATTTAAAACATATGCCTCTTAATGTGCCCCGTTGCTGGTTTCATGATAAATAGAAATACGAGTCCTAGCCCGGCTCGAACAATGTTATCAGGCTTGGCAATATCGCCCGGTTTGGTAAACCTGGCCACTCACCACGCAAACTTTATCGGCTCGCTTGATAACATTGTTCTCACCGCACAGGGACCCGAGTTTCTCTATGTCTCAGGCTATTAGGAAATTGACATCACTTTAACCGAGCTATATCCTTTAGAATATACCCAATGTAAATATAACCCATGCTTTAATACATAAATAACTTATGACCGGAATTTCTAAAATGTTGTTGTTGGTTTACTAATTGTTTATTTCACCAAGAAGGCCAATATGACCCTTTATGTGTGCTTGTGTGCACATATAACTGTTTCAGTAGTTCAAACTGGACCTTGATTGCAGTAGCCATGGTAAGCATTGTTTCAATTATTTAGCTATTTTAGAATGGTGCCCTTTTAGAACAATGTCACCTTTTTCTTATGGACTTGTACTTACAGATGAATCATTTTACCATAAATAAATTCGGGATAACGAACCTGTTTGTCATCTTGATTTTAGAGAATCATGACAAAATGTCAATTTTGTAGCAGAATTACTCTACAAATTTTCAATACAATTATTTGGAATTCTAGCCGATGGATCATGTATTATGTTTTAAAGTTTCTTTAATTGGTTGTTACATATATATAATGACATTAGTGTTTTGAAAAGACCACTCTAGGAAATTTGTGACCAATTTTACTAACACGGTATAAAAACGAAATGAAGAATTCGGTCAGGAAAGGCAGCACTCAACTCAACTAACCGAGAACAGAAAACAGTAAAATCACAACACAACTACACGGAGCAATGCCAACACAAAACCAAAGCAATTATTAAAAGCCCAAGTCCCTGCCGCAAAAATGCAGGATGACCCAATTAACCACACTCAGCCACCAGTTATTTATATAGTTCAAATATTTTAAAAGGGTCATCCAAAACCATTGTAACCACTTCGTAGTGTAATCAAAATAGTACGTTAGAGATGAAGAGTTTGAAAGTTTATTCCACGAGTAATGAATTAAACTCGAGGCTCACACACTAGCAGCCGTGTGTCTTAACGAAACAGACCATAATTGTCACCAATCAACAACAATGTATATGTCTGTAAAATCATTATGATGACAGCTAGGGGTGGTATTTTAAATATTTGTTTTGTTTAAAGTTATTTTCAAATTCCTTGCAATGGCAATCCTTGTTAATTATACATTTCGATTCTTTTAGTTAAATATAGAAAGGCGCACCCAATGAAAATAGATTAGCTTAAGGGGTTTAGGAGGAAACCTATTTATAATGAGTTTTTGACGGACGGAAGCACCCACAAAATGAAAATAAAGCAATAAACAAACCAACAACACGGAACGTGTAGGTAACGTAGTGTTAGACGCAGCGGTTTAATGACAAATATGATTTATAACGACCACCATGTGTAACAAAAAGCAGTTTATTTCATCCAGTATAACGCTTTATAAAATATCATGCATATTCAACATTTTATTATTCTTATCTATCAAAAATCAAGATCATTACAGCCAAGCACTGACGGGCTATTTACTTTTTAAGTCGTTTTCATGTGTAATAAAACATGGCATATTTGTTGGTTACATTCAGTAAAGTTGAATTATGGGAAAGACATCGAATTTGAATTGTACAACAGTGTATTGTTTCTGATACGTTGTTGTTTTTTAATTATATGCATTTCGTCTTGTGTGGTTGCTAACAGTAGTTGTAGATTTGGCTTATAACAGATGTGATTTTAATTTGTGAGAATTTTAGCAGGCTTTCTGACAGGTACACATTTTCGGATGACACTATCATCCGAATTTGGGCTACCTAATTCTTATCGTAACATTTTCATGTAACGAACAGAATGAAACCTGACATTGTTCATTATACGGAGATTTAAGTTCAGATAGTGTATGACCTTTCAATTTCTATGTGAACCTTTAAGATAAATATGTTAAGCATCTAGAAATTGACGCAATACTTTGTATGCCGTCACGATACTAAGTAAATTGATACTAGCATAGGTATCGTGTTCAGGGTATTTTCGATATTCCCACAAACGGGCCATAAAGATTGAATGAAAGCTGTACAATTTAACAAATTTCTAAACTCTGCTAAAAATATTTTACCAGTTCCTGTACACCTACTTTTATAACATGTACACTGTATAGTGAGACCTAATAACATGAGCATTAATATTTGTTTTGTGATAAAGTTTCGTCTATCGCTTATCTTGACCACGTAATTATATCTCAACGATTACATCCTAGACCATTCACTCGCCTTAGGAACTTTTAGTAAGTACATTCTTACTGATATAACACCATTGATATTTAATTAATTAAATGATTTAAATTACAAGCGTATTTCTACATAACGGAAATGTACATACCAAAGATAGACATGTCAATAGCAATACATGCAATTTTAAAACACGATACGTGAATAAAATGTAATCAATTTTCACAGATTGAAATCAATGCTGTATTAAGGAGTTTAGATCGTCCAAGATGATGTTTAAAGACACGAATTATTTGTGCTCATTATATTATTATATGGGCGTAGGAGCAGGGGGGCCAGGGGAGCCAAACAATGGATAGTGTCAAATTTTGACATAATGCAGTTACTTTGCGAGCGAATCTCCAACACGGGTCACGGTGGATTATTTTTTGCGAAAACATAGCAATCCCTGGGAGGCACAAGTTTGTTCTCATGTCGTGGAATAACAATGTCCCTATCGGATTTGATTGATAGGCTCAACATTTGTATTTTATCACAGGGCATTCGTCAAAATAAAAATAAAACTGTACTCTGACATTAATACCTACAGAAAACAACAGACTCCTGATCGATTACATTTCATTTTACACCAGCTAATATACGCATCTAGTATTTTTTGCAACCCCACGAAAAGAAACTGCATCAGAACTATTTTGCACAATCTCTATTATTAATATTATTATAATCAAGCCATTTATTTGTGTGCATACGGTGCTCCTACTGACAATATCCCGACACTATCTTTACAAATACTTTTCTTCCGTAGTTTTATGCAAAAATGCATCATCTATGGCACCATAAACTGATAGTGCGCATAATCTTCCGGTAAAATAACAAAGCAAACATAGGAAATGTTAATATTATTTCAGATAAGTCTAATTGACAGAGCTTATTACAAACGCTATTTTGCAACAAGCACTGATAAATCATTTTCACAGCAGAGAATAATGCGTGCTTAGAACGCCCAATTGTCGAGGTCACGTAACTGACAGTTGGGCATTATGATAGAGCGATCTACCGAACAATGTAACGTTCTGTAGGTTTGTTATATATCATATTCTGAGCATTATTTGCCGCTCCCCTAGATTTATAAGCAAACAAATGGGGGCACGAAAATCTCCGACAATCAACGAGAATACAGGCTGGTTTCTATTACATTCGATCTTAGATAAGCGCCTCTCTCACGCGATTTCTTTAAATGCTGATATGTGTTTTAGTCTAGTTTATGGCAGATTAAGAACAACATATCCATTTATCGTAAGGTTATCCTGATTTTAAAACGATTAAAATTGAGGCACTATATGTTTACTATATTATTTTCCATTCTTCTTATACGTAGCTAACAGTTAACTGTGATTGAAAACGTATATATAACGGACTTACTGCAGACATTGGACTGGTAAGAAGACATATTTATGCATTTTTAAACGTTTTTCCTTGTAAAAATGTTCACTTTATGCCTTTATCAAGTCTTAAGATAAGCGATTAAAACTTTCTAAAATCGAAAGAAACGATTCATGCTGACTTTCATATAGACATTAGCTAAATTAAATTTGAAGTACAAAATAGTGCTATTTGTCAAAAGTATCTTTGATGTTTTGCTCAGACGGTATTGAAATTCAACTATAATAAAACCTGCTACTTACAATTAAGCCTCCATTTATTAAAAAAACGCCCGGTAATATGTTTATGTCATATTAAATTTTAATCAACCTGATAACATATGCAGAATTATATACAAAGCAAAACAAATAAACATTAGTTCTCAAATATGTATGTCTGCCTTAGTCCATCCACCTGTCAACAACATTTGGCCCTATAAAAATACCAAAGACGTGTTACATATTTATTGTGTTTACGAAGAACGGTTTTAGACAACTTCAGCTGGTATGAAATTTGACCTGAAGCCCAAACATGTATCATAAATAATTCAACTGACTCGTTCATGCGCACTGAGTGATGAATTTTATAAAAGTTTTCATTGCATTCGAGATTGCCCACTGGCATTTACTAAGATTCTTACATTGCACTGAAACGACCAACACATTTGGTGAAAATGCCTGAAACTTTGCCAACTAGAAGAGTAAGGTTATTTAACACATATGTATGTACAAAACAAGAAAAAAAGACATCAAAAACTTTACAACCCAAGTTTCATAATTAATGAAACACTCCTCGTACGGAGACAAAATGTTTATGTACGTGTAAAATATAACCATTAATGATTGCAACCATTTCGTTGAAGCCTCCATCTTTGTCACGTTTATGGTTTGCCTTTACTTTACAATAATTCGTTATTATTGTTCCAAATGACCGTGATTTGTATGGAGCGTTGCATCTCCTGTCCGACTTTCCATTGGTTTTTAAAATACAAAACAAAATAAATATATGGAAAACGCATACTAGACATGTATATAAGCTCACAATATGGCTGTGTTTGGACCTAAGATACGGATAAGGAATTTAAGTTACTTTATAAATATTATGAAAACTGGCATCGGTAAAACCGACATGACATGACCACTTGAAAAACATGTGATCATTTATTGAAATATTCAGTCTTAAGGGTAATGATGTTTATGATTATTATTCCTTTATTTCTCCATCTTAGTTTCGTAGGTGTCCTCTTAAAACTAATGGACCAGACGCTAATATCAAATCACTTATTATACTAGCAGCATGGTTTCCTAATTTATGTGCGAAAGTTCTGCTTCACTCCGCTGTTATAATTATAGATTCAATTATATGCACGAACTACTGATAGAGTGGAGGGGCAAAATCTTTCTTATTGTGGCATGCACATTTCACTTCAGAATTTTAAAACTAAACAACAATAAACTTGAACGTTGGTACTCACAAACCATTTACACAATGTAAATCGGTGTGCAGATTTTTGCAGAACATTTCATGGTATTGGTATGCTAATGTTACTTGAAGCTATGGTAATACGGGGTAAATTCTGGTAATACGCTTGCATTAGTTTTCTCTCTGCGTTCACGAGTATATCTTTTCGGATTTCAAACGAACATTTAACTACACACTACTGTGACAACACTAGGAATGCTCCAAATAATATATTATATTATATACTATTATATAGTGTGGACGCTTGCTACAACTTAAATATGCGTCAATAATAATCGGAACATGCCCGTCATATTCCAGAAAATAAACCATAAACATATTTTGTTTCCGAGATCATTTCCGTCGGTCTAAGTGCCAATATATACAATGACGTAATGTGAAACATAATCGATAGAACAAAATAAGTTCATGTATTGTTTGAGCCAACGGTAGCATCGTGGGGAACGTATGTGACAGACGTTTGTTTTAATTAGCAAACAAGAGCGACATACAGAACCACGGTGGGGAATCACGTGGTTTCGATGGTAGGAGCCACCACAAAAATGGCGGCCAAATAGCGTCGACTTAACCCATATTTTGAGGTAAATATATAACATCGAGACTCGTTTATTTATGGACACCCCGGCCAGCACGCAATGGCTTCTCCACTGAATCTTTTGGTACCCTACTTTCCACGATTGATCTCGTAGTTTCCTCAAACACTTCGATATTGTTCCGTAAATAACAAAAGAGTAGCGGGGTAGACCTCACGATAATGACGATTTTGACCATATTATGATCATATCTCCTTTATATCATCCGTATTTCAAGCGATTCTAATGTGCGAACATTTCGCCAACGTTTTCCAAAACAATTACCACCAGAATATCATGAATTTTGGTTTACTAAAAAATTTAACATTCAATTTGCATGAAAGATAGGATCCACGCTATGGGTAGGACACACGATTGAACATGAGCAGAGCGCATCCATCATTGCGGTCGGTAGTTTTCTACGGTTCTATCGATCGGAATATGCGGAACGGACTCATAATGACATGACGGCCTACTCGATCTGTACTAATTCATCTACAAACATGTCAGATTATAATAAATATATCTAATTAGGTATTACACGAAGAATTTCATAACGATGCGGACTAGACAAATAGCATAAACATTCATATATGTGGAATTGAACAGCTAGTCCAGTCGTAATTTATCGTTTGAGATATATCAATGTTCGCTGTGAGATATTTGGAAATATTTTATTATAATTGAAATATTATATTATATATTTATGGTACCATTATTTTAACCAAATAGTCTTTGCATTACCGCTGGACGGATAAAAGTAGGAATATGGGAAGTTATAATTCTGTAATGGTGGAATGTTGTGGAAAGCTGCTGCTAGCTGTGCGATGTAGTTTGCTATAACTGACGCCTTGAATTCAGTCTTTTCTCTTTTAGCAACTGTTACCACTCGGAATCCCGGATTTAAAGAGTCTGTTACTTTTCAACCAATTAGAACTCATGAATAGTTACAAAGGGCGACACAATTTAACATCTGCTAAAGCCAACGCTTCTTTGCGACAGTTTTTTAACAATATTGGCAGAAATAAAATATAGATAAAATATTTATATATTTATAAGACCTGACGTCCACTAGGACCCCGAATGGTTCTCGAAGCAGGAATTCACCAGAACGAGATGGTTCGGCATGTCATCGCGATGTTATGGAATCCTTCCGTATAATTCCGCAACGCCTCTGGTACTTCGGGTGCGAAAATATTTGTTTTAAAGTTTAAAAAAAATGGACGCCGAAGGTTTGGCATGGAAGTGCTTCGGGATAGTTTCAGTAAACCATCGGCATTCACTCCGCATCTTCGGGACGCCTTCTGTGAGGTTTCGAATTAATTAGCCATCCCGAATGGTTCTAGATGGAAAGTCGAATCGATGCCGAACGCTTCCCGAAAACGGCGAAGTGATGAGATTAACACACGGAAACTATGCCGATCATGTTATAAACTTGATTGTGTGGTGCAGTGGTACAGTAGTTATCGCTTTCAACCGACCATTTTTTATGTCCAGTGTAAGTTCAAAATACCAGAATGGGAATCGAACCCATTCATTCAGTTCTGAAACACTCGTATTCATAGTAGCTAAGCCAACTGCGCTATGCGCACTACATGATAAAACCATTTCTAAATGTATGTTTTATGGGTAAATACACCCCTATAACCTGAATTACTCCAATGTTAAAAGGATATTTACGCCCGAGTGATTGTGGTTTATCTAAAGTAAAACTAACTTTAAGTAAGGTAGATATATAAGCGTAAATTTACGCTACATTATCCCAGTTGTATATCCCGAATGACAGCTGAAGCGATGGCGTCAGTTTGCCTCTAGGTCGAGCTAGACAATCTTTCGGCAACCTATCAGCATCGATTCGTAAACCCTTCCGCATATCACGCGGTCGGGGAAACATTCGGGACTAACTCCTGAACTGACGGCATTTAGTCGCGATACGTTCGGCTACTTTGGATAGGCTTCGGCATTTATACTGCGTGTACATGTATACAGCAACCATTCTTACCCCGAACTGCGAATATCGTACTTCCCGAACAAGCACGATGACACGGCTCCGCATATTGTTATTGATACATGATCCCGAAGGGTTCCGAAACGAGCACATTGTAACCGGCATCCCTTCCACGTAGCATCGGGGTCTAGTGGACGACAGGTCTAACCGCAACCCGGCTTTCCGCACGATCGGATCTACCATTCGGCTATTTCGGATAGACTATGGCGTGCATACTGCGTATATACCACAACAATACAATTTGTATACCGATCCGAGAATACTTGCCGAACAACCACGATGACAAAGCTCCGCCCATTTTTATTAATAAATGACCCCGAAGGTTTTCCGAAACGAGCAGTCTGTAATCGGCATCCCTTCCGCATAGCATCGGGGTCTAAGTGGACGGCAGGTCTAAAACATTATTACATCTACACTTCAATTCTGTCTCAATATATTCATACTGTACATATATTATAACCTAATGGAAACACATTAGCCTTAAATTCACCCGTGAAATAGTATACTAGATTGCCACATACAATATAGTGCAATAGGATACCGGCGATTATCGGTACCGGAGGATAAGGGTATTTAACTTTTAGTTACACGTATATACTCGCATAAATTGGTCATCAATAAATGTGTCCTCGATTTATAATGGAAATTTATGAATTGTCCTCGGAACGAGCCGTCGATTTCAGATTGTAAACAACGGGGTATTTTGTTCACCACACAAACTACTAAATTGGCGACTTGCGGAGATGATTATTCTATAGATGAAAGTAAAAATATATCAAATATGGATGCTGATTCTATGCCATTTAGGGAGCTCTATAACCTGTCAATTTCCATGGTCTTATTCACAGGTAACTGTATCGTTGAAAATGAAAAAAAACCCGGAAAAAATGTTTTTTTGAAAATTTATATTTTTCTATAAAGGTTTATTTGTTCTAAATGAACCAGAATTTCAACCAATCAAAAACAAAATTTGACTATCAATATCTCCATAAACTAATTGTATTCATATACAGCAATGTTTAAAGTACTTATATGCCAGATCTTTTTAGAATCGATCAAATAGTTAGAAAGTTATACTATACAATGTAGATACTGTTTCACAGCCGATTCATATGGTGCAATCAGCACAAATCCATATGGCCGTCCCTCACAATGTGTTACACCAGCGACAGTTAAAGTATACCTTTAAGCAATGGATTTTACGATATGAAGTTAATTTTTGGCTTACATTCATCCCGTAACATTGTTTGTGTAAACGCACATCCTTTTATAGATAATTGGTATGCATAAAGCAGTTTTTTTATTAAAAACAAACTGCACCTCTCGAACCGGCTCGTGGATTTCTGTACAAATTGACCTTGATAGAAAAATATAAATTTTCAAAAAAAAAATTGTTTTGTTTTTGTTTTCTTTTTCAACGATACAGTTACCTGTGGTCTTATTAGGTAGTAAATTAAAATATTGATGTTTCTGAAACTTTGTGAGACTTTAAGCTAAGGTGAGACTTTTTCAACGCATTGCTCTGAAAGAAGTGTAAGAAAAATATCAACGTGATGACCTATTACATAGAATATGAGTTAAAATATAACCGATTCATATACGATTAACTGGAGAGTCTAGCTATTTCACACGGGCTTATTAACACCAAACAGAACTATCATTAGAAGCATATTTCTGCAACACATTGATCGACACACATACACGAATTACATGTATTGTTTATACATCAACATTATTTGTTTAAAACATAGCTGTCATACTAACACACCCCGTCGACAAAGGACCACATTACATTTGTATTTGCAAAATCAATCCATCACTTATTATTTCTAAATGTCAAGGTTGTTCATAAGAGAAAGTTTTAGGAAACTCCAGCAACAACAGCTACTATAGGTCGAGTTGTGTTCACTAGAATTCGTCTTTCGAACAGACTGACTGAAGGACAGACAGTATACACCCTACAACTTTGTTGTGTGAGCTTATAAAATTCAATTATAAACAAAATAATTATGCCAGGAAGCATACTAATTACATACATGCACTTGTACATGGACCGTATATACTGATATACTGATACTTATATAGTTTCATGTATAAATGAACATTATGTGCCCGTTCCGCATATTTCGATCGATAGAACCGTAGAAAACTGCCGACCGCACTGATGAATGTGCACTGCCCAGGTTCAATCGTGCGTCCTACCCTTAGCGTGGATCCTATCTTTCATGCAAATTGACTGTTTTATTTTTCAGAAAACCAAAATATATGATATTCTGTTTGTAATTTTGTTGGAAAATGTTGGCGAAATGTTCGCACTTTGTAATCGCATGAAATACGGATGATATAAAGGAGATAATAAAAATTAGGGTCATAATATGGTCAAAATCGTCATTATCGTGAGGTCTACCCCGCTACTGTTTTGTTATTTACGGAACAATATCGAAGTGTTTGAGGAAACTACGGGATCAATCGTGGAAAGTACGGTACAAAAAGATTCAGTGGAGAAGCCATTGCGTGCTGGCCGGGGTGTCCATAAATAAACGAGTCTTGATGTTATATATGTACCTCAAAATATGGGTTAAGTCGACGCTATTTGGCCGCCATTTTTGTGGTGGCTACTACCATCGAAACCACGTGATTCCCCACCGTGAGAACGTAATTAGCAACATGAATAAATTAACATCATGAGGGAATTACACGTAATTAAAATGTCCTTTTTATGAGTAAAGAAATAAAGGATCTATTATTTTCCAGACCCGCTTTCACAAATATATTAATAACATAACACAATGCAAATGTCTATATCAAATATCTTATCTTAGGAGGAATTATTTCTGGAATCGCTTTCCCTAAGATCATTTGTAATTATTATCGAATACTCAGAACAGTGTCGTTTGGCTTGATACTTAATGTTTTCAAAATAGGTTTCCAACGCACTGTCTAAAAGGTTGAATTCAAGTGGAAAATGGCTTCATAAATAACGACTTGGAACATTATGCAGATTGAACTGAATATAAAAATCTGATAAGATAATACTATGTGCTACTATCTGGTCTGGAATATAAAATACCAAAAAAAAAGTGTAGGTTAATCAGTTAAATGGTTTTTATTTAGACAAAAATGCAAATAATGCACACATGAATGAATATAAACTGCGTGGAAACTGATATTTTCTGGTGAAGTTGTTTATACGTTCAAAACAGTAGCGCATAATTTTTTTATATCATGCATAAAATGATGGTATTACCTAAAGAATTGTGGAAGGGGTATGGACATGCTATTTTCCATGCATGTATTGTTGTTAACACGATACTTGATATCTGGTTGTACGATTTTATTATTATTTTATAGAGCAAAATTCGAATGCATACCTATAGTTTAGGGAGTTGAAGCTGGCACATCCGTAATCAAAGCTATAGCTAGCTTACAATAGTTTGTTTCAAGATTCGATAAGACAGCAATTGGCCAGGATATGACATAAATAAAACGTGGATACTTAAAGTAACTGGATGAAGCCAGTAACGCATGTGTCTATAATGAAAATTGCATTTTTATACTTTTTATTGTTTTTTTACTCATTGGTGCATGCTTTGTCGTGATGATTATAATTTCATTTTCAATTTGACATCGTATACTCTATATACATGTTTGACATTATTTGGACATTACTGAAATTTTGACCTAGGGAAACATTATGAATATTTATATCACAAGAGCCCCGAGGGCACAACTAATAATAAATTCTCCTTAAAAAGGGACATTTAAAATACTTGTTATAAACACAAAACCGATCATTATTTTGTCAGAACTTTCGTTACGCCCGACATTTAAGCAAATACGAATAACTTTTATGCACGTGAAACCATTCTTTGTGCGTCTGATTTGTTTGAGGGTATTATCAAAAGTTATGAACGTAAGTTTGTAAGTAAAATTAAAAATGATTTATCTGTGAAATACTGTCTATTGTATCATCAAAAATGGCTGATTAAATTAATGATAAGTTTCGTGTTAAAAGCTATGATAAAGATTTCGTACAGACATGTTTTCAAAACCGATAATGTTATTGTAACACCAGAGTCTGGGAGAGAGGGTACTGGCAGGTGATATTCCTAAAATAATGCACATGTTTAAAATGTAGAAGTTATAATCACTTTACTAAAACAGTTGTTGTTTATTTATGATTTAATTTTGAAATAAATCACCCGCGTTATGATGATTTATTCGTATTCTACTTGTCGCCAGTTTGTTTACTTGATAATCCAACAGTTTAGTTTGATATCTCATCAAAATTGATGCGTTGATTCTTTTGCAATATTTATTTGTCGATTCGCATCTGTTGAGATAGATATTCATGCATTGTCGTGTTGTCTCGGATAAATCAACCAAAATTTAATCAGATTCAAACCTGTAAGAAAGGCATACATAATTTTGTTTTCGCTCTATCGCACATATTTGTCACTTATTCGGGATAATGGAAATGCATATGGCACAAACGTTAATCACATTAGAAAGATGGCAATTAGATTCTTGCAAAATAGCATAGATGCTTTCATTTTGGAATGGTATAAATATTTTTTGCGACCAAAGCTGTTTATTCATACGAAATAAGGAATATGTAGCAGTTCTTTGTTACGCATAGAAATTAAACAACAAATGTTTCCCCTTTTACTGTATCATTTTACCAAACATTAAAACTCATCCATTCACAAACATTACGCACAATAGCTCCAAGTGTGACCACTGATAGCAACTAGTTCAAATTACTATTATGTAACGGAAATGTATTTACTACGATAAGTTGTTCAATGGCGAAACTTGCAATTGTATTATAAGATACCTGTATTAAATTTTAAAAACATGTGGTCAAATTTCAAAGATTGTGATCAATATTTGATGAGTTTCGGAAGTCCTATAGAATGTTTTGAATATTCGACTGGGTAAAGTACATTACAAAATAATGAATATGTAGCTGTTCTTTGTTACGCAATAAAAAATAGGTACGAGTTTGGATGCATAGTAATTAAATAACGAGTGTGTCACCTTTTAATGTGCCATTTTACAAAATATTAGAACTAGTCCATTCACAAATCTTACGCTTAATGGCTTCAAATGGAACAAGTCTAGCCTGTCATATGTCTGACAGATATTATCATTGATGGTACACTTGCTTCACTATATCAAATGAATATCGTCTAACAGAAATGTACTCTACTAAGATAGGTATTCAAATGGCGAAACATGCAATTTGATAATACGATACCTGTATTAAATTGAAACATTGGGTCAAATTTCATAGATTATGAGCAATGTATTTAGAGTTAAAGGAAGTCCTATAGGATGTTTTGAGTACACGATATGGTAGAGTTCATTATATAATTGTGTGTATGTCCAACATGAGAACATCAATTACATATTGATGGTGTCAGCAGAGTAAGCCTTGGGAGGCAAGGTATTGTCCTCAGCTCGTGGAATTACAATAGCTCAATCGCATTTGGTGGAATAAATCAACAATTATATTGTACCACAGGTCACTGGTCGTAACATGAACTCTTAAAAGAAAACTTGATTTTCAAGTACCGTCTGCAACTAATAGCGACAACAGTTTTTAACGATCACATGTCTGTTAATTTTATCATATGACTATGACATTTCTTATAACATTACTTAGCTTATATAACTAGAATTTTTTGTATCACCACTTACTGATGGAAAATAAAATCTATCAATTTATCTGAGCACTTTCTATATTATTGTAATAAATACAACTTTATAAATACTGCTGGCAATATCTCTACGATAACTTTCGTTCAACAATATCACATAAAAGTGCACCATAGACTAATAATGCACATTTTCTGTGGGTAAAATTACAAAAAACATAGCAAATATTAACATCATTATAGATAAGACCTATTGACAGTACTTATTAAAGCTGATATTACGCAACAAACATTGATAAAACCTTTTTCATAACAGAGAATAATGCGTGCTTAGAACGCCCAATTGACGAGGTCACGTGACTGACAGTTGATCAATATGATAGAGCGATCTACCGAACAATGTAACGTTCTGTAGTTTTGTAATATATCATAGTATATGCATTATCAGATGATTATTGCCGCTCCCCCCGATTTATAAGTAAATAAATGGGGATAAGCGTCTGTCTCACGCGATTTCTTTAAATGCTGATGTGTGTACCAGTATATTTGATGGCATATTAAGAACAATATATCCATTTATCGTAAGGCCATAATGATTGACTGTGAAAGAAGCTTTTTAAAACTAAAAATTATCTTTAATTCTTATCATACGCATTTTACAAACAATTAACCGTGATTGAAGATATAACGGATTTACTGCTGACACGGGACTGGTAAGCACAACTTTTGATGCAGTTTTAAATGATTTTTACTGTGATACCAATTTACTTTATGCATTTATCAAGTCAAGTCCCGAAACAATTTATTTGCACATTGATATCGTCATTAGCTAAATTACATTTGAAGTACAAAATAATGCCAATTGTCAAAAGTATGTTTTTGCTCAGACGGTATTAAAGTTAAACTATTATTAAACTTAGTATTTACTTTTCAGCCCCCAATAATTATTGTCTATCTATCTCGTAGAAATTGTGTTTCAATGTGATATTCCACGTGATTTTTAAATATATACTTTGACACCTTCCATCCATCAGCACTTATATTAATGTCAATTCCAGTGCTATTTAAATGTTGAATCAATGAATAACATAATTTCAAAAATATTGTTTTCGTACGTAGCGATTGTTTGCTTTACTATTAATATTTACGAAAATGGATTAAAGTACAGTAAACATGTCCGTTCATTAATCTTATTAAAAATGATTTGAAATCAAGTCGATGAAAATTCCAGATATTTGAACAAATTAATAGTTTTAATGAATTCGATAATACCAGCATTAGAAATAATTAAATAATTTCTTAACACTCGATCCAATGGTGGGAATGCTTAAATACTTTAGCAGAAAGAAAATATGGTCAATCAATTAATTGAATATGATTCCAGATTTCCGAGCCATAGTTCCATAGATGTATTGCATATTTCACAAGTTATAAACTATCATACCACTCTCTTGTGATTGTAATTAATACAAAACATAAAAAATGCTGTATTGATGAAAAGATGCACTCTCACTGTAATCATGATTTTGCATAATAATCAACTCCTCATTGCCAAAATCTTCCTTATTAAAGTAAAAGTAGATATCGCACATGTTGCGTTATGTCTGTAATTTTCCATTCACATTCTTTAAACAAACGCTTGGTACGTGCATATAACCACGTGGTATCATCATTTGACATATGTAACAGACAAATTGTTACTTTTGTAGATACTTTTATCAGATATGTATACATTATGTGAAAAAAATGTGCATCAACGGCTGTGGTTTCTTCTCAGTATGTGTATGTGGCTATTGCAGGCTGTTCCAGTTTGTCCATCAGCCGAAATGTATACCTGGGTGCACGTTTATGTCTGTCTTACTCAAGTAGACGACGCGAAGCTTATAAATGATGTATACTATTTAGGGATTGATTTACTGATGAATGATGATTTGATTAATGTCATTGTCGTCAATTTTACAGGGCGTGTCGTATAGATAATTTTCAATCAACCACTTACAATATAGTTCAATGATAAAAAAGTAAAACAATATGTCAGTAGATATCGATTTAATATTGCACGAACACGGCTTTTGTCTTTAGATGTTAAGAGTTTATCGACTTATCGTTACATTTTAATTGTAAATCCTATACATCTGAAGCCGCATATCTGAGATTATCATGCCCAATTTGTCATGGTTAACGTTCATCTATTACTTAGATAGATCAACAACAGATAACAATCATTACTTATGCAATTGTCAAAAAGACAATAAACCACGAGATTTAACCATTTTGCTACGTAATACTATTGCTCACTGAGCGACAAATATGAGGTACTAGCATACAAAATAAACCGCTTGGTAATACCTTTATGTCATATATTACTCAATAGTTGACATATCCGGGGATATTTGCAAAGCTGAAACTGACAACTCAAATATGTCTGTCTTTCTTTAACATTAACCTACCTGTCACCGTTTTTGAAATTCGTACAATAAACTTGATACATTTTGGTTGTGTAAAAATACCACTGACTTTACAAATATCCTTTGTCATAGAGAAATGCGATTATATACAATGCCATTTAATATTGTTTCGTATATGTGATGTGATGCGAGTTCATAAAAAGACACACATAAAGAACGGCAGTTTAGTGTAATGGTACCGGCAGTACATTGTATGCTCGGAATAATATTAAACGTGGTGTATTTACTTACTGATCATCCTATTGGACCAGTGATGTGCAAAATTTCTACATTACCGTTTTCTATCTACATTGGAAGTCCTCTCCACGACCACTGCATGAATGAAACAGTTTGTCAGGCTTTTAAATTGCTTTTGCATTACATTATGTGTAGTTTGAAAATGGTTAAGTGTAATATATACGTATATATTATATTGCTGATTGTTCGAACTTTAAACACATTGTCATGGTTTATCAGGTGTAGGAAAAGTGCATTAAAGATAGAGGTTTGACGTCGACAGCAAAGATAGGAAAGCTGCACAAAGACATCATAATCAACTCATTTATTAGCAACTTCAACCTTTAGGTAAATTGATTTTATGGTTCTAATTCATTCATGTCTTGATCAAATATTCATTGGTGGTTTCTTCAACCGAAGTGGCCTCAAACAACGTGTGGTATACAAACACGGCTTTCTAATTTATGGGCGACATGCCTGGTGTACTTCCCTGATATAATTATAATTTCGATTATATGCACCAACCATTGATTGGATGGAGGAGCGATATCTTGCTGATTGAAAACTGAAAATTCCCCTCGGAATTAGAAAACTAAACAGAATGAAACATTAAATTCGTTTTTTAGGAATTCGAAGAATGTACAAAACGTAAAGCTGTTTGAATATGTTTTACCGAACATATATTATAATGTAGTATTAGCACAAGACTTTTCGAGCTATTACATCTGCACAGTACTGAGTCGACGCAAAAAAGCTTGCTTAACGCTATTATAGCATAAAAATAACAGTTGTTTTTCAAAATTATGATACTTGCGGTGTACTTGAATATCCTTTCATTTGAAAGTTGTTTTTATAAGTTAATGATTTCTCGCTGATTTATAACTAAGAAATAAAGTATATACTATATATTTCCAAGACCCACTTTCACATTCATATTAAAAAATAACACTATACAAATGTCTATTTGAAACATCTTATCTTACATGTATGAGGAAATGTTTCCTAAATCACTTTCCCTAAGAATATTTGTAAATGTAATTGAATACTTGGAACGATGTCGCCTGACTAGATACATACATTATTTCAATTGAAGTTTCTAATCACTGTCTAAACGTTTTAATTCAAGTGGTAAATGCCTTCAGAAATAACGACATGGAACATTATATGTACAAATATGTTTAGATAAGACTATGTGCTCTCTGTCTGGTCTGGAATATTAAATTGTTGGTAAATCAGTTAATAGTTTTTTTCTTGAGAAAAATGCAATTAATGCACACATGATTGAATATTAACTGCGTGGTAGCAGCAACTGGGGTCATGTTTTTTCTGGTGTAGCTTTGAAAACGTTCATAACAGTAGCGCATTAAATTGTTATATTATACATAAAAATGGTGATATTATCTCTTTAATTGAGGGAAGGGTATGAACATGCTAGTTTTCATGCATGTATTGTTGTTAACATGATATTTGATATCTGGTAGTACGATTTTATTATTATTTTATAGAGACATTATCTACTGAGTACATATAGTTTAGTGAATTGGAGTAGGTACACGCGTAATCGAAGCTACCGTTAGCGTACTATAGTTTGTTTAAAGATTCGATAAGAAAGCAATTGCCTGGGTTAAGGCATGAATGAAACGTGGGTGCTAAAAGTAACCGAATGAAGCTCGTAACACATGTGCTCATAAAGAAAATGACCATTTTTATAACGTTGGTTTTTGTTAACTCGTTGAACCACAAGTGCATGTTTCGTTGTGATAATTATAATTTCATTTTCAATTTGGGATCGTATACTCTATAGAAATATGTTTGCCATTGTTTGGACATGTCAGGATTTTGACCTAGGAAAACATTATGTATATATAATTCATAAAAGCCCCAAGGACACAACTAACAATAAATTCTCCTTAAATAGGGACATTTGAAATACTTGTAAAGTTGTAATAGAAACCACAAAACTGATCATTATTTTGTCAGCAGCGTTCATTATGTCCACCACTAAATAAGCAAATACAAATCAATTTTATGCATGCAAAACCATTCTTATGTCATCTGATTTGTAAACTGATATTGTCAAAAGTTCTAAACGTAAGTATGTTGGTAAAATTGATGTCTGGTATATTAAAAAAATACAAATACCATACAGTTTTAAAGCGCTGTATACAAAAAATAACATGTGAGTAAAAAATCATTGTTTATGAAACACTCTGGAAAGATGTGTTATTAAACGCTTTCAGAAAGCTTATTCTGTTTTTATATTCTTCAAATTGTCTGGTAAGTTGTTCCACCAATTTGGTCAAATTATTGGCACTGGTCTGTCTGTGATTTTTATTCGCGTTTGTGTTACATTAAAAAAATCCAATCACGTGCGTGAAGATTGTAATAAGTGGAAGCTTTTTGATGAAAGTGTTCCTTCAAATATAGTGGGACTGTGTTATGTATCACTCTGAATACACTTACTAAGATTTTACACATAATTCTAACTGATTTATCGATGAAATGCTGTCTATTGCACCATCAAAAATGGCTGAATTAATCACTGATAAGTTTTGTGATAAAAACTATGATATAGATTTTGTACAGACCTAATTTGAAAACTAATAATGTGATTTAAAGACCAGAGGCTTGGAGTGAAAGTGCTGGCAGGTGATCTTCCGAAAATAATACAAATGCTAAAAATATAGAAAATATCATTACTAACAAACACTATTGTTTCATATTTATTATTTTATTTAGAAAGATATCACGGGCGTGTTGTGTTGAAGCTTTATTTACATTCATCTTGGCATCAGTTCGTTTACTTGCAGCATTTTAGTTTGATATCTCATCAAGATTGCCGGGTTGACTCTTTTGCAATATTATTTGGTAGATTGACATATGTTGAAATAGAAAAAATGCCGAGCATAGCCTTTATTTGCCAGTCGGCTTAATGCCGAAAAATGGCAAGCATATGCGTGAGTGAATAAAAAAGTTCGTAGAAAATTATCATAACTCTCAAACCACAGCTTCAAATGCTTTCAAATTTTTAAACAACGTGACCATAAGTATAACAAAACAATTTGTCAAATGACATTGAATTAGTCAAATTTACATGATCTTTACATTAAAACGCACACACGCTGTATCAATATACCGGGGGACGCCAGCGTCATTTGATGAACAACGTCAAACTTACGCCACGTTTGTCAATACTTACATTAACGTTTTGACTTTTGACATTTTCGCTTATCGAAGAGGCTAATATGTATGTAAATTGTTTGTTTAATATAGTGTGCGCTGTTCCATATCCCATATGATTGATAGCAGCCAGGGGTTCCGTATATTCCGGTAGACCCGTTTTACGCGGGTATTTCTATATAGTGCGATTATGTAAATGTCAATTAAAAAAACGTCTGCAATTTTCAAATACTTTATAAATGATATTATGCAATCAGACATAACATTTTCACGGTTTTTGGAGGTCCGGGTAGCCAAATTAGACGCGGCAAGCGAACTTACCACTCAGCTACGGAGGCACATAAATACATGAAGTGTAGTTTTGTCTCGGATAAATCAACCAATGTGGAATCAGAATCAAGCCTTAAAGAAAGGCATATACGTTCTTGTATTGGCTCTATCGGTTGTTTTCGTATGTTACACGCAAATATTTGTCAATTATTAGGGAATATTAAAATGTCATAAAAGGTTATAACATATAAATAACAAATAACATTGTTGCAAAAACTTCGATCTCCTCATTTTTAACTTATTTCACTCGACCATTGTTGTTTGTACATAAGAAATAATGAATATGTAGTTGTTCCTTGTTAATAAAGTAAAATATAGGCACGCGTTTGGATGCATAGTCATTAAACAACGGATGCTTCGCCTTTTACTGTGTCATTTTACCAAACATTAAAACCTAGTACATTCACAAATCTTACGCATAATGGCTTCATGTGAAACCACTAACAGCAACTAGTTCAAATTACTACCATGGAACGGAAATGTATTTACTACGATAGGTTGTTGAATGGCGAAACATGCAATTTAAAAATACGATACCTGTATTAAATTTAAACATTGAGTCAAATTTCATAGATTATGAGCAATGTATTTAAAGTTAAAGGACGTCCTATAGGATGTTTTGAGTACACGATACGGTATAGTTTATTATATAATTGTGTATATATCCGACGTGAGATCATCAGTTACATTTTGATGGCGACAGCAGGGTAAGCCTTGGGAGGCAAAGCATTGTTCACTGCTCGTGGAATTACAATAGCTCAATCGGATTTGGTGGAATAACTCAACAATTATATTGTACCACAGGTCACTGGTCGTATTATCACCTCTTAAAATTAATACTGGATGTTTACATAAGTACCGTCTGCTACTTATAGCGACAACAGTTTTTATTCAGAACCCTGAGAGATCACATATCTGTTAACTTTAACATATCTCAATGACACTTCTTATAACACTACTTAGCTTAGATAACTAGAAGTCTTTGTATCTTCACTTTCTGAAGGAAAATAAAATCTGTCATTTTATTTGAGCACTTTCTATATTATTGTAATAAATACAACTTTCTAAATACCGTTGGCAATATTTTTACGATAACTTTCGTTGTGTACTTTCAACAATTTCACATAAAAGTGCGTTTTCAACTGTACCATAGACTGAAAATGCGCATTATCAGTGGGTAAAATTACAAAAAAGGAGCAAATGTTAAAATTATTACAGATAAGACCTATTGACAGTGCTTATTAAAGCTGTTATTACGCAAGAAACACTGATAACACCTTTTTCACAGCAGAGAATAATGCGTCCTTAGAACGCCCAATTGACGAGGTCATGTGACTGACAGTTGATCATCATGATAGAGCGATCTACCGAACAATGTAACGTTCTGTAGTTTTGTAATATATCATATTCTGTGCATTATCAGACGATTAATGCCACTCCTCCGGATTTATAAGTAATTAAATTGGGGCACAAACAATATCCGACAATCAACAATATACAGACTGGTTTCTATTACATTCGATCTGAGATAAGCGACTGTCTCACGCGATTTCTTTAAATGCTGATGTGTGTACCAGTATATTTGATGGCATATTAAGAACAATGTATCCATTTATCGTAAGGTTATCATGATTGGCTTTGAAAGAACCTTTTTAAAACGATTCAAATTGAGGTACTATCTTTTTACTATATTGTCATTAATTCTTATCATACTCATTTTACAAACAATTAACCGTGATTGAAGACGTATATAACGGATTAACTGCTGACACGGGACTGGTAAGCACAACTTTTTATGCATTTGTAAACGATTTTTTTACTGTGATACCAATTTACTTTATGCATTTATCAAGTCAAGTCCCGAAACAATTTATTTGCACATTGATATCGACATTAGCTAATTTACATTTGAAGTACAAAATAATGCCATTTGTCAAAAGTATGTTTTTGCTCAGACGGTATTAAAGTTAAACTATTATTAAACACAGTATTTACCATCCAGTCCCCAATAATTATTGTCTATCTATCTCGTAGAAATTGTGTTTTAATGTAATATTCCCCGTGATTTTTAAATATATACTTTAACACCTTCCATCCATCAGCACTTATATTAATGACAATTCCGGTGCTATTAAAATGTTGAATCAATGAATTACATAAATTCAAAAAAACATGCGGAGTTTTTTTCGTACGTAGCGATTGTTTGCTTTACTAATATGAACTAAGGCATCGCCTAAATGAGGGATTAAATACACATTGGATATCTGCTTAGCTATGTTTCAGATAGAAACTGACTAAATATGAGTTGATTTAGATTTTATAAAATATACAAAGATAGTTATTGATCAGCAACTGATCACTTTTCCTCTTTAAATTTAAGACCAGAAATAATAATTATTCAAAATTTTAGATTGGCTATGTATCTGTGGTTAATGTTTGGAATAAGTGTAGGCATCCCTAACCTGGAGTTTTACCTATATTTTGTATTCTGTATTCTGGTATCTTCCTCCGTTAGATTGTGGAGCACACCTCTTCTAAGGTTATTCAGTAATAATCTTCACTGTTGAATAAATCATATTAAAAATAGCATATTTAGCAATAACATTTTTACATAACAATATTAATATATGACATTTTACATATCATACAAACTTGTATATATGCAGAATGTGTTCTAACTATGTGTACAATATTTTGTTATACACTAATTTACCAAGAAAAACTATGAAATGCATGAGTTTGCATTTAATGATAATTTAATTAACACTACAATATCTCAACAGAGATATATAATTATACATATTATACCAACATGTATATACGCAAAAAGTATTCGACTATGAGCACAAGTTTAAGTGTACTATAATCTATATTATACTGATTTGTTATACATTGCAACGTAACGTCCTGATATATTTTGCGTACTTTTGGTATGACGTCATTTCCTGTTATTTGTGACGTCATAACATCACGTCTTGTATTGGCGCCGTGTATCCATTACAGTAGCGTATTTCTAACTTCCCTTTGTTTATTAAAAAGTTTGTTTTATTTATTGAATATTTTTAAAGATGGTTATAATTCGAAAGAAAATGATAGGGGGCAACTGTTTGCAGATTACTATTTTTTTATTTTCCAAGGACCATTCACCTCGGAAAACTGCCTGAAATTTTTGACCGGAAATAACTTTTTCTGAAAGCATTAGTAGCTGCAGAGACTCGACGAAGATACGCACGTGGACATTATTGGTATGGGTATTTACAATAGCCAGCTTCGCTGGCTATTTAATCCCCTATTAATATTTACGAAAATGGATTAAAGTACAGTAAACATGTCCGTTCATTAATCTTATTAAAAATGATTTGAAATCAAGTCGATGAATATTCCAGATATTTGAACAAATTTAAAATTTTAATGAATTCGAAAATACCAGTATTAGAAATAATTTAATAATTTCTTAACACTCGATTCAAGGGTGGGAATGCTTAAATACTTCAGCAGAAAGTTGAAAGTACATATTTCCAGAATAGCAAAATATGATCAACCAATTAAATGAACATATTTCCAGGTTTTCGAGCCATGGTTTCATATATGTTTTACAAGTGATAAACTATCATACCATTCTCTTGTGATCGTAATTAATACAAAACATAAACATTGCTGTATTGATGAAAAGATGCACTCTCGCTGTAATCATGATTTTACATAATAATCAACTCACCATTGCCAAAATCTTTCTTACTAAAGTAAATGCAGATATCACACAAGTTGCGTTATGTCTGCAATTTCCCATTCACATTCTTTAAACAAACACTGGGCACGTGCGTATAGCCACATGCTATCCTCATTTGACGTCTGTAACCGACCAATTGCTACTTTTTATAGATCATTTTATCAGAATTGTATACATTATGTGAACAAAATGTGTAACAAACGGCTCGGGTTTCTTCTCAGTATGTGTATGTGGCTGTTTCAGGCTGTCCCAGTTTGCCCATCAGCCGAAATGTATACATGGGTGCACGTTTATGTCCATCTTACTCAAGTAGACGATGCGAAACTTATAAAGGATGTATACTATTTAGTCAGTGTTTATTTGATTAATGTTATTGCCGTCAACTATACAGTGTCTGTCTGATAGATAATTTTCAATCAATCACTTACAAAATAATTCAATTGATAAAAAGTAAAATAATCTGTCTATGGTTATCAAATTAATGTGCACGAACATGGCTTTTTTCTTTAGAAGTAAAAAGCCTATCGACATATCGTGGCATTTCAATGGTTAATCCTATACATCTGATGTCACATATTTGAGATTATCTTCTCCAATCTGTCATATTTAACGTCCATCCATTTATTAGATTGATCAACAACAGATGACAATCATAAATTATGTAATTGTCAAATAGACAATAAACCACGAGATTTATTTATTTTGCTTCCTTCGTAATACCATTGCTCACTGAGTGACAAATATAAGGTACAAGTATACAAGTAAAACCGCTTGGTAATACCTTAATGTCATATTTTACCTAGCAATTGACATATCCAGGGTTATTTGCAAAGCTCAAAACTGTCTACTGAAATATTTCTGTCTTTCTTTACCATTCATCAACCATTCAATGTATTTTGAATTCGTGCAAAAACTTGATACGTTTTAATAGTATAAAAATACCACTGACGGTACAAATATTCTTTGTCAAAGCAATAAAAGATATAATTGTTTCCTATAGGAACATTGTTTGTCAGGCATATGAATTATCTTTGCATTACACGACGTAGTTTTGAAAATGGACAATTGCATTAAATATATTGTTGATTGTTGGAACGTTGAATACTTTGTCACGGTTTAATGGTTGTAGCAAAAGATAGAGGTTTGACGGCGACAGTAGAGATATAAGAGAAAGCTGCGCATACTTAACTCATTTATTGATAATTGCAACTTTCAGGTAAATTCACTTTTATGTCATAATTGCATTTTCATTGTCGGTTTCGTAAACAGCATGCTGTAAAACTAACACAGCTTTCACATTTATAGGCGACATATCTAGTGCTTTTCGGTGATATGATTATAATTTCGATCATATGCACCAACCATTGATCGGGTGGAGGAACGAAGTATGGCTGATTGAGAACTGCAAATTCCACTTCGGAATTAGAAAATTAAAAAAAAAACGTCGGTTTTCAAGGAATCCGAAAAATGTGCAAAATGTGAAGCTGTTTGCAAATGTTTTGCCGTACATGTCATTGTATCGGTATGCTAATGTTCATATCTGCTTTATATTATAATGTATTGTTCACGCAAGCTTTTTCGTTCTTTTACATCTGCAGAGTTCCAAGTAGATGCAAAAAAGCTTGCATTACCGCTATATAGAGAAACTCGGGTCCCTGTCCGGTGAGAACAATGTTATCAGGCGAGGTGATATCGTTCGGGTGGCGAGGTTTACCGAGCCATCCCGGGCGATATCGCCAAGCCTGATAACATTGTTCGAGCCGGACAGGGACCCGAGTTTCTATTTCTCATGAAACCAACAACGGGACACAATTTAGAGGCATATTTTTTAATTTTAAACTGGAGTTGTCGATCGTCCTTAGACCGCCCGCCGATTAACACAACTTCATTTGCTTCCGTACACAAAATATAGTTCTCGATTCTACGCTGTTCAATTAACAAAAATATTTAAAAATAAATAAGATCTATTTCAGTTTTTAGTCAAAACGAGAAATCTTAGCAAATTATAAGTATTACCAAAATAAGAACATCGTGTCGTAAAAGTAGAATAAAATTCCGCTCATGAATTTTGATGTTTTTTTCTTCTGGATGATGCATCAATGAAACGTCATCAATGACGTAGTGTGTGTGGTGAAGGTCGCTAATTATGTCAAACTTTCTTATGTTATGCATCATACAATGACAAAATACGGATTGATTTAATTACTGGATTGTGTGTGGCAACGGACAGTGCAAAATTGTATCCCGTGAAATGGAAATAACTTCAAGAATGAACAGTTTAGACATGCTTGTAGAACCGAGTGGGTGGAGAACAGTTTTCAACAAGATCAACTTAATCACGACAGAATGCTGATGAAAACAGATGGAAATACACAATGGTGAGTAAGACATTGGTTTGTTGAAGAGTCTATTAAAGTTTGTTCTATTTTTTTGTATAAATTGTAGGATTGTGTACTGAATGTAACAATGTTTTGATTCACATAAAGAGCTCGGTGTCTCATGGTTTTCGTTTTGTAGGTCAACCTTCGCGAGTCGTGAAAATGAGAATAAAAATTCCTTTATGCCAGAAAACTGGATATAGAGTGGATAGCTATGACTATTTTAACGTTTATTTATCTTTGACGATGCTTAGCCAGTGTATTTATCTGTGTTTGTTGGTTTATTTCAGGGCCTTTCAAAACGATCGATCCGTGGGCGACCCGTATGAATTCAAGAACAATTACTGTGGCGTAGCCCTACCTGGCGAAGAAGCATTTAAAAATTGATAATCTATAAAACTAAACGTTGAATAAATAATAGCTATTAAATGCACAATTCTGTTGTTTTCAATGATATTTATGACAATTTAAGACGGAATGCCATATTGCAAAATAGTCCGTTATTTGTGGGCGGAGCCAAAAAGTGTTCTCAGGCTATTGACCTGAGAACACATACTTATCTCAGGCCATGTGTTATCAGGCAGTTACCATGGTAGTTGCATGAGAATATAGCATAAACAGCACTTTCTGGGTATTTGTTTTTCAAAATTGGGGGAAAATTGGCGGGATTAGTGATATTTGTTTTACTATATATCCGCTTCATACCCGAACTGTCTAACATGTAATTTCAATGCATCAACGATCTTTCGCGTTACCGATTTCGCGAAAACAAACGCGACGTCGCTAAGCGTCATACATATTTTGTTATGAGCGTCGAATTCCGGGATCCACAAATACCAAGAAAACATCTATATTAGGGTTTTGCTATAGCTTATCAGGATAGAATAACTATAGTCTGCCAATGTCTGACAGATATTATCATTGATGGTACACGTTTTAACTACTAGTATTTCAAATGATTATTGTGTACTTTACTATGATTTATTTTTCCATGGCGAAACGTGCAATTTAAAAATTTGATACCTGTAGTAAATTTTAAAATGGGTCAAATTTCAAAGATTGTGATCAATGCATTTAATGCTTTAGGTTGTCCTAAAGGATGTTTTGGGTACACAACAAGGTAGAGTTCATTATATATCGTGTATATCCGACATGAGATTATCAAGTACATGTTGATGGCAATAGCAGAGTAAGCCTTGGGAGGCAAGGTATTGTTCACAGATCGTGGAATTACAAACGCTCAATCGCATTTGGTGGAATAACTCAATAATTATATTTTATCATAGGTCACTGGTCGTAACATAACCTCTTCAAAATAAAACCTGATTTCGACATAAGTACCGTCTGCAACTAATAGCGACAACAGTTTTTATTCAGAACCCTGAACGATGACATATCTGTTAACTAGCATATAACTTTGACATTTCTTATTACATTACTTAGCTTATATAACTAGAAGTCTTTGTATCACCACTTACTGATGGAAAATAAAATCTATCAATTTATTTTTGCACTTTCTATATTATTTTAATAAATATTACTTAATATCACTGGCAATATCTCTACGATAACTTTCGTTGTGTACTTTCAACAATTTCACATAAAAGTGCATTTTCAACTGCACCATAGACTGATAATACGCATTATATGTGGGTAAAATTAAAAAAAAACATAGCAAATATTAATATTATTACAGATAAGACCTATTGACAGTGCTTATTAAAGCTGTTATTACGCAACAAACACTGATAAAACCTTTTTCATAACAGAGAATAATGCGTGCTTAGAACGCCCAATTGACGAGGTCATGTGACTGACAGTAGGTCATCATGATACGTCGATCTACTGAACAATGTAACGTTCTGTAGTTTTGTAATATATCATAGTATATGCATTAGCAGATGTTTATTGCCGCTCCCCCGGATTTATAAGTAAATAAATGGGAGCACAAACAATATCCGAAAATCTACAATAATACAGACCGGTTTCGATTACATTTGATCTGAGATAAGCGTCTGTCTCACGCGATTTCTTTTAATGCTGATGTGTGTACCAGTATATTTGATGGCATATTAAGAACAGTATATCCATTGATCGTAAGGCCATAATGATTGGCTATGAAAGAAGCTTTTTAAAACGATTCAAATTGAGGTACTATCTTTTTCCTATATTATCTTTAATTCTTATCACACGCATTTTACAAACAATTAACCGTGATTGAAGACGTATATAACGGATTTACTGCTGACACGGGACTGGTAAGCACAACTTTTTATGCATTTTTAAACGATTTTTACCAATTAACTTATGCATTTATCAAGTCAAGTCCCGAAACAATTTATTTGCACATTGATATCGACTTAAGCTAAATATCATTTGATGTACAAAAAAAATGCCATTTGTAAAAAGTATGTTTTTGCTCAGACGGTATTAAAGTTAAACTATTATTAAACCCAGTATTTACCATTTAGGCCCCAATAATTATTGTCTATCTATCTCGTAGAAATTGTGTTTCAATGTGATATTCCACGTGATTTTTAAATATTTACTTTAACACCTTCAATCCATCAGCACTTATATTCATGTCAATTCCAGTTGCTATTTAAATGTTGAATCAATGAATTACATAATTTCTAAAATACGTCCGGAGTTGTTTTCGTACGTAGCGATTGTTTGCTTTACGAAAGTGGATTAAAGTACAGTAAACATGTCTGTTCATTAATCTTATATGATTTGATTTGAAATCAAGTCGATGAATATTCCAGATATTTTAACAAATTGATAATTTTAATGAATTGTAAAATACCAGAATTAGAAATAATTTAATAATTTCTTAACACTCGATTCAAGGGTGGGAATGCCTAAATACTTTAGCAGAAAGAAAATATGGTCAACCAATTAGATGAACATGATTCCAGATTTCTGAGCCATAGTTTCATAGATGTATTGCATATTTCACAAGTGATAAACTATCATACCACACTCTTGTGATCGTAATTAATACAAAACATAAACATTGCTGTATTGATGAAAAGATGCACTCTCACTGAAATCATGATTTTACATAATAATCAACTCATCATTGCCAAAATCTTCCTTACTAAAGTAAATTCAGATATCACACATGTTGCGTTATGTCTGCAATTTCCCATTCACATTCTTTAAACAAACACTGGGCGCGTGCGTATAGCCACATGCTATCCCCATTTGACGTCTGTAACCGACAAATTGCTACTTATTGAGATCACTTTATCAGAATTGTATACATTATATGAAAAAAATGTGTAACAAACGGCTGGGGTTTCTTCTCAGTATGTGTATGTGGCTGTTTCAGGCTGTTCCAGTTTGCCCATCAGCCGAAATGTATACATAGGTGCACGTTTATGTCCATCTTACTCAAGTAGACGATGCGAAACTTATAAAGGATGTATACTATTTAGTCAGTGTTTATTTGATTAATGCTATTGCCGTCAAATATACAGTATCTGTCTAATAGATAATTTTCAATCAATCACTTACAAAATAATTCAATTGATAAAAAATAAAATAATCTGTCTATGGTTATCGAATTAATATGCACGAACCTGGATTTTTTCTTTAGAAATTAAAAGCCCATCGACATATCGTGGCATTTCAATTGTAAATCCTATACATCTGTTGTCACATATTTGAGATTATCTTCTCCAATCTGTCATAGTTAACGTTCATCTATTACTTAGATAGATCAACAACAGATAACAATCATTACTTATGTAATTGTCACATGGACAATAAACCACGAGATTTAACTATTTTGCTACGTAATACCATTGCTCACTGAGCGACAAATATGAGGTACTAGCTTACAAAATAAAACCGCTTGGTAATACCATTATGTCGTATTTTACCAAACAGCTGACATATCCAGGGTTATTTGCAATGCTCAAAACTGTGAGCGTCGAATTCCGGGATCCGCAAATACCAAGAAAACATCTATATTAGGGTTTTGCTATAGCTTATCAGGATAGAATAACTCTAGTCTGCCAATGTCTGACAGATATTATCATTGATTGTGTACACGTATTAACTACTAGTATTTCAAAGGATTATTGTTTAACGGAGATATACTTTACTATGATTTATTTTTCCATGGCGAAACGTGCAATTTTAATGATACCTGTAGTAAATTTTAAAATGGGTCAAATTTCAAAGATTGTGATCAATGCATTTAATGTTTTAGGTTGTCCTAGAGGATGCCATGGGTACACGACAAGGTAGAGTTCATCATATAAATGTGTGTATATCAGACATGAGAACATCAATTACATATCGATGGTGTCAGCAGGGTTAGCCTTGGGAGGTAAAGTATTGTTCACATCTCGTAGAATTACAATAGCTCAATCGCATTTGGTGGAATAACTCAACAATTATATTGTACCACAGGTCACTGGTCGTAACATAACCTTTTAAAAATAAAACTTGATTTCGACATATGTACCGTCTGCAACTAATAGCGACAACAGCTTTTTTCAAAACCATGAACAATGCCTGTTAATTTTATCATATAACTATGACATTTCTTATTACATTACTTAGCTTATATAACTAGAAGTCTTTGTATCACCACTTACTGATGGAAAATACAATCCATCAAATTATTTTTGCACTTTCTGTCTTATTGTAATAAATAAAACTTTCTAAATACCGCTGGCATAACTCTATGATAACTTACGTTGTGTACTTTCAACAATTTCACATAAAAGTGCATTTTCAACTGTACCGTAGACTGAAAATCCGCATTACCTGTGGGTAAAATTGCAAAAAACATAGCAAATGTTAATAGTATTACAGATAAAACCTGTTGACAGTACTTATTAAAGCTTTTGTTACGCAACGTTCTGTAGATTTGTAATACATGATATTATACGCATTATCAGACGATTATTGCCGCTCCCCCGGATTAATAAGTAAACACTTGGGGGGACAAACAATATCCGACAATCAACAAGAATACAGACTCGTTTCTAATATGAACTAAGGCATCGCCTAAATCAGGGATTAAATACACATTGGATATCTGCTAAGCTATGTTTCAGATAGAAACTGACTAAATATGAGTTGATTTAGATGTTATAAAATATACAAAGATAGTTATTGATCAGCAACTGATCACTTTTCCTCTTTAAATTTAAGACCAGAAATAATAATTATTCGAAATTTTAGATTGGCTATGTATCTAGTGTGAGTGAATGCGCCAAGTGTAGGCTGCAACATTTTGTGCTCTGTCATTTTTGGATTAAATCAACAGAAATACTGCAGTGATTGCTGTGGATTTTGCTGTGAATGTTTATGGAAGTATTCTTTTTGTATATATGTAATTGTTGTGTTGTAATTGTTTGTAGATTTTGTGAAATTTTGAGTTTTGTGTAAATATTTTACAATTTTGTACAATATTTAACTGAAAATATAAAGGTGTATTTGCCTCAGGCAAAAATGACCCAATGTATACCAGGGATTATACAATACAATAGGTATAGCCTGTATGAGATTGGGAAATTATCACCTACAAAACCTGATACCCATACATTGGCAACATTTAAACAGTTAGGAATACTTAAGTTTAGGGGTACTAGAGGGGGTCAGAATAAACTAACATGGGACTTGAATGATGGTGTAAATTTAAAAAACATTCAGACACTTCCCCAAGAAATACCTACTATAGTACCTATTTGTACTTTATCTCCTAACACCAATCCCGAAAATCCCAGAACTAATCATGAAAACGAAAATAGTTCCCAACATCATAATTTAACTAAGATCAAATGCGATTCAATCACTGTTTGCAAAGGCCAAACTTATATAAAGGTGTGTTGTATAAATCCAAGGTCAGTCAAAAACAAGAGTCTTGCCCTTTCAGATTACATATCATCTAATGATTATGATATTGTTGCTGTAACTGAAACATGGCTGGGGGGACCCTCCGATAAGTCTTGCATTGCTGAGCTTGTTCTAGTGGTTACAAAATAAAACATGTTCCTCGCTGTGGACGTGGTGGGGGAGTTGCAGTTGTGTACAAAACTTCTTTAGATATTCAAATACTAACTTCTACTAATGATAAGGTTTTTACTACTTTTGAACTCATGGAATGCACTGTATCCATTAAGAACTATTCTCTGCGTCTAGCTGTTGCGTATAGACCACCACCAACTAGTAAAAATGGCCTTAAAACTAGTACTTTCCTGGAAAATGAATGGCCATCCTTTCTGGCCAAACTTGTAACATCAGAAAGTAACATCATAGTTGTTGGGGATTTGAACATCCACCTTGACAACCTAATGAATTTAGACACTGTAAAGTTCACAAGTATTCTTGAATCTTGTGGCATGCGACAGCACGTTACTGGGGCAACCCACGTGGCTGGCCACACATTGGATGTGGTAATCACAAGAGACACTGACACTTCTGTCTCACATGTAGAAATATCTGATCCTGGTCTACCCGACAGCAGTGGGAAAACCTCTCGTGATCATTTTGCAGTAGTTTTTAAAGCTTGCGCTGCTAAACCTGCACCTATAAGAAAAACAGTGAATCTAAGAAAGTTAAAATCTATTGACATTAATGAATTCAAAAAAGACATCGAATCCTCAGATATTTTGGAAAGTGGACTGCATATATCAGACATTGATGAACTAGTAGAGGTATATACCCATGGGCTTTCATCACTAATTGACAAACATGCGCCCCTAAAATCCAAAACCATAGTATTAAGACCCTCAAGTCCGTGGTACACTGAAGATCTACCTGACGCTAAACATCTGAGACGAAAATTTGAGCGAAAATGGCGAAAATCTAAATTGACAATAGATCATGAAATATATAGGAATCAATGTTCGGTAGTCAACAAAATGTTGAAACAATCCAAAGTATCCTATTACACAGATAAGGTAGAAGCCTGTGGTCGTGATCAGAAAGGGTTATTCAAGATAACGAAACATCTGATAGGTGAAGAAAAAGAAGTTGTGTTACCAACTGGTAAACCTGCTAAAATGCTTGCACAGGACTTCAGTGACTTCTTCATTAACAAAATTGAAGCAATACGTACCGAAATAGCCACCAGTATTCAGTCAAACCAACAAAACGACAGTGTTGATTTCGAAACTCCTTTCGAAGAAGAGCAACTGTCCGAATTTTCTCCAACATCAGAGGATGAAATCCGAAAACTGATAAATGAATCACCTAGTAAATCATGTGAACTTGATCCTATACCAACATGGCTGTTGAAGGATTGCTTGAATGAACTACTACCACTATTAACAAGAATATTCAATGCATCACTCAAAAGTGCTTATGTACCCAATGCTTTTAAAAGCTCCAGAATAAGACCACTGATAAAGAAGCCAGGCCTTGATCAAAATGTACTGAAAAATTATAGACCTGTGTCAAACTTACCCTTCATTTCCAAAGTTCTTGAGAAGGTAGTCGATGCTCGACTGGAAGAGCATTTAGCACTACATGGTCTCCACGAAGAACGTCAGTCAGCATACAGAAAATTTCACTCTACTGAAACGGCTCTTCTTCGTGTGCAAAATGACATCCTTTGCTCTCTAGATCAGAATAAAGCTACGGTCCTTGTAATGCTGGATTTGTCTGCAGCATTTGACACCATTGATCACAACACTCTACTAGGCAGACTTAAAAATCATTTCGGTATAACAGGCAAGCCATTAGAGTGGATGAAATCCTATTTGTGTGACCGCTACCAGACTGTCTGTATAGATGGAGAGCTTTCAAAACCTGTACTTATGAACTACAGCGTACCACAGGGATCTGTGCTTGGTCCAAAGAATTACATCATGTACACAAAACCAGTCGGTGCAATCTGTAGAAAACATCAATTGCAACATCATTTCTATGCTGATGACTCACAATTATATATGGCGTTCAAACCAAAAGATTGTGTCTCGCGGGATGAAACTCTGCAAAGAATTGAAGCTTGTCTGAAGGATATCTTGCACTGGATGAAAGATAATTTGCTGAAACTAAATGCTGACAAAACAGAGGTAATCCTGTTTGTACCAAAACGGAATGCCAGCACAGCTGAGAATCTCACAGTGACAGTTGGCGACGCTGTAATCAAACCATCATCGATGGTGAGAAACCTTGGTGCAATGTTGGATTCACATTTGGACATGGATAAACATGTAAACTCTGTTTCAAGGTCATGTTTCATGCAGATCCGACAAATAGGTCAAATCAGACAATATTTGACTGTTGGTGCAACAAAATCCCTGATTAATTCTTTAGTAACATCGAGACTAGATTACTGCAATTCATTATTATGTGGCACCCCGAAAATCATTCTGAATAAACTACAAATTATTCAAAATACAGCTGCCCGCCTCATCACACGGACACCGCGTTACAATCACATCACTCCTGTACAAAAGGATCTTCACTGGCTGCCTGTACAGTACAGAGTAGAGTACAAGGTTTTGACTCATGTTTTCAAAGCACTACATGGAAAATCGCCTGGCTACATCAGAAGTATGTTGGAAGTATATACTCCACAAAGACAGCTAAGGTCTCAAAATGATTCTGTTCTTCTAGTTGTGCCAAGGACGAGGACTGTGACCTACGGTGACCGATGTTTCACAGCTGCTGCACCGAAACTCTGGAATGCACTGCCAACAGCGCTCAGAGACAGTAAAACACTCCCTTCCTTCAAGAAAGCCCTGAAAACGCATCATTTTACTATAGCTTATTCATGCTGAAGTTCATGGTTAAGTAGAGCCCCGTTTCAAAGTGTGGTAAGGTCTAGAAGAAAGTATGTTATTTCTTCGACCTTTATGGTAAGGTCTAGAAGAAAGTATGTTATTTCTTCGACCTTTATGGTAAGGTCTTGAAGAAAGTATGTTATTTCTTCGACCTTTGTAACTCATATGATGATAGAAACTTTATGTCATCTGTGAGTCATCCCCCTTTTAAATGAAGTATCACTATTCCTTTAAGGGTTAAGGACATGTGGTAATGGTACTTGACGTTATCCTTGTCCTAGTTGAGGTTTACATTCAGTTAATACCCCTACAGATAATCAAATCGTTGTACACCACTATCTTATTGTAGCAAAGTATTTCTATATACCATGTCTCCTAAGTTTAATATTGCATTTCGTTTCGGCAATATGATACGATATGATGGGAGACTAAATAGCGTTGATAAAAATATTGTTGTATATTTTATGTACATTGTATATTGTTTTAAACATGTATTAGTCGGGACTGTACAGCACTTTTGAACGTGTGTATACATGAAAAAAGGGCTATATAAATATGGTATAATAATAAAATAATAATAATAATAAAATAATCTGTGGTTTATGTTTGGAATAAGTGTAGGCATCCCTAACCTGGAGTTTTACCTATATTATACTGATTTGTTGCCGCTCCACCAGATTTTTTTAAGTAAACAAATGGGGGCACGAAAATCTCCGACAATCAACAAAAATACAGACTGGTTTCTATTACATTCGATCTGAGATAAACGTCTGTCTCACGCGATATCTTTAAATGCTGCTGTGTGTACCAGTATATTGTATGGCATATTAAGAACAAAACATCCATTTACCGTAAGGTTATCATGATTGACTTTGAAAGAAGCTTTTTAAAACTATTAAAATTGAGGCACTATCTTTTTACTACTAGTATATTATCGTTAATTCTTACCATACGCATTTTAGAAACAGTTAACTGTGATTGAAGACATATATAACGGATTTACTGCTGTCACGGGACTGGTAAGCACAACTTTCTATGCATTTTTAAACGATTTTTACTGTAATACCAATTACCTATATACATTCATCAAGTCCCAAGACAAGCATTCACAATTTGAAGTATTTAAATAAACAATTTATTTGCGTATCGATATCGACATTAACTAAATTACATATGAAGTACAAAATAATGCTATGTCAAAAGTATCTTAGATGTTTTGCTCAGATGGTATTCAAGTTTAAATATTATTAAACACATTATTTACCATTAAGCCCCCATTAATATTGTCTATGTATCGCGTAGAAATAGTGTTTCAATGTGATATTTAACGTGTTTTTTAAATGTATACTTTAACACGTGCACACCTTCCATCCATCAGCGCCAAGATTAATGTCAATTCCAGTGCCATTTAAATGTTGAATTAATGAATTACATTGGATATAAATCAAACATAAATCCGGAGTTGTTTTCGTACGTAGAAACTGTTTTCTTTACTTGTTATATTTACGAAAATGGTTATTGTTTTCGTTTAATATTAAAGTACAGCAACCATTTATGTCCGTTCATTTATCTTATTAAAACTATTTGAAATCAAGTCGATGAAAATTCCAGATATTTAAACAAATAGAAAATTTTAATGAAATCGTAAAAACCAGTATTAGAAATAATTTAATAATTTCTTTACACTTCATTCAATGTTGGGAATGCTTAAATACTTTAGCAGAAAGTTGAAAGTACGTTTTACAGAATAGCAAAATATGATCAACCAATAAAATGGATATGATTCCAGATTTTCGAGCCATGGTTTCATAGATTTTTCACAAGTGATACACTATCATACCACTCTCATATCATCGTAATTAATACAAAACATAAACATTGCTGTATTGATTAAAAGATGTACTCTCACTGTAATCATGATTTTACATAATAATCAACTCATCATTGCAAAAATATTCCTTAGTAAAGTTAAAGTAGATATCACACATGTTGCGTTATGTCTGCAATTTCCCATTCACATTCTTTAAACAGACACATGGCACGTGCATGTAACCACGTGCTATCCTCATTTGACGTCTGTATCAGACAAATTGCTACTTTTATAGATCGTTTAATCAGAGTTATATACATTATGTGAACAAAATGTGCATCAACGGCTGGGTTTCCTCTCAGTGTGTGCTTGCGGCTGCTTCTGTGATGTTAAACTTATAAATTATGTAGACTATTTAGTCAGCGATTTACTTATGACAAATGCTTTGATTAATGTTTTTGCCGTCAACTTTGCAGGATCTGTCTGATATATAATTTTCAATCACTCGCAATATATTTCAAGTGATAAAAATAAAACAATCTTTCAATGGATATCGATTTAATACCGCACAACATGGCCTTTGTCTTTAGAAGTTAACAACTTATAGACTTATCGTTACATTTTATATAATTGTCGATGTCAAATATTTGAGATTATCTCACCCAATCTGTCATAATTTACATTGGTCTATCACTTAGATAGCTCACTGAGCGACATATATGAGGTACTAGTATACAAATAAAACGCCTGATAATACATTTACGTCATATTTATCAAACAGTTAACAAATCCAGGGTTATTTGCAAAGCCAAAAATGTCAACCCAAATAGTCTTTCTTCCCAATGCACACACCATTCAAAATATATGGAATTGACACAAAAAACTTGATACGTTTTTATTGTATGAAAATACCAATGACGTTACAAATGTTCTTTGTCATAACGAAAAACGATTTCATACAATGCATGTTAAGATATGATTGTTTCGTATATGTGGTAAGATACGATTTCATAGAATGACACAGATGATTGATACATTCAACATTAAGGTAAATTAATTTTATGGTTCTTAATATATCGTGTCGTGATCGCATTTTCATTGAAGGTTTCGTAAACCTAAGTAAGCAGGGAATTTATTTACTAACAATGCATACATGTCGCATACATTTACGCAACGATATCTACCTCATGCAAATTCGTAAATGTGTTTTACTAAATGATCGCAAGTGCTTAAAACATTTACTCAAAAATATTAAAGATTGAAAGTCAGTCTGGACACACTATGACTAATATAACTCGGACCGGAATACATAAATATACATAAATGGTCGTTAAGGTTTGATAATTCATCACGGTCTAATACAACAACTAACGGTCTAAAAAACAAACGACGGTATAAAATAAGATGCGACGATCACAAAGCATCAGTGCATGTTAAAAACTTTTCACTTACGTTCATATTTGTCATTTAGGGTTGCTGATTGAGAACTATTAATTCCACTTCGCAATTACAAAACTAAACAGAATACAATATTAACATCGGTGTTTTTAAAGGAATTCAAAATCTGTTCAAAACGTGAAGCTGGTTGCAAACGTTTTCCTGAACATGTCTTTGTATCGACATGCTTATGTTCAAATCTGCTCTATATTAAAGTGTGAACGTAAGCTTTTTCGTGCTATTACATCTGCAGAGTTCCGAGTCCACCCGAAAAGGCTTGCGTAAACGCTATAATAGCACAAGAACAACACATTTGCGTATGTATTTTTTCTAAATGATGACACTCTGCGAGAAACTTTGGGCGACGTCGTGAAACCACACGCGACGACGCTTAGCCAACGTTACGTCATAGAAAACATTGTTATGGGCGTCGACATCCGGGATCTGCATATACCAAGAAAACATGGCTATTTGGGGTTTGTTTCAGCTTATCATTTTGATCTTATAGAAAACTGATAGATAGTTATAAGTAGTATGTGAATAACACTGAATATGGCGCTGTAAATATTTTATTTTCGTCGGCTGGGACCTAAAATGAGCATTCGTAAAACTTGACATCATCAGCGCGTGAATCTTTATTTTTAAACATGGGTTTCGTTCCGTTTGCAAGTGGGCAAAATCACTCTTTTATGCTATAATGAACATAAACTTTGATTTAACAGTATCTGGTCAGAAAGAAACAGTCGACAAATTCCTATTGTATTTTGTTACTTGCTACCTCAAACGACACATACGCCAATTGTGCCTCTTTTTGTCGCCTTAACATAAGGTTACTATACGAGGGTTGTCCCAGTATAGCGTATTATTCTTGATTTATTTACTCCAACATTATGATATAGTTTTATAATGTTGCATAGACATTTCTACTACCATAACACGTGTATTTAACGAAATTATTTTATATCAGTATACGTCGTATTCGATAAATTAATGAATTTGTAACCAATGGTAACGGTTTACGGACGGCACGAAGAAAGTATATATCACAAAAATGAATTTAATTATCAAATGACAATAATACTTAAGCAGTTTTAGCCGCATCGCGCCATAATATATATATAAGAATAATTGGCATCTTTTGGCGAGTTTTTATACAATGATTCATAGTGATGATGTCATATTTGATGGGTTAATGAAGTAATATAGCAACGATGTTAGCGTTACAATATTAAAAAATCACGACGTCAGACGACGTTACGGAGTGACTGCCATTTTCTAAGCATTGTGTTATACCGTATATAATATAGAATAGTATCCGGAGTAACGATAAATTTTGTAAAATCCACAGCACAATACATCAGGGTGATTCGGCAGTGATTCGGCAGTTGTTTTTAAGATTCCCCGACGTTTTGTTTTGCACAGAAAGCAAGCGGAACAAAAGTAATTAGATGGATCGATCGATCAATACAAAATCTTACGTCAGATCTCTTCCTACACTATCCTCACAGAATGTCAGCTCAAGCTGTCCATTTTGAAAATCATTTAATTAATTTTTGACAGTATGTATTGAAATATATTTCCAAAGAGTTGATAACAATTTCGGCGTATAATTTCTAAAGTGTAAAGCCCACGAATGGGAGTTTTTTGGAAAACTGAGGTAGCATGACGACGTTGACGTTCTGTGGGCCGTAAAGCGCCACCTGGTACTCGTCAAATGTACACATTTTGAATGTTTTTGAAAGGTATATTATGAAACTTGGCTAGTATGTCAAGAAATAATTTCTCTAAAAGTCGATTATAATTTGGGCATACAGTACTTGATAGTTTTTAAGATATAACAGGATTATACGGTATTCTGGGACAACCCATGTATGTGGTGTTTTAAACTAGGTCACACGGTGGATTTGCCTAATTTTGTCGTCATTGTGGTTGTGAAATTAGACTGTCCTGCAGTGGGGGCTTGTGGAACTTAGTCGGGTCTTGGCTGCCTTTCATTCGGTCTCATAGATTCAGCGCTATTCTATATTTGTTTGTGAAATTGCGACATCCTGCATTTTTCGGAGTGGACTTTTATTTTACCATCTGCTTATTTGTGGACATTGCTCAGTCTGGTTATATTGTGGTGTTACTGATTTTTGTGATCGGCCGGTTAAGATGAGTGCTGCTGATTTCCTCATACCATTTTTTACCGAGTTATTAAACTTTGCTGATTCTCTCTATCACGTCATATTATATATGCATGAGAGAAACAACCGATACAAATCCGTACCGCGAAAGAATTGTTCGTGTATTGAAATTGAATGTTTTGCAGTTGTGGTCTGTGGAAGATGTATTATAAAACATTTTTCTTATTTGACTTTACTGAGCTTCGAGCATACAAGCAATATACTAATTCGATAACTGATATGTTTTCCATTCATCATTATGCGCGCCTTGTCTGCAATCAGTATCAGATCAGAGGTTTTATTAGGAAAAACTTGCAACCGATCATTGTTAAGCCATAACCCTTCGACAGTTTTTGCATGAAGCAGGTTGCAATCATGTCAGTATAACACTAGTTGTGTATCTGATATTGTCGATGTTTTTCACATCAATCATCCAAACCAACTTAACTACTATCAGGCATCTGACGACGTGGATATAATAGAGATACTAACCAGAATATTGATATTTAAACTAATTTTATTGCTCTACGTGTCAATAGGTACAGTAATGGTAATGGTTTTTAATCCGTATAACACCCGGTTGCTGCAGATTCGTTGGTCTGGAGGTGCAGATAGTCTTACAATATGGCAAGGCATGTTCATCAGATATTAACGCGGCAGTATTTAGTGAAATGTGTTTCCAGTTATGAATGGTGCAAACAATGACCATTCCTGATCGACAAGCATTCTTCTCAAACACCAAACGCGGGGACTGCGGTTTTCCTGAGTACGTATACCTATAATGGGACCGCGGTTAAAAAATGAGTTAATGTCACTCAGTTGCTATAAGTTTTGCCACAGTGATGAGTGTACATCACTGATTGCAATTTACTTGACTATACTTTCATTTGAAAGCCTTTCAATTAGTTATTAGTTAATGACATTTTCCTGTAGCAAGTATTATGAATTAGGGAAACTTTTGACATGTCCCATGTTTATAGATCTGATCAAATAGAACTATACGAATGTCAATATTAATTTTTTTTATAAAGGTATTTTTAGTGATCGCTTTCTTTAGATTATATGAGTTATTGCAAACTAGGAACGACGAAATCAAGGAACGACGTCGCCTGGTTGAATACCTCAATGATGTCGATAAAACTACCATACGCACTGTCTAACAGGTTGTATTCAAGTGGATAATGGCTTCATTAATAGTGACATGGAACATTATGTATATCTGATTAGATAAACAATATGTCATGTCTGCCTGACCTGAAATATAAAATCAGTAAACAAAATATAGGAACATATGATGAAATGAGCTTTTCTTGATAAAAATGCAATAAATGCACACATGAATGACTATAAAGTACGTTATAGCAGCGTCTGGGGATCCAGCATTTTTCTGGTATTCTGTTTTTAAAGAAAGCATGTTACTTAATCTTGAGGAAGATTATCAACATGGTGTTTTTCATGCATGTGTTGTTGTTAACACGATGTTGGATATCTGGTTTGATGTGTGTAATATTCAGTTATGGAAAAGTAATCTGAAATTTTCTATAGTTTATTGAGTTGAATTGGGTACAAAATATTAAAAGCATGACAGAATGATTTCAAGAATAAACAATAATCTATACTTTTATGACAAGAAAAGCTTAACCTGCTTAGCCTGCTTAGCCTGCGTCTTAAATAACGTAATTGGTAAGTTTGATTTGATTATGTTTGTTATTTTGCATGTTTTGTGTTTTTTTATTTATGTATAAGTGACCAATTGTATGGTATAAATCACTGGCTTAGAATGAGAATAATAAGACGAATACATATTTAAAATCAGCATCACAAGGTGATTCGTATGAGCATACTTTCATGAAAATCGAAACTTGTCATGTTGACCAAACTGAAGTTGAAATAGCTTGTATTACTATAAATAAGGAGTAATGTTCGGTCAGTTCTTCCTTGTTGTCTCAAAATAACAGTTCGATTCTCGGCCGGGACACTTGGTCATTTCAGAAACGCTATTTAGTGTTTCCCACCCAACTAGAGATGATCCTGGTTGGTAACCCAGGGGTAGTCTCGCGTGTATCGGTGCTTTACACCGGGCACGTTAAAGAACCAAGGAATCTATTCGAAACGAGCAAGGGTATCGCACCCGGATTCCTTGTATCTCACCTCTGTCTCTAATATTTGCGATAATGCCCCAGAGTGGGCCCTGCAAATTAAATGGAAGAAAGAAAGAAAGAACTTCTCATCCTAAGCCAGCGAAATAAACTTGAACCTTTTTCAACTGTAATTATCAAGATGCACAATCTTGATCATTAACTTCAATTAAATGGTGTCCTCGATATCGGAATGAGACATCCGTAGTTAGTTTACTAATCATAAGTTGTCTGAAAAAGTCATAGACACTAAGCACCTATGTTATTAACAAATTGTTGAACCAATCAATAATGATTTAATGATAACAACATCAGGTAGATTCTTTTTGTAGACCCCTTGTCTTGTCTATATCAGATTAATACCCTTTTTACAAGAACGTTTCTGCATGTCTGCCATAAAACGATGCATTAGTTAATTAAACATGTTCATTGATCGGTGTAAGTATATAGAGATGAAAATCATTAAAAGACGAGAAGCAGCTTATGATATTTCTCTATGATATGTCAGTTATAAGAATGAAATGATAATTTATATCATCCAGATATTTTGTTTAAAAATGAAAATAGTTTCAGTGAACATGAAGGGAAAGGCAACATTAGACATACGAAAGGATACTTTTATGTTTTTATAAAAATAAATATAATAGTTACGACATAATTAAGAGCATTATTGTCAATTAAGCTTGAAATGAAATATATTGTGTTTTTCTTTACAGTTTAGTTCATCATAGATTGAATTTTGTTGATCGTAAGATGAACAATGATGTTTAGTAACTAATTTTTATGTACGTTAATATGTGGGCTCATATGAAATTATTTATTCTAACATGACTGAATATTTTGCATATATACAAAGAACAAATCATAAGGTTGTATACTACGATTTTTATTTCTTAATATCTATCCTAAATATTCGCCATGTTTTCCAATCACGTGTCATATATTTATGTTTTAACTTTATTATTATCATATCAGTACATTGTGTATTATTAATAATTCGTTATCAGTTCAAATTTTAAATTTTCCTTCATCTTGCTTGATAAATATATCTGCTCAAAACAGGTTAACAACAAATTGCCTACCCTGAACAATTAAACGTGATTTGTGTAGTAATGGTTATAAAAGAGCAGACTATATTTGAGTTATCTTATCGACTGTTTGAGTTCGGTGCTTCCTTCCCTGTGCGACTTTTACTTTATATATATAATTATGCATACATGTGTATTAGGTATTGGTTGTTCAGCGCATATTTTCAAATCATGTATATTTCACCTCAAAAGAAGACATTTTTAAAACATAAATATCGATTAGTTAAAATGATACCAATAGTTTCATGTCGTCTGAACCCCGTCGCCATATGCTTCTACCAGACTCGGTTAAATAATGTCTAGATTAAATATCAGCGATACAGCATGACTAGAACCATGATGTCTAAATTCGAGTTATATAGTTTATAAAGCTTTCGCTTCCATCGTATAACTACGGAGATTATTGCCAGATTTATTTATGACGTATGTAAGGAGTATACTAGACTGTGGTATAACAGAAAAATGTTCAACTTATCGTTCCAAGTATTATCTTTTTATTTATTTTTATTCGTCATTAATGTTTGACGTCATTGGATGCTCTACATTATGTGCCATTCACATTTGAGTAATTAATGACACATATGGGTGGCAATTTTTCTAATGTACTCACAAGGGCATATGTCGTGGAATTTCACATTTTAATCTATTAAGACATTGTGCGTCGTACAGTGACCTCACACACGTGTATATTTAATTGAGTATGTCGTTTACCATCGGTGTTCTTGTTAATTATTTTCTGTTTGGTTTACATCGAAGTCAATAAAAATCATTATAACATTCATGAAATTCTCACCTTATTGGAATAAATGTCTAAATTGTGTACAATTGCGAGTGTTTCACTGACAACATCAGACAAAGCTTAGAATCGGGAGAACGTTTTATCTTGGAGGATGCATTTTATTGGAGAAGTGAATAAGGTGTCAAGTTGTTTGATATTCCTACGCGAACTCGGGAAACTGTTCCTGGCATGGAAAAGATAAACAGTTACAATTATACAATTCAGTTCCATGAGCACATGAATGAAATGATTTTCTATCAAGTACAAACGATATAGATTGCGTATCATGAGAACCAGGATGTAGACAACAATTACAACACGTTAATAACCGGTGTTTCTATTGAGGCGAAACTTTTTCATTTATCCTGTCAATAACAGAGAAAGTATGCATTAAAGTATACCATAATAATAACACTGACACAGATGAATCGTTTAATTGCCAGCGGAAATATGTCAAACTGAAAATAAATGTAAATTGAACAAATGATCGCATGAGGTACATATGTCTAAATGAGGATGATAAAGGGACGATTTGATTGTTTTCTACATCAATGTTATCAAAAACGAACTAGTATCACCATAATTTATATTAATTGTTTATTGAAAGTGTATTTTCAGATTTCAAATCTAATCGATGTTTGCCTTCTGTCATCGGTCCATAGAGTGGGTAATTTGTAGGAACGTATCTTTATTAATGTTGACCGCTAACGAACTTTAATACAATACTATTTTAATCATAAAATTACACAACATTACATGCCGAGCTTTCTGCTGACATATGCCAGGCATATGCATATATGTGCCTCCTACCGGATTTGAACCCGGGTCGCCAGATTAGACGGTTCGCGCACTAACAGATGAAAATTACAGATAGCACCTTTTCATTTAAACATGAATATACAAACTGTACTTTTAATGTGTCCTCTCTGTGACTGTAACTGATTATCCAACCACAAAACGTGGGTGAAAATACATAGCGATTATTACTCGTCTTTTACTATACTTATCAATTCCAGAATTCCCTGAGTTATAATGCTGTTCTTGCAGTTGTATAATTGCATGTTTGAATCACTAATCGAGCTGTCAACAATAGGACTCCGAAAAAATATCACATCTCAGACAATAATATTTTTGTCACGCAATTCTATAATCGTCATAATGCTGGCCTTGAAATCAGCGTCTGACGATTACTTTATATAAATCAAAGTACTGAAGTACTGACAGGCTGGCGAACTGCAAAGGGACAATAGCTTTTCAAGTAATATAATAAAATCATTGATGCACGCGCTATATCGCGTTCGTAACGCGTACTAATAATTACCAACACCTTTAAACACCTTTTATTTTAATAGCATACAATTTCCTTCCATAACAAGAAGAAACTAATATATAACAATCGAACAGATTAAATGTAAAGTTCTAATCTTGCAAAACTGATTAACGAGGAGGAACTATTTTCATTGAGTGTATAGATTCTGTGTTGTCAGTTTCTGGAGTAAATGCATCTTAGTGAATTTCGTTTTTTGGCATTGTAATAGGTCTGGCGCCATCGCCAGCCTAAAAACACACATCCAATTCACGCTAGACTGGGACCTTATTCGTACAAAATAGCGTATATTTACCAACTTCCATATATTTACTATTCTGTCCTTCTCTGTCGAGCTGAAACGAGATTTAGGATGCTGCCTTCCACCTACAATATATCATATTTTCCCATGCATTATTCAAAATATACAAAGATTCCCTTGATTTAATCACACCATAAAGATGATATACTACATCAAGCACATGTGATTCTCAATAACATGAAAAAAATCACGATGGTAACACCTGCACGTAGTAATACACACAGTGTAGAAAAGTACTTCTAAATAATAGATGAAGTTATTGAGACTTTAAGAGAAATTGTCTGACTTTTAACACCATGCTTCTATCGGCAGTAGCTTACTAATCAAATAAATACGTATTTGATCCATTTGTGAAGTTAACGGAAAAGTAAATGTTCGCCTGTTCATACATAAAATGAATTATTGTCTCTCCTAATTGCTAGTTCCGTCATAAATCAAAGTAGTCAAGTATCGAACATGTTTAATATTTTCAAGAGAATTGAATGGTTCAGTAACATCTTGCTGTTGGATATATTATGTTGCCACATACTAGTTTATAAAAGCATAATTGACATTACACCAGGTGTCAATCAGTACCCTTTAAATCAAATTTAACTGTAAATTATAACAACATGGTCCAACGGATTAACTTGAAAACCTTCGTCAAGCAACCTTTGAAAAACAATAAGGGGGATCTCCTCTCTGGCGTAATGTCAACTATGAAATGTGTTAAATATGCGTGTTTCCAGTCTAGAGATGGTTGAGGTGAGATATTTATATAAAGTGTTATCATTATCAGACTTGGAAATGAAGGACAACAATACGACGATTGTATAATTGCTTGGGATAATATAACCTTGTATGTGATTTGATGCTTTTTTGTTGGCAGCTGGAATAATGGTCCAGAAAAGCACTTATACAACTTCACAAACACAATCATGACTCTGATAGTTTTGGACTTGTTTAATGCGTATATTTATACAGACAGACAATAATTGCATCGTGATGTCATTCTCTCCCACGTAAATCAACAATTGTATTGCGGTTAAACATCCATTTGACAGCAATTATAGAACCCTTTCTGAGTATGTTTTGTTATGAATAACAGTCAATATGACGCTGTAAATCATATATTATCGTCGGCTGTGACCTGAAATGAGCATTCGAAAACTGGACACCAACAGCACGTGAATCGTTATGTACGCATGGGTCTCGTCAAGATTACGTATGGGCAACATCACCCTTTATATGCTATAATGAACATAAACGTTGCCTAATAACATCTGGTCTGAAAGAAACAGTCGGCAAATTCATAGTGTAAAATCTTACTAGCTACCTCAAACGAAACAACTTACACAATAGAGAAAATGTATGATAAACACTAGAAAAATTAAGGTAATGTTGGTGATTGCAGCGATTCAAACTTATAGTGTTGTATATGTTGTAAATGGTGATGAGACATATACTACAATGTGGTCGGAAATTATAGTTGATATATTGAAATTGTGTGTTTATTAGTTCTTCTCTGAATCGGTTCTATTGTAAAACACTTTTTTCACATGACTTTACTACGCTTAGAGCATACAAGTATACTTATTCAATAAATGATATGTTTTCCATTCATCATTATGCGCACCTTGTCTGCAATCAGTATCAAATCGGACTTTTTATTGGGAAAACTTGCAACCGATAATTGTTAAGCCACAACCCTTCGACAGGTTTTGTATGAATCAGGTTGCAATTATGATAGTTTAACACTAATCGTGTGTCTGATACTTTCGATGTTTTTCACATCAATCATCCAAACCAACGTTCCTTCTATTGGGCATCTGACGACGTGGGTATAATAGAGATACTTATCAGACTATTGGTATTTAAACTAATTTTTTATCCAACGGTTTATAATTCGTGTATTTCTTGTTGCAGATCGTTGATAGTCTAACATTGTGTCAAGCAATGTTCATGCTGCATAATATAGCAATATACATGTATATTATATTCCCAGTTAAGAATGGTGCAAGTCATGACTATTCCTAATCGACAACCATTCTTGTCAAACGCCAAACGCGATAGTCTGTGGTTTTCCTTGAGTACATACAACTATAATCATAATGCGATTTGTTCCTGTATCAATTATTATGAGTAACGAAATAAACTTTTTACAAGCCCCATATTCATAAATTATATTAAAACTATACAAATGTCACTATCAAAATCAAGTTTTAAGAAAAGATTATTCAGTAATCGCTTTCTGTAGTTTATAATAGTTATTGAAAACTAGTAACGACGTCGTCTGGTTGAATACCTCAATGATGTCGATAAAACTTTCCTTTGCATTGTCTAACAGGTTGTATTCAAGTGAAAAATGGCTTCATAAATAGCAACATAGAACATTATACAGATCTGGTTAGATAAAAATATGTCCTGTCTGCTTGATCTGAAATATAAAATCAGTAAACCAACTATAGGTAACTAAGATGTAATGGGTTTTTTATTTGATACAAATGCAATAAATGCACACATGAATGACTATAAAGTTCGTTATAGCAGCATCTGGGGATCCAGCATTTTTCTGGTATTTTGTTTTTAAAGAAAGCATATTTCTTAATCTTGAGGAGAGATTATCAACATGGTATTGTTCATGCATGTATTGTTGTTAACACACGATCTTTGATATCTGGTTGCATAATCTGGTTTTTTTTCTATAGTTTATTGAGTTGAATTAGGTACATAGGTAATATTAAAAGCTTGCGATAATGTAAACTTGATTTCAGAACAATTCATATGTGATTATATCATACGACAATGATTCACCATAATATGTATACTTTTCAATTACTTCGACCATTCAACATACAATAAATTTCCTCGGTTATCCTTTACCGATAGATATAAAAATATTATTACTATTTCGTATGAATACAATGTACAGGAATCTGGCCAAAAATAGGTGTTTGTATTTTATAAGCACAGGCCTAACAAATAATATCACAAAAAACAGAGTTTACATCCCAAAAGTTTCACTCATTCATTAGATAAAATAACATGAATATACCATTTAACGCACGTATGCCATTAACTAATTGTTGAACCAATTACTAATTGAAAAATGTGCATCAAATTCTTTTTTTAGCATACTTATTTGTGGCATGGAGACGAAATTTCATTTAAATTTAATGAAAACAACATCAGGTAGATTCTTTTTGTAGACCCCTTGTCTTTTCTATATCAGATTAATATCTTTTTTACAAGAACTCTTCCGCATATCTGCCATAAAACGATGCATTTGTTAATTAAACATGCTTACCAAGAGTTATTGATGTAAGTATTCAAAGATGAAAATCATAAAAAGACAAGATGCAGCTTATGATATATTGCTATGATATGTCAGTTACAAGTATGAAATGATAATTGATATGATCCAGATATTTTGTTAAAAAATGAAAAAAAGTTTCAGTTCATGAAGATGAGTCTTAATATACGTACATGAAATGGAAAGCCAACATAAGACATATGTTAGGACAATTTTATGTTTTTATAAAATACCAGCGAAAACCAGTTACGTCATAATTAAAAGTATCATTGTCAATGATGCTTGAAATAAAATATATTGTGCATTTTGTTATAGTTTAGTTCACCATAGATTGAATGTTGTTTATCGTCAGCCGAACAATGATGCTTAGTTACTAATGACTATGTACGTAAATATGTGGGTTCATACGAAATTATTTATTATAACATGACCGAAGATTTTGCTTATCGCTGGCTTAGAATAAGAAGGTCGTAACTACAAAATCAATATATTGAGAAAACAAGAGAAAACTGTCTGTAATTTAATCTTTACCTATGGGAAAACAAGTTTTTAAAACTTCATTTTGGTCAACATGACAATTTCCGATTTTCATGAAAATAGGCTCATAAGAAGCTCCTTTGAAGCAGATTTCAAATATGTATTATTCTTATAAGGTCGTAAGTATTAGTTAGGACCTTATCATTCTAAGCCATCGATATATACAAAGAACAAATCATAACGTTGTATATTACGGTTTTCATATTCTATTTCCTAAATATTCGCCCTGTTTTCCCATCATATTTCATATATTTATGTTTTAACTTTATTAATGTCGAATCAGTACATTCTGAATCATAAATATTTCTTTATCAATTCACATTTTATTTTTCCTTCATCTCACTTGATAAAAATATATCATTGCTTGAAAATGTTAACACCAAATTGCCTACCGTGAACAATTAAAACGTGACTTGTGTATTCTTGATTATTGATGCTAGTTTGCGTACATTTAATATACACCAATTCACAACTGACTATACCAATGATTATGAAAACAGCGAACTATTTTTTTGTTATGTTATCGACTGTTTGAGTTCAGTGCTGCCTTCCCTGTGCGACTTTGCATGCTTGTTTTATTATATATAATTATATGTGTATTGGTTGTTCAGCCAACATCGTCAAATCATGTAGATTTACCTGATTCATAGACATTTATAAAACATAAGTATTAATTAGTTGTAAATATACCAATAGTTTCATGTGTGAACTCATAGCATTATGCTTCTGTCATACTCGGTTAAACGAATTTCTATACTAAATATCAAAGTTACAGCGAGACTTAAACCATGATGCTTGAAGTTTATAAAGTTTTCACTTTTATCGTCTGGAATAATCGTTCTAACTACGGTGATTATTCGAAGATCTCATTTATGACGTATGCAAGTAGTGCACTAGACTGTGGTATAGCAATGAATGTTCAACTTATCGCTCCACATATTATTTTTATTTCTTTTTATTCGTCATGGATGTTTGACGTCATTGGATGATATACATCATACGCCATTCACATTTGAGTCATTAATGACACATATCGGCGTCAATTTACTAAGGTTCTCACTGCGATGGAATTTCACAATGTAATCTATGACATGATTGTGCGTCGTACGTTTACCTTACAGACTTGTATATTTAATTAATTATGTTGTTAACCACCAATGTTCTTTATAATTAGTATTAGGTTGGTTTACATCAAAGTCAATAAAACCACTATACAATTTATGAAAACCTCACCCAATAAATATAAAAGTCTAAATTTTGTAAAATTATGAGTGCTTAACTGGTAACATCAGACAACACTTAGAATCGGGAGAACATTTTTTCTTGAAGGATGCATTTTATTGGAGAAATAATTAAGGTGTCAAATTATTTGGTATTCCTACGCGAACTCGGGAAAATGTTCCTGGCATAAAAAAGATAAACAGTTACAATCCAGTCATATGAGAGCATGAATGAAATGATTGTCTGTAGAATACACGGTATATAAATTGAGTATCCTGAGAATCTGGATGTAGACAACAATATCAACACGTTAACAACAGATGTTTTTATTGAGGCGACACTTCTTCATTAATCCGGTCAATTACAGATAAAGCATGCATTCAAATACTGCATAATAGTAACATCGACACATGTTATCAATTCCAGCAAAATTATGTCAAACTGAAAATAAAAGAAAATTGAATAAATTATTGCATTAGGTATAAGATGTTAAAAGGGCGATTTGATTGTTTGCCGTAACGAGGTATTATTAACATAAGTTTTATTGATTGTATATTTAAAGTGTATTATATGGATCCAGTCGATGGTTTCCTTCTGTTAACCGTAGTTAGAGTGGGAAATTATTAAGAACGTATCTTTATTAATGTTTACTGCTATCGAACGTCAATAAAATGCCATTTCAATACTAATATTACACAACATTACATGCCGAGCATATGGATCTATGTGCCTCCCACCACATTTTAACCAGATTAGACGGCAATCGCACCAACCACTGAGAGGCACATATGATAGTAAATTGTGCATACACAAAATGTACATTTAATTCGTCCACTCTATGACTGTAGCTTACTATCTAACCAGAACACGTGGGTGAAAATGCGTAGCGGTTATTGCTCGTATTTTATTAAACTAAACACTTCCAGAATTCCCTGAACCATAACGTTGTTTGTGCAGCTGTATAATTGCATGTCTGGATCACTAATCGAGCTGTCAACTCCGATTAATATCGAATATCAGACAATGATATTTTTGTCAAACCATTCTATTGGCGTCACAATGCTTGCCTTGATATCCGTGTGTCTGGTGATAACTTTATATAAACAACCCTCATTCAACCCAGTCTAGACTGTGACCTTATTTATACGGCATCATGTAGATGTATCAATTTCCACATGTTTGCTTAAGATCGAGAGGTCCGGGATTTAACCACGGGGTGAACACGTGATAAGAAGAAAGGGTGGACACACGAAATAATAAAACCTCAAGACGGGTGTGATATTCTGTGATCGGTTAGTTGTGTTAAACTGATAAGAAGATTTTTTCTCCTTGTTGACATTGTATATGGTGCCGTTTTGTGACTTTTGGTTTTACAGTGATGCTCAGCATTTGAATTTATTTTCACATTACTGTTAATCAACTACAATAAAAAATATATGAGGCATTTGTAAAGGTTTGCTTTAGATGTTCTCCAAGTTTTAACCAAATTCCTTCATGCATATTTGAGAAATCATGAAAACTATAGGTGTTGCGTTAGGAGTAAGCGTAAGTGTATTTACTTACTAAACATCCTATTGGACAAGAGATGTGCAAAGTTTCTACATAACCGTTTTCTATCTACATTTGTAGTCCTCTTCACAACCACTAGGATTTTAGCTCATTACCCCTGCCTTTCTTAAATTCCTCTTTTTTATCTAGATTCCAGTTAATGGTTTGGTGGTTTATCAAAATAGTGTTCACTTTAAATATGGAGATCACTGTATGAATGTATGTATGAAAATGGCTAAGTGAATTATATACGTATATATTGTAGTGGTGATTGTTCGAACTTTAAACACATTGTCATGGTTTATCAGGTGTAACAAATGTACATTAAAGATAGATGTTTGACGTCGACAGCAAAGATAGGTAGCTGCACATAGATATCATGATTTGCTCATTTATTGGTAGTTTCAACATTTAGGTAAATTGATTTTATGGTTCTAATTCATTCATGTCGTGATTAAATATTTATTGGTGGGTTTCATCTACATCTACATTATACGTTGTACTGTCAGACTTGACCACTATACAACGGTGCGCAAGAAAACAGAAAACAGAAAAACATGAAAGTGTAAGATAGAAGCGGTCCAGTAAAATAAGTGGTAATGCAAAAGAGAAAAGAAAGAAATACAAATAGGATCAACTTCTGCACTTGTCAGTTTCGTAAACCGATGTGACACCAAACAACGTCAGGTAATACAAACATGTCTTTCTTATTTATGGGCAACATGTCTGGTGTACTTCACTGATAAAATTATAATTTCGATCATATGCACCAACCATTGATTGGATGGAGGAACGATATCTTGCTGATTGAGAACTGCAAATTCCACTTCAGAATTAGAAAACTTAACAGAATAAAACAACAACGTCGGTTTTTTTAGGAATTCGAAAAATGTACAAAACGTGAAGCTGTTTGCAAACGTTTTACCGAATATGTCATTGTATCGGTATGCTTATGTTCAAATCTGCTCTACATTATAATGAAGTGTTAGCACAAGTCTTTTCGTGCTGTTAAAACTGCAAAGTATCGAATCCACGAGACAAACGCTATTATAGCATAAAAACAACACTTTCTGGGTACGTTTATTTCAAAATTATGACACTTGGCATGTATTGTTGTTAACACGCTATATGATATCTGGTAGAACGATTTTTTTATAATTTTATAGAGACATAATCTACTGAGTAAATATAGTTTAGTGAGTTGAAGCTACCGTTAGCTTACTACAGTTTGCTTCAAGATTCGATAAGCTAGTAATTGCCTGTGTTAAGGCTTGAATGAAACGTGGGTGCTAAAAGTAACACATGTGCTCATAAACAAAATGACCATTTTTATATTGTTGGTTGTTGTAAACTCATTGGACCACTAGTGCATGTTTCGTTGTGATAATTATAATTTCATTTTCAATTTCGGATCGTATACTCTATAGAAATATGTTTGCCATTGTTTGGACATGTCAGGAATTTTGCCATAGGAAAACATTATGTATATATATTTCATAAAAGCCCCAAGGACACAACTAATGATAAATTCTCCTTAAAAAGGGACATTTGAAATACTTGTAAAGTTGTTATATAAACCACAAAACTGATCATATTTTGTCAGCAGCGTTATTATGTCCACCATTAAATAAGCAAATACAAATCAATTTTATGCACGCAAAACCATTCTTATGGCGTCTGATTTGTAAACTGATATTGTCAAAAGTTCTAAACGTACGTATGTTGGTAAAATTGATGACTGGTATATTGAAATAAATACAAATACCATAAAGTATTAAAGCGCTGTACACAAAAATAACATGTTAGTAATATGTCATTGTTTATGAAACACTCTGGAAAAATGTGTTTTTAAACACTTTCAGAAAGCTCATTCTGTTTTTATATTCTTCAAATTGTCTGGTAAGTTATTCCACCAATTTGGTCCAATTATTTGCACTGATCTGTCTGTGATTTTTATTCGCGTTTGTGGTACTTTAACCATATTACAATCACGTGCGCGAAGATTGTAATTAATTGAAGCTTTTAATGAAAGAGTTCCTTCAAATATAGTGGGGCTGTGTTATGGTTTATTTCGAGAATCATTAGGCGTTATGCCCATGAGTTTACACTCAATACAATACATATACAAATACACTTACAATTACAAAAGTATACTAACATAATATCATTCACGCACACATCATGCATTCAGACAAGCAAACACACACATTCACACACGCGCACACACACGCACGCTAACACACATGCATACACATGTCACAGGCTTAATTATGTATATTTTTGTCATTACATTGTGCACATAATTCTTCAAATATCTTATATATGCGATTCAAATATTAAACAATTAAATTCTCAAATTTTTACAAATTTATATGCCTTAAGTGAGGAGAAGATAATGCTACTCATAATAAGTATCTCCTATTTCTTAATTCAAAAGACTTATAAATGAACATTGAAAGGTTTTTGATAACAGTTTTATTTTCTGAGGTTAATAATTCAATAAATTTAGGTATATTGTAATTTATCTATGTAATGTATCACTCTGAATACAATCATTGGAATTTTATATAGTTCTAGCTGATTTATCTGTGAAATGCTGTCTATTGCACCATCAAAAACGGCCGAATTAATTAAATAATAGTTTTGTGAATACACTATGATATAGATTTCGTAGAGACATGGTGTCAAAACTGATAATGTTATTGTAAGACCAGAGGCTGGGAGTGAGAGTACTGGCAGGTGATATTCCGAACATTATGCAACTGTTTAAAACAGAGAAACTATCATCACTAAATAAACAATATTGTTGCATATCTATTTTTTTAAGACAGACATCACGTGCGTTATGATATTTTATTTGTATTCTACTAAACGTCAGTTAGTGTATTTGATAATATAACAGTTAAGTTTGTTATATCATCAAAATTGATGCGTCGACTCTTGCAATATTTATTGGTAGATTGACACACATTGAAATAGATATTCATGCATTGTCGTGTTGTCTCGGATAAATCATTCAAAATGGAATCAGATTCCAACCTGTAAGAAAGGCATGCATATTTTGTTTTCGCTCAATCGCTTGTTTTCGTTTCTACCACGCACATATTTGTCACTTATTCGGTATAATGGAAATGCATATGGCACAAAGGTTAATCACATTAGAAAGATGGCAAATAGCTTCTTGCAAAATAACAGAGATGTTTTCATTTCGGAATGCTATTTATCTATTTTTTGCGACCAATGTTTATTTAAACGAAATAATGAATATGTAGCAGTTCTTTGTTACGTCATAAAATATAGGCACGCGTTGGGATGCATAGTATTTAAACAACGAATGTTTCGCCTTTTAATGTATCAATTTACCAAACATTAAAACTAGTCCATTCAAAAATCTTACGCATAATGACTTTCAATGGAACAACTCTAGTCTGTTATATGTCCGACAGATATTATCATTGATGGTAAACTTGCTACACTATATCAAATGACTATCGTGTAACAGAAATGTACTCTACTAAGATAGGTATTCAAACGGCGAAACATGCAATTTTATAATACGATACCTGTATTTAATTGAAACATTGGGTCAAATTTCATAGATTATGAGCAATGTATTTAGAGTTAAAGGAAGTCCTATAGGATGTTTTGAGTACACGATATGGTAGAGTTCATTATATAATTGTGTGTATGTCCAACATGAGATCATCAATAACATATTGATGGTGTCAGCAGAGTTAGCCTTGGGAGGCAAGGAATTGTCCTCAGCTCGTGGAATTACAATAGCTCAATCACATTTGATGGAATAACTCAACAATTATATTGTACCAGAGGTCACTGGTCGAAGCATAACCTCTTAAAAATAAAGCTTCATTTTGACATTAGTACCATCTGCAACTTATTGCGACAACAGTTTTAATTCAGAACCCAGGGCCGGTATTTATAAAGCATCTTAAGTAAAAACTTTAATATTTTGACTCAAGGTAAAATATTGAGCTACCCATATTTCACAAAAAATCAAAATTAGACCATGTTTTCTATGTGATTATTGAAGCTCTTCACATAATGCGTCTAAACTATGTAACTAATTGTTAATATTTGTTTTCCTGTTTAGCTGATACACTTAATGAAAATTGGAGACTTTAAGAATATTAAGTTTTCACTTGAGATGCTTTATAAATACCGGCCCAGAACGATCACATATTTGTTAACTTTAGCACATAACTATCACATTTCTTATTACATTACTTAGCTTATATAACTTGAAGTCTTTGTAATACAACTTACTGAAGGAAAATAAAATCTATCAATTTATAATATGAACTTTCTATATTATTGTAATAAATACAACTTTCTAAATACCGTAAGCAATATTTCTACGATAACTTTCGTTGTGTACTTTCAACAAGTTCACATAAAAGTGCGTTTTCAACTGCACCATAGACTGATAATGCGCATTATCAGTGGGTAAAATTACAAAAAAAAACATTGCAAATGTTAATATCAATATAGATAAGACCTATTGACAGTATTTATTAAAGCTGTTATTACGCAACAAAAACTGATAAAACTGTTTTCATGACAGAGAATAATGCGTGCTTAGAACGCCCAATTGACGAGGTCATGTGACTGACAGTTGATCATCATGATAGAACGATCTACCAACAATGTAACGTTCTGTAGTTTTGAAATATATCATATTCTGTGCATTATCAGACGATTATTGCGGCTCTCTCCGGATTTATAAGTAAACAAATGGGGCACAAACAATATCCGACAATCAACATGAATACAGACTGGTTTCTATTACATTCAATCTGAGATAAGCGTCTGTCTCACGCGATTTCTTTAAATGCCGATATGTGTACCAGTATATTTTATGGCATATTAAGAACAATATATCCATTAATCGTAAGGTTATCATGATTGACATTGAAAGAAGCCTTTTAAAACGATTTAAATTGAGGCACTATCTGTTTACTATAGTATCGTTAATTCTTATCAAACGCATTTTACAAACAGTTAACTCTGATTGAAGACGTATAAAGACGGATTAACTGCTGACACTGGACTGGTAAGCACTATTTATGCATTTTAAACGATTTTTACTGTAATACCAATTAATTTTATACATTCATCAAGTCCCAAGACAAGCGTTCACAATTTATAGTATTGAAAGAAACAATTTATTTGCGCATCGATATCGACATTAGCTAAATTACATATGAAGTACAAAATAATGCTATATGTCAAACGTATCTTTGATGTTTTTGCTCAGACGGTATTAAAGTTTAAATATTATTAAACACATTATTAACCATTAAGCCCCCATTAATTATTGTCTATCTATCGCGGAGAAATAGTGTATCAATGTGATATTTCACGGTTTTTTAATATATACTTTAACACGTGCACACCTTCCATCCATCAGCACCAAGATTAATGTCAATTCCAGTGCCATTTAAATGTTCAATTAATGAATTACATTGGATATAAATCAAACATAAATTCGGAGTTGTTTTCGTACGTAGAAACTGTTTTCTTTACTTGTAATATTTACGAAAATGGACATTGTTTTCGTTTAATATTAAAGTACAGCAAACATTTATGTCCGTTCATTTATCTTATTAAAATTATTTGAAATCTAGTCGATGAATATTCCAGATATTTGAACAAATTGAACGTTTTAATGAATTCGAAAATACCAGTATTAGAAATAATTTAATAATTTCATTACACTTGATTCAATGTTAGGAATGCTTGAATACTTTAGCAGAAAGTTGAAAGTACGTTTTACAGAATAGCAAAATATGATCAACCAATAAAATGTATATGATTCCAGATATTATAGAATAAATGCGGTGATTTTGCTCATACTTAAACATGGAAAAAGGGTACGTTATTGTAAAGTTTGTAGCGCGCACGCGCTGTTGGTGTTCAGTTTTAAGTATGCTCATTTCAGGACCTAGCCGACGAAAATAAATGATTTACAGCGTTATATGAACTGTAATTCACATTCTAAGTGTAACTACTAATCAATTTTCTATAATAGTAAAATAATAAACGTAAACAAACCCCCAATATCACTGTTTTCTTAGTATTTACCGATACAGGAAGTTGACGCTCATAACAAAAACTTGTATGTGGCGTAACGTTTGCTAAGCGACGTCGCGTTTGTTTTCCCGACGTCGCCCAAAATGTCCCGCAAAAATGTCATAATTTTGAAAAACATACTAATATAGTGTTGTTTTATGTTATAATAGCGTTTACGCCTGCTTTTTGGTGCTATTATATCTGCAGAGTCCCTCGGGAGTGTTGGTGCCCTCGCCCTGACGGGCTTGGGCACCAACCGTCCCTCGGGACTCTGCAGATGTAATAGCACGAAAAAGAATGCGTTAACCCTACATTCGAGCCATGGTTTCACAGATGTTTCACAAGTGATAGACCATCATACCACTCTCTTATGATCGTAATTAATACAGCATAAACATTGCTGCTTTGATGAAAGATGTGCGCTCACTGAAATCATGATTTTAAATAATAATCTACTCATCATTGCCAAAATATTCCTTAGTAAAGTTAAAGTAGATATTACACATGTTGCGTTATGTCTGCAATTTCCCATTCACATTCTTTAAACAGACACTGGGCACGTGCATGTAACCACGTGCTATCCTCATTTGACGTCTGTATCAGACAAATTACTACTTTTATAGATCGTTTAATCAGAATTATATACATTATGTGAACAAAATGTGCATCAACGGCTGGGTTTCCTCTCAGTGTGCGCATGCTGCTGCTTCTGTGATGTTAAACTTATAAACGATGTAGACTATTTAGTCAGCGAATTACTTATGACAAATGCTTTGATTAATGCTATTGCCGTCAACTTTACATGGCCTGTCTGATGTATAATTTTCAATATATCACAATATATTACAAGTGATAAAATGAAACAATCTATCAATGGATAACGATTTAATATGGCACAGCATTGTCTTTAAAAGTTAACGGCTTATATATTTATCGTTATATTTCAATTGTCGATGTCGAATCTCACCCAATCTGTCATAATTTACATTGGTCTATCACTTAGATAGATCAACAACAAATAACAATCATTACTTATGTAATTGTTAACTAGACAATTAACTACGGGATTTACATATTTTGCTACGTAATACCATTGCTCACTGAGCGACACATATTAGGTACTAGTATACAAATACAACGCCTAATAATACATTCATGTCATATTTATCAAACAGTTGACAAATCCAGGGTGATTTGCAAAGCCAAAAATGTCAACTCAAATATTGCTGTCTTTCTTCCCAATTCATACAGCATTTAAAGTATTTGGAATTGATACAACATACTTGATACGTTTTTATTGTATAAAAATACGTTACAAATATTCTTTGTCATAACGAAAAACGATTTCATACAATGCATGCTAAGATATGATTGTTTCGTATATGTGGTAAGATACGATTTCATAGTATGACGCAGAGGACTGATACTTTCAACATTTAGGTAAATTAATTGTATTTTTCTTAATAATTCATTGAAGGTTTTGTAAACCTAAGCAATCAGTCTACTGTTTTGCTAACAATGCGTAAATTTCGGATAAATTTACGCATAGATATCTACATCATGCAAATTCGTAAATGTGTTTTACTAAATGATCGCAAGTACTTGAATACATTTACACAAACATATTAAAGATTGAACGTCAGTCTGGACACAATATGACAAATATAACGGGGATCAGAAAGCACAAATATACATAAACGGTCGTTAAGATTTCATGTTTCATCACGGTCTAATACAGCAAGTAACGGTCTAAAAATACAAACGACGGTCTAAAATAATATGCGACGGTCAAAAAGCATCAGTGCGTGTTAAAAACTATTCACTCACGTTTATATTTGTCATTAAGGGTTGCTGAATGAGATCTGTAAATTCTACTTCGCAATTACAAAACTAGACAGAAAAAAACATTAACGTCGGTGTTTTTAAACGAATTAAAAAAATGTAGAAAACGTGAAGTTGGTTGCAAACGTTTTACCGAACATGACGTTGTATCGACATGCTTATGTTCAAATCTGTTTAATATTATAATGTAGTGTTAGCAAAAGCCTTTTCTTACTCTTACATCTCCAGAGTACCGAGTCGACCCGCTATAATAGCACAAGAACAACACATTTGCGTATTTGTGATCGACTGGTTAAGATGAGTGCTGCCGATTTCCTCATACCCTTTTCTCAACATGTTATTAAACTTTGCTGATTCTCACTATCACGTCATATTATATATGCATGAGAAAAACAACCGATACAAATCCGTACCGCGAAAGAATTGTTATTGGAATTGCTTGTTTTTCCGTTCTCGTCTGTGGCAGATGTATTATAAAACTTTTTTTTTCTTATTTGACTTTACTAAGCTTCGAGCAAACAAGTAATATACTAATTCGATAAATGATATATTTTCCATTCATCATTATGCGCGCCTTGTCTGCAATCAGTATCAGATCAGAGGTTTTATAAGAAAAACTTGCAACCGATAATTGCTAAGCCATAACCCTTCGACAGTTTTTGCATGACGCAGTTTGCAATGATGACAGTATAACACTAGTTGTGTATCTGATACTTTCAATATTTTTTTTTCACATCAATCATCCAATCTTTACTACTATCAGGCATCTGACGACGTGGGTATAATAGAGAAACTAATCATTTTGGTATTTAAACTAATTGTATTGCTCTACGTGTCAATAGGTACAGTAATGGTTTTTAATCCGTATAACACCCGGTTGCGGCAGATCCGTTGATCTGGAGTTGCAGATAGTCTTACAATATGGCAAGGCATGTTAATCAGATATTAACGCGGCAGTATTTAGTAAAATATGTCCCCAGTTATGAATGGTGCAAATCATGACCATTCCTGATCGACAAGCATTCTTCTCAAACACCAAACGCGTGGACTGCATTTTTCCTGAGTACATATACCTATAATGGGACCGCGGTTTAAAAAAGAGTTAATGTCACTCAGTTGCTATAAGTTTTGCCACAGTGATAAGTGTACATCACTGATTACAATTAACTTGACTATACTTTCATTTGAAAGCCTTTCAATTAGTTATTAGTTAACGACATTTTCCTGTAGCAAGTATTATGAATTAGGGAAACTTTTTACATGTCCCATGTTTATAGATCTGATCAAATAAAACTATACGAATGTCAATATTAATTTTGTTTTTAATAAAGGTATTTTTAGTGATTGCTTTCTTTAGATTATATGAGTTATTGCAAACTCTGAACGACGTCGCCCGATTGAATACCTCCATGATGTCGATAAAACTATCATACGCACTGTCTAACAGGTTGTATTGAAGTGGATAATGGCTTCATAAATAGCGACATGGAACATTATGTATATCTGATAAGATAAACAAAAGGTTATGTCTGCCTGACCTAAAATATAAAATCAGTAAACAAAATATAGGAAAATACGATGAAATGAGCTTTTCTTGATAAAAATGCAATAAATGCACACATGAATGACTATAAAGTACGTTATAGCAGCATCTGGGTATCAAGCATTTTTCTGGTATTCTGTTTTTATAGAAGATTGAGGAAGATTATCAACATGGTGTTTTTCATGCATGTATTGTTGTTAACACGATGTTGGATATCTGGTTGGATGTGTGTAATATTAAGTTATTGTCTATAGTTATTGAGTTGAATTGGGTACAAAATATTAAAGCTTGTGAGAATGTTAAAATAATTTCAGAAATAAACAATGAATCAATTATTCATCTGTGATAAAATTATACACAATAATTGACCTTAATATGTATAATAGTCTACTACTTCAAACCATCAACATTGTATAACCTTTACCAATAGATGTCAATATACTATTTCGTATGAATGCAATTTACAGAAATCTGGCCAAAAAATAGTGTTTGTATTTTCCCGAGTGATGCTTGACGGGCATGGAGTAGAACTAGTTGATCAACATGTTGAATTATAAAGGGATGAACCTGGTATTTCTCATGTAATTTAATTATGTGTTCAAATTAGAAATCACAATTAATTTATATACTGTATGCCTTAATAACTGACTAATTATTATCTCAATCATTGCCTTATTAATTTTCTTAATTGATATAGCTTGACCACTTTGCCATCAGCCTGACCTATTGAGTACCATAATATAACAGTCCGTAAATTGAGTGTATGTTTTCATAATCGGAGAGTATCACGATGAAACTCGAGATGTAATACAAACACAAATCTTAAATGCCGAGATTGCACGATTTGTTTGCGGAAATTGATATATTCAAAGCAAGAACCTTGTAATATATTCTTGCATTAAGGTCAGGTTCAGGTCAAAATGGCCAAGCTATACGAGTTTAATCAAACTGCCACTGTGAACTACTTGAAAGATTACTGTGTTTAAAAACCTACACTTATTACAAATACGAACTATGATTCACGAATACACATTAATTGTTCGAATTGATCTATTACATTGGTATTTTATAATGTTCTTTTTCATGGGTAAATAATCATTTTAGAGTGATTTGTCCTGCAATAATTCTGAATAAAACATAAAAAAAAGGTTTGAGAAAATCCGACAGGGAAGGTAGCACTTAACCCAACCAGCCGAGCACAGAAATCAGAAACGCCACGACACAACTACCCTGAGCAATGTCCACAGAAATTAATATAACTAGTGTTGGGGATACTGTTAGCATTTAACCAAGATTAAATAATTAGCTTAATGATAATCATAAATGCTAAATTATATTAATATACACCCTAACAACTTCTATCATGGAACATACAATCTGCTTAAAACATTTCAAAAGCGGTATATGGTATATTATATATTAACAAATTGTAGAACCAACCAATGCCTGTAAAATGGGAATCAACTTCCTTTTTAAAGCATACTTATCTGCGGCATGGAGATGAAACTTCATTTAGATTTAATGAAAACAACATCAGGTAGATTCTTTTTGGAGACCCCTTGTCTTGTCTATATCAGATAAGTGTCTTTTTATAAGAACTTTTCTGCATGTCTGCCATAGGACGATTAATTAAACATGTTTACCAAGATTTATTGATCGGTGTAAGTATTCAAAGATGAACATCATAAAAAGAAGAGTAGCAGCTTATGATATATCGCTATGATATGTCAGTTATTAATACGAAATAATATTTGATATTAACCAGATATTTTGTGTAAAAATGATAATTTGAGGGAAATGGAACTTTAGATATATGCTAGGACAATTTTATATACCTTTTTCAGCATCAGTTTTGTCGCTCTGATGCTTACTAGTTATTACGAAGGCCTACGAACATATTTTATTTCTTAAATATCTGTCATTTATTCCAGTCACGTGTCATAGTTTTTGATGTTTTAAATTTCATAATATCAAAGCAGTACATTGTGCATAATTAATAATTCGTTAATGTGGTATAACAATAAAATGTTCAACATATCCTACCAAATATTATTTTTTTATTTCTTTTTATTCGTCATTGGTGTTTGACGTTATTGTATGCTCTACATTCTGTGCCATTCACATTTGAGTAAGTCATGACACATATCGGTGTCAACTTTCTAATGTATTCACAGCGGCATATTTCGTGGAATTTCACATTTTAATCTATTAAGACATTGTGCGTCGAACAGTGACCTCACACACGTGTATATTTAATTGAGTATTTCGCTTACCACCAGTGTTCTTTTAAATTATTTTCTGTTTGGTTTACATCAAAGTCAATAAAAATCATTACAACATTCATGAAATTCTCACCTTATTGGAATAAAAGTCTAAATTGTGTAAAATTGCGAGTGGTAGAGTGTTTAACTGACAACGTCAGACAAAGCTTAGAATCGGGAGAACTTTTTTTCTTGGTGGATCATTTTATTTGACAAAGTTTAGGTGTCAAATTGTTGGTATTCCTACGCGAACTCGTGAAAATGTTCCTGGCATGGAAAAGATAAACAATTCTAAGAATACAATCTAGTTGTGCGAGCACATAAATTAAATGATTGGATGGAGACAGCAATAACAACACGTTAACAACAGGTGTTTCTATTGAGGCGACACTACCTAATTAATCCAGTCATGCATTTCCAAGCATAACATAATAATAACATTGACCCAGATGATTAGGTTAATATCATTTCCAGCAGAATTAGTCAAACAGAAAATAAATGAAAATTAAAAAATTATCGCATGATGTACATATGTCTAAAGGACGATGCTTAAGGGACGATTTGATTGTTCACCATATTGACGTTATCTAAAAACGCAATAGTATAACCAGTATTTTAATTAATTGTTAATTGAAAGTGTATTTTTTTCAGATTTCAGATTTCCTTCTGTCACCCGTGCATAGAGTGGGTAATTATTAGGAACGTATCTTTGTTAATGTGGACCGCTAGCGAACTTCAATATGTTTCTATTTCAATCATAATACTACACATCATTACATGCCAAGCCTTTATTTGCCAGCTTTCCTCTGACATATATCAGGCATATGCATGGACGTTCCTCCTACCGGATTTGAACCCGACCAGATAAGTCGACACCAATAAGAATTACACATGACACATTTCCATTGAAAATTTAATATACTTCTAACGTGTCCACTCCGTTACTGTAACTGACTATTCAACCACAAAACACTGTTAACGTGGGTGAAAATACATAGCTCGTCTTTCATTATACTGAACAATTCCAGAATTCCCTGAGTCATAACATTGTTTGTGCAGTTGTATAATTGCATGTCTGGATCACTTATCGAGCTGTCAACAATAAGACTCCGAGAAAACATAGCATCTTAGACAATAATATTTTTGTCAAACCATTCTATAATCGTTACAATCCTGTCCTTAAAATCCGCATGTCAGATGATAACTTCATATAAACAACCCGCATTCAACCCATGCTAGACAGGGACTTTATTTATACAGCATCATGTAGATGTATCAATTTTCACATATTTGCTATCCAGTCATTGTCAGTCGAGCAGTATCGATGTTAAGAGTGTTGCCTACCTTATTCAATATATCCTATTTTTCCATGGATTCAACAAAATATACAAGGTTCCCCTTGATTAAATAATATCATTAAGGTGATAGACTACATCAAGCACATGTGATTCTCAATAATATAAACAAAACACCAGTCCTAGACATAACCACGATGGTAACACCTGCATGTAGTAGTACACCCAGTGTAGAAAAGTTCTTGTACATAATAGATGAAGTTATTGAGACTTTGAGAGAAAGTGTCTGACTTTAAACACCATGCTTCTTTCTTCAATGCCTAACTAATCAAATTAATACTTTAATCCATTTGTGAAGTTAACGGCAAAGTGAATGTTCACCATTTCATACCAAAAAATGAAATATTGTCTCTCCTAATTGCTTATTTCCGCCATAAATCAAAGTTGTCAAGTATCGAACATGTTTAATTTTTCAAAGATATTAAATTGTTTCTCAGACTTAGATGAGTCAATAACATCTTAACAGTACAAAAAACCTGTTTGAGATATTATTATTATACAATTTATCAATCAATGAATCTTAATCATGGCATTGCTCTATTGTAAGTTGTCATACAACAAAACCGAATGGCCATGTGCCAAGTATGAGGGTTGTCCCAGAATGCCGTATAATCGCATTATATTTTTAAAAGAATCTTATATAGTATAGAAAAAATATAGTGTGCCTATGTAAAGATTACATACGAAATTTCACTTTTTCCTTTTAAAAATGGACATATTATGAACAATTTAATAACATCAAGTGTAGTTTTACGGCCGGCACAACGTAAACGTTACGTTAATTACTTACGACGTCAGGAAATCACAGTTTTTCAAATTACTTCCAAGCATGTGCCACACACTTCTCAGGTCTACGAAGCAACTGTTGTAACACGTTTTCAAACCACTGTCGTTTTAATGACCTGTTAAATGTTTGCACAGCATGACGAATATGTATTATCGAATCTTCTTCCCCGAAAAGTGCTCTTTAATGCTGGAAAATACGCGAAATCCAGGGACGCCAAGTCAGGTGAGAAGGATGTCTTTGGAAGTTAATTTCCTCTGCCCTCCTTTTAAAGTCCACCCCCTTTTTATGCTGGATGAAATAATTTAGGTCACTGTGCTGTTTGGTCACTATGATAAAACTTTTTGGCATATATATTTTCTCCCTCTTTTTGCCCATTATTGTAAGCAAGCTCAAGTCGCAAAAATGCCTCTTTAAAACGTATTAACGGAAGGTCACTGTCCTTGGTGTTTTATACTAGGTCAGGGGGCGGTTGTGCCTCACTTGGTCGCCGTTTTTGACACGGTTTGTACAGTTGGTTCGCCTTGCAGTGGGGCCTTGGGGAACTTGTCCGAGTATTAGTTGCGTTTCATTCGGCAATAACCGCTATTATATCATTTCTTTGTAAAATTGGGTCATCCTTCATTTTATCGGTGGGGACTTGGATTTTTAATTGTTTCTTCGGCTTATGTATGTGCATTGCTCAGCGTAGTTGCTAGGACTATGTAATATTATTTCCCGCCCAATTCCTACCTTGCCTATCAGTTTAACTAAGTCGAGTTGTAGTTGTGCCTCTTTAGGTCGCATTATGTTAGGTCTCTGTCCTTAGTGTTGTAAACTTGGTCACCCTCAGTGTTGTTGTGCCTCATTTGGTCGTCGTTTTGGCTTGGGTTTGTGTGGACATTGCTAAGGATAGTTGTGTTGTGGTGTTTCTGATTTTTGTGATCGTTTGGTTAGGTTGAGTGCTACGGATTTCTCATACCTTTTTTGTTTGTCTGATAATGACCACGGTGTATACCCATATCGGCACCCTCTCTGTGCAAAACGCTGTATCGGCACCCTCTCTGTGCTGGCACGGGACTTCCTCTGTGCAAAACAATGCTTTCTGAGGACTAAAGTCGACACGAGAGGTAAGAAAATCATAGTTTTTACCAAAAATACAGATCTTTGCTAAAAAAGCGATAGCCCACGGAACAACCCAATGCTTAAACACTGTCCTCATGTTGTTCTATTTGTTATATCAGTTGCCACAAGCTTAGACTAAGATGGAATGTTGACGGAGGGTACTTGTTAGAATGAACACGGAGTCCAGTTTTGGACAGTAAAATGCGAGTTTTCATCAATATAGGAAATATCTCGCAACTCAGATGGTAAGTCCTTAAACTAATCTGGCCTTTAAATGCTTTTTATATGGCAACTTTCATCAAATTACGTTAAAAACAGTCTACTTTCGGTTTAGTTGTGGCACCGGCACCCTCTCTGTTCTGGCACCGGCATCCTCTCTGTGCGTTGCAGCTTACTGGCACCGGCACCCTCTCTGTGCTCACAATAGTCAAAGCGCTAATTAGCGCTGAAAGAACAGTATGTGTTCCCGTGGTCAGACAACTATATTTCCAGTTACAAAGGCTGTGACACACACCCTGAACGTGATAATGAATTTATCGAAGAATCGAACATTATAAGTAGTTAAAGCCATACATAATCGCAGTTAACAAACACAAATCATGTATTAAGTTGTTGTGCTACATACAATAAGCAAAATATGCACGTTAACAAACAATGTGTCCATTTCCATGACGGGATAAAATAATAGCATCAACATATTTTTAACTAAATCATGCGCGTTTTTATAGGAGCAGACGTATGTGAACAATAGTAGTGTCTTAATGTACACCCATATACAAATATGACATCCCCCACCTACGTTTTGTATGCAAAAACAATCAAATACTATTATATCAATTTTATTCGTTATTATTTCTGCACTTAATGTATTCGTTCAACTGTGTAGGATTTTTCATTTCTTTTTCAGCTCTCTGAAGCGTAAACGGAAATCAAACGTATGGCTCCACCAAGCAAAACGACGCAGATCAGCAGAAAACAAGAACCCTGTTCGGTCACCTGGTCATTCTTGAACATCAAAAACATACTCAGTTTACATACTCGGCAATGGTGACCATTCCATTCGTGCAAATAATCGATCATGGACGCCAACGTCCTCAAATAAATGGTACCATCTGTAACGATGTTCTACCTTCATATGTAACTGATCCTATGTGGACCGCAATGACTAATGTAAATTCAGCTTATCCTGGAACTGCAAAGCTTAAATCTACACCTTCAAAATGCAAAAACGAAAATGTGCCAACGAAATAAAACACAACGCGTTTTGATGCAGAATCAATTGACGCTCTTCGACAAGAAATGAGCGAAAACCTGCCAACCATACTGTCACATTTAGAAGTAACTGGAAAACATGTTGATTCAGCCAGTTCCTTTGACTCATTGCACAGATTTCCTATAAACAACATATTATTTTTGCTTCTGTTGGATGTTTTAAAGTGGAACTCGCTGGATAATACTTCGCAGATGAATTATACAATGAAATAATGAAGTTTTAGAAGACATTATACAGTCGCAATGCGGTTTATGAGTTGAGAGAAATCACTAGAAGCGAATATGACAAGAATCAGACTGAATTTGAAGGACTTGAAATTGTAAATCAGTACCATATCATATAAACGAGTCAACTTCCGGTTATCAAAATGTGTTGTATATTCAATGTGTATTGTTAAGTATCACTATAAGTCTTACTTTGTTGAATGCATATGATGTACGTATAATAACTAGTCGTTATCACTGCTGTCATTTGATTGCTGTATGTGTATGAATATTGTTCCCATGGTTAATTGAGGATATTGAGTGTGTGTGTGTGAGTTTACTGTTGAATTTATAGACATAACTTCAATAATCAATATTTAACACTCATTGAGTATCTTTATTTCACCCGATAAAATAAGACAAAATACGATACAGTTTAAACAATCTTTTTATGCTAACAACAACAACTTTAACTTATCAATCTAGAACATGTAAACAAATGGTGTTTTAACAAGTGTTAATTTCACACGCATGTATAGCTGTTGAAATACAATATATCAAATTTAGATCTATCTTTTGTTTTGAATTTTAATACACATTTCGTATGAATATTCTTTCATGTACATTCTTATCTTTTTTTAGAACTCCTTTCTAAACATACTCAACCACATGTCTTTGTGCCATTTTCTATTGGCTAATCAAATTGCAGGATACTATATTCCAAGTAAGTTACAGGTTTTAATGAATACAAATGACTTGTTATGCTGGCACCGTCCGGTGCAATCATTACACATAATCTGACATATTCCAACAGCTTTATAATAAATTATCCTACTTTGATTGGCAAATATATTTTCCCACTAACACCTGACACATCTAAAGGGGCAACCTTATAAAGTATGGTGTCTACTATATAACCACCACAAATAGACCTTTAGTATCACTGTTTGAAACAGAACACAATATAAATGTGATAATTATATGAATAACTGATCTGGTTGACTTTTAACTTTTTCTACCAAATAATTTTTCACAAAATGAACATTTTTGTGCAGTTTTAACAGTCATTTCACAACTGACGACCTCATTAACACTTAATTCCTCATGTTTGTTGTCGTTTGAAACAGTCCCATGACACTGGGTACTAAATTTTGACGTCAATGATCGATTAGTTGTTGCACATATGGAAGGATCACCGATGCTTTCATTTGCGTATTTTGACTGTGTTTTGGTTCCCAAGAATGATCAGTTGATCAAACAAGGGTCTGATTTTCTACTGATCTGCGTCGTTTTGCTTGGTGGGTTTGATTTCCGTTTACGCTTCAGAGAGCTAAAAAAGAAAAGAAAAATCCTATACAGTATAAAACAAATTCGTTGAGGGCAGAAATAGTAACGAACAAAAATTGATATATTTGATTTTTTTGGCATACAAAAATAGGTGGAGAATGTCAATTTAGTTATAAATACATGTATGAAGATGCTACACTTAAAATAGGTTTAAAAAATTTTTTTATCCCGTCATCGAAATGGACACATATTTTGTTAACGTGCATATGTTGGCTATTGTATTTAGCACGACAACTTAATTCGTGATTCGTGTTTGTTTATATTGAATACTGTGATTATGTAGGGTTTTAACTACTAATAATGTTCGATTCTTCAATAAATGCATCATCACGCTCAGGGTGTGTGCCACAGCCTTTGTAACTGGAAATATAGTTGTCTGACCACGGGAACACATACTGTTCTTTCAGCGATAATTAGCACTTTGCTTATTGTGAGCACAGAGAGGGTACCGGTGCCAGTAAGCTTCAACGCACAGAGAGGGTGCCGGTGCCAGAACAGAGAGGGTGCCGGTGCCACAACTAAACCGAAAGTAGACTGTTTTTAACGTAATTTGATGAAAGTTGCCATATAAAAAGCATTTAAAGGCCAGATTAGTTCAAGGACTTTCTATCTGAGTTGCGAGATATTTCCTATATTGATGAAAACTCGCATTTTACTGTCCAAAACTGGACTCCGTGTTCATTCTAACAAGTACCCTCCGTCAACATTCCATCTTAGTCTAAGCTTGTGGCAACTGATATAACAAATATAACAACATGAGGACAGTGTTTAAGCATTGGGTTGTTCCGTGGGCTATCGCTTTTTGAGCAAAGATCTGTATTTTTGGTAAAAACAATGATTTTCTTACCTCTTTGACGACTTTAGTCCTCAGAAAGCATTGTTTTGCACAGAGAAAGTCCCGTGCCAGCACAGAGAGGGTGCCGATACAGCGTTTTGCACAGAGAGGGTGCCGATATGGGTATACACCGTGATGACGATGTATCGCAAATCAATCATCGAAACTTTCCTACCATCAGTCATCTGACGTTGGTATTGTAACTAATATTATCGGTTTAAGTGTCAATCGGTAAAGTAAGGGTGTTTGACCCAGTGGCTGCAGATATGTTGGTCGGGAGCTATAAATCGTCTTACATCTTGCAAGACACGTTCCTCAGATTTAAAAGTGGCGGTATAGTATATAGAAATATAATTATATGTTCCATTTAAGAATGATGCAACCATGGCCATTTCTGGTCGACAACCATTTTTGCCAACCACCAAACGCAATAGACTGCGGTTTTCCTGCGTACATACGACTATAATGTGACCGTGGTTTTTATAATTTATTTGTGAAATTGGGTCATACTGCATTTTTTTCGGCGGGGACTTGGATTTTTAAAAAATTGTTTCTTTGGCTTATGTGCGAGCATTGCTCAGAGAAGTTGCTAGATATGTCTTATGTTATTTCCCACCCATTCCTCATTGTCTATAATCTAAACTAGGCCAACAGCTATTCTATAAGTTCATTGTAAAATTGGGTCATCCTGTATTTTATCGGCGGGGACATGGAATTTCGATTGTTTCTTCGGCTTATGTGTGGGCATTGCTCAGTTTAGTTTGTGTTGTAATGTTTCTGATTTCTGTGTTCGGTTGGACAGGTTAGGTGCTACCTTCCCAGATTGATTTCCTCATACATGTGTTAAAAAAAGAGACCCAATGTCACCCGCTACAATAAGTAATGAATTACAATTTACTCGTCTTTCCTATAATTTGAAAGCTTTCGATTAGTTAGTTTTATTTTCCTGCATCAATAATTTTAAGTAACGAAATAAACTTTTTACAAGCCTCATACTGATAAGACTTTGCAGTTACAAACTAGTAACGACGTCGTCTGGTTGAATACCTAAATGGTGTCGATAAAACATTTCTATACACTGTCTAACAGGTTGTATTTAGGTGAAAGTTGCTTCATATATAACGACATAGAACATTATACAGATCTGATTAGATAAAAATATGTCCTGTCTGCTTGACCTGAAATATAAAATCATAAACCAACTATAGGTTACTAAGATGTAATGGTTTTTTTGTTTGATAAAAATGCAATAAATACACACATGAATGAATATAAAGTTCGTTATAGCAGCATCTGGGATCCAGCATTTTTCTGGTATGTTTAATCTTGAGGAGAGATAATCAACATGGTATTGTTCATGCATGGGTATTGTTGTTAACACGATGTTTGATATCTGGTTGCATAATCTGGTTTTTCTATAGTTTAGTGAGTTGAACTAGGTACATAGGTAATATTGAAAGCTTGCGATAATTTAAACTTGATTTCAGAAAAATTCATATGTGATTATATCATACGACAATAATTCACCATAATATGTATAATATTCAATAACTTCGACCATTCAACATACAATAAATTTCATCGGTCATCCTTTACCGATAGATATAAAAATATAATTACTATTTAGGTGTTTATATTTTATAAGCACAGGCCTATTAAAGAGTTTACATCCCAAAAGTTTCACTCATTCATTAGATAAAAGAACATGAATATACCATTTAACGCACTTATTCCATTAACAAATTGTTGAACCAATCGATAACTGAAAAATGTGCGTCAAATTCCTTTTTTCAAAAGCATACTTATCTGTGGCATGGCGACGAAACTTCATTTAGATTTAATGAAAACACCATCAGGTAAATTATTTTTGAAGACCCCTTGTCTTGTCTATGTCAGATTAATATCTTTTTTACAAGAACTTTTTCTGCATGTCTGCCATAAAACGATACATAAGTTAATTAAATATGTTCACCAAGAGTTATTGATGTAAGTTTTCAGAGATGAAAATCATAAAAAGACAAGAAGCAGCTCATGATACATTGCTATGATATGTCAGTTACAAGTATGAAATGATAATTGATATTAACAATATATTTTGTTTAAAAATGAAAATAGTTTCAGTTATTGCAGATGAGTTTTGATATATGTACATGAAGGGAAAGGCAACATTAGAAATATGTGAGGACAGTCTTCCTGAAATTTCAACATATGAAGCTTGGATTTGTGGAATTATATATATAATTTTGTTTGTACTATCTGACAACAATTGTCAAAAAACATTTGTTTTGTTGCTCAGATGCTGCTGTTTATTGGGAAGGTCGACGCACCGAAACTCCAACCCATTATATAGCAGCCGGTATACTATGGTATATTCATATTTTATTTCTTAAATATCCACCATGTATTCTAGTCACGTGTCATAGTTTTTGATGTTTTGACTTTCATATTATCATATCAGTACATCGTATGATTAATAATTCGTTATCAGTTCAAATTACATTTTTTCCTTCATCTTACTTGATAAACATGTTTGCTCAAACAAAGTTAACAACAAATTGCCTACCCTGAACAATTAAATCATAACTTACGTATTATTGATGATAGGTCTGCGTAATAAACACCCAGTCACAACTGATAATGATAATGATTATGAAAGCAATGTTTTTGTTTCATGTTGTCGACTGTTTGAGTTCAGTGCTGCCTTCCCTGTGCGACTTTGCATGCTCGTTTTATTATATATAATTGTAATGTAATTATTTAAACCTCTCGGTCAAGGATAACCCATATAAGTGCAAGCACTTATTTCCAATGGGGTCCTATGTTTTTGCTGAAGAGACAGCAGGTGGAAGAGACAGTGGAGTGATACAAGGTATCCGGGCAAGATGCCCTAGCTCTTTGCGAAGAGACACCTTGGTTCTTTAACGTGGCCGGTGTATAGCACCGATACACGCGAGACTACCTCTGGGTTGCTAACCAGTTCATCTCTAGTTAGGTGGGAAACACAGAAAAGCGTTTAAGAAATGATCAAGTGCCCCGGCCGAGGATCGAACCCGGGACCTCTCGATCAGCAGGCAAGCAGGCTATCCGCTCGACCACTGTACCACAATTATATGTGCATTGGTAGTTCAGCCGACATCGTCAAATCATGTAGATTTACCTAATTCATAGACATTTATAAAACCTAAGTATCAATTTGTTGTAAATATACCAATAGTTTCATGTGTGAACTCATAGCATTATGCTTCTATCAGACTCGGTTAAACGAATTTCTATACTAAATATCAAAGTTACAGCGAGACTTAAACCATGATGCTTGACTTCAAATTTTATAAAGTTTTCGCTTTTATCGTCTGAAATAATCGTTCTAACTACGGTGATTATTCCAAGATCTCATTTATGACGTATGCAAGTAGTGCACTAGACTGTGGTATAGCAATGAATGTTCAACTTATCGCTCCACACATTATTTTTATTTCTTTTTATTCGTCATGGATGTTTGACGTCATTGGATGATATTCATCATACGCCATTCACATTTGAGTCATTAATGACTCATATCGCCGTCAATTTTTTAAGGTTCTCACAACGGTATATTTCGTGGAATTTCACAATGTAATTTATGACATCATTAAGCGTCGTACATTTACCTTACATACTTGTATATTTAATTAATTATGTTGTTAACCACCAATGTTCTTTATAATTATTATTAGGTTGGTTTACATCAAAGTCAATAAAACCACTATACAATTTATGAAAACCTCACCCAATAAATATAAAAGTCTTAATTCTGTAAAATTGTGAGTGCATGGTAACATCAGACAACGCTTAGAATCGGGAAAACATTTTTTCTTGGAGGATGCATTTTATTGGATAAGTTATTAAGGTGTCAAATTATTTGGTATTCCTACGCGAACTCCGGAAACTGTTCCTGGCATAGAAAAGATAAACAGTTACAATCCAGTTATATGAGAGCATGAATGAAATGATTGTCTGTAGAATACACAATATATGAATTGAGTATCCTGAGAACCCGGATGTAGACAACAATAACAACACGTTAATAACAGGTGTTTCTATTGAGGCGAAATTTCTTCATTAGTCTGGTCAATTACAGAGAAATCATACATTCAAGTATAACATAATAATTATATCGACACATGTGATTAGTTTAATATCAATTCAAGCACAATAATGTCAAACTGAAAATAAAATAAAATTCGATAAATTATTGCATTAGGCACATATGTCTAAATGAGCTCTGCTGTGCGATTTCCAACCGCTTGATAAAATATTGTCTCTTGGGAAACCCATATTTAGTCCAGAGCACATATTTTTGTGAGAAAAAATGCGAAAAAATAATTTTTGTTTGATGATGTCACACTATGTTTGTTTTGTAACAACGTAAAAATCTAGGTCCTTACATATTTGTGAAAGTCTATTATTTTGGGGCAAAACCTTACAAAATATAAAAGCTAAACATGATTTTTTGGAATCAGTAGCCCACATCACCATTTACGGTTTTATGGGATTCAAATAGATTGTGATAGGTATGTTGTTACTTGTAGTTTACGATATTAAAAATCATTTGCCAGACAGTTGTCTAAAATCCGATATTTTGGGACAAAACTTGTGAAAATCTAAACAAATGCGAGAATTTTGGGAAACGGTTGATTACAATGTCATAAAAATTATATTTGATTTTTTTTTAATTGTGGTAAGTACATAGTGCCTAGCAATTCAATATATCAAAACTGAAGTGCCAGAATATTTTGCTAAATGGTAGTACTTTTGGGGTAAAATAGTGTAAAATATAAACGAAAAGTGAGAATTTTGAGAATTGGTTAATTACTACTATTTGGCTGTGTTTACTAAAAAAAGCAAATATCAACTTAGTTTACAATACATCCTTGTTGTGTCATGATCCAACAAATTAAATATGTGTATTTTATTTCCTTTTTCTTATAGGGCGCTTATAATAGGACCTGTACTAATTACATGACGTCAACTTATTTGTTTATTTTTTGTGACGTCAATAACGTCATTTTGAACGTCATTTGTAATTTCATGCCTCTAGTATTCATTTCGTCATAGCATTTCGCCAAAATGTGAAGATGTGAAATTTTGACATCAGGTTGGAAATCGCAAAGCAGCGCTCAAATGAAGATTTGATTGTTTGCCGTAACGAGGTATTATTAACATAAGTTTTATTGATAGTATATTTAAAGTGTATTATATGGATCAAGTCGATGGTTTCCTTCTGTTAACTGTAGTTAGAATGGGACATTATTAGGAACGTATCTTTATTAATGTTGACTGCTATCGAATGTCAATAAAATGCCATTTCAATACTAATATTACACAACATTACATATTTGAACCAGAGTAGACGGCAAGCGCACAAACCACTGAGAGGCACATATGATAGCAAAAAAGTGCATACACTCTATGACTGTAGCTTACTACGATCTATCTATCTAACCAGAAAACGTGGGTGAAAATGCATAGCGGTTATTGCTCGTATTTTATTAAACTAAACACTTCCAGAATTCCCTGAACTATAACGTTGTTTGTGCAGTTGTATAATTACATGTCTGGATCACTAATCGAGCTTTCAACTCCGATTAAATATCGAATATCAGACAATAACATTTTTTTCAAACCATTCTATTGTCGTCACAATGCTTGCCTTGATATCCGTGTGTCTGGTAATAACTTTATATAAACAACCCTCATTCAACCCAGGCTAGACTGGGACCTTATTTATACGACTTCTTGTAGATGTATCAAATTCCACATGTTTGCTTCCTGTCATTCTCAGTCAAGCAAAAACAAAGTCAAGAGTGTTGCCTACCTTCTCCAATATATCATATTTTGCCTTGCATAAATCAAAATATACAAGGTTTCACTTGATTCAATCATACTAAAAAGATGATAAACTACACCAAGCACATGTGATTCTCAATAATATAAATAAAACACCAGTACCAGACATAACCACGATGGTAACACCTGCACGTAGTAATACACACAGTGTAGAAAAGTACTTGTGAATAATAGATGAAGTTGTAAAGACTTTGAGAGAACTTGTCTGACTTTAAACACCATGCTTCTTTCTTCAATGCCTAACTTATCAAATTAATACTTCTATGGTCCATTTGTGAAGTTAACGGCAAAGTAAATGTTCACGTTTTCATACATAAAATGAATTATTGTCTCCTCTAATAGCCTATTTCCGCCATAAATCAAAGTAGTCAAGTATCGAACATGTTTAATTTTTTCAAGAGAATCGAGTGGTTTCTTAGAAGAGTCAGTAACATCTTAGCTGTAGAAGGTATTATCTGTACACAATTTATCAACCAATGAACCGTACATATGACATTGCACTAGCGTAAGCTGTAATACATTGACTAGTAAAACATTATGGTCATGCACTACGTAGTACGTACTTGTTTATAAAAGCATAATTATGAAAATTGTTAAATTCGTGTGCTGCTACATTAGTTTCCAGGCTAGAGATGATTGAGGAGGGGCGTTTATATATAGTTATTATCATCGGTCTATGAGATGAAGGACAACAATACACAAGACGATGATAAAATAAGAAACTATAACCTTGAATGAGATTGACAGTTGGAATAATGATACAGACATGCCATTATACAATTTCACAAACACAATCTTGAGTCAGATATTAAATGTACTTGTTATATGCGTTTATTGATACAGACAAACAATATTTTCATCGTAATGCAATTCTCTCCCACGTAAATCAACAAATGGATTGCGATTTATCATCAGCAATTATTCAGCAGTCGACATAAGGAAGTATCATTTTGTAAAATGACAAAAATACCCAATCTTCCAAACTCGGAAGTACGATCTGTGGTAAACGATCTATTTAAGTTATTTTTTATTTTTTTTTCATTCAGGTTTGTATTTGGTATTGCGACGAATATAAGTTTCATGTTCAGAAGTGTCTGTTAATAGTTGGTCTTCCTGTGTGATAGTTTATTATTAATTTACGTCGATATGTATTTTTCTACTTAAACCTTTATGCATTATGATCTCGCCACGCCTTGTAAAACCCACTTCGCGTATACTTTTAATGACAATTTGACAGACATGACATCCCGTTGTCGATACGGACATTTTCTGACAGTTGATATAGAACTTTATCTATACAATTATGATTGGTAAAATTATTCAGCAAGCCGCAATACAAGTGGCGGGCTAAAAGATTTTTATCATGAACCACTCTGCGATGTGATAGACAGACTAAGACAGTAACATTTATGAAAACCGTAAATTTTACTTTCTAGCATCTATATTAATGTTGTTCACTTTGATATTGAGATAAGTTCCTAAGAAATGAATTTATTACCATGGATATTTATATAAAAGTGCAGGAGTTCTGTTATAGCTTATTAACCTGATTTATATAGTAGTTTTATTTCAATGAAAACGTTTGTTTCAGACATCTTAGTGTTGTTGTTATGATTATCTACATCCGGGTACTCAGGATTCAATTTTTTCATCCCCCAACAAAGACGCTCTCGCGAATTTAAGCGTTGCCTGATGTTAACACTCACAATTTAACACATTTCTGACTTTTATTTCTATGAGGTGAGGAATTCATAAATGTTTATAGTGATTTTTACTGACTTTGATGAAAACAAACCTCGTATCAAGAGCTTTGGTGGTAAACGGCATATCTAATTAAATATAAATGGATATGGGGTGAATGTACGGCGAACAGTGATGTCATAGTTTACATTTTGAAATTCTATGAAATATACCACTGCGAGTAAATTAGATAATTGACAACGATATGTGTCATTAATTACTCAAATATGAACGATGCTCATGACGTAGACATATTCATTGACGCATTTTATTCACATGTAAACACCAATGTTGATTAAGAAACATGTATCTCGATCATTTTTTGTTGTACGAAGCACAGTCATGTCGTACGAGTAACCGTTACGATTTAAATCTGACAATGTTCAGTGTACATAAAACGTTTGTTCAAAACGATAAAAGCAAAACTTTATTTAGCTTTTCGTAAAGTATATCAATTTATAAAACCACACACGTTTCTGGAAGTGTTGTGTTAATCATAATTAATGTACCATAATAATGGTGTCGCCATTAAATGACCATGTAAATAACGCTCAGGCGAAGATATTAAGCGCGTACAACTGTAGCGGCAGTTCGCCAGAAAACATCATCACTTCCAAACGACTAATAGTTTACTTACGGAGTAAAGGGTTATGTCAGTAAACGTAGATATGCATGAGAGGTAATGTAAAAAGATGACAATATGATGCAGAAAAGACGTTGGGTACACACAAATAATCTTCCTGATATGTTTTCATATAATGTAAATAAAAATTCTTTGCTATGCCACTCAATTTCATTCTATTCAGCCATATCCCGAAGTGTCCCTTGGCTACCATTTATTACCTTTTTGACATCGCACATTGTTACATGTCTGTTATATTGTGTCTTGGATGATAAACTCATTATAGCTCATATTCATTTCTTATCTAATCTGGCAACCAACATTCATAATCATCGGCAGCTTTTACTATAACGTATGAAGCTACTTAAATTCATAAACTATAGTTAATATTATCCAGATTACGCCTCCATAAAACAATGCTAAACTCGTAAATCCAGATATTAAACATCGTGTTAACAACAATACCTACATGCACATTCAAATTTGATCACCTTACCTCAAATCAAAAAGATACCAGCGACATGTTTATTAACAAGTATTTTATGCGCCGCTGTTTTGTATCAAATAAAAAGATCACCAGAAAAAAAACAACCCAGATGCTGCTTTCACGCATTTTATAGTCATTCATGTGTGCATTTATTGCATTTTTCTAAAGTAATAATTGGTTCACCTACTGTTTGGTTTACTGATTTTGTATTCCAGACCAGACAGACATGACATGTTTTTATCTTATCAGATTATTATATTTGGTTCAACCGGTGCAATATTCAATGTCTTATTTATGCAGCCATTTTAGACCGTGTCCAGTAAAGTTTCCTTGAAATAATGTATGTATCAAACCATGCGAACTCGTTCTCCAAGTATACAATAACACTTATACATGTTCTTGGGGAGAAATTTCTACTCATAAAAATTCTTTAAATATTGATATTTGCATAGTTTATTTAATTAAAATATACGAAAGTGGATCTTCAAAATAACATATCGTTTTTTTTCGTTACATATAAAAGAGATTGATCATAAAGGTCATAATTATGTTGATTCATTTTCTATCTATATATCGCATTTAGTGCTTTTCAGGGCAAGTTGTCGGTCATAACTTGCATCAATCAATACCGGGAAAAAATATACTATATTCTCACCGTTATGTTGTAGTATATGATATAGCATCTGTCAAACAACGCTTGCAATGATGAAAGCAGATATGCAGCTTTGGGATTGTGCTTGGATTTAAAACCGTTGATGTACCTATCACACCGATGGAATAAGTTTAAATACCACTAGGCCGATTAGTATCTCTATTGTACCCACGTCAGATGACTGATAGATGGAAAGTTAGTTTCGATGATTGATGTGCAAAACCTTGTCAGTATCAGATACACAACCAGTATTACACTGACATAATTGCAACCTTATCCATGCAAAAAATGTCGAAGGGTTGCGGCTTCACAATTATCGGTTGCAAGTTTTTTCCAATAAAAATTCCAATCTACCGCTGATTGCAGACAATAACATGCATAATGATGATGAATGGAAATAATATTATTTTGTAAATGTTCTGAGCTTCCAATTCATAATTCGCAATAAACAGAAACTTGCAACAGTCTAATTTATCGGGATTTCGATCTCTTAGGCCAAATATATAATATTGGCAAACGAAAGTCTTAACGTAATTTTTCCACGATCCTGATATTATTTTAAAACACTTTTGAATTATATTTCTGGTAGCCACAAGCAGTTAATTCAACGCAATAATTAGGTTACATGTCTATTTCAATTTGCTAGCACTAAGTCATGACTTTGTGAACAATGTTTAACCGACATAACAGATTACTTTCTATACACATGTCTTGTCCTGCGTATTGTTTTGACGAGAGGGGAAATGTCGATTATGTCTTTGTTACTTGTATACTGCATAAATATTCTTTATTATCATTACTTTCGCTGAAATTCTGAAACTGAAGTGCCCCCTCTAAGATATACGGCAAACCTTTCACTTCATGAGCTTGTACAACTACATTGTATTCTTGTAACTGTATATCTTTTTCATGCCAGGAACATTTTCACGAAAACCAAACAAATTGACATCTAAATTACGTCTCAAATAAAATTCATCCACAAACAAAAACGTGATGTCGAATTTAAGCGTTGCCTGGTGTTAACACTTACAATTTTACACTTTTAAAACTTTTATAACTAAGGGCTGAGGATTTCATAAAGTTATCTAGCATAAGATCAATGCTCACTAAAACTAACAACATGTATCAAATGAAATTAGATATCTAAAATGTACTCAGTGATGATGTTTCTAATGTTTGTCAGACTCATTGATACAGATACGTGTCTTTATTCACGCGAATATGAATTTCGTATGGTGAAGGCCAACCCAATGACGTAGATGCATGCAGCACCAATCCCAAAAGTTTGGACTAACTATTTATTGCTCTACATCAGACTATTCGTACTGTTCGTTATGATTTAAATCTTGCAATAATCAATGTACGTGGAAAGCGTTCTAAAGATGATAAATGCTATTTTTTAAAACTATTTGCCAAGTTCCAATTCCAACGTATTCTGCAAAATTGCAGTATATGAAGAACTGAGTTAATCAAACTTATTGTACTACCAATTTGACCGTCATCAGATAATTAGGTAGACAAAAATCTAACGGAGTTATAATACAATTACCACTGTTCACCAGCGAACAACAACTCTTAAAAACTACGAAGATTTCCTTCAGGGCTTTTGTTTAGACGTCTGTAAATTTATTTCCTTACACAGTTTTTGTTAAGAAGTCAGTAAATGCTAATCGAAACATTTTTGTGTGAATACAGCTTTACTTACGACTTTTTTCATTTGATTAGTGATTAGTGGTACTAAAAGTGAATGTCACATTAATTTGAGCTTATTTGCTCTTTTAACGAATTTCTACGAATATTATATTCAAATGACCATTGACATAACCTATATTTAAGCTTAGTCTTAAATTCTTTGTCCATTTCCGGTCCGCAGTGCAACTTTATGAGTTAAAACTATTTTCATTTTCAATTTCAATATCTGGTTAATATCAATTATAGTTTGATACTTGCAACTGACATATCACTAAAATAAATCATACACTTTTGTGATTTTCATCTTTGAAGAGTTTCACTGATCAAAACTCTTAGTGAATATGTTTAATTAACATATGCATCGTTTTATGGCAGACATGCAGATATGCTCTTTAAAAAAAGATAACGATGTGATATAGGCAAGACATGCGGTCGACAAAAATAATCTACCTGATAGTTTTTTCATTTAATCTAAATGCAGTTTCGTTGGCATACCACACTTAGTTTTACAGCAACTAATATAAAATTCGAAATCCGTTTCCATTTCCAGCTATTGATTGGTTCAACAATTCACCAATTACGTAAGACGTAAACGTACTTTGTCGAGGAATTTTATCATCCAACATCAAATATACCAAACAGTCTTGTCCTTGGTGTTTTAAACTTGGCCACGGGCTGGTTGTGCTTCATTTGGTCGCCGTTTTGGCATGGTTTGTGTGGTTGGGTCACCCTGCAGCGAGGCCTTGGGGAACTTGGGGATCTTGGCTGCGTTTCATTCGATCTCATGCAATAACCGCTATTTCATAATTTCTTTGTGATATTGAGTAATCCTGCAGTTTTTCGGCGGGAACATGGATTTGTATTTGTTTCTTTGGCTTTCGTGTGGGAATTGCTCAGTGTAGTTGTGTTGTGGTGTTTCTGATGTCTATGCTCGGCTGGTTAGGTAGAGTGCTACCTTCCCTGTCTAAGTTCCTCATACCTTTTATGTTAATTCATCCGATTGTACACGCTGTTGGTCATGTGTCTATCGGGATATTGTATATTACTAGTATGCATAAATGATCGCATATACTGTCACAAGGAGGATGACCCAAATTCTAAGCTTGAATTGACAATGTTAACTGTACAATGAATTATTAACCGATTCATTGAGACAAACGTCTTAACCAACATAGAAAATTATTTCAAAATCGTAGATAAATGCAATATATTATCAAAAAAAACATAGCTCAGTTATTTACCTAACATTGCTAACCTAAACCATTAGTGCGAATTACATCAAAGTATTTTAAAAGTGCACACTATTTTCGTGATATATTTACAATATATAATCACGATATCAGACGGATAATTTTTATAGTTATATGCAGCTTTTTACAAACGTACCAATGAAATATATACCATTGATTTTATCGCAAAAGTTATCGTTAACTAATTTCACTATTAATGATGTACATGTATCATATCCAAGATAAAACATTGTACATTGATCAGCCTACCATTTTACTTGCTTAATTACGTTCTTAACTTGAAATCATTTAGTGAACGCAAAACGAAATCTGACACAAAACTGTTCTTCACTGACGTAAATAGTATTCGTCATTCCTCATAAAGAACGCACCTGACAAAAATATATAAACAGTTTTATGGTTTCTATTGTGAGTTATACTTTTGAAATGTCTTTGCTTTAAACAATTTGTATATTCCATGATAGCATGGCTCTGAAGGTGCATCTATATCTAACGAGAAATGATAGTTATTTACATGTACATTTATTGCTTTTTTTGCAAGGAAAATTCTCATTTCAACTAATTTATCTACTATTTGCTTAGTGATTTTATATTACATACGAGATAGACAGGACATATTTTTATCTAATCATATTTTTATATTGAGTTTAACCTGCATAATGTTTCATGCCGTTATTTATGAAGCCATTATTCACTAACATACAACCTGTTAGACAGTGCATTGGATAATATCATGGTAATAATTGAGGTATCCAACCAGGCGACATCGTATCATAAGTATGCAATAACGCTTTCAGATTATGAAGAAATCCATGCCAGAAATGTCTCTTATAAAACTCGATTTTAATTTTGACATATAAAAGTATCTTTATAAAAATCGGCGAATGTGGTCTGGTTACAATGTAGTGTACCTTTTTCGGTACTTTCATGACTATGTCATTCAGCATGCATGAGATCAATGCTCAATGAAAAAAACTACATGTGTCAATTTAATGAGATATTTAAACTGTATTGAGCGATACAGTTTCTGACGTTTTTTTATAATAAACATTACGAAACACTTATTGCATATGAGTTAAAGTGTGTATGTTAAGTCGTTGACAAAGTTTACCCAGTTGAACGTAGTTGTACGTATAGCTGACCATGTACTCATGATTCGCAACTTTTGATACTAGTTAATCCAAATATCAGAAATGAAACTTGTTTATTATCTTATTAATTTTCGTAAAAGTGGTTAAAATGCCCTCATATCACACTCGTAACGCAGCACTCAGTCTTAACAACAACACTGAAAACAACTTGAATCTAGTGATGTTTCCGTGGGGAGCGGTGGCCTAGAGGTAGGGCACGCGCTTCGGGATCGAGAGGTCCCAGGTTCGATCCCCCTCTGGACCACTGGTTAATTTCTCTGAGCAAGACCCACAGCTCCACTCCACCATGGTGTAAAATGGAACCTGTGAGGGCAGTGTCTATTCCTGGGCGCCGCAGATCGATGTTGGCTGCCACACCACAGGAGAGAAATAGTCTCCCCAGGGAGACACGAGTGTATGTTTCCATATGTAGTCCAATGACCAGGGGAAGTTGAAATGTCAAAGGGTGCTTGAGCGGCCTAACAGCTGAAAAGAGCCCTAGAAAATTGGTAACTTTTAAATTAACTTTCACAAAATTAGCTTTCTCGGCGGTTTCGAGATTGCATACCAGATTGCTACTTAATTGTTTTCATAGCTAAAAATATAGTTTAAGTAAATTACAATATAAAGCATACTCGAACATTAGCATACCAATACCATGACGTTTTCGGGAATGATCTGCACATGGCTTCACCGTTTGTGTGTTTTTGCAATTTCCTTTCAATTTTTTTTATATTTGTTTAGTTTTCAAATTCAGAAGCGGAATTAGCAGAGCGCAATCAGCAATACATCGAGCAGTGGTTAGTGCATATTACAATGTATTAGAGCTATAATTATAACAGCAAAATGCATTTCTGATATAGGAATACATACTGGTATTGCAACGAATTGTTTGATATTATCGTCTGGTCACCGTCGGTTACGATACCACCTACGAAAATACGATCACGTCATGAAAGAATAAATGACCATAACAAATAAGTTCCCCAAAATTTATATATTGAAAATGATCAACTAAAGAAGTGAAATGCCCATCCCATAATAACCAAATTGACATTAATAACCCAAACTGCACAAAGTTTATCGATGTACTTTGGGGGAAGTCTTGTACTTGATGTAATTGTATTTGCGTTGATTACTAGCAATATAGTCATAAACGAACCTTAATATCAAAACTTCAAACTTATTTCAGGTGAGCGTGACGGCATTGTGTATGTGATGCGCATTTTCCAACCAACATGTTTCTTATCAATATTCAAAAAACGATAAGTTTGATACTCCGCCATTCCCAACAATACCTTAATTGTTCATGCCTTGAAAATGTTATTCGAAGATCATAAGCAGTTCCGACCGTTTCCATATTTCATAGCAGGCTGTATATAATGACACAGTACGTTTTCACAGCCTAACAATAAAGTACATGTTCATTATAATATAGTAAAGCACATTGGAAGGTAAGGATAAATATACTATGACATGTTCGCAAATCTCTGAAAACAGCTTCACATTTTGTAAACCTTTATGTATGAATTGTACAACAACGACGTTCAACTCTGACAATGTTTCGATTTCAAATCCCGAAATTGAATTTACAATCAGCAATAAATCATCCCTACATCTGATTAGTGGTTGGTGCATATAATTAAAACTTTAATTAAAACAGCAGCCGACAAATTCCACATTAGGAAGACATGCTGGTAGTGCAACAACTTGTTTGAAGTAAACGTCTGGTCACCTTGGTTTAACACACTTCCTACGAAAATACAATCACGATATTGAAGAGTAATACTAATAAAAACCAGTTCTCTTAAACGCTGAATATTTAAATAACTGCTGACATGTTGTTTAGGTGCAGAATCGCCTGTCTGTGTTGCCGACCTCGTCTGCGTTTTCTCGTTAAATTCCTTCTGCATTAGAGCCTGCTCCCGACTGTACGCAAGCTAGTGTATAGACGTAATCGTGTAGTTTCATACTGCTTCATAATTCTACAACTATATTTCTTGCTGCAGTAATTAGGTTAAACATCTGTTTCAATTTGACATCACTCAGTCTTGGCATTCAGGACAAATGTTTTAACGACGAATATGCAAAAACAAAAAAGTACAACAGGAACCCCGAGCTACATGTATATAGAAATAGCAAAACTGTCAAAACTATGCATACTCGTATTTTTCAGTTAATGCTTCACTTTCAGTGCTTGAAAAAGCAATGATTGTAAATATAGTATTACATTTGTACAGGCAACGTCATAAATACAGCATCGCAGGCCAAATGTTAGCAATTTAAACTTAAATATACTTTATAATAATTATCTTTTTATTTCCCTTTGGCGCTTGTACAGTTATAAGTTAATAAAACAAAATAGCTGAATTACTGAAACAGGCGTGCAATAAATAAATCGACAGATCGAAGGCTCATTGCAACACTATGGTAACTGCCTTTATAAATTCTAAAGTTACCATAGTGTTGCACCGAACGCTCGAGATATGCAAATAACAAATAATTTTTTCAACCATGTGAAAGTTGAATGTGATTTGAAAGCCGCGGGAGAAATTGTGAACCAACACCTGCAGCACGTGGCATTTGATTGGAACGAACACAATATGACTTAATTTCTTTGTTAACAACCTCAGATATTATAGCTGTTCACATCTTATTGTGTAATTATTTATTCAGTGATAAAAATAAGTTAAAACGCACAAATCTGCAAAATGTTATTTTCTGTTAACCTGCCAGGTGTACAACGTATTGTTTTAGCTTGGTATTTCTCTCCTATATTTATGTTTGAAAAGATGACGATTATGTCTGGCATACTGTACATGATGAAGAGTATGGCGTGTAAAGTGTTGCATTATTGTATGATTAAAAAATATGGTCTATTTTTATATATTCATTGTATACGGTAAAATTTTATTCTAAAACAAAAAGTAATTGTTGTAAAAAGTAAAATATTTATTCAATGTGAAAAATATTTATTTGATAGTTTCAAAAATTTTATTCTATCCTATAAAATATTTGTTCTATGTGATAAAATATTTATTCAATACGTCAAATATTTTTGTACAATCCTGTAAAATATTTGTTCAATGTCTAAACTATTTATTCCATTCTTTGACTATTTTGTTTAATACTTTAAAATTTTTGTGCAATGTGAAATATATTTATTCGATAAATCGAAATTTTTTATTGTATCGGTTACAAATAATTGTTCAATAATTTGAATGCTGGGAAATTTGCTGTTTTGTTACGACGGACTTCATTGGTCGCGACCAATAGCGTATATTAAAGTTGCTGCAGTTAAAAAGCTCGTAGTTGGATCTCGGGTGCATGCTTGCGGTCCGCCTCGCGGCGGTCACTGCTCGTCCTGACATCCACGCCGGTTGTCCGCGCCTTGGTGCTCTTGATTGAGTGTCTCGGCCGGCCGGAACGTTTACTTTGAAGAAATTAGAGTGCTCAAAGCAGGCTACTACCGCCTGAATAATGGTGCATGGAATAATGGAATAGGACCTCGGTTCTATTTTGCTGGTTTTCGGAGCTCGAGGTAATGATTAATAGGGACAGACGGAGGCATTCGTATTGCGGCGCTAGAGGTGAAATTCTTGGACCGTCGCAAGACGAACTACAGCGATAGCATTTGCCAATCATGCTTTTATTAATCAAGAACGAAAGTCAGAGGTTCGAAGACGATCAGATACCGTCGTAGTTCTGACCATGAACGATGCCAACTGTCGATCCGCCGGAGTTGCTTCAATGACTCGGCGGGCAGACTCCGGGAAACCAAAGTGTTTGGGTTCCGGGGGGAGTATGGTTGCAAAGCTGAAACTTAAAGGAATTGACGGAAGGGCACCACCAGGAGTGGAGCCTGTGGCTTAATTTGACTCAACACGGGGAACCTCACCCGGCCCGGACACCGTTAGGATTGACAGATTGAGAGCTCTTTCTTGATTCGGTGGGTGGTGGTGCATGGCCGTTCTTAGTTGGTGGAGCGATTTGTCTGGTTAATTCCGATTACGAACGAGACTCTAGTCTGCTAAATAGCTCGGGGATCCTTCGCGAGTCCCCGTCAGCTTCTTAGAGGGACAGGTGGCGCTTAGCCACACGAGATTGAGCAATAACTGGTCTGTGATGCCCTTAGATGTTCGGGGCCGCACATGCGCTACAATGAATGGATCAGCGTGCGTCTCGCCTGGTCCGAAAGGATCGGGAAACCCGTTGAACCACATTCGTACTAGGGATTGGGGCTTGCAATTGTTCCCCATGAACGAGGAATTCCCAGTAGGCGCGAGTCATCAGCTCGCGTCAATTACGTCCCTGCCCTTTGTACACACCGCCCGTCGCTACTACCGATCGCTCAAGTAAATGAGTTCTTCGGATTGGACCCGTGGGCCCGCTTCGCGGCGGGCCGTCGGTGGTCGAGAAGATGCGCAAATTGGCCGGGGTAGAGGTCGTAAAAGTCGTAACAAGGTATCCGTAGGTGAACCTGCGGATGGATCATTACATTGCATTGATCCAATCAGATGACGCGTTTCAATTGGTCGTCTTTCCCAGCATTCAAATTATCGAATTAATATTTTATACAACATCCAATAAATATTTAATATAGCACAAAAAAATTCAAAGTATGGAATAAATACTTTTAACATGGAACAAATATTTTGCAGGATTGCACAAAAATATTAAACGTATAGAATAAATATTTTTATCACATAGAACAAATATTTTAAAGGATAGAATAAAAAATTTGAAACTATCAAATAAATATTTTTCACATTGAATAAATATTTTGCCTTTTACAACAATTATTTCTTGTTTTATAAAAAAAAGTTCCGTATACAATGAATATATAAAAATATACCATATTTTTTAAACATACAATATTGCAACACTTTACACGCCATAGAAGAGAGTATGTCATCAATTTCTGGTTTCCTAAACAGATAAACGTAACCGACAATAACAATTCTAGTGTATCATAAAATATAACATAGGTATACCATAACTTACCATTCCGCTCAATTGTTAGAACTGGGGTGTTTCCCCGAGAAACGTGAAAAAAGTTATGAGTCAATCTGAGTTAAGTTTTATGTGCACAATTAGCAATCGAGCATAGCTGATTTACGGCGAATGCTGCTTTCCATTGCCTCTTTATGTAATAACCCTGAACCAAACAGGTATCCGAACACTCCTCATACTATCAACTAGTTATAACATTATCTCGGTTTATCGTGCGTACACGATGTGGGTTGATAATGATATGTAAATGTTGTATTGTTGATGTAACGGTATGTTGTATTAGCTTACACCCATGTTTGTTTTCTTTCAACTACAATACCGCGTATTGTATTCGAGACACAGAACGGTAACATGAGCCGTATACAACCCTGGTGATAAATTCAATAGGTTAGCACCAACAACAAAAGAACACCGGCAAGAACCATCAACATTAGTTTACAACACGCGTATGATGTCTGTCTTTATTGTCCATTCTTTGTTCGAAAAACATTGAATTGTCTGTTTCGAGTACAGCTACTGTCATACCATAGTCGTGGAATTTATTAGACGCACACGTTGACAAGTCAATATTTCATACGTAATAATTAATTCGATGCGATTAGTTAAGTTCCTAATCCATGTATCGTTCTACCAAGGGACCAATATACCAGTTTAAGAAACTTGACAGTGACTGGTATAGACGAGCACGATTTGGATACCAACCAGTTTGACACCTTTTAAATTCTCTAATAAAATTCATCCACCAACAAAATGTTATCCCCAATGTAATCGTTGCCTGGTGTGAAAACTCAAAATGTTAAACATTTCATACTTTTATTCGTATGAGGTGAAGAATTCATTAATGTTCATAGTGATTTTTACTGTCTTTGGTATAAACCAACCTTATACAAAGAAGATTGTAAACGACATTATTCAGTAAATGAGCACTATATACACGATATGCCAGGATAAGTTGACACCGACTTGTGTAATTAATTACTCAAATATGAAAGGGAAGTATGTAGACAAATTCAATGGCCACAATTATACCCACATCAACATCAATTGGGAATAAAACATAAGATATGAAATGACAAGTTGAACATTTTATTGAAAACCTCAGTCTAGTCATACTACATGCATACATCATAAATGAAATCTGTCAACAATCACCGTACAAAAACGATTATTCCAAACGATAGAGGCAGACTTCGTAAACATTTCGTGAAAATCGAACCTAAACATCAGTGACGTCTGCTGATACACGTACGCACAACCTTTGGTAGAATATTTCAAGTCTCGCTGAAACCTTTAATTTTTATCTAATTAGTAATCGGTTTATTACAACGGAATTAGATTGACCGATTCTGATAGAAACACATTGGTTGGGTTTTAGACATATTTGTATATTTTCAACTTTTTTATATTTATGTTTTGAAATGTCTTTGTTTCAGGTAGTATGAATATTATTTGACAATGTGGACTGAACTATAGTGCGGCAAAGATATGATGACACACTAGCATTGGCTATACGTCACAAGTTGGATATATGAATAGCGGGTATGTTTATTAATTATGAAAATCTAAAAAAAGGATATGAGGAAATCGGACAGGTGATCCAAAGTTACTGAATGAAACGCAACTAAGTCCTGACCTCGTTCCCCTAGTCCCCACTGCAGGACGACGTAGTAACGCTCTTTAAAAATTATGTTAATACTTTATTGCCGAAATGTCTTGTTCTTAGTATTAAAAGAACTAGTCCCAGTTGTAAAAGAAAAGGATGGCCTAATTTGTGGTAGCATTTGAGTTACATTTGTATTCTACATGTTCAAAGAAAGAGAACAATATACCCAGCATTGTTAATTAATGCTATGTGATTGTATCCCGTTGAAATGGTACATTCATTGATCTTTTTCGTTTTTGGCAATTAACTATCAAAACTATCACACACATACACATAACGTATGTACATATTTAAACTATCTAAACTCTAGTACACACTACATTTGTATCTATATCAAGTCCCTATAATAATACAAAACTCGCACAACCGTTTATCAAACATCGGATTCAGAACAATACATGCACGAAAATTCCATTTCGATATACTTTTCTCATATTAAAAAAGTAAGCACTGTCGTTTTTATCAACAAATGTTTCATGCGCCGCTGTTTCGTACAAATTGTTACAATAGAAGATCAGGATCCCAGACGCTTTTACCACTCACGTTATTGTCATTCATGTGCGCATTTATTGCATTTTTCTGTTGGTTTTATATTACAGGCCAGACAGACGGCATAGTTTTATCTAATCAGATTTTTTATATTCGGTTCAACCTGTGCAATATCATTGTCGCTATTTATGAAGCCATTTTCTAACCTTTAAGAAATAATATTCTAGGCATAGAGAGGTATCCAACTACACTACCCACAAGTTCTAACCCGCCACCTTACATTTTTCGCCATAACTTTTTTATTTAAGTATGTACCGGCATGAAAGTTTGCATACCCGTACTTGAATCCAAGATGCAGTCAATTATAAATTTATTTTGGACGGCAAACGATTGTGTTCGTTGTCACAGGCGTGTTACGTAATGTGGTATTTTTTACCAATTCACAAAAATACCCAAACTATTGATGGCAGTGTGCATAAATCAGCGCGTGGAAGGCACGTTTTCATAAACATTTTGGCATAACTGATCCCTGTCCCTGTAAGAAAATCACGTTACATGCCGTGATTTACTCCAGACGAACTCTGCTGAAATGTAACAATCTTCGATCAAAACGGTTGGTTTTGCAAAATCACGCTTTTATGTCAATATCCACAAAACTAAGTTTGTTGTTAATAAAAAACGGAGATTACCACTTAAACTTCAAAAACGAACAAAAACCTAAAATAATATTCATGTGAAATTAAAAAATAAGGGCCGCGACTTTAACCAAAGTCATAACATTCCGGCAGGTCTGGCGCGTTCTCTGCTGATACAATTTGGCTTTTAATGTGTTTTTCGCGTAAGAAATTCATCCTTTTAATCAAAACCGTTTGTGAGCACGTGATTTCCGTTGTTTATTTCTTACACGTGTAAACATGTTATATTACGTAACACGTCAAACATGGTAAATTCAACTGCAAGTAGGCCAAATATCAACACATATTTGACTTTAATACATCTTTATACGTACGTATGTGGATGTTCATGCTAATAAATGCATTATAAAAAAAATATTTAAAAAAATGAAACATTGACACCTACGAAATGTGTTCCAGTGATTTTTCGAAATCCTGTGAGTGTTCCTATCGAGTCAATTTCATGATGTAAAGTGTTTTTCAAGATAAGCAGTCATCAATAATGCCGAATTCGTTCATGTACACTTAAATGTTGGTGCACATGCAATGCACGTGCAAAAATACGTCATTACGCAATACGCCGAATGCACCAAGTTTAGCCACAATACCGCTAAATTAAACTAACTATCAGCTGCATCTACTAAAAATGTATCGGTATGCGAAATCTCACTTGAATATACCAATTTTTGACACTACAGGACTGAAATATCGAAGTGGCGGGTTAGCACTTTTGGGTAGTGTAGGGTTTATCGTTCATACGATGCAATAGCACTTATAAATGCTATTGGAGAAGGTGATTCCAGACATTTCTCATAGAAAAACCATGATATAATATTGACATTTGAACATTTTTATTGTAAGAAAAATCTACGAAAGCGTGTCTTGAATATAGTTTATCCTTTATTTCGTTTCTTATCAAAGTAGTATTTTGATTCAACACGGTAAATCAGTAACTAATAGAAAATCTTTGTAATGAAAAGACAACCAAGTAGATTGTAACCGGTGATGTACACTCGCAAGTGTGTCTACACTTATAGCAACTCAGAGCCAATGTGTTTCATTTTTTAAAAAGCGTTCATAGTATAGTTGTAAGTCCTCAGGAAATTAGCAGTCTACTGCGTTTGGTGTTTTGGAAGGGATCGATGTCGATCAGGAATTCGTACAGATACATTGTTACATACCGCCGCGGTATAATCTGATAAACTTGTCTCGCCACAATATACGATATATGTGCACAGCATCCACATGTTACACGGATTAAACACCATTACTGTACCTATTGACACTTAGACCGATAACATTAGTTTAAATACCAATAGGCTGTTTAGTATCTCTATTATTCCCACGTCAGATGGCTGATAGAAGGAAAGTTAGTTTCGATGATTGATGTGCAAAAACATCGAAAGTATCAGATACACAGCGAGTGTTATACTGACATGATTGCAACCCGCTTCATACAAAAACTGTCGAAGGGTTGTGGCTTAACAATTATCGGTTGCCCCAATAAAAAGTCCGATCTGTTCCGATTACACACAAAATATGCATGATGATGGATGGAAAGTTGCTTAACGATATTACTGATTGAATGAACGTAAAATGCATTTCTGAGCTCAGTATTGTTTTATAATTATTGTTAATGTATATTAGGAAGGAAATCAGACAGCGAAGGCAGCACTCAACTTAACCAGCTGAGCACAGAATATATTAACAACATAACATAGCACAATCACACGTAACAATACCAAGACATAACCCTATTAAAACATAAAAGCCCAAGTCCCCTCTGTAAAAGAACAGGATAACTCAGTGTCACATACATATTCCAAACAACAGTGACCCCGAGTGACTAAATGAGGCATAACTTTGATTTGACCAAACACATTGCCCAAATCCGGCATATTAATCAATAACGAACCAAATATACCAAATTGGCAACAATGGCAACCAGAGATGCATATAATTTGTTTATTTTGGCCAATGTACATTCAGGTTGTCTGCACACTATTGTGAAATACGTTTGTGAACATGATTAAAATAGTTTCCTCAAATATGTCATCAATATCAGTGTTTGCTTTGTAGTTCATTAATAATAATTTGTTTTTATGTTGAGGAATTAATCATAAACTAATCTTAATATCTCAAATTTGCAAACATATTCCAGAAGAGTATGACGTTATTGTGCATGCGTTGCGTTTTCACCGACCTTCATATGTATATGTCTCTCATCAACATTCAAAACACAAGAAGTTTGATATTCGGCCATTATCAACAATAGCTGCGCTAAGCATACTTTTTAAATGTAGCATCATAATAATGAACCATACCGACGGTTCCCATATTACATGCCAGATGCTATAAAATTAAAGCTTACTTACAAAGTTAAACAAAACTTAAAGTTTATGTTCATTATGATGCAAAGCACATTCGAACATAAGCATACCTTAACTATGAACATGTTTAGCAAAAACAGAAAACAGCTTCACATTTGGTTGACGTTGTGTGAATACGTTTAAAAACAATCGCGTTCAACTCTATTCTTGTTTGGGTTTCAAAATTAGATATTGAATTTACGGTTATCTATCAGCAAGACATCGTCCACCCTATCAGTGGTTGGTGCATTTGATTAAAGCTTTAATTGTAACAGCGAAGTGCAGCAGACATTTAACACATGAATTAGGAAGACATGCTGGTATTGTAACAAGTTAGCGTCTGGTCACCTAGGTTTAACACACCTCCTACGCAAATACGATCAAGACATTAACGAATAATTATCATAAAAGTCAGTTCTCTAAAAGGCTGAATATTACAATAAATGTTGGTATTGTGTTAATGGTTATGCCAAGACTTTCTCTTTAAAACACTCCTACACCCAACCGCTTTAAAAACGAATCACTATTAAAAATAATCAAAATTTGTAAAACAAATATACATTTTTTGGGGTTTTTTTGCTACAATTAATAGTTTACAGGGTTTGGTCAGTTCATAAGCTTGACCGAATTAAAGAAAACGATTGTGTTTTCATTCAAAATACCCCGCCCAAAGACCATTTTTGCATGTTTTGCACGTGCAGCTCGATTGTGTCGACCTATGTGGTCAATACTGACTTTAAACTGTAAGCTGTTGGTTTGCACATTGAACTAAAAAACATAAACAGTATTTGGTAATCGTATTTTTATGCTGCGAATATCTAGAATTTTTGTACAATATAAGTATTGTTTTTGTTATATATACATTGTTTACAGGTACTGTCATAAATAAAGACAATCAATTTAAACACACCTACTTATACGTGCACTTGCAAAATAATAATGTAAGTAAAATGAAAAGCTAAATTTATGAAACAGTCGTAAAATAAATAAATTGACAGGTATGAAATTTATAAATTATTTTTTTAACCATATAAATAAAATTTGAATGAAATTAGAAAGCTGTAGGAGAAACAGCGTACCAATACGTGCAGCAAGTGGCGTTTGATTGGCTGAGAGCAATATTTATGACTTCATTTCTCTGTTTACAATCTCGGATATGATGGATGTTCACACCTTATTGTGTGATTATCTATTCAGTGATAAGAATCAATTATAATGCAATAATCTGTTTCATATTCTTTTCTTTTATCCTGTTAGATGTTCAACGTATTGTTTTCATGTCAAGTATCACGTGAAGTATCTATGATTTGTCAATGAACATTGTAACACGAACTTGTCGCAAGGTGGAGTAATATATCGGGTAAGCAGTAGGCGAAATCGATAATTTCCGCAGCCGAGCCGGATAAACCTTTAATCAGTCCACATCACTCGCCTATACACCCTTTCAATTAAGACCGTAATTAAATTGTCTCCCTTTGATGACGTCAAACGAGGGCTCAAAGCGAATACACGAGCCGATTACCGTTAGCGTGTAAAGGAAATAAAAAATGTGTCAACTTTAAACCGCTGTAAATCACGTTTTACTCTGTCGATTTTTAAAAGATAAACACTTACGAAAACAAGATCGTATAGACTTTTTAATAATGTAACTTTTGTTAATGTATTTTCAATAATAAAACATAAAAAGTCATGTTTTCGGAACAAAAATTTCAAGGGCGAGAAAATATTACTTTCCAACAATTATATTATTAAAAGATATTATTAAAGTTTTAAAAGGAGAGCCATGCTTTTCGAACCTAAATACCATGCATCACGCGCGCACAATCCACTCATTGAAACCTGACTTACATTTATACTAGCATAAAGAAATTGCGTATTTTAATAATTCATCACACATCATAAAAGTATAGAATATTAGCTATATCATTTCAAAAGTACGACTATCCAGCCAGAAATTACACAGGAGGAAATTTCTTTCTAGATATAGTTTGTACTAAAATCCGGGCGGCATGATTTTACATGTCCGCATGTGCTTACTTGTTTAGTGTAAACACGAGTACATTGATGTGTTGTTTACTGCAATCAAAGAAAGTAAGGAATCACCGGAAAAGTTCGCACGACGAATAACTTAAAATCAGAATCAATTCTATGTAAAATTTTGTTGTATGTAGGTAAAACTAAATTGTTTGGCAATACAATGTAGTCTGTTTCAAATCTTACTCTTCCATCATGAAACTTTTGTTCATTTGAAATTCATATACAAGTAAATGAGAAAAGTGCTTTATTTATTTTAAATGGTGTCTACGTGTAAAAATATTGCAATAAAATATATTTGAAACATCAAAATAAGCATTGTAGCACAAGTCATACAGGTGCATGTCCATTAATTTACACTTTTTGTTCGGACACGGATAAACATAATTTATACTTTTTTATAAAAGTAACCCAAACGTTGATTTAAAAGTGTCAATCAATGTCAATCATATAAAGTAAAACACTGATCAATATACTGTACATGTATATTAAGATGACAGATGGTGACAACATAGTACTGATTGGTTGTATATTAGTACCCTGCTGTGAAACTAATTTAGAGTATGGTCTTGGTGGCTTATCTTGATATTAGGGGATCTATGCTGTTTATTGTAAATCATTATATAATTATACAGCACCTAGAATTTATTTATGCGTTAGGGTTTTAGCACCTTATCATCTGACAAGATTTTATTTATGCATTAGGGTTTTAGCAAAATTATCTGTCTCACTTTAATTTGTTATGTTTTTCCCAGCACTCGAATTGCAGTTCAGGTCACTTTTTGTGAATTAAGATTTACAATTCTTATATTAAAAACAAAATATTGTTAATTGTGATGTTAGTTTGAGGAGCAGTTGTATATAAATAATGTATTTTTTAAATTAATTTATAACAATCAACTGATATCATAATCGTCATTTATACAGCTTTTTAAGCCGAATTTGCCCGAAATGACACGTATGTAACCAGATAGGACATTGCAATAAATAGTTGTGGCTCTAATATACGTGTAGTTTTATTCAAAGGCCTAAATAATTATGTCTTTGTTTTATTACAATCCATAATAAACAACACATAACTTGTGAATTGTATTGATAAAAAGAAATGAGACATAGCAATGATCCAGAGTTAACTAGGTCTAATGGCGGTAATGATGTAGTAGTACTTATTGAAAGAACCAGGTGAAAATACTTGCGCTTTATATTCCCGGCAAAATATACATTTATCAAAGTACAAATATACACTGTATCTTAGCACTAACGCTCAATTTAATGTACGAAATGTGCATGACAATCAACCGAATTACAAAACATTAATACAACTACAGATCTTTTTGGAAATTAACGCCCGATAATTGACCATTGTTGATAGAAAAAAATCCGAGAAATCACACGTTTCCTTCACATCCATATCATGTAACATATTATACATACATTGTTAGTACATTATAAACATCTTTATTGAAAAAACAACAGCTACAAAACATGCAATTAACGAAAAAAGCGATTAAATAATCTCTTCGCTACTGCGTTTATAGTGTCGTTAATTTGTAGAGCCCTCGTTTGACGTCACATCCGGTTACGGGAGGTAACTCTGTACATACGATTATCGCTTAATTGAAAGGGTCTATTATTCTATGTATTCAGTTACTACATTTGTTTTAACAAGGAATAATTATTGCACATGATTTTTAGAGAATAATAGGTTAGTGTCGATTTGTCAATGAATATTTTAACACGAACTTTTCGCCAGGCGGGGGAATTTATCAGGTGGTTGTAAACGTGATTTTTCTTATAGAAACAACTAACATTTAGTCTAGGCAGACAAAATTTTATTTCATCAATAACGTTCTCCCCTAATTGTGTCCTTAGCAATTCGTCTAGAAGAGGGTAAGCTAACACTGGTTTACACAATAACCAATACCAATTGAATTTGTGTTTCATACAAATATATCATTAATCCTCCTCGGCTTATCATACCTTTCCGCTGCTATGTTTGAACCGGGGAGTTTCCCTAAAATAGGAGAACTATCTATGAGTCAATCTGAGTAAAGTTTTATGCGCACAATAAACAATTAAGCGTAACTGATTTATGGCCAATTCTGCTTTACATTGCCTCTATCTGTAACTAACCCTCAACCAAACAGGTACTCGAACACTCCTCATGCTATCATCTAGCTATAACATTATCTCGGTATATCGTTCGTGCATGATGAGGGTTGATAGTGATGTGTAAATGTTGTATTGTTGATGTAACGGTATACTGTATACACTTACTCCCATGTTTGTTTTCTTTCAACAACAATTCCGCGTATTGTATTTGAGACGCCGAACTGACAAAACCATTAAGGCAGATTTACGTGATTAAAACCAACACATTTATGACTCCAGCAAAACCATCAACATTTACATTATCAATTTACGACTTGGCTGCGTTTCATTTGGTCTCATGCAATAACCGCTATTCTATAAATTCTTTATGAATTTGGGTCATCCTGCATTATTAAGGCGGGGACTTGGGTATTTGATTGTTTCTTTGGTTTATGTGTGGGCATTGCTCAGGGTAGTTGTGTTGTGGTGTTTCTGATGTCTGTATTCGACTGGTTAGGTTGAGTGCTACCTTCCTTGTCGGTTTTCTCATACCTTTTTAATGTAGTGTTACATGTTATGTTTCATAAAACAACGACTGTCACCATGCAATGTCTTTCTTTGGCACTGCCATTTATCATACTGATGGGAGTGATTGGACGAAAACAATGTCAGGTCAATGTATCACATTCGATAGTAATTCGTTACGAGGGCTGGTATACATGTATTAGATTGAAAACGGCGATAATCTTATTAATTTGCTAAAAAACATTTTTTTGACAACATATGAATGTTAAACTTATTAGTTCCAATGAATCATCATAATAATTATCATCTACACAAATTACGTGCTTCTGTCATATCAGTATTACCTAGTTATTCTGTTAACCATTGCTTTTCAAATGTTACAAAATCAATTTAGCTATGCGGGCATATGGGATTCCCTTGGAATCGCTTGATTCTATATGACCAATATACGACTACTGTAGTGAAGTGCTGTACAGGTATCACAACCGTGTAGTGCTATACTGTACGGGTGTTACAACAGTTTAGTGTTGTACTGTTATAAACATACACAAGTCTATCGTATTTCAATGTATGAAATATAAGTCCGAATACTCGTATAAGTTCTAGGTATTTTATAAACTCCCAAATCACAAAAGCATGTAAGTTCTCACGAAACATTAAAAGTAGTTCTTTAAGCAATCTGTCCATAAGTGTCAATAGTTCTCGTAACATAATTTCCACACTGCGGCATCCGCCGAGTCACAGCTAGTCCGTGGACAGAACTCCCCATCTTGTCTAGTTTCTTTCCAAGTTTATAAGGGATTCTTTCCGTGCGTCATATAAACGCACCGTACGTCATTAAATCTAATTACTTCAATCCTCATCACGATCATCATTAATATCTGTCAAGGTATATCATGAGCTTGTGCCTCCATGATGGGTTTACAGCATTCTAATTGATTACTACTAAGTATTTCGTCAGCTTGGTGTGACAGCCATGTGCGTACGTATTATATTACACTACATTAGGTGTGTTGCTTTGTATTTTCATTACACTACAATATTTAACCGATGTAGTTTTAGCCAATGAACCATTAAACTATTCATTGGAGGCAAAATGTTGAAGTCGGAGTATGCATCCAATGAATATTTAGGTTTATGGCTTGAGTAATGTAAGGGGAAAGGGTTGGTCGATAGAACACTGAAGTATGAACACAAATGTAAGCCGTAGATTGCAGTTAGGACCGGACGTATATGAATAGCAACACCACTAATGATTTGTAATATTACGGCATTTCAAAATAAATGTGACAATGGCTTTAAATGGACTGACAATTTCCTTCATGTAGTTTCAATATATATATATGCCAAAACACATTCATAATAGCGGCCAAACAGCACAGTGACTTAATTAAAAAGTAACTCAGCCAGATAAAACATTTTTCATTTTCAACTTCAATATCTGGTAATATCAATTATTGTTTGATACTTTACAACTGACATATCGCTAAAATGAATCATACACTGCAACTCGTCCTTTCGTGATTTTCATCTCTGAAGAGTTCAAATGATCAAACCTCTCAGTGAATATGTTTAATTAACATATGCATCGTTTTATGACAGACATGCAGACATGCTTTTTAAAAAAAGATGAAAATGTGATATAGGCAAGACATGCGGTCGACAAAAATAATCTACCTTGGTTTCATTCAATCTAAATGCAGTTTTGTTGCCATGCCACACTAATTTGTACAGCAACTAGTATGAAACTGGAAATCCATGTCCAATTTTCAGCTTTTGATTGGTCCAACAATTTATTAGTTACGCAAGACGCAACTGAATTTTTTCTAAGAATTTTATCACCCAACATAAAATATGTAAACTGACTACTCATGTGTCAATCTGATAAAGAAAACGTCATTTCAGTAAAATTAATCATCATAAATAAATAACAACCTGTTTTAATTTTGTTTTCCCCTTCAACCTTTTGTTACAATGTCTGAACAATACACTACCAAAAAGTTCTAACCCGCCTTTTTACATTTTTCGTCATTACTTTTTTATTAAAGTATGTACCCTCATGACATTTTACATACCAATACTTGCATGCAAGATGCAGTTAATTATACATTTATTTAGACGACAAATGGTGATGTTCGCTGTCACAGGCGTGTTATTAAATGTGGTATATTTTACCAATTCACAAAAATATCCAAACTGCTTGTGAAATCGTGCAGAAATCAACGAATGAAAAGCACGATGTCATAAACACTTTGGCCTAACTAATCCCTGCTCTCAACGAAAAACACGATAGAGGTCGTGATTGACTCCAGACAAACTCGGTTAAAGAGTAACAAACTTCGAACAAAATAATAAAAAGGCCTTGTAAAAAAGGTTCATTTTGCAAATAACTCCTGTATTACAAACCGAAGTTAGCTGTTTATAAAAAACGAAGATAACCACCAAAACTACAAAAAAAGTATAAAAAATCAATTAGTGAAATTAAAAAAATAAGGGCCGCAACTCTACTGGACCTCATAACCTTTCGACAGATCTGTCGTGTTCTTTGAGTGCCAAACTCAGCATATAAGGTGTTTTTCGCGTAGGAAATTCATTATTTTTATCAAATCCATTCATAAACACGTGCGTTTCGTTGCGCAGTCATTACACGTGTAAACATGCTATGTTACGTAACAGGTCTAACACGGTGAATACAATCGCACATTGGTCAAAAATCAACACACAATTGGCTTTAATACATATTTATACGTACGTATGTGAATTTTTATGCTTATCAATTCATTATCAAAAAAGTATCTAAACAAAACATTGTCACCTACGAATTATGTACACTTGATTTTTCGAAATATTTTTCAAGATAAGCAGTCATCAACAATGCAGAATTTGTTCATGCGCACGTAAATTTTGGTGCACACGCAAGGCACTTGCAAAAGTGCGTTATTGTGCAATACGCCTAATGCAGTGTGTTTAGCCTCAATATCACCAAAACAAATTAATGATCAACTGCCTCTACTTAACATGTATCGGTATATGAAATTTCACATTAATATATCAATTTTTGACACCACAGGAATGAAATATATAAGTGGCGGGTTAGCACTTTTGGGTACAGATGTATGTATACATAATATGCGATATAAGACCGTCCCTGATATGATCTTTGTGCTTGTCGTTTCCTGTGCTAATGGCCAGTAAATATTGTTATGACCGCGTAGATTCCTGTCTAAGTACCGGTAACAGATACAAAAATAGCTCAAATCGAAATTCACCAGGAACGCAGCACTCAATCTTTAAAGCACCACAGACAATAACTTCACAAACTTAGCTTTCTTGACAATTTCAAAATTGCATGCCAGATTGCTACTAAATTGTTTTCATAGCTTAAAAATAAAGTTTATGTTAATTACAATAAAAAGCATACTCGAACATTAGCATACCAATACCATGACATTTTCGGGAATGATGTGCACACAGCTTCACATTTTGTATGCTTTTGCAAATTCCTTTTAAAACAATTCTACATTACGTTTCCATATTCAGAAGTGGAATTAGCAGGACGCAAGCAGCAATACCTCGATCAGTGGTTAGTGCATGTTGTTGGAGCTATCATTATAACAGCAAAGTGCAGCAGATATTTCTTATATAGGAAGACATACTAGTATTGTAACAGGTTGTTTGATATTATCGTCTGGTCACCTAGGGTTACCATACCACCTACGAAAATACGATCACGTCATAAAAGAATAAATAGCCATAACAAATAAGTTCCCCTAAATTTATAAATTGAAAATGATCAACCAAAGAAGTGAAATGACCAACCCATAACAACCAAATTGACATTAATAACCCAAACTGCACAATTTTATCAATGTACTTTGGGGGAAACCTTGTACTTTATATAACTGTTTTTGCGTTGATTACTAGTAATATAGTCATAAACGAACCTTAATGTCAAAACTCCAAACTTATTTCAGGTGAGTGTGACGGCAGTGTGTATGTCATGCCGATTTTCCGACCAGCATGTGTCTTATCAAAATTCAAAAACGATAAATTTGATACTCCGCCATTGCCAACACTTCATTTTTCATGCCTTGAAAATGTAGTTCGATCATAAGCAGTACCGACGATTTCAATATTTCATAGCAGGCTGTATATAATTACAGTACGTTTTCGCAACTTAAACGTAAAGTTCATGTTCATTATAATATATTTAAGCACATTGGAATATTAGTATAAATATACTATGACATGTTCGCAAATCTCTGAATTGTAAACATTTATGTATGAAATCTACAACAACGACGTTTAACTCTGATCTTGTTTAGTTTTCAAATCCCGAAATGGAATATACCATCATCAATAAATCATCCCTCCATTCGATAAGTGGTTGGTGCATATAATTAAAACTTTAATTAAAACAGCAGCAGACATTTTCCACATAAATAAGGAAGACATGCTGGTATTGTAACACGTTGTTTGAAGTAAGCGTCTGGTCACCTAGGTTTAACACACTTCCTTCGAAAATACAATCACGATATTGAAGAGTAATAATAATAAAAATCAGTTCTCTCAAACGCTGAATATTTAAATAACTGCCGACATGTTGTTTATGTGCAGATTGTCCTGTCTGTGATGTCGACCTCTTCTTCGTTTTCTCGTTAAATCTCTTCAGCATTAGAGCCGGCTCCCGACTGTACATAGGTACGTGTATCGACGTAATCGTGTAGTGTAATACTGCGACATCATTCTACAATTATATTTCTTGAAGCTGCAATAATAAGGTTAAACATCTGTTTCAATTTCACATCACTCAGTATTGGCATTCAGAACAAATGTTTTAACAACGAATATGGAAAAACTATAAAGTACAACAAGAACCCAGAGCTTCATGTATATATAAATAGCAAAACTGTCAAAACTATTTATATTCGTATTTTTTTCTTTTATGTTTCACTTTGAGTGCTTGAAAAAGCAATGTAAATATCGCCTAATATGAACTAAGGCACCGCCTAAATGAGTGATTAAATACACATTGGATATCTGCCAACTTATGTTTCAGATAGAAACTGACTAAATATGAGTTGAATTTAGATGTTATAAAATATACAAAGATAGTTATTGATCCGCAACTGATCACTTTTCCTCTTTTAAGACCAGAAATAATAATTATTCAAAATTTTAGATTGGCTATGTATCTGTGGTTTATGTTTGGAATAAGTGTAGTTTTCCCTAATTCTAACACTGTCTATTTTTAGCTCCGTGTAAACGTATAGGACTGTACTGTGGTTAAATTTCCGGTATATCACAGTTTTTGCCGTACTACTTTTTGGCTGTTGAATTACCTCCCATGTATAAATAACGCTTTTTATGAATGGAATTTACGTCTTGTTTATTACATGACGTCATGGATTGTATGGCGTTTATTTGGCGTCAACGTTAACGTGACGTTGTGTGAACTTTTATTTGCGTAGCGTTCTTTCTTAATTTATTTAATTATATCCGTAGTATTGCAACGTCTATTGCATTTATCGATTCATTTGAGTTTTTATGAAATTCATACTTTGGAATGAGCTCTAGTTATGCCTCTGTTTAAATGAAATGAGCAAAAAAACGATATTCCAGGGGTGAAGGTTTTATACTTTAAACAGCGGAAGTTGTCTTTAGCAACATGACTAACAACGCATCACTCTGCAATAAAAATGAGTCCATATGAAATTGCGCTTATTACACGTGTTAGAATGCAAATAGATCTTAGTTTTCCGTGATATACCGGCCAATATATCACGGTTTGTCGTTCACATGCATAGTTATTAATCACTCAGGCCTACGGCCTTCGTGATTAATTCCTACGCATATGAACTCCAAACCGTGATATATTGGCCGGTATATCACGGAAAACTGCGATCTATTTCCTAAGTAACCTGGAGTTTTACCTATATACTGATTTGTTATACATTACAACGTAACGTCATGATATATTATATTTGGCGTACTTTTGGTATGACGTCATTTCCTGTTATTTGTGACGTCATGACATCACGTCTTGTATTGGCGCCGTGTATCCAGTACAGTAGCGTATTTCTTACTTCCCTTTGGTTTTTTTAAATAGTTTGTTTTATTTATTGAATATCTTTAAAGAAGGTTATAATTCGAAAGAAAATGATATGGGGCAACCGTTTACAGATTACTATTTTTTTTTATTTTCAAAGGACCATTCACCTCGGAAAACTGCCTGAAATTTTTGACCGGAAATAACTTTTTCTGAAAGCATTAGTACCTGCAGAGACTCGACGAAGATACGCACGTGGACATTATTGGTATGTGTATTTACAATAGCCAGCTTCGCTGGCTATTTAATCCCCTATTATAACATTTTTAAAGGTAACGTCATAAATACAGCATCGCAGGCCAAATGTTAGCAATTTAAACTTAAATATACTTTATAATAATTATCTTTTTATTTCTCTTTGGCGCTTGTACAGTTATAAGTTAATAAAACAAAATAACTGAATTACTGAAACAGGCGGGCAATAAATAAATCGACAGATCGAAGGCTCATTGCAAAACTATGGTAACTGCCTTTATAAATTCTAAAGTTACCATAGTGTTGCACCGAACGCTCGAGATATGCAAATAACAAATAATTTTTTCAACCATGTGAAAGTTGAATGTGATTTGAAAGCCGCGGGAGAAATTGTGAACCAACACCTGCAGCACGTGGCATTTGATTGGGACGAACACAATATCACTTAATTTCTTTGTTAACAACCTCAGATATTATAGCTGTTCACATCTTATTGTGTAATTATTTATTCAGTGATGAAAATAAGTTTAAACGCACAAATCTGCAAAATGTTATTTTCTGTTAACCTGCCAGGTGTACAACGTATTGTTTTAGCTTGGTATTTCTCTCCTATATTAATGTTTGAAAAGATGACGATTATGTCTGGCATACTGTACATGATGAAGAGAGTATGTCATCAATTTCTGGTTTCCTAAACAGATAAACGTAACCGACAATAACAAGTCTAGTGTATCATAAAATGTAACATTGATATACCTTAACTTACTGTTCCGCTTAAATGTTAGAACTGGGGTGTTTCCCCCGAGATACGCTTAATAGGTGTGAGTCAATCTGTTTTATGTGCACAATTAGAAACCGAGGATATCTCATTTATGGCCAATGCTGCTTTCCATTGCCTCTATATGCAATTAACCAATAAGCCAACAGGTATCCAAACACTCCTCATACTATCAACTAGCTATAACATTATCTCGGTATATCGTTCGTGCACGATGTGGGTTGATAATGAAATGTAAATGTTGTATTGTTGATGAAACGGTATACAGTAAACACTTACACTCATGTTTGTTTTCTTTCAACAAAAATACCACGTATTGTATTCGATACACAGAACTGTAACATGAGCCGTATACAACCCTGGTGATAAATTTAATAGGTTAGCACCAACAACATACTAGTAACAACAACGGCAAGAACCATAAACATTAATTTACAACACGCATATGATGTCTGTCTTTATTGTTCAATTCTTTGTTCTATAAATATTGCATTGTCTGTTTCGAGTACAGCTACTGTCATACCATAGTCGTGGAATTTATTAGACGCACACGTTGACAAGTCAATATTTCATACGTAATAATTAATTCGATGCGATTAGTTAAGTTCCTAATCCATGTATCGTTCTACCAAGGGACCAATATTCTAGTTTAAGAAACTTGACAGTGACTGGTATAGACGAGCACGATTTGGATACCAACCAGTTTGACACCTTTTAAATTCTCTAATAAAATTCATCCACCAACAAAATGTTATCCCGAATGTAAGCGTTGCCTGGTGTCAAAACTCAAAATGTTAAACATTTCATACTTTTATTCGTATGAGGTGAAGAATTCATAAATGTTCATAGTGATTTTTACTGTCTTTGGTATAAACCAACCTTATACAAAGAAGATTGTAAGCGACATTATTCAGTAAATGAGCACTATATACACGATATGCCAGGAAAAGTTGACACCGATTTGTGTAATTAATTACTCAAATATGAAAGGGAAGTATGTAGACAAATTCAATGGCCGCAATTATACCCACATCAACATCAATTGGGAATAAAACATAAGATATGAAATGACAAGTTGAACATTTTATTGAAAACCTCAGTCTAGTCATACTACATGCATACGTCATCAATGAAATCTGTCAACAATCACCGTACAAAAACGATTATTCCAAACGATAGAGGCAGACTTCGTAAACATTTCGTGGAAATCGAACCTAAACATCAGCGACGTCTGCTGATACACGTACGCACAACCTTTGGTAGAATGGTTCAAGTCTCGCTGAAACCTTTAATTTTTATCTAATTAGTAATCGGTTTATTACAACGGAATTAGATTGACCGATTCTGATAGAAACACATTGGTTGGGTTTTAGACATATTTGTATATTTTCAACTTTTTTATATTTATGTTTTGAAATGTCTTTGTTTCAGGTAGTATGAATATTATTTGACAATGTGGACTGAACTATAGTGCGACACACTAGCATTGGCTATACGTCACAAGTTGGATATATGAAAAGCGGGTATGTTTATCAATTATGAAAATCTAAAAAAAGGATATGAGGAAATCGGACAGGTGATCCAAAGTTACTGAATGAAACGCAACTAAGTCCTGACCTCATTCCCCTAGTCCCCACCACAGGACGACGTAGTAACGCTCTTTAAAAATTATGTTAATACTTTATTGCCGAAATGTCTTGTTCTTAGTATTAAAAGAACTAGTCCCAGTTGTAAAAGAAAAGGATGGCCTAATTTGTGGTAGCATTTGAGTTACATTTGTATTCTACATGTTCAAAGAAAGAGAACAATATACCCAGCATTGTTAATTAATGCTATGTGATTGTATCCCGTTGAAATGGTACATTCATTGATCTTTCTCGTTTTTGGCAATTAACTATCACAACTATCACACACATACACATAACGTATGTACATATTTAAACTATCTAAACTCTAGTACACACTACATTTGTATCTATATCAAGTCCCTATAATAATACAAAACTCGCACAACCGTTTATCAAACATCGGATTCAGAACAATACATGCACGAAAATTCCATTTCGATATACTTTTCTCATATTAAAAAAGTAAGCACTGTCGTTTTTATCAACAAATGTTTCATGCGCCGCTGTTTCGTACAAATTGTTACAATAGAAGATCAGGATCCCAGACGCTTTTACCACTTACGTTATTGTCATTCATGTGCGCATTTATTGCATTTTTCTGTTGGTTTTATATTACAGGCCAGACAGACGGCATAGTTTTATCTAATCAGATTTTTTATATTCGGTTCAACCTGTGCATTATCATTGTCGCTATTTATAAAGCCATTTTCTAACCTTTAAGAAATAATATTCTAGGCATAGAGAGGTATCCAACTACATGTAGGGTTTATCGTTCATACGATGCAATAGCACTTATAAATGCTATTGGTGAAGGTGATTCCAGACATTTCTCATAGAAAAACCATGATATAATATTGACATTTGAACATTTTTATTGTAAGAAAAATCTACGAAAGCGTGTCTTGAATATAGTTTATCCTTTATTTCGTTTCTTATCAAAGTAGTATTTTGATTCAACACGGTAAATCAGTAACTAATAGAAAATCTTTGTAATGAAAAGACAACCAAGTAGATTGTAACCGGTGATGTACACTCGCAAGTGTGTCTACACTTATAGCAACTCAGAGCCAATGTGTTTCATTTTTTAAAAAGCGTTCATAGTATAGTTGTAAGTCCTCAGGAAATTAGCAGTCTACTGCGTTTGGTGTTTTGGAAGGGATCGATGTCGATCAGGAATTCGTACAGATACATTGTTACATACCGCCGCGGTATAATCTGATAAACTTGTCTCGCCACAATATACGATATATGTGCACAGCATCCACATGTTACACGGATTAAACACCAATACTGTACCTTAGACCGATAACATTAGTTTAAATACCAATAGGCTGTTTAGTATCTCTATTATTCCCACGTCAGATGGCTGATAGAAGGAAAGTTAGTTTCGATGATTGATGTGCAAAAACATCGAAAGTATCAGATACACAGCGAGTGTTATACTGACATGATTGCAACCCGCTTCATACAAAAACTGTCGAAGGGTTGTGGCTTAACAATTATCGGTTGCCCCAATAAAAAGTCCGATCTGTTCCGATTACACACAAAATATGCATAATGATGGATGGAAAGTTGCTTAACGATATTACTGATTGAATGAACGTAAAATGCATTTCTGAGCTCAGTATTGTTTTATAATTATTGTTAATGTATATTAGGAAGGAAATCAGACAGAGAAGGCAGCACTCAACTTAACCAGCTGAGCACAGAATATATTAACAACATAACATAGCACAATCACACGTAACAATACCAAGACATAACCCTATTAAAACATAAAAGCCCAAGTCCCCTCTGTAAAAGAACAGGATAACTCAGTGTCACATACATATTCCAAACAACAGTGACCCCGAGTGACTAAATGAGGCATAACTTTGATTTGACCAAACACATTGCCCAAATCCGGCATATTAATCAATAACGAACCAAATATACCAAATTGGCAACAATGGCAACCAGAGATGCATATAATTTGTTTATTTTGGCCAATGTACATTCAGGTTGTCTGCACACTATTGTGAAATACGTTTGTGAACATGATTAAAATAGTTTCCTCAAATATGTCATCAATATCAGTGTTTGCTTTGTAGTTCATTAATAATAATTTGTTTTTATGTTGAGGAATTAATCATAAACTAATCTTAATATCTCAAATTTGCAAACATATTCCAGAAGAGTATGACGTTATTGTGCATGCGTTGCGTTTTCACCGACCTTCATATGTATATGTCTCTCATCAACATTCAAAACACAAGAAGTTTGATTTCGGCCATTATCAACAATAGCTGCGCTAAGCAAACTTTTTAAATGTAGCATCATAATAATGAACCATACCGACGGTTCCCATATTACATGCCAGATGCTATAAAATTAAAGCTTACTAACAAAGTTAAACAAAACTTAAAGTTTATGTTCATTATGATGCAAAGCACATTCGAACATAAGCATACCTAAACTATGAACATGTTTAGCAAAAACAGAAAACAGCTTCACATTTGGTTGACGTTGTGTGAATACGTTTAAAAACAATCGCGTTCAACTCTATTCTTGTTTGGGTTTCAAAATTAGATATTGAATTTACGGTTATCTATCAGCAAGACATCGTCCACCCTATCAGTGGTTGGTGCATTTGATTAAAGCTTTAATTGTAACAGCGAAGTGCAGCAGACATTTAACACATAAATTAGGAAGACATGCTGGTATTGTAACAAGTTAGCGTCTGGTCACCTAGGTTTAACACACCTCCTACGCAAATACGATCAAGACATTAACGAATAATTATCATAAAAGTCAGTTCTCTAAAAGGCTGAATATTACAATAAATGTTGGTATTGTGTTAATGGTTATGCCAAGACTTTCTCTTTAAAACACTCCTACACCCAACCGCTTTAAAAACGAATCACTATTAAAAATAATCAAAATTTGTAAAACAAATATACATTTTTTTGGGTTTTTTTGCTACAATTAATAGTTTACAGGGTTTGGTCAGTTCATAAGCTTGACCGAATTAAAGAAAACGATTGTGTTTTCATTCAAAATACCCCGCCCAAAGACCATTTTTGCATGTTTTGCACGTGCAGCTCGATTGTGTCGACCTATGTGGTCAATACTGACTTTAAACTGTAAGCTGTTGGTTTGCACATTGAACTAAAAAACATAAACAGTATTTGGTAATCGTATTTTTATGCTGCGAATATCTAGAATTTTTGTACAATATAAGTAATGTTTTTGTTATATATACATTGTTTACAGGTACTGTCATAAATAAAGACAATCAATTTAAACACACCTACTTATACGTGCACTTGCGAAATAATAATGTATGTAAAATGAAAAGCTAAATTTATGAAACAGTCGTAAAATAAATAAATTGACAGGTATGAAATTTATAAATTATTTTTTTAACCATATAAATAAAATTTGAATGAAATTAGAAAGCTGTAGGAGAAACAGCGTACCAATACGTGCAGCAAGTGGCGTTTGATTGGCTGAGAGCAATATATATGACTTCATTTCTCTGTTTACAATCTCGGATATGATGGATGTTCACACCTTATTGTGTGATTATCTATTTAGTGATAAGAATCAATTTTAATGCAATAATCTGTTTCATATTCTTTTCTTTTATCCTGTTAGATGTTCAACGTATTGTTTTCATGTCAAGTATCACGTGAAGTATCTATGATTTGTCAATGAACATTGTAACACGAACTTGTCGCAAGGTGGAGTAATATATCGGGTAAGCAGTAGGCGAAATCGATAATTTCCGCAGCCGAGCCGGATAAACCTTTAATCAGTCCACGTCACTCGCCTATTATTCTATGTATTCAGTTACTACATTTGTTTTAACAAGGAATAATTATTGCACATGATTTTTAGAGAATAATAGGTTAGTGTCGATTTGTCAATGAATATTTTAACACGAACTTTTCGCCAGGCGGGGGAATTTATCAGGTGGTTGTAAACGTGATTTTTCTTATAGAAACAACTAACATTTAGTCTAGGCAGACAAAATTTTATTTCATCAATAACGTTCTCCCCTAATTGTGTCCTTAGCAATTCGTCTAGAAGAGGGTAAGCTAACACTGGTTTACACAATAACCAATACCAATTGAATTTGTGTTTCATACAAATATATCATTAATCCTCCTCGGCTTATCATACCTTTCCGCTGCTATGTTTGAACCGGGGAGTTTCCCTAAAATAGGAGAACTATCTATGAGTCAATCTGAGTAAAGTTTTATGCGCACAATAAACAATTAAGCGTAACTGATTTATGGCCAATTCTGCTTTAAATTGCCTCTATCTGTAACTAACCATCAACCAAACAGGTACTCGAACACTCCTCATGCTATCATCTAGCTATAACATTATCTCGGTATATCGTTCGTGCATGATGAGGGTTGATAGTGATGTGTAAATGTTGTATTGTTGATGTAACGGTATACTGTATACACTTACTCCCATGTTTGTTTTCTTTCAACAACAATTCCGCGTATTGTATTTGAGACGCCGAACTGACAAAACCATTAAGGCAGATTTACGTGATTAAAACCAACACATTTATGACTCCAGCAAAACCATCAACATTTACATTATCAATTTACGACTTGGCTGCGTTTCATTTGGTCTCATGCAATAACCGCTATTCTATCAATTCTTTATGAATTTGGGTCATCCTGCATTATTTCGGCGGGGACTTGGGTATTTGATTGTTTCTTTGGTTTATGTGTGGGCATTGCTCAGGGTAGTTGTGTTGTGGTGTTTCTGATGTCTGTATTCGACTGGTTAGGTTGAGTGCTACCTTCCTTGTCGGTTTTCTCATACCTTTTTAATGTAGTGTTACATGTTATGTTTCATAAAACAACGACTGTCACCATGCAATGTCTTTCTTTGGCACTGCCATTTATCATACTGATGGGAGTGATTGGACGAAAACAATGTCAGGTCAATGTATCACATTCGATAGTAATTCGTTACGAGGGCTGGTATACATGTATTAGATTGAAAACGGCGATAATCTTATTAATTTGCTAAAAAACATTTTTTTGACATTGGCAACATATGAATGTTAAACTTATTAGTTCCAATGAATCATCATAATAATTATCATCTACACAAATTACGTGCTTCTGTCATATCAGTATTACCTAGTTATTCTGTTAACCATTGCTTTTCAAATGTTACAAAATCAATTTAGCTATGCGGGCATATGGGATTCCCTTGGAATCGCTTGATTCTATATGACCAATATACGACTACTGTAGTGAAGTGCTGTACAGGTATCACAACCGTGTAGTGCTATACTGTACGGGTGTTACAACAGTTTAGTGTTGTACTGTTATAAACATACACAAGTCTATCGTATTTCAATGTATGAAATATAAGTCCGAATACTCGTATAAGTTCTAGGTATTTTATAAACTCCCAAATCACAAAAGCATGTAAGTTCTCACGAAACATTCAAAATAGTTCTCTAAGCAATAAGTCCATAAGTGTCAATAGTTCTCGTAACATAATTTCCACACTGCGGCATCCGCCGAGTGGTAAGCTAGTCCGTGGACAGAACTCCCCATCTTGTCTAGTTTCTTTCCAAGTTTATAAGGGATTCTTTCCGTGCGTCATATAAACGCACCGTACGTCATTAAATCTAATTACTTCAATCCTCATCACGATCATCATTAATATCTGTCAAGGTATATCATGAGCTTGTGCCTCCATGATGGGTTTACAGCATTCTAATTGATTACTACTAAGTATTTCGTCAGCTTGGTGTGACAGCCATGTGCGTATTATATTACACGTCCCTCATTCGAATTAAGACATTCAATTCATTCAAGAATAATTTAATTTCTTAGCTAAGTGGTATGTATAATATGCCACTAATCCTATCCTTGCAACATTAACTTCGAAACACAACTACAGCGTGTTTCTTTGAAATACATACAATGACAAATAAGATTTTGAAATAAACGAAACACATGTATAGAAATATAAATATATATTGTATGGACACCAACACCTTCTCTGAAAAAAACTTATATAGCAAATTTGCATAATAATGGCAAAGATCGCACTGATTAAACACAAAGAAAAATGTCTGTATATAGTCTCCATTGTTATCCTCCACACTACCCGTCTGGTTCCTCGTTTTCGATTTTCATGAATGTTCTGCCATATGTGCTGGCAATATCTGCATTGAATTTAACTTTCCAGCAATTACTGCCCTCAGAAAAAAAAACGTTGATACATCCTCACTGTATTTAGACATTGTGTGAAAGTTCATGATTTAATATTTATAACTGGTAACTTCCCGAGGTCCATACGTTTGGGCCGTTTTCCACACAATCGTATCTCCTTGATTCTATAATTTACACTTTTATGAACGTCATGAGATGACAAGCGCCTAGCTACAACCATTTGTCATCTCCTGAACGAGCTATGTCTATCTTGTAGAATCTGTTCATGTTTGTCCAGTCGTTGTTTTCGCTCTAATTACTTGTTGGTACGTTTATCCAGACGTTGTTGTTTTAATAAAGAGTTGGTAAATTGATGGTGCTTGCGCAGAAATGTCTATTTTTTGGTAATAGTCGAAACCATGTCTTGCGGTTTTTCAGGATATCAGCGTTGTAAGGCCTGCTTCCATCGTGGTTTCCTGTTTTTCTATTTCGGCGCTGGTGTCAACTTTATAACGAGGTAGTAGCCCCTTGCATGTCTTGTTAATACTTTATTTTTGGCAAACCAAAGTGCATTTTTGTACCTATTTTCACAACAGTTCTAAAAGCCTCACCCCGTCCCTTTTTACAGTCAATAATGAATAACTTGACCTATTTTCAACTCATGTAAGGTATAAATTACAGTGCACATATTATGGGTATTTGATTGGGATGTTTCAACTTTACGCCTATCCTTTCCTAATTTAGCAACGCTATCAGTGAGACAGATTCCTGGTCCAATTCCTACAATACCAGAGTATATTCCTCGCAACCTTATATGTGCGGGACAAATAAGTAAGCTCGGGTGTTCTACTTAACCCAAACAAACAACCGCCGTATGAACGCGGTATTACGGTTCATCACTGATTTATCCTCCTAAGCGATGCAATACATGGCCTGTTCATCGGCACACACTACTTATATAATATATATAGTCTCAGACATCCCCAATCAAAATAAACTCTTAACCCATTCCTTGTCAGGAAATCCCCGCGCAGTATAATCATGCATTTTAAGCGGTTGTACACTTATTCCTTTAACATGTAAGCTATTTCAATTAATTGAGTGTGCATTTACTCTTCGTCGCGTGAGTGCCGGCTTATGTTTTGATACTTAATATGCATACAGTTGCTTATGCATTGGTATTTAATACAGCCCTATATTTTCTATATATATATAAAAAAAATTAACAAGAAACCTACCGCTACTGAAATTATAATTATATGTTGACATGCATCTCCACTAATCGTACGATCTTTTCCGATAATAATTTACAAACAAATATTCTGATAAAGAAAATCATTAAATAAAGTCGTTATTATTATTATCATTATCGCTGTCTGTGCTTGTTAATTCCCACCTACAATGGCCCGATTACTCGCAATTAAAACAATGTTTACTAGTTTTTATTCAGACTGTTTTTGCCTTACGGCGTTAACCTACTTTTTCATGCAATTGCGTTCAATATGACCGCGCCTGATACAATTTCTTAAACATCTTACATGACGTACATGGTCTACATTAAATACATTGGTGCGCTTTTTCTTGCCCTACTATAGTTTGAAAAATTCTACTGTGTTTTGCCTGATCTTAAATTTAATCTACTCCTTAAATTTTTGTTCCTTCATAGCGCATCAAACGGCTGCGGCGAATTTCACTGGAGCTCCGCGCATTACTGTAAGCTTAAGCCAATCGTACCCTAGACCGAAAATTCCAATGAATTCAATAGCACCTATATAGCACGTGCTAAAATGTAAGCACTCGTTCTCCAAGCACTTGTGTGGTTTATTTATTATTTTGTTTATATTTCTTAGAAGCATGAACGCGTGTTATGGATCTGTAATTTCCGCTAAACAATTGATTCACTCAGTATTCAAATATTGACATGTATGATCATTATATTCGGCCATGTTATGATATATATACAATTACTGACAGCGCCTCAGGGGCTTTGATATACTAATTGTTGTCATCTAATAAGGTTGTCAATTATACATATTGACACTGTTGTTTATATTTTAACAATGGTCAAAATGAAGTTGGAACTCTCTCAAAGGTATTACTAATTTTGCAATTGACTGTTTACCAACATGAGCTGAAACTTTAGATACTTGTGTTAATAAATTGTTAATTATTGCCCAAATAACTGCACTCGGATAAGCCAATTTTCAAGTATAAACAAAAACAATTTAGGTACCACTCACCTCAAAATTGGTCGACTGGTCGTATCCGTGATCTAATGTGAAGTACTTCTTATTGTTTCCGCGACGATGTTCCCCTTTTTCAAATGTCGTAATCCATGGTCTACGACACCAAATCAACAGTGTAGTGAAGTGCTGTACTGGTATTACAACCGTGTAGTGCTGTACTGTACGGGTGTTACAACAGTTTAGTGTTGTACTGTTATAAACATACACAAGTCTATCGTATTTCAATGTATGAAATATAAGTCCGAATACTCGTATAAGTTCTAGGTATTTTATTAACTCCCAAATCACCATATATAAATAGTCTAAATAGCTATAACACAAAAGCATGTAAGTTCTCACGAAACATTAAAAGTAGTTCTTTAAGCAATCTGTACATAAGTGTCATTAGTTCTCGTAACATAATATCCACACTGCGGCATCCGCCGAGTGACAGCTAGTCCGTGGACAGAACTCTGCATCTTGTCTAGTTTCTTTCCGAGTTTATAAGGGATTCTTTCTGTGCGTCATATAAACGCACCGTACGTCATTAAATCTAATTACTTCAATCCTCATCACGATCATCATTAATATCTGTCAAGGTATATCATGAGCTTGTGCCTCCATGATGGGTTTACAGCATTCTAATTGATTACTACTAAGTATTTCGTCAGCTTGGTGTGACAGCCATGTGCGTACGTATTATATTACACTACATTAGGTGTGTTGCTTTGTATTTTCATTACACTACAATATTTAACCGATGTAGTTTTAGCCAATGAACCATTAAACTATTCATTGGAGGCAAAATGTTGAAGTCGGAGTATGCATCCAATGAATATTTAGGTTTATGGCTTGAGTAATGTAAGGGGAAAGGGTTGGTCGATAGAACACTGAAGTATGAACACAAATGTAAGCCGTAGATTGCAGTTAGGACCGGACGTATATGAATAGCAACACCACTAATGATTTGTAATATTACGGCATTTCAAAATAAATGTGACAATGGCTTTAAATGGACTGACAATTTCCTTCATGTAGTTTCAATATATATATATGCCAAAACACATTCATAATAGCGGCCAAACAGCACAGTGACTTAATTAAAAAGTAACTCAGCCAGATGAAACATTTTTCATTTTCAACTTCAATATCTGGTAATATCAATTATTGTTTGATACTTTACAACTGACATATCGCTAAAATGAATCATACACTGCAACTCGTCCTTTCGTGATTTTCATCTCTGAAGAGTTCAAATGATCAAACCTCTCAGTGAATATGTTAAATTAACATATGCATCGTTTTATGACAGACATGCAGACATGCTTTTTAAAAAAAGATGAAAATGTGATATAGGCAAGACATGCGGTCGACAAAAATAATCTACCTTGGTTTCATTCAATCTAAATGCAGTTTTGTTGCCATGCCACACTAATTTGTACAGCAACTAGTATGAAACTGGAAATCCATGTCCAATTTTCAGCTTTTGATTGGTCCAACAATTTATTAGTTACGCAAGACGCAACTGAATTTTTTCTAAGAATTTTATCACCCAACATAAAATATGTAAACTGACTACTCATGTGTCAATCTGATAAAGAAAACGTCATTTCAGTAAAATTAATCATCATAAATAAATAACAACCTGTTTTAATTTTGTTTTCCCCTTCAACCTTTTGTTACAATGTCTAAACAATACACTACCAAAAAGTTCTAACCCGCCATTTTACATTTTTCGTCATTACTTTTTTATTAAAGTATGTACCCTCATGACATTTTACATACCAATACTTGCATGCAAGATGCAGTTAATTATACATTTATTTAGACGACAAATCGTGATGTTCGCTGTCACAGGCGTGTTATTAAATGTGGTATATTTTACCAATTCACAAAAATATCCAAACTGCTTGTGAAATCGTGCAGAAATCAACGAATGAAAAGCACGATGTCATAAACACTTTGGCCTAACTAATCCCTGCTCTCAACGAAAAACACGATAGAGGTCGTGATTGACTCCAGACAAACTCGGTTAAAGAGTAACAAACTTCGAACAAAATAATAAAAAGGCCTTGTCAAAAAGGTTCATTTTGCAAATAACTCCTGTATTACAAACCGAAGTTAGCTGTTTATAAAAAACGAAGATAACCACCAAAACTACAAAAAAGTATAAAAAATCAATTAGTGAAATTAAAAAAATAAGGGCCGCAACTCTACTGGACCTCATAACCTTTCGACAGATCTGTCGTGTTCTTTGAGTGCCAAACTCAGCATATAAGGTGTTTTTCGCGTAGGAAATTCATTATTTTTATCAAATCCATTCATAAACACGTGCGTTTCGTTGCGCAGTCATTACACGTGTAAACATGCTATGTTACGTAACAGGTCTAACACGGTGAATACAATCGCACATTGGTCAAAAATCAACACACAATTGGCTTTAATACATATTTATACGTACGTATGTGAATTTTTATGCTTATCAATTCATTATTAAAAAAGTATCTAAACAAAACATTGTCACCTACGAATTATGTACACTTGATTTTTCGAAATATTTTTCAAGATAAGCAGTCATCAACAATGCAGAATTTGTTCATGCGCACGTAAATTTTGGTGCACACGCAAGGCACTTGCAAAAGTGCGTTATTGTGCAATACGCCTAATGCAGTGAGTTTAGCCTCAAAATCACCAAAACAAATTAATGATCAGCTGCCTCTACTTAACATGTATCGGTATATGAAATTTCACATTAATATATCAATTTTTGACACCACAGGAATGAAATATATAAGTGGCGGGTTAGCACTTTTGGGTACAGATGTATGTATACATAATATGCGATATAAGACCGTCCCTGATATGATCTTTGTGCTTGTCGTTTCCTGTGCTAATGGCCAGTAAATATTGTTATGACCGCGTAGATTCCTGTCTAAGTACCGGTAACAGATACAAAAATAGCTCAAATCGAAATTCACCAGGAACGCAGCACTCAATCTTTAAAGCACCACAGACAATAACTTCACAAACTTAGCTTTCTTGACAATTTCAAAATTGCATGCCAGATTGCTACTAAATTGTTTTCATAGCTTAAAAATAAAGTTTATGTTAATTACAATAAAAAGCATACTCGAACATTAGCATACCAATACCATGACATTTTCGGGAATGATGTGCACACAGCTTCACATTTTGTATGCTTTTGCAAATTCCTTTTAAAACAATTCTACATTACGTTTCCATATTCAGAAGTGGAATTAGCAGGACGCAAGCAGCAATACCTCGATCAGTGGTTAGTGCATGTTGTTGGAGCTATCATTATAACAGCAAAGTGCAGCAGATATTTCTTATATAGGAAGACATACTAGTATTGTAACAGGTTGTTTGATATTATCGTCTGGTCACCTAGGGTTACCATACCACCTACGAAAATACGATCACGTCATAAAAGAATAAATAGCCATAACAAATAAGTTCCCCTAAATTTATAAATTGAAAATGATCAACCAAAGAAGTGAAATGACCAACCCATAACAACCAAATTGACATTAATAACCCAAACTGCACAATTTTATCAATGTACTTTGGGGGAAACCTTGTACTTTATATAACTGTTTTTGCGTTGATTACTAGTAATATAGTCATAAACGAACCTTAATGTCAAAACTCCAAACTTATTTCAGGTGAGTGTGACGGCAGTGTGTATGTCATGCCTATTTTCCGACCAGCATGTGTCTTATCAAAATTCAAAAACGATAAATTTGATACTCCGCCATTGCCAACACTTCATTTTTCATGCCTTGAAAATGTAGTTCGATCATAAGCAGTACCGACGATTTCAATATTTCATAGCAGGCTGTATATAATTACAGTACGTTTTCGCAACTTAAACGTAAAGTTCATGTTCATTATAATATATTTAAGCACATTGGAATATTAGTATAAATATACTATGACATGTTCGCAAATCTCTGAATTGTAAACATTTATGTATGAAATCTACAACAACGACGTTTAACTCTGATCTTGTTTAGTTTTCAAATCCCGAAATGGAATATACCATCATCAATAAATCATCCCTCCATTCGATAAGTGGTTGGTGCATATAATTAAAACTTTAATTAAAACAGCAGCAGACATTTTCCACATAAATAAGGAAGACATGCTGGTATTGTAACACGTTGTTTGAAGTAAGCGTCTGGTCACCTAGGTTTAACACACTTCCTTCGAAAATACAATCACGATATTGAAGAGTAATAATAATAAAAATCAGTTCTCTTAAACGCTGAATATTTAAATAACTGCCGACATGTTGTTTATGTGCAGATTGTCCTGTCTGTGATGTCGACCTCTTCTTCGTTTTCTCGTTAAATCTCTTCAGCATTAGAGCCGGCTCCCGACTGTACATAGGTACGTGTATCGACGTAATCGTGTAGTGTAATACTGCGACATCATTCTACAATTATATTTCTTGAAGCTGCAATAATAAGGTTAAACATCTGTTTCAATTTCACATCACTCAGTATTGGCATTCAGAACAAATGTTTTAACAACGAATATGGAAAAACTATAAAGTACAACAAGAACCCAGAGCTTCATGTATATATAAATAGCAAAACTGTCAAAACTATTTATATTCGTATTTTTTTCTTTTATGTTTCACTTTGAGTGCTTGAAAAAGCAATGAAAATATCGCCTAATATGAACTAAGGCACCGCCTAAATGAGTGATTAAATACACATTGGATATCTGCCAACTTATGTTTCAGATAGAAACTGACTAAATATGAGTTAAATTTAGATGTTATAAAATATACAAAGATAGTTATTGATCCGCAACTGATCACTTTTCCTCTTTTAAGACCAGAAATAATAATTATTCAAAATTTTAGATTGGCTATGTATCTGTGGTTTATGTTTGGAATTAGTGTAGTTTTCCCTAATTCTAACACTGTCTATTTTTAGCTCCGTGTAAACGTATAGGACTGTACTGTGGTTAAATTTCCGGTATATCACAGTTTTTGCCGTACTACTTTTTGGCTGTTGAATTACCTCCCACGTATAAATAACGCTTTTTATGAATGGAATTTACGTCTTGTTTATCACATGACGTCATGGATTGTATGGCGTTTATTTGGCGTCAACGTTAACGTGACGTTGTGTGAACTTTTATTTGCGTAGCGTTCTTTCTTAATTTATTTAATTATATCCGTAGTATTGCAACGTCTATTGCATTTATCGATTCATTTGAGTTTTTATGAAATTCATACTTTGCCTCTGTTTAAATGAAATGAGCAAAAAACGATATTCCAGGGGTGGAGGTTTTATACTTTAAACAGCGGAAGTTGTCTTTAGCAACATGACTAACAACGCATCACTCTGCAATAAAAATGAGTCCATATGAAATTGCGCTTATTACACGTGTTAGAATGCAAATAGATCTTAGTTTTCCGTGATATACCGGCCAATATATCACGATTTGTCGTTCACATGCATAGTTATTAATCACTCAGGCCTACGGCCTTCGTGATTAATTCCTACGCATATGAACTCCAAACCGTGATATATTGGCCGGTATATCACGGAAAACTGCGATCTATTTCCTAAGTAACCTGGAGTTTTACCTATATACTGATTTGTTATACATTACAACGTAAAGTCATGATATATTATATTTGGCGTACTTTTGGTATGACGTCATTTCCTGTTATTTGTGACGTCATGACATCACGTCTTGTATTGGCGCCGTGTATCCAGTACAGTAGCGTATTTCTTACTTCCCTTTGGTTTTTTTAAATAGTTTGTTTTATTTATTGAATATCTTTAAAGAAGGTTATAATTCGAAAGAAAATGATATGGGGCAACCGTTTACAGATTACTATTTTTTTTTATTTTCAAAGGACCATTCACCTCGGAAAACTGCCTGAAATTTTTGACCGGAAATAACTTTTTCTGAAAGCATAAGTACCTGCAGAGACTCGACGAAGATACGCACGTGGACATTATTGGTATGTGTATTTACAATAGCCAGCTTCGCTGGATATTAAATCCCCTATTATAACATTTTTAAAGGTAACGTCATAAATACAGCATCGCAGGCCAAATGTTAGCAATTTAAACTTAAATATACTTTATAATAATTATCTTTTTATTTCTCTTTGGCGCTTGTACAGTTATAAGTTAATAAAACAAAATAACTGAATTACTGAAACAGGCGGGCAATAAATAAATCGACAGATCGAAGGCTCATTGCAAAACTATGGTAACTGCCTTTATAAATTCTAAAGTTACCATAGTGTTGCACCGAACGCTCGAGATATGCAAATAACAAATAATTTTTTCAACCATGTGAAAGTTGAATGTGATTTGAAAGCCGCGGGAGAAATTGTGAACCAACACCTGCAGCACGTGGCATTTGATTAGGACGAACACAATATCACTTAATTTCTTTGTTAACAACCTCAGATATTATAGCTGTTCACATCTTATTGTGTAATTATTTATTCAGTGATAAAAATAAGTTTAAACGCACAAATCTGCAAAATGTTATTTTCTGTTAACCTGCCAGGTGTACAACGTATTGTTTTAGCTTGGTATTTCTCTCCTATATTGATGTTTGGAAAGATGACGATTATGTCTGGCATACTGTATAGCTAGTTTGCGATAGAAAAAAATCGTGTTTTTTAAAGATTTCTGTAAATCTATTCATCAGATTTTGGTAAAAAATTACACAGAACTACAATAACATCCTACCTAGTCTCATTTTAAATTTCATAATTTTTAGTCACCAATTAAAAGATGTTTATTCTTTATTACATATTGATATTACATGCATATTTACAGTTTAACGCAGGGAGGTAATCTGGTATTCCATTGATGATTTACTATCAATTATTTAACCGTTACAATCCGTGATCAGCGGGATTGAGATTGCTGTTATAAAGAGGGGGCCCTTGTGATTCGGTTTATTTAGGTGTGTCGCTTGTAAACAATGTACAACAATAACATGTATGTATCGTCATATTCACAGACGGGCCTTGCATGTGTTAAATTATAAGTAGGTTGCGAATACGTAAATATGCCGTTATGCGTATCACGTGACGGTAAATTGGCTGTTGCAAGTATCAAGTCTTCTAACTTGATTTTTCATACAAAACTACATAAATGTTACATAGAACTTATGTACAAAACCGTTTTAACTAATTTCCGATCTTGCTGAAATTTCAGTGTGTATTAGGTAGATACATTTTATTTATTCGTGCAAAATTTCATACTTGTAGGTGTAGTAATTACAGAGAAATGTTTGAAAAACACGATTTTTTTCTATCCCAAACTAGCTATACATGATAAAGAGAGTATGTCATCAATTTCTGGTTTCCTAAACAGATAAACGTAACCGACAATAACAAGTCTAGTGTATCATAAAATGTAACATTGATATACCTTAACTTACTGTTCCGCTTAAATGTTAGAACTGGGGTGTTTCCCCCGAGATACGCTTAATAGGTGTGAGTCAATCTGTTTTATGTGCACAATTAGAAACCGAGGATATCTCATTTATGGCCAATGCTGCTTTCCATTGCCTCTATATGCAATTAACCAATAAGCCAACAGGTATCCAAACACTCCTCATACTATCAACTAGCTATAACATTATCTCGGTATATCGTTCGTGCACGATGTGGGTTGATAATGATATGTAAATGTTGTATTGTTGATGAAACGGTATACAGTAAACACTTACACTCATGTTTGTTTTCTTTCAACAAAAATACCACGTATTGTATTCGATACACAGAACTGTAACATGAGCCGTATACAACCCTGGTGATAAATTTAATAGGTTAGCACCAACAACATACTAGTAACAACAACGGCAAAAACCATAAACATTAATTTACAACACGCATATGATGTCTGTCTTTATTGTTCAATTCTTTGTTCTATAAATATTGCATTGTCTGTTTCGAGTACAGCTACTGTCATACCATAGTCGTGGAATTTATTAGACGCACACGTTGACAAGTCAATATTTCATACGTAATAATTAATTCGATGCGATTAGTTAAGTTCCTATCCATGTATCGTTCTAAAAAGGGACCAATATACCAGTTTAAGAAACTTGACAGTGACTGGTATAGACGAGCACGATTTGGATACCAACCAGTTTGACACCTTTTAAATTCTCTAATAAAATTCATCCACCAACAAAATGTTATCCCGAATGTAAGCGTTGCCTGGTGTCAAAACTCAAAATGTTAAACATTTCATACTTTTATTCGTATGAGGTGAAGAATTCATAAATGTTCATAGTGATTTTTACTGTCTTTGGTATAAACCAACCTTATACAAAGAAGATTGTAAGCGACATTATTCAGTAAATGAGCACTATATACACGATATGCCAGGAAAAGTTGACACCGATTTGTGTAATTAATTACTCAAATATGAAAGGGAAGTATGTAGACAAATTCAATGGCCGCAATTATACCCACATCAACATCAATTGGGAATAAAACATAAGATATGAAATGACAAGTTGAACATTTTATTGAAAACCTCAGTCTAGTCATACTACATGCATACGTCATCAATGAAATCTGTCAACAATCACCGTACAAAAACGATTATTCCAAACGATAGAGGCAGACTTCGTAAACATTTCGTGGAAATCGAACCTAAACATCAGCGACGTCTGCTGATACACGTACGCACAACCTTTGGTAGAATGGTTCAAGTCTCGCTGAAACCTTTAATTTTTATCTAATTAGTAATCGGTTTATTACAACGGAATTAGATTGACCGATTCTGATAGAAACACATTGGTTGGGTTTTAGACATATTTGTATATTTTCAACTTTTTTATATTTATGTTTTGAAATGTCTTTGTTTCAGGTAGTATGAATATTATTTGACAATGTGGACTGAACTATAGTGCGGCAAAGATATGATGACACACTAGCATTGGCTATACGTCACAAGTTGGATATATGAAAAGCGGGTATGTTTATCAATTATGAAAATCTAAAAAAAGGATATGAGGAAATCGGACAGGTGATCCAAAGTTACTGAATGAAACGCAACTAAGTCCTGACCTCATTCCCCTAGTCCCCACCACAGGACGACGTAGTAACGCTCTTTAAAAATTATGTTAATACTTTATCGCCGAAATATCTTGTTCTTAGTATTAAAAGAACTAGTCCCAGTTGTGAAAGAAAAGGATGGCCTAATTTGTGGTAGCATTTGAGTTACATTTGTATTCTACATGTTCAAAGAAAGAGAACAATATACCCAGCATTGTTAATTAATGCTATGTGATTGTATCCCGTTGTAATGGTACATGTATTGACCGTTTTCTTCAAAACTATCACACTAATACATATAACGTGCATACATACTTAAACTAGCTAAACTCTAGTACACAATAGATATGTTTCTATACTATATCCAAATAAAAATACAAAACTCGCACAACCATTTATCATACATCGAATTCAGAACAATGCATGCACGAAAATTCAATTTCTTTTCTCTTATTAAAAAAGTAAGCACTGTCGTTTTTATCAACAAATATTTCATGCGCTGCTGTTTCGTACAAATTGTTACAAGAGATGATCATGATCCCAGATGATTTTACCACTAACTTTATTGTCATTCATGTGCGCATTTATTGCATTTTTCTGTTGGTTTGATATTACAGGCCAGACAGACGGCATAGTTTTATCTAATCAGATTTTTTATATTCGGTTCAACCTGTACAATATCCTTGTCGTTATTAATGAAGCCATTTTCTAACCTTTAAAAAAAATATTATAGGCATAGAGAGGTATCCAACTAGGGTTTATCGTTCATATGATGCAATAGCACTTATAAATGCTATTGGAGAAGGTGATTCCAGACATTTCTCCATATAAACATGATTTTGATATTGACATTTGAACATTTTTATTGTAAGGAAATCTATGAAAGCGTGTCCTGAATATAGTTTATCCTTTATTTCGTTTCTTATCAAAATAACATTTTGATTCAGCGTGGAAAATCAGTAACTAATAGAAAAGCTTTGCAATAAAATTACAGCCAAGTAGATTGTAACCAGTAATGTACACTCGCCACCGTGTCAATACTTATTGCAACTCAGAGACAATGTGTTTCATTTTTAAACCGCGGTCACATTATAGTTGTATGTAATCAGGGAATTCGCAGTTTATCGCGTTTGGTGTTTGGAATAAATTGATGTCAATCAGGAATAGGTAGATATATATTGTTACATACCGCCGCGTTATAATATGATAAACTTGTCTCGCCAAAATGTAAGTGATATGTGCCCATCCCCCACATGTTACACGGATTAAAAACTATTACCGTACCTATTGACACTTAGATCGATACATTAGTTCAAATACCAATAGGCTGATTAGTATCTCTATTATACCCACGTCAGATTACTGATAGATGGGAAGTTAGTTTCGATGATTGATGTACAAAAACTTGACAGTATCAGATGCACAACTAGTGTTATACTGACATGATTGCAACATGTTTCTTGCAAAAACTGTCGAAGGGTTGTGGCTAAACAATTATCGGTTGCGAGGTTTTTCCAAATAAAAAATCCGATCTCTTCGGATTACAAACAAAACATGCATAATGATTTAGTTACTTGCTGGTTTTACATATTGAAGGAATGTTAATGCATTTCTAAGCTAAGTAAATTTATTTAAATTCATTATTCACACAAGACGTTCAAAACTCTTTTTTCTCACATCATTGTTTCATAATTAATGTGAAAACATATGAGTAAATCGGGCAGAGAAGGCAGTATTCAACTTAACCAGCTGAGCACAGAATACATTAACAACATAACATAGCACAATCACTTGTAGCAATACCAATACATAACCCAGCTAAAACATAGAAGTCCCCTCTGCAAAACACTGGATAACTCAGTTTCACAAACATATTCCGAAAACAGTGACCCCAGTGACCAAATGAGGCATAACTGTAATTTGACCTAATTACCAAACACATTGCCCAAATCCGGCATATTAATATATAACGAACCCAATATACCACATTGGCAACAATGGCAACCAGAAATGCATATAATTTGTTTATTTTGGACAATGGACATTCAGGTCTGCACACTGCTGTGAAATACGTTTGTGAACATGATTAAAACAGTTGCGTCAAATATGTCATCAATATCAGTGTTTGCTTTGTAGTTGATTTATATGTATTTGTTTTTATGTTGATTAATTAATCATAAACTAATCTTAATATCTCAAAATTGCAAACATATTCCAGAAGAGTGTGACGTTATTGTGCATGCGTTGCGCTTTTACCGACCTTCATATGTTTATGTCTCTCATCAACATTCAAAGTTTGAGAAGTTTGATATTCGGCCATTACCAACAATAGCTGCGTTTAGAATGCTTTTAAAATGTAGCTTTTTTCGTAATAATAATCATTACCGACGGTTCCTATATTACCTGCCACGTTCTATAGAATTAAAGTAAACTTACAAAGTTAAACAACAATTAAAGTTTATGTTCATTATGATATAAAGCATATTCGAACATTAACATACCTAAACTATGACATGTTCAGCAAAATATGAAAACAGCTTTACATTTGGTAAGCTTTTTGTGAATACGTTTGCAAACAACGGCGTTCAATTTTTTCGTTTGGATTTCAATTCAGAGATTGGATTTGCATTTCTCAATCAGCAAGACACCGTTCCTCCAACCGATCAGTTGTTGGTGTTATTGGTTGAACTGTAATTGTAACAGTCAAGTGCAGTAGACAGTTTACACATAAATTTGAAAGACATGCTGTTAATTTACCAAGGTGTTTGAAGTTAGCGTCTGGTCCATATTTTTACAACACCTCATACGAAAATATGATCACGACATTAACAAGTAGTAATCCTAAAAATCAGTTGTCTTAAAGGCTGAATATTTCAATAAATATTAGCATGGTGTTTATGACTGTGCCAACAATGTCTCTTTATAACACTTCTGCAAATACAGTGAAAATTGTAGGTCGGTATAATTACTCAATTCTTTAACCGCTACAGCAGTCTACAATTATATTTTGAAGCTACAATTTAACCTAACTCAGTAATGGATATCGAAACAAGGTTGTATAGCTTGGCTATTTAGACCTGAGCCTGACCTTTATGCAAGAATATATTACAAGGTTCTTGCTTTGAATATATCAATTTCCGCGAGCAAATCGTGCAATATCGTTATTTCAGTTTTGTGTTTGTACAACGCCTCAAGCGTCTTCGTGATACACCCCGATTATGAATACATACAATCGGTGTTGTATCGTAGATAATATATCGACTGTTAAAGTATGCGAGTCAAAAGGTCTGGCTCGTGTCACATTAGCCAAGCTATACCTGAGAGATATTCCACAACAATACAACTTTTTTACATTAAATTCCAAACGGCGAATTAGAACATAGTGTAGTATCATCTTTGATAAACTTGACCGAGAACTGAACAAAATCAAGAACAACACAACACTCGTATGTGAGATTTGTCCACTTTAGAGTTAAAAAGAATAGAATGTGTACTTTGTATGGGCCATTCAATAATTCCGTTGTCCAGTTCATAGCTGACCATCTTGATAGTTACTGTTTCTGTACTTTTATTTAAACACTTGATGTTTTTCTTGCAGTTTTGGTGTCATGTAGTTTTACTTCCCATATATTTTAAGGAATATCACTAACATTGACCCATATGATAATAGCAAATTGTCAAAACTATGCGTATTAAATTTGTGTTGTTAATTTAATGTTTCAGTTTGAGCACTCGAAAAAAGCAATTATTACAAGTATTGTTTGTATTATACATAAATTGTTTACAGGTACATCAATACAGTCAATCAAATTAAACTCACCTACTTACGTAAGTGCACTTGCGAAATAATAATTTAAGTAAAATAAAAAGCTAAATTTATGGAACAGGTGTGAAATAAATCAATCGATAGGTATGTAATTAATAAGTGAAAAATGAAATTTGAATGAAATTAGAAAGCCGCAGGAGAAACAGCGTACCAACACTTGCAGCACGAGGCGATTGATTAGCAGAGAACAATACCACTTTATTTCTGTGTTTACAATCTCGGATATGATGGATTTTCACACCTTATTGTGTGATTATCCATTCAGTGATACAATTCAATTTAAATGCAATAACCTGTTGCATGTTATTTTCTGTTAACATATTAGATGTATTGTTTTATTGTTTTATTGTGAAGTATCTACGATTTGTCAATGAATATTGTAACACGAACTTTTCGCAACGTTATACAGGGGTCTTCCTAGTGCAATGTTCGTAGCAACCGTCCTGAAAGATTATGCTTCGTGTGAAACTGACCTTGAAAACACTAGGCAACTTTTATTTGATTCATTGAAATCCAATGAAGACAGTCAATATGCCTTAAATACAGAGTTGAAACGAAGGGTTTTTAGTGTCAATGGTGATCCAGTTTGTGTTAAACTTGCAAATGATATATATTCTTTGATATCGGTAATAGAAGGGGAGGACTACAGTATCATAAAAGACATGATAAGTGATGGCAAACGACGCCAAACTTCTGTAACTGTTACACCCCAGGCACCACAGACTACATGTTTACCGAAACGTACTACACTTACACAACATACGAACAGTTGTAATTGTTCTTTAGAACTTGAGATGTTAAAAGGAATCATATCTGTGCTTCAATCTGATGTTCTCTTGTTGAAACAAACTAACTTGGCTAGTGATAAACTGCGAACAGAACAAATAAAATCTGTCAGCGGTACCGTAGATAGCATTCGCCAAGATATCTACAATTGTAAACAGTCCGTATGTGATACTATAGCAGAATGCACGTCTGCTATTGATGTTGGTCGGAATTTAGAACATTCACTCAACGTAAAGCTAAATGCAATCGAGCTTAGGATAGACTCTTTAGATAATTTTTTGGACACGGCTGGGGTTGTGGCAATAACCAAGCTTAGTGAAGATTGTCGTGACAGTGTTCCATCTAAGTTGCAGCAGCCAGACTGTAATACAGAGTGTACAGACGAAGGCGCTATCTCAGACAATATCCAGTCTACCTTACCGGAAGACAGTAGTCCCTTCCCGACACAAGATAACAGTGCTAACGAAAATACGGCACACTCAGGAGTTATTATAAATATTCCTGGTACTCCGGTATTACCAAAAGATACCACACCTAGAAACAGGGTAACCCATACTCCCCAAGATGAAGTTCAACAGACGTCGACATACACTTGCATTTCATATGCAGGTAATCGTATGGAAGGATACAACACTCCGGACAGTGAGACATACACTGATCATAATACCGTGAATCAGAATCATGGTAACCATAGAACTATCAACAGCAATACATCGCATACGAAAAAAGACGTTATCTATAATGTGAACAAAAAGGTGAAAGAGATTCGAAATAACTTTTTTCCTAATATGAAGACAATACCTGTCAGGGTGTCTACGAGACAAGAGCGCGATACGAGAGAGTATGACGAATTTGACTGGCACGCGACACTACCAACGAAGAAGAGATTTTGTGTGCGAGGATTTCGTAAATCTGTTTCACTTAAGTACCTGAACAATTTTGTGACAAATAGAGGCGCATCTGTGTCTTCAATAAGGGTAATCCCAATTCGTGGTAACTCAAACAGGGCTATTATCCGTTTAAATATACATTCCAATGAAAACTGCAATCTAGTACTTGATCCCGGATTTTGGCCTCGATACATCTCATGTGTCCCATGGCTTACCCGTGCAGAGCGTCGTGTTCGTTCATCTAACATTTCCAGCACAACCCATAGTCACACACACCAGATTTGTGAAACGGTGACCCCTCATGCATGCATTGAAGCGGAAGAGTGGCCGCCCTTGAGTGACTACAATATGTATCAGACATTATCAGTGGATTAGATCATTGTATATTTGTATTGTAATATTAACACAAATCTTAAACTAATGACATGGAACGCTACTGGCATTATGTCATCGGCGACTTATTTATGTGATGCTTTGAAACAACACATAATCAATATATGTGGTATAAGTGAGCATTGGTTATATGAACATAATATTTTCTTTCTTAACAGTCTATCCAGTGACTACATGTGCCATGCTGTATCAGATAAAAGTTTATTGTTACCTAGTAAACGGAAAGTTGGTAAAGGAGGAGTAGCCATTTTTTGGCACCATACTTTAGACTGTTTCGTCACACCTCTCCCAATTGAGGACGATCGTATAATTGGTATAGAATTACAACTGCAACCAAACTTATATATGTTTATTTTCCAGGTGTATCTTCCATGTAGTAACCATTCTATAGATGTATTTAGGGAATATATTGATAAGTTGTATAATATATGGTCAATATATGCTGATGTTGGTATACCTGTATTTATAGGTGACTTCAATGTTGATTTAAAAGCAAAGGGCAATTGTTCAAGGAAAACAATGTTGTACAATTTTTTATGTGACACTAATTTTGTTGCTGTTAACAAACTTGATTGTTGTATTGGAGCTAAAAACTCATTTGTATCGTATGATAACATGTCGTGTTCTTTGATTGACTATGTTTTTATGCCTATTGAATCACTTGATTGTTTGAAACATTGTGAAATTGTTGATGATGCATGTTTGAATGTATCCCGCCATAGACCTGTATTAGCATCATTAAATTTCTCTCACTGTTCCGATATAAGTGAAGTGCATCGTCTTCAACGTGTAAGCGCACAACCTAGGGTTAATTGGAGAAAAGTCAGTACTAGTGATAAGCAAAATTTTGTGTCAATATTAGAGAATGATTCAATGTTGAAGGGATTGGGGAGTAGTTCATTAGACCATGACGGTATAGACAATGCGTACCAAACACTTACCAACGTTATTACAAACGCAGCCACTTGTTTGCCAGTATCCAAATACAAACCATATCTTAAACCATACTGGAATGATGGTCTAAAATCCGCTCATAACCACATGTGGGAAAAGAGGTGTTCATGGTGTGCAGCTGGTCGACCGCGTGACAAACGGAATAAATATTACCAGCAATACAAATCTGCCAAACGTGAATTCAGACGCACTCATAAGTTTCATATAAGACAATACCTACAACAACTAGACCAGGAGATAGACAAGACAGCAGAAGTTGATTCTTACCGATTTTGGAAGATGATTAACAGCCGGAAGAAACACTGTAAGAACAATTCTGGAGCTGGTATTAAGTTTAACGATCGGGTTTATAGAGACTGCCAAGATTTAACTGAACAATGGGGAAACTATTTCAAAAACTTATATACACCATCTCATTGTGCTGAGTTTGACTCAGAATGGCATAATTATGTAACAAACTATGTATCAAACAATATACAATCGTGCGTTCCAGATACGGCAGTTACAGTGCTACCCGATACGATCCGTAAAATCACCAAGATGATGCCGAAAGGAAAAGCTTGCGGACATGATCATATATTTTACGAACATCTCGGACTTGGTTGTGACATTTTATCACCTGTATTGGCTAATATGTTTACCCACATGCTACGTTCAGCATACGTGCCGGACGAAATGAAAAGAGGGATAATAATAACACTACATAAGGGAGGTAATAAAAGGAAGGACGACCCGAACAACTACCGTGCAATAAGTTTAACATCGTGTATCTTAAAACTGTACGAGTTAGTGTTACTTGAAAGGTGTACAGATAAACTACTAGAAACGATCAATGTGCAGCAAGGTGGTTTCCAGGAACACCTAGGATGTATAATGACATCATTTGTACTCAGGGAGAGTGTGTTTTTCGCGAGGGAGAATAAAAGTAACCTGTACGTGTGTTACCTTGACGGTCGTCAGGCATTTGATCGGGTTTGGCATGAAGGCCTGTTATATACACTCCTGCAAACCAACATTGACAGTACATCGTTTTTAGCTTTTAGGGAGCTCTACAGAGATGCAACCAGTCGAGTGAGACATCGTGGATATTTGTCGCAAATCTTCGATATACGTCAAGGTACGAGACAAGGTAGTAAAAGTTCGCCTATGTTGTACCTGTGTTTTATAAATGGACTAATTAATAGAGGAGCTTGAAGCGAGCAAGCTTGGGTTTTGTTTATTTAACATGAACGCGTGTGCTTTGACTGTTGCGGACGATATGATACTGGTATCATTTTCTAACATTGGACTGTCCGGTATGATGACCATCTGTAACGACTACGCGAACATATAGATACCAGTACAATCCTAGTAAATGTGGCATCATCGTATTCAACGAAAACAAGCATCATGTAAAAAGTAACCGTAAATGGAATCTTGGACCTGGAGAAATCATGGAAGTAGAAAACTACACACATCTTGGAATAAATTGTGACAGTCAATTATCTACGAAGAAATCTATCCAAGACGCCTGTGTCAAACTACGCGGGACACTTTTAAGTTTGCTCAATAGCGGACTACATCCTCACGGGCTAAACCCTCTAACAATGAGGACAATCTATCTATCAATAGTGTTACCGAAATCCCTATATGGTAGTGAGTTATGGAACAATTTTGCAGAGCGTGATTTTGTTCGTATAGAAACCGCCCATAGGTTTTGTGTGAAAACAATTCAGTCATTGAACATTAGTACCAGTACGGATTTTTCACTGGCAGCTATAGACATCGACTCTATCGAAACAGTGATTCACTATAAAAAGCTGACATTTTTCGGTCAACTTTGTAGACTTCCGTGTAAGTACTTAGTGAAACAGATATTCATCAATAGGTTGACGAGTTTTGTGAACAATGATAGACAAACACAGGGTTTCATTCCGGACGTATTCACTTTGGCTCAGAAGTACAACCTCACCAATGACCTTAACGAATTTCGTTCAAGTGGACATTTTCCAAACAAACTGGAATGGAAGACGAAGCTGAAGCGTCTTATCGTAGAACCTGCAAAACAACAGCGTCTAGCGAACCTGATAGCAAAGCGCCAATCGGAACACAGTGCAGATCTCCTTCCGAATCCCGGATATCCCTCTGAACTATGGACTGTCTCAATTGGTTCCCCTCAGCACAGGTGGACGTTGTGTGTTATCCTTTCTGTAATCGGAAAACTTTACTCTAGAAGGTATAATGAAGTCTGTCCAAAATGTCACGTATACTGTGAAAATATTATCCATCATAGTATGAATTTTTGTCCTTAATCGACATCAGTGAGAACAGAGATATGGAACTATATTATTGAGTCATGCGGGGTCAATACATATATATGCTGGACACACTTACCTCATTGTGAACAACTTGATTTTGTTTTGAAAATGACTATATGTAACATTAGGTACGGTCATTATCAGTTGGCAAAACATGTCTGTTATATGTTTAAATCATTGTTCAGGAAAATATAATCACATGTATATGCACTTCAATTTGCTCAAGGTTAGATTAGGTTGTTTTATATCTATCAGCGATAAGTTAAAAGGCATACCTAGTTAAGTTATGCAGGGATAAGCAGTTATGATTTGTACATTTTTGTTCATACTAATTAGTACTTATTTATGTAAACCCATTACATTAGTTGAATGTTAAATCTCCATTGTTTTAGCAATTCAAGATACATGTACCATAACCTTAACGATATCAAGGTGTTCATTTCTCGTAAATGTAATCCACGAAATTAGATGCAACCAAGTTAAGTCTTCCAACAGTATTAATTATGTTAAATCTATATATCACCTATCATTAAACTATAATTCCATCCTAGATCATCTAGCTGTTTCGTTTCGTTGTCTAGGTGATCTTCCGGTGGTGGAATCAGTGAGTGTATGTTTGCGTGTTTGTGTATGACAATGACAATGTATGCGTGCGTGCTTGTGTGCGTAAGTGTGGGTGTCTGTGTAAAGGGGTGTATTTGTGCGTGCGTGTGTGCGTGCGTGTGTGCTTACGTGCGTGCGTGCGTGCATGTGTGAGGATGTGCGTACGCTTGTCTATGTGTGATATTATTGAATGTGTATGAAATGAATTGTGTGTACATATTAAGCATTGCATTGTACTGTATTCCATGTTTTGTTTGATGTATATATTATGTTATATATGCTCTCCTCAATTGGAGGATGAATAAAATATCTATCTATCTATCTACCTATTATTATTCATATTTAGTCCCTACATTTGATTAATAAGGAATACTTATTGCACATGATATATAGAGAATAATAGGTAAGTGTCGTGAATGAATAAGTTTAACTGGCAAGGTGGGGGAATTTATCGGGTGATTGTAAAAGCGATTCTTCTTATAGAAACAACTAAGATTTAGTTTAGACAGACACAATTTTATTTCATCAATAACGTTCTTCCAAAATCGTGTCCTTATCAATTCGTCTAAAAGAAAGTTAGTGATCAGATGCTTGTTTCTTAAAAGTAGACAAAACTGATTAAATTTTCTAGAAAATATATCATTAATATATCTACTTTCCATACCTTCCGATGCAATGTTTGAACCAGGGAGTTTCCCTTAGAAAAGAGAACTATCTATGAGCCCATATGAGTAAACTTTTATTTGCACAATAAGCCATCAAGCGTTACTGATTGATAGTCAATGCTGCTTTCCATTGCCTCTATATGTAATAACCCTGAACCAAACACTCGTACACTCCTCATGCTATCATCTAGCTATAAAATTATCTCAGTTTATCGTTCGTGCATGATGTTGGTTGATAATGATATGTAAATGCTTTATTGTTAATGTAATGGTACGAATATTGTATTCGCTTACACCCTTGTTTCTTGTATTTCAACAACAATACCACGTACTGTATTCGAGACGCAGAGCTGTTGCATAAGCCACAGACAACCACCATTAAGATATAGTTAAGGGCATATAATTAAATCATTACAACACCAGTCGAACCATCAGCATTTCTTTACGACGTCAGATACATGTACACTGCGTCTGTGTTTATAATTTATTGTTTAATGTGTAATTCACATGTTAGATATATAACAGTCGCACAGCGCTTTTCCAAGTCAGACAAGACAAGACAACATACACTGTTGTGAAAAACACACTGTTGAAAGATCAAATAATGTTGTAGGTAGCGACATTAACAATGTCAAGTCAAGATATGTTATAATGAAGAGTAAAAAACAAATTGTCTTGTTATTCTTTTATAGATGTATCGTTGTTTTTAGCTGCTCGCTGGTATGTTTTTGCTTGATGCACGTTCCCATGTTCTGTATGTAGGCGTTTAAAGCTCTTGTTGGACGTAGCACTGGTTAGACTGTACCGTACCATTGATGACGACCGCTGCCATGGTCTTCCAAGTTCCCTAGCCAATGTTAAATGCTGTGATCGCAGTCATTTGGGTTGTCCCGATACCCCAACTGTCGGATGCTTAAAATGTATATCTAATTACGTTTAAAATGAAGTTAATCTTTGTTAAAATATGACACCATGACTTAAAAAGGAGTTTTTGCAGTTAGTTGTACCTTGCTACATCGCACGTTATAATTATCGGTACTTAATACGAAACTGTATATATGTATATGCTCCAACTGCAATGTATGGATTGGAACTATTTTTTGTAATTTAATGAGACATTAACTTTGGTGCAGTTTTCATGAGGAAATTCATTATCCAACATCAACATTGCTGTGAGATGATAAGAGAATGTGTAATAAAAGATACAATAAGGACAATGGTATCAACACGGCTTGTTTATTGATTAGCAATCCACATGTAACATGTATTATCCAATCAATTCACTATAAATTCTCGCTCATGTAGACATGTTAATGTCTTATATCAAGGAATAAATCCGTGGATTGTACACGTTATGAGGTATATGTCAGCATGAACTAAATCCTATCGTATGTTTCCATGTCTGTATTATCATATACGACGTGGGACGCAATAGTCGTAAATATAATTTCATTGCTGTGTGGTGCATTTTTAAACATTCAGACAGCGTTCGTTATACGCATTTCGAGATTGTATGTAACACAACTTTCATCATAATTGATTTAGAATCATTGTTTATTAGGTATATTATTGCACGAGCCCGTATAACTGATAGCATATGATCGCTTTTATCTTTTTCTTCGAAAGAATACACCATGACAGAAAAGTAAAAACATCCAATGTGCGTCAAACTGAATAAACTAAAGAAGTGATGGATATTTCAGTAAACCCTTGCCGTATAGTAGAAATTGTAGAGGGATAGATACACACCTTAAGATATGACAGGCTGTGCCGTTGAATTGTGGCGGTGGTGTCGGCATCTTATAAATGAAAAGTGGACGTCCTTGGCAAAGGTTCTGTACTGTGTCTATCGTGCTCTGTTGTTGTTTTTAGGTTTTACCTTCCCTGTCCAATGTGTTATTGTTAAGTGATCTCAACAGAACAGAAGAAATATTTCGCTAACATGCAGTTATTCATGGTACGTTAATTTGGCTAATATTGCATACCTTGTCTGGTGTAGTGATTGTGTTTATGCTTGTTTGACATGATCCTGATTTTTTGTTTAGTCTGTGACCTGCAGCTTGGGACTATTTGGTTTAATCTTTCATTACACTTGCATAATTGATTCACCATGATAGAATGCATTTGTTAAGATCAGAAGTAACACCGGCCATTTTACACCAGCCCGGCAATATCACAACAGTCCTATGTGATCGTTTGTTTAGAACAGAATGACCGGAATGTGGCATTTTTAGAAATATATTTATATAATCAATACCGAATTCTTGATATCCTGACCACAGATATGTGTAATAATAGCTTTTTACATCATATTCTCACATTCAAGAGATCTAATTCTTGAATGTGAGAATATGATGTAAAATAGCTATCTATTATAACACATAGACCCAAACTGAACGAAAAAATAACCGAAATATAACCCGTTAAAGTCTCGGTTGATTATAACGCCAATAAGAATGTTCTGTACGTAGAGTATTGATACTATACTCTGACTGGAGTTATTGTATTATCATAGAAAGCAATTGTAAAGACGCCTCAAATAGCAAATTATTTCTTTATCTTGCTCAATGTCCAATGACATCACAGTGAGATAATACGAGTATAATATATTAAGCATTTGGATACTCAAACAATATGCGTAGATACTACTAATAAACTGTTCCAAACACTTTTATAACTAATGAATAATTGAACGATTACTGTTAATGACGAAACCTTAGGACAAACGTAAATGCCATCTTAATAAAATTGCAATTAAATCCAGGTCCTGCTACATATCACAATTAGATATCTGGTAATTTCCACCAGATCAATGTGGAATTAAAGTTAAACAAGCATAATAACTGCATGTACGAGCAATTGCTCAAGGTATATGGAGAAAAACTTGTTGAGATCCGGATTTGCAATCAAACAAGTTGTTTAAACCTCCAGCAGCAAAACTAAGGTTGTTATATGTTGTTCTACAGCGCTGTGTCTGAATGGTGCACTGTTATATAGGTATTAGGATTTAAAAGCAGTGAAAGCTGAAACATGATTTACTCGCTTGCTATTATACAGACAAGTAACAGCGTGGATATTAAACGCACGTCGTCTCCATCGTTTGTATTCCGCAACATACTTCATCAATGTTTGCTAACACCATTAATGTGTCGGATATTCGCTTGTAACATTAGATAACATGTTGTAGAAGCTATTGATTTCTTTCGTGAAAATGCTAAAAAGTCTGAACCAGTTCAAAAAAGTGAAATAATTGCTCCAGACGATTATCAAAACAAGACATGGTTAAAAATGCACAATGATGCAATTACTTGTTTTATAACGCTGTTTTATAAATCAAAATTTGTGCGTAGGAGTGAACTCGTTTGATTGTGATTTAAAGCGTGGGCCGCGATGTTGTTCTGTTGATGTTCGTCCAGTTTTTTCTTCTAAATTCAATATCACCTTATCCAGCACGTCACGTATTCACTGTTTGTATATTCTAAACGTGCATACAAGCGTATTTCTGCTCCATTCGTCAAGGTACTTGACACAAACCAGTAGTATAAAGTTCATCACAGAGCATTACCAATAGTCATGCGAAGGGATTATCGTATACCGTGCGTGATTGTTTATCGTGCGTGATATTGTAAAACAAATATGATAACGAAAACGAATTAACTACTTGTAAAGATATGAAAACGTATGTACGGAAGAGTAATGCCATAGTTCACATACGCTGCTGAAATTGCTATTTCAGGTTTATTTATTGGATTTATGATATGTTCAAAGGAATACTTATTTGGATGTCAAAGTAGTGGTATTTGCAAAGGACGTATCTAAGGGTAAGGCGTTTTTTTAATAAAACTTATGGCTTTATTATAAGAATAATGATTAAATACATTCCGTCAAATATCAAAATAGAACAGTGAAAGCTTTCTTGGTATCTATGCTAATTCAATGATTTATTGTCTAGAGTTTTTTGGAAAAAATATAAAAGATACTTTTTAAATAGAAAATTATATCTCTTTTCCAATATAAGTTAATTTAACTACCAACATAAGGCGGCTCTAGATATGTAATGTAGTCGAACTTTCCTTATTACTAAGTTGAAATAGTTTACATATTCGATATTTTCCAGAATATTTTGTAAGAAAATTGCTTTTGATATGTAATGACAAGACTGTATCAGTATTATAATTCAAGAGATAGTGATGTCAAGGCGAATACCATTGTATTATATATTGTCAATCTTTTAACGACTACACTGTATCCTTATGTTTTCAACGAACTTGTTTATTACAAATTATTACTAGTAATTAATGTTTTATTACCTTTGAAATTGAGAAATATTACACCATTGTATAAGATAATCGATATATCATTAGACAGTTGTATTACAGACAATCTAAATAATATGTCAAGTTATTTGATCTTTAAAAATGTAATAGATGGTTCAACCGATACCAATTTTGCATTTTATATGGGACTTATATTTGAAACGCGTCACCAAGACAGACGTTGAAAGCACAGTAAGCGTATAATTGCAAATGATACTGGGAATGCAAGTATGGAATAAAAAAGTATGTGGTTTATTCTTAAAACGGTGAGAATTATTTTAATGTTTAAAATTTTATATCTATTGTGCATTTCATTGTAATGTTTTGTAACATATTTGTTTAAATGATTGCATGTATGATATCGCTAGGTTATCACGCAATGATATCGCACAATGTGGTCCGAATTTTTAAGAAAATTGTTTTTATAGTCAGACGACGTAAAACAGTGCCCAGGACTTTCTTGGAGTACTGTATATTTTACTTTAAGATGAGTACAAGGTACGGTGAAGCATACAGTCTAATAGTATTTATAGTGCAAAGTGTTGCAAATTAAATTACTAAGTGACAAAAAGTGATCGATTCAAGATGCAGCGAACTGTATAAAACAATTTTTACTACCGGCACTCTACATTCTGACGTTATGTATTTTTTCTATTTCCTTCTTAGTGTGTACATCATTTTTAACTCTCCATCTAACATTCTTTCCCATGTTTGTTTTATTTTCATCTTTCGTCTGGTATCTGGGGTTCATCTAAGGGCAACCACTACCAAAGGAATATTACTGTCTTATCCATTATAAAATGTTTGAATGATTTTAAAACTTAAAATATTTTTACGGGTGGAGTTTCCGTTGAAGTTATTTCTTTCTATATTTTATTTTTATTTAAATCATTTATATTTTTAAAATATGATTATTTCGGTTCTGGTTAATGGTATATTATCGTTTAATCTATTTGAACGTGTACATATGCACTATCTCCAAAAAAGTTGTTTCAGACTCAATACGTTCTGTTTATAACATCTGTTACATGTTTGTCTTGGATGCAATCGATGCATCATCGTTAATTAGAATATTTTCACATTATCAACATGAGTCTCTTTCTATCGTCACGTGTAGCAGTTTATCGGTGCTTGATGCTGATAATATAAATAATTATCCTAAATGTTATCAAAACGAACTACCTCATTGGGTCTCATGTATACAAATATTCCCTTCTCCCAGATTTGATGCGCATATATCATGCTAGCGATACAACTAAAAGAATTAAACACGATACCAGATACACTATACATGAGCTTTACTGCAATCATTTCTGTCAAGGAAATAAAAACATTTTGGCCTTTTGGATGTTTAATTTGTTAGGAGTTTCTACAAATTAGCAGCCTACATTTGTGTTATCACCTAGTGCTGTTCTGTTTATGTTCTTCAGATGATAGTGCCAACTTAAAAGATATCACTCTGATATATCTAGGCTATTGAAACGTATGAAGACTTATATGTGTACACGTGCATAAATTGTTGAATCGTAATATCACAGCAGTTTCTCTAGCTCAAATATCATGGTAACATTTCATTGAACCTCCTGTCTTCACGTTGTCTTAAGCATTGTCAAGTCTTAAATAGTTTAACTTAATTGGTCACAAGTTCGCCATCAATCAACAAGTTGGTTTTTAAAGATAATTGAAACGTACATACACTGTATACGCATACAGAAAATACAACCTTTCTGTAAAACGTGTTTATCTAAATTCAATTTTACAAAATGAGTTACTTGGAGGACATCGATGTAAAGAAATGTGTTCATAAAAATGCGAAGAATAATTTGATTATACGGCTGACAATATCCGCCAGTTAATTTATCTCTAACCTAAAGTGTTGGTACTGTATATTTTAATACCTACTAGTATACAATACGGTTAAATCATAATCAGCATTGGAATAGAGGGTGTTGTTATTTGCGTTATGAAGGTCCAAAACTCCAACTAATATTGTTTATACTTTCCTTCATAAATCGATGTTTAAGTATCAAGCTGATAGTAAATGTTATTGTTTCATCATGAGAAGTCTTAGACACTCCATTCACTGTTTGGTTATAATATATATAAACGTTTTATTCATTTGTGTTTTATTTGTCGTTGTATTGTCGATTCAAAGATGTCTGTCAAAACCGCCAGAATGTTTAATTTCTAAATAACTAAATGCAGTAAGTATAACCACTATGCAATAGGACCATTTGAGTTTTAATCATATAAGTATATGTATGATGGTAGAATTTAATCCTGAGAAACCTGTAATAAATCACCCGGGTTGAATGTTTGTTTACCGGTTGTGACAGAGATCTTTAAATCACCTATATCTGGTGACATGAAAACGGCCGCGAGCACACAACGCTGGACAAACATCACCATCTCCCTATCTTTGTGACCTTTCCTAAAATAACATTTCCTAATCTATCATAACATTCTCTAAGTTACAGCATTGCTTCGCCATAGTGAATTTTTTACATAATGTTTTTTTATTTCGCATTTCTAGACTCCAAGACTTTTGACGGAAAATGCATGTTTTCGTATTTTTCCGGAACTATGCATTCAACTTTTTCGAAATAATTTCACTGATAGTTTCTATGAAAACTACCATCAGTGGTACTATTCTGCGTTTTGCTAATGGATTTATCATAGACATAAATAAACCAATTTAGCTTTTTAGTGAAGGTTTTGGCAATGTTGGGCAATTTTCATTTCTGTGCCATTTTATTATTACTGGAAACAGAACTCTAATAACCCTTCTTACGACAAATTTTACTAAGTTTCTCATTTAAAATGCACAATAATAATTTACGAACACTTTCTTGACGTTATAAAGGGCCACTTTGCCTTAAAACAGAAAAGAAACATCATCTGCTAAATTTATGTTTTAAGTTTTAACCAAATGAAATTTACATTATATAATGATCATATGTTGAACATTTTCTCATATGGTTTAAATGAGACATTTGAATTGTTTTTATCAAATATTGCAAACTCGATGTTCATGTTGTGTTCATTAGTATTGATGTACTCCTATACGGTGTTTAGTTTCAATTATAGATTCCTGATTTCTAGCAGAAGTGTTTATCATTGATTACAGTTAATGAAGTTGAATCGATAGTTAATCAAGTATTGGGTGCATTTAGAAAAAATGTGATTGATATGTTTTGACATGATTTTATTGTGTAGTAGGGAAAGCATCTTACAATGAGGTATATGTATTGTCTCGGCCTACTATGCTGGTCACATGTCGCTACCACATGTTGTAACAATATGTCAGCTTTCCGAATCAGACATACATATTGAGAGGAATCTGTATATTAGTTGAAAATTTGCGGAGAAAATTCCTTTCTTAAAAGACAGACCAATCAGCTAATAACTTGGCACCAAATAATTTGTATCTTTTTAGTACACATGGTTGTTTCCTGTACTGCTTACACAGTTGATCTTTTATCATATACATTTACATTTCGGTAAAACCTTGATCTATTTCTCTAACATAACATATTTTCCAAAATTAATACATATAAGCATCATTGTATTCATTAGTATAATTTACAATACTGTATAATTATACAAAACAAATAACCCAGACAACAACGTGATTATTTGAAAGCGTGAATCAAATTTAGTGTTAGTTAGCGAAATGTATGCACTAAGATTTATTTTCCTATAATATATATATTAACCTTTTTGCTACGCTGTAGCTCTTCCACGTACTAGTTACACCTTAATTCACATTATTAGACAATTATACACTTCAACACTCGATTATGCGTTAGCTTGCATCACTCAATTGATCCGAATAATGTTGATGTTGTTTTATTCGATATTGATAATGATATTCTAAGTATTTTAAGAACAGATGTTTCTAACTCCAATGTCAACATGACAATCGCCATCATTACTCGATGTCGCGTAAAATACAGAAATTCATCATGAATTATACTTGTAGTTGGCAGTTCCAAGTACCTGTTCCACTAATCAATACTTGAAAGATTAATGACGAATCTTTTACGACCAATTAAATGCCATTTTAACAAAAGTACAATAAAATGTAAGCTCGTGTGCATATCCTAATTAGAAACCAGGCACCTACTCTCTGCTAAATCCATAATTAAAATTAACTATCTATAATGACATAGAATTTAAGTACATTCGATTAACAGGTGTGCTGTGAAAACCTTTTTAATAACAATTTCGCAAGTTGTTTAAACCTCTGCTATCCCAACTGCTTGTTCATTTGCGTTCTGTTTGAATAGAACACTATATTATCAGTATATTAACTGCAGTGAAAGCTGCAACATGATTTACTCGCTAGTTATTTTACAGACAAGTGTCTTAACACGTGGTTATCAAAGCAACGTCCTTCGTATTTATCCCGAAAAAAATCAATTATTATTTTTAATTATAACAAAAATGTGTCGGACATTCGCTTATTATGATAGGAAAGATGGTGTACATGGTATCGACAGTTTTCCTTAAAGTACACAACAAATGTTATATTAATATTTAACGGGTAACAATAGAATACAGACGCTCGTATTTTAGTGAAATAAAGACATCTTTACTCATGAATGATGATATAACGATTGGTTTTAAAAACACCGTTTTATAAATCAAAATTTGTTGCGCAGGAGTGAAATATTTTGATGGTGATTTAAAGCGTATGCTGATGCGTTGTTTCGTCCATGTTCATCCAGAATATTTTTCTGTTAGAAGCAACACCTTATCCAGGAGCACGTATTCACAAGTGTGTATCTGATTTACACGTGCAACCAAGCGTTCCTCTGCTCTATGCATCAAGATACTTTACGCAAACCAGTTGTATGAAGTTCGTCACAGAGCACTACCAATAGTCACTCGGAAGGATGGTCGTATGTCGTGCGTGGTTATTTATCGTGATATCGTGCAAAATTATGATAAAGTTAAGGATTAACTACTTGTCGGATATGATTTGAAGATAATATCGCATAGTAGTGTGATATCATGTACAAGATAGATAAAAAGTTGCTGTTTCAACTATGGATTTATAATAAGTTCCAAGGAATGTTTCCTTTAATGTCAATGTGGTTTTTCTAAAGAGCGTATCTAAAGGTAAGCTGTTATTTTCACCTTAATGAATTGTATTGTTGCGTTTCATTTTAAAATACGAAATAATTGAATATATATTTTTGAAATATTACTATACTGAGCAAAACAGCTAACCGAACGCTTTTTAAATTTGAATATTTCAGTGTCCTTTAAGTGTACAAACCTAAAATTGTGCATAGTTATTTCAATATAGATTGTGCACCTAATGCGGCTTACCACATGAAAATACATGCCAAAATCACTCATCCATGACGAAAAAGCTTCAAATCGCATTTTTGCACGTTGTGATCGATTGTTCTCGAATTGCACGAGTTTTGTGTGCATGTTGTGTAGCATGAGTGTTTGTTAGTCGGAAAACAAAATATTTTGTCAATAAAATGGCGCATTTGTCAAAGGTAGGCCACGGAAGAGCGGCCATTACGCTCCCTGGAGGGTATCAATCGGACAGATCAGTTTTACACAGATTTAAATTATCACAAACATTAGTTCCTTTCATTTTACGTGTGTGTGAATACCAATGCACATAAAAATACCTAAGGGAATGTATTGGGAATCACAGGAGCATCGAAAATAGTAATTTTAAGTGGGATAACTCATGCATAATTTTACTGCTTTTTAAGTTCATTCACTACATTTTCCCATAAAATTGTATTGTCATGCATAAGTGAAACACGTTGACTTTAAAAAATAATACATTTTAGTTCTGAGGGCTTTTTTGCATGTGTTTGAAAAAAACGTGTTTTCTCTCCATTCAGTAAATAGGACTCTTTTGAAGTGGGTTCATCGGGTGTTCGACAAATTGTTAATGCAGCTATATGCCCGCTTCGGTAATAAAGATTGCTTTAAGTGTATATTCTGATAACGGAAACAAAAATAAATATTAAAATATTGAGAATAAAACCAAAATTAAGTCATAAATTACCCTCATTTATCCACACAAAAGATATTTGACCAAATTACCTCCCCTTGACCATTGAAAATTAACATCATAATTTTGAAAAATTTCAAAATCGATCTTTTTGTGATCAAATCGCATTATATCGAGTTTGACTATTTGTTTTATTGATTTGGCGATAAGTCTTTTTAAAATGTGTATGGAATAAACCCAAAATCTTTTATTATTTAACGCCTATTCATGAATATCAAGTTTATATGTCTGGTTCTGTTATTTTATGGTTCCGTGAACTTTCGTTCCGCATTTTTGAAAATAAAACTACTTAAATCGCACCTCAAGATCGTAATTAACAAGTACACAAATTTTCGTGCAAAAATATTAATAAATAAAGAAGTTATACGGTAAAAACCGCTGCTCATTAATAAAATAGGCTAATTGTACATTTTGTGAATTTCATCTTGATGGGTGATGTCATTAAATACATATTTTGACGATGATGCAAATTAAATATATTGACGAAATTTGACCACCAGCCTTCGAATGTTTGGATTATACTTCAGGACAAGTTTCAGAAAATTCCAATGGATAGTTCTATAAATATTCATAAAAAACATAAGCGTTCGGTTAGCTGTTTTGCTTAGTATAGTATATAAATTCAGCACTACATTATCACACAGCTCAATCAAGAATGGCCAGATATGATATATTAAATAATATGATATTAAAAAAAAATAGTTCATATTCGTCAATTATTTCTGTGCTAATTACATAGCAATTGTTACTATTATATAGAAGGTGTTAAAATACTTTTTCATTTACACGTGACGTTTTCAAAAAATTACCGAATACCTTTTTCATATAACTGGTTTTTTCATATTAGTATATAGAAACAGAGTAACGATATTAAAGAATGTTTTGTTTTCATCTCTTCAAAAATGTAGAAATCGTCAGTGTAGACTATATATTAAGTTCACTTTAAATGCCGTTTGAATAAAAATGCGGTGCTTATCTTTTATGCATTTTATTGCAACGTATGTGTAACATATTTTTTTTAATGATTAAACGTTAATGTTTGCTATCGTTAGGTTATCACACAATGTTATCGCACAATGTAGAAAACAATTTTCAGAAAATGTTTTATTGTCAAAACGTTTTTTATCTGACTGAAGTGTTGTAAATGCATTTTATATTAAGAAATTTCGTGATGATTTTCCGAAAGTATATTTATAACACCGAGTCTTGGACCCAGTTGTGGCATCAGGATCTTTATTTTCCATCGGTTCTGCTTCCTTTTATGTAAGGCCCATCTCTTTTGCTTTTATTTTCTCTTCTTTCGTCTGCAACCAGGAGATTATCTAAGCTAAGGAGAACCAATACAAAAGAAGTATAACTGTCTTGCTAATAAATAAGTAAAAATAAATAATAAAATGAAATTGATGTAAGAATTGTCCGTAAATATATTTATTTTCCTATCAAAAACATATCATATTTATATTAATATGATTATTGTAGTTCCGTTAGATGTTCAGTTATCGGTGAACCTATTTGAACTGTGCATGTGCTCTGTATTCGAACATTGATAGGTGATAACAGACGCGGGAAGTGCAGCTTAAACCATCTGTTATATGTTTGTATTGGATGCAGCCAATGCTGCATCGTTAATTAGAGCGTTTTCACATTATCAACACGAAGCTTTCGTTCTAGCGCCACGTGTATAAGTTTACTGTTGGTTGATGCTGATAATGTAAATAATTATCTTAGATGTAATCAAAGCGAACTACTTGATTAAGTCGATCATGTATACAAATATATCCAACCCCTACCCAAGATTTAACTAAGCGATTTAACTAAAAAAGTTATGGTAGAAAACATGATACCAGATGTATTCAGAAGTTTTACTGTAATATGTTCTGTCAAAATGGAAACCAAATATCGCGACTTATGTATGTCTAATTTGAAAGGAACAGTTGCAAATTAGCAGCATGCAATTTTGTTATCACCTGGTGCCTTCCTGGTTATTTTTTTCTTAGAGCAGTGCCAACCTTAAGTACCATTCTTTATTATATGCGATATTATCGTAGAATATCACATTTCTTTTTTAAATAGTTAAATATAGGTGGAAATATATGTTCCAATCACGTATTGTATCGTAGCATCAAGGAAATATTGTCTATCTCATGTATCATGGTAACCTTTCAGTGACCCAAGACACCCCTGTCTTCACATTGGCAAAACATAGTCTAGTCCGTCACAGTTTAACCAAACGGTTCATAAGTTCACAAATCAAAATACATACTGGTTTTCCTAGATTTTTAAGAGAAGATAAATATACAGCAGTGTGTATATATATATTCATACAGGAAATTTAGTCTAAGTGAAATGATCTTAATTTGACTTTATCGAATTAATTCATTTGAAGACATTTACGTGAAGAATATATGTTGATGCAAAATGCCTAGAGTAATTAGATAATACAACTGACAACACTGACACCCTGGTAGAGAGATGGTTTCTAGTGAATGAAAACGTATATCACAACGAGAGTTGTTCATATGATATAGTGACCAAAGATTACCCTAATGCGTGACAACCATCAACTAGTGATGGAATTATGTAATATCACTATAATATGTACGTACCTACCTTAAACTGGTCGTTTTGTTGGCCGTAATAACCCGAATACGTGACAGCATGCGATTTATAAAAGTTAAAAAAAAGAATATATGTTGACGCAAAATGCCCACAGTAATTAGATAATACAAATTTATCAACATGTTTGATCTATGAAGGTGTTTCATCTGTTCTTAGTATTGCATGAATTAGAACGTCCTGATTTCTTACGGAATTGTTGTTCATTAGTTACAATAACCTAGGTTAGTAAAGTAGAATCGATAGTTAATAGAGTATATTTAGAAAAAGTGTGAATTATTTGTATTGACATTATTCCTGATTGTGTAGTAGAGGAAGCATCTTACAATGTGGTATAATTTGTCTCGGCGTACTTTGCTGGTTACGTGTCGCTTACAATTAGCAGCTAATATGTCAGTGTTCAGAATTGGAGACAAACATATTGAGAGCAATCTTTAACTAGTCGTAGCATTGTCTACATCCCGATCAGTCAATAAATTGGCCCTGAATAAAGTGTATATTTTAAGTAGACGTGGTTGTTTCCTGTTTTTTGTAGACAATGGAACTTTTATCATATCCATTTTCATTTCGTAACAGCCTTATTCTTTATCTCAACCATTACATCCGTTTTTCGAAAATAAAACACATTAGCATAATTGTATACGTTAGAATAATTTGAGCCGTTCTCTTGGAAAACCAGACTTAATGACATTGTATTGTAATTATGCAATAAGAATTAGAAAAATGTCTAAAATGAGAAAAAATCGTGTCCTTTGATTTCATATTTAATTAATTGAATAGTATAGTACTATCCATTAGCTTCAAGTTTTCTTTAAAATGTGGTTAAAATAACTTCTGTTGTTGCTATGGTGATCGGTTTCTAAAAAGTACTCATATCAAGACAAACAAGGATTGAGTGGCTAAAAACACTTGGTATTTTTTCCAGTAAGCAAACACTCACAAATTGGACACAGATTACTAAAATAAAAAAAATGATTCTCAAATGTGTCACAATTTTAACAGATTACGTCAATAAATTATCAGATACTGGATCTTTGAAATGCCAGTTGACGTTACGTCAAAAACGCAGAGAATGGCGTTCGCGACATCACTCATAAAGTAGATGGTAGTGGTTGATTGAAAAAGTCTAGAACTTTGTAAGTTTATGGAATAATTTGTTCAAATTTTCAGAAACTGTTTATAAGAGTCTCCTCTTTCTTACCATATAGTTATCAACATTTTCGCAATTTTGTCAATAAGCCCGGTTTTCCTTGAGAACGGCTCATTTCCATTTCTTAAAATTTATAAGTCTATCGAACATTTAACTCAGACTACAACTTTATGTAAATGAAAAAAGATATAAGAAATGGGACAGTGAAGGCAACATTTAACTTAACTAGCCGAGCGCAGAACTCAGCGACAACACACCCTAACACAATTACACAGCCATGCCTACAGGCGTATACCATATATTTATTTTAAGTTACTAATATATATGCATTACGTCCTATATTACATATTTTTATTTTTGCCACACAGTAGCTCTTTTGAACTATAGGCTATGTCCTAATTCACTTTCTAAGACATTCATACCCTTCTAACAACCTGATAACACTGCAGGTCGCATCATGCGATAGTGATATTCTAATTGGGTTACTGTTAATGATTAAGCATTTCTAGAAACACATGTTTCTTACTCTAATGTCAACATGACAATCGCCATCATCACTCGATGTCGCGTCAGGATACTGAAAGGAATCATAAATTATACTTCTAGTTGGCAGTTTTTAGTCCATGTTCCACAAATCAATACTTGATAGATAAATGACGAAACCGTAGCGAACACTTAAATGCCATTTGAACAAAAGTCCAATAAAATGCAAAATCGTGTACATAACGTAAACGGAAATCACACAACTACTCGCTGATGAATCCAGTAATAAAACTAACTATGCATAATAATTTAGAATTGAAGTGCATTCGATTGCCGGGTGCGTAAAGAAAAACTAGTTGATAACCTATACGCTATCGACCAAGTTATTCAAACCACAGATTTCCTACTTGTCCATTAGTCTTCTGATTGAGTATTACACTGCATGATCAGAATTTAACAGCAGTGAAAGCTGCAACATGATTTACTCGCTAGTTATTTACCAGATAAGTGTCTCAGCACGTGTTGATGAAAGCAACGTCCTTCGTATGTATCCCGCAAAACCAATCATTAGTCTTAATAATAACCAAAATATATTGGACATTCGCTGATTATTACAGGTAAGATGGTTATATGGGATTGACAGTTTTCCTTTAAGGTTAATAACCACTAAATGCCTACGCGGACAAAAGTCAGATACACTCAAATAGTCCGGTAAAAAACTTCGAAGCGACTGGAAATGGGGTATGTCTTGACAAATCAACATCAGAATTACGAAATTGGGGTTAAATGTTTTGTATGCATGTATATGATGTAGTGAAATGAATTTATCCAGAAATATGTGGTACTCTGACTTATATATCAAATTGAAAGTAGGGTTTGGGCTAACGGACATTGAGCAAATCCGTACATGTGAGGAAACCTGTACAACGCGTTGAACGGACCAAATTTTTCTTATACGATACATGACCCCCTACTTTTTTCATTTTCTTGAAGTTGTATGCTATTTCTATAGATTAAAAGATTTTGAAAGGGGTCCCCATGGACAAAAAGTTGATTCTTTGGCTGACCTTGGTTTTTACTTCTCATTGAGTTAAAGAACAATTATATTTGGTGGTTTTTTACCTAAAGTACCAAACAAACGTGAGATGAGTCTTTAACGGTGGACAAACTTATGCAGACGCTCGTTGTTTAGTGAAATAAAGACATCATTACTAATGAATGATGATATAACTATTGGTTTTATAACACCGTTTTATAAATCAACATGTGTTGAGTAGGAGTGAAATATTTGGATGGTAATTTAAAGCGAAGACTGATGCGTTGTTTCGTTGATGTTCATCCAGAATTTTACTCTGTTAGAAGCAACACCTTATCCAGCAGCACGTATTCACAAGTGGGTATCTGATTTACAGGTGCATGCAAACGTTCTTCTGCTCTATTCATCAAGTTACGTTACGCAAACCAGTTGTATGAAGTTCGTCACAGAGCACTACCAATAGTCACTCGGAAGGATTATCGTATGTTGTGCGTGGTTATTTATCGTGCGTGATATCGTGCACGATAATGATAAAGAAAAGAATTAACTACATGTTTGATATGATTTGAAAATAATATTAGTGTGGTATTATGTACAAGATAGATGAAAGTTGTAGTTTAAACTTTATTGATTGGATTTATAATAAGTTCGAAGGAAGTTATACTTTAATGTCAACGTAGTTTTCTAACGGGCGTATCTAAAGGTTAGCTATTATTTTCACCTAAATGAACTTGTATTGTTGCGTATTCCTAATAGATATTAGTGTAATACATTCAATCGGTAAACTAAAAATTGGTACCAATAGAATTATTATTACTTAATAACTCGTATTTTTCAGAATAAATATGCAATATATATTATTCATTATATAGATAGTTATATTTTGCTAGTCCAATTTAAAGTGAATCTAACGAATTCTTTATAAAAAGCTATGTTATGCTCTTCAAAATTTTATTTAACAGCTAAAGTACTTATGTTTTACGTAAAAGTTGATAGGCAAATGCTTTTAAAAATAAATGACCGAGTATGATAGTTAAACAGGCGAGGTTGAAGACGTTCATTATTTCATTTTGAAATATTAAATAAATAAATATGTATTTTTAAAACAGTAAACACGAGCATTCAGCAATACATTATCAGGCAGCTTTATTATGAATGGTCAGAAATGATATATGCAATTAAAAACATATACACGTTCATACTCGACTATTATTTCTCTGCTCATTACATTATCATTGTTAATATTATTTAGAAGGTGTTAACACATTCTTTCTTTTTCACGTGACGTTTTCCAAGAATTACCGAATACCTTTTCAAAACTGGGATTTCTTTGTCAATATTAGTTTATAGAATAGAGTTACGATATTAAAGAATGTTGTGTTTTCTTCTCTTCAAAAAAGTAGAACTCGTCAGTGTAAACTGAATATTGAGTTCACTTTAATGGCGTTTGAATAAAAATGCGGTGCTTATCTTTAATGCATTTTATTGTAATGTTTTTGCAACATATATGTTTTAATGGTTACAGGTTTATGTTTGTTATCGACAGGTTATCAGAGAATGTTATCACACAATGTTGTAAATAAGTTTCGAAATTTTCAGTTTTTATTGTCAAAACTGTTTTAACAGATTGCATTCATAAGTTTTGTAAGTTATCTTGATATTGAGTAATTTCATTTTGATTTCCTAAAAGTAGATTTATGACACCCAGTCGTGGACGCATAATGCATGTTTAAATTATAATCCCTACGGAAAAGACTCAGTTGTTAGCATCAGGATCGGGAAATATTTTCCTTTTTTTGCTTTCTTTTAAGTAAGTCCCGTATGTTTTAAAACATATATGTTTGGTTTATCTTTTTTGTGTCTGCTACCTTGAGTCCATCTTTAGGCAACCAATACAAATGTCGTGTAAATTAAAAAATAGGTAATCGTAAAAAGAAAACGTGAAATGAATTTAACTAGAGGAATTTCCATAAATATAGTATCTATATTTGAATTCCTACCAAAATCATTTTAAATTCAATATAAAATACTTAGTTCTGTTAGGTACTCCGTTAGCGTTAAATCTATTTGAACTTTGCATGTGTTCTGTATTCGAACATTGATATGTGGTTTAAGACGCGGGGAGTTCAGCTTAAACCATCTGTTAAATGTTTGTCTTGGATGCAGTCAATGCTGCATCGTTAATTAAAAGTTTTCACATTATCAACGTGAAGCTCTCGTTCTTTCGTCACGTGCAGCAGTTTGCCCTTGCTTGATGCTGATAACGTAAATAATTATCTTAAATGGTATTAAGCCGAACTACTTCTTAAAACGCCCGGAATAATTAGATTAAACGACTGACAACACTTAAGCCCTGGTAGAAGGCTGGTTCTAGTGAATGGAAACGTGTGTCACAACAAGATGTGTTCATGTGATACCAGTGACCCAAGATTACCTAAATACGTGACAACCATCAACTAGTAATGTAAGTAGGTAACATCACAATACGGTGTACGTGGCATCCTTAACCTGGTCGTATGATTGACCATAATACTTAGTACACCGAATACGTGACGACATGCGATTTATCAAGATGTTTGATCTAAGAAGGTGTTCACCGCTACTTAGTATTGTATAAATTAGAACTTCATGATTTTTTACAGAATTGTTTATCATTGATTACAGAAACCTAAGTTAGTAAAGTAGAATCGATAGTTAATCAAGTATTGAGTGCATTTACGAACGTGTGTGATTGATATTCATCGACATTATTCCTGACTGCGTCATAGAGGAAACATCTTACAATGTGGTATATTTTGTCTCGGCCCACTTTACTGGTTACATGTCGCTTAGAATTTGCAGCTAATATGTCAGCGTTCAGAAATGTGCAAACTTATTGAGATGAAACTGTGTATTAGCTGTATCGCAACCGGGCAAATTTCTTTAAAAAGACTAGTCAAACAGTTAAGTTGACACTGAATAAAGTGTATATGTCTTAGTAGACAAGTTTGATTCCTGTACTGCGTATACTGTTGACCTTTTATCATATCACTTTCAATTTCGGTACAGCTTTGATCTAGATCTCAAACATAACATTTATTCCGAAAGTGGAACATAACCGCATCATTATATTCTTTGGTATAATTTTCATTACTTGATATTCATAATTATGTCCAACAGTTAACTAAACTTGTTAAATGTTATAAGTACACCAACTTGGAATGCGTATATCCTTTATATTAAAAATGATATCGTGTTCATTTTTGCATGTCTTCATGTGAATATTAAAGCATCAACATCCGATAATTCAGTATGTGTTATTTGCCCGCTCCAAGCAGTGAATCATGAACTTTTCAAATTATGAAAAATGCACGTGCAAAACAAATGTTTTTCGCGCGAAGTCTCAAAAAGTCACCTACACATTGTCCACTAATACCCCGACCAGAAAAACACAAAACCTGAAGAATCTCGATGACAGAAAGTACAAGAGGTGGTTTGTTAATCACACACGCCTCATGACAGAAAATTAATCAAGTTTTATTAAGGTCACCATGACCTTGACGTATGACCGATTGATCAGCTACCTCTCGGTAAATTCTTACTCTCTTAGAGCCTATATGTCTTATGTTGTGGACCAGAAAGTGGTATGTATTCAAAGGTCAAGGTGATGTTGACCTCTGAACCAAATGACCTTGAAATTGAGTCGGAGTCGTCTGTGGATAATGGACAATCTCTACGTAAAATTTTAGAATCCTAGTTCCATTCGTTATGGGGTTATTGCTGGAAAACCATTCGGCATGTCGACCGACCAATCGGCAAGCATGTGCTGTACATAACATATCTACGCGTACGATATACCAGACATAAAAAACTTAAATACATGTACTTACAAATATCAAAATGTTTAAACATAATAAGTCATGAATGTAATATCACAGTTCTATATTTTTGTCATTGTTTAAGTTTGAACCAATAATAAAAGCCCTATTTGCACTTATCGCTATGTACTGTGTTGGTGTACTTATGACATTTTCAAATATTTAATGTAAGTTAGCAATATATAGAATTAAGACATATTTCCGTATGATAAATATTGACATTTTTCTACGCTGTAGCTCTGTACATTGTATGAATGGCCTGATTTACATTCGTGTCAATTATACACTTTCGGCTTAAAGTTCTCGGTGAACCCAGGTGACGTCGATTAGGGTGTTTCATTTTTTGAAAATTTTCTCCGATCAAAAACCTTTTTTGCCTAACTGTGACCCTCCTCAAACAATGCACATATACAAAATTTCAGCTAAATTGGTCAATGGGAACACCTTGCCCTTCCGATTCGAACTTTTGACCCAAGAGGGTCTTAGATCCACTTTCGGATTATTTCATATTTGTTCAAACTTGTACAAACTATGTGATGTTGCATATCATTTTGAAGGGAGTGATCACAGGAATAATGCTGTAAAATAATTAATAAGATTAGATACGTTTAAAAAGGGTTATGGCCCTTTGAATTTTGCCAAAAAATGGCTTTTTTACCAATTTTCCTTAAATATAATTATAGTTGAAGTACATTAAACAAAGGAAGATAAGCATGTCATTGGAAAGGTCTCAAGAAGGCACTTTCACTGGGACTAACAATACAACGCATATTGTTCTGTGAAAAGTTATGATCACTTTTAATAATGATATAGTAATTTGTAGATTTTCCTTCATTTTGATGAGTGACAGTCACTCTATTGTAGCTCGCAATAATAATGAAACACTTCCGCTCTGCAGTATTTGAATAGTTGTTTATGTCCCCCGTTCCTCATAGGCAGGAACCAACAGGCAGAGCAAATGTGAAACCAACAGAAAGAGCGAAGGTGAGAAGCCACTGCTTTTGAAAACCAAAAATTTGGCATCGGGAAGGAGCAATTTCCCCTGATGATAGATGATCTTGCAGTGGATTAGTTAGGACCAAGCTCATGGCTAACTTTTTCACCTGTCACAAAAATGAAGTTACTGACTAACAATGCCTTCTCAAGTTCTCAGCAATGGGATTTGGATCGGCTGTAACTTAAAACCCTTCTTCGTCTTCCAGATAAAGATTATAATAAGAGAGTCCTCAGAATTAAATGGACTTTGTAAAGCTCAGTGAAACATGTACACAAATGTCAGACAGAAATCAGTTTAAGATTTGCTCCTTGAAAACTGATTAAAATCATATTCAGTAGATGATATTGCAAAATTAATCAGACTTTGAGTAGTGTGTTCAATATGGCAACCTTTGTTACAATCATGTTCCTTCAGCTGGTCTAGTGATGAATGAGGTTCCTACTCCTATGATCATGTTATGGGGGCGCTCCCGGAAACTTGTGTGTGAATCTTCAGATTTCAGTAGCTAGCTTCACTGAATGTCTACAAGTCTTTAGTTAATATCAAAAAGGATATGTTACCTGGCTTGTCTTCGACGGCTCTCCAGAAATGCCCTCCGATTGTCCTCTAGTATCGTCGTGGCGCATACAGGGGTTTTCGTCGAATAGTCGTTAGTGATAAAAGTTGCTGCGTGCGTTTGCATTTGTTCAAGGTCTCGGATGTTGTTCTGGGTAGCAGCTGAATGCTCTGTTGTGGGCATGGCTATTGTTTTGTTAACAACTGTCTAGAATTCTGATGTTCACTTTGGCACGTTCCGACCAGGAAAATATTCCGCAATTTGGTTGCCATTATTAGCAATGTCGCAAACATAGGTGCCCAAGCTCAATTAATTTGAATGCTAGTGTCATTCGTAGAATTCCTACATTTAGTAACAATCTTATTTCATCAAGCTTGCCTCTCGTAGATGTATTTATACACATTTTGTTGGATAGAAGCTCATTTTCCATTTACTGTATCAGGATCGCCAAGAGTGTAACTTTGTAAGGTCTCCATGGAGGAGATTGGTGTCGTCGTGGCTATGGATGTATTTTATACTGTCATCGGCAACAGTTTGGAAGATATCGTTTATGTAGACCAGAAATAGTTGTGGGCGTAAACAGACCCATGTGACACTCAGACATTTCAGATTTGCATCGTTCGACTATGCTCCGTACGTTGACCAGTAGTCATGACTTGATCCTGATAAGAGTCTTGTTTCTGATATCATAGTGCTTCATCTTTAGAAGCAGACTATTATGTGGAACATTGTCAAACGCTAGGACAGATTCTAGCAGAATCGAAAAGATACTGTTTATAGTGGACTTGAATTGTTTGTAAAGGTCAATGCTGAAAGGGGATGGGTGAGTGGGTGGGGGTAAAGAACATTCAGAACTATGCAAATACTGCAACAAATGGGACCCACATTGGACGCATTTATCATAGTTTGTAACTGCTGTAGAGTAAAAATCACTGAATTTAGCAAGAACATAATGAAAGATACATGTACCCTAATCTGATAAATAATTATACAAGTATCATGTGTGATTAAACAGTAGATACAACTTATAACTAAGCATTTTGTTTTATAGCATTATGTCCCAGTGAATGTGCCTTCTTGCTCAATGGATAAGATATAGTACATGTACTATATTTTAATGTACATCATATCTAAATATATATCGTGAAACTTGGTTAAAAAGCCGATTTTCTTTAATTTGCAAAGGGTCATAACTCTTTATGAACGTATTTAATCTTATTAATTCCTTTACAGCATTGTTCCTGTGATCATTTCCTTCAGAATGATATGCAACATCACATAGTTTGTGAAAATTTGAAAAAATATGAAATAGTCCGAAAGTGGATCTAAGACCCTCTTGGGTCTAAAGTTCGAGTCGGAAGGGCAAGGTGTTCCCATTGACCATTTTAGCTGAAATTTTGTATATATGCATTGTTTGAGGAGGGTCACAGTTGGGCAAAAAAGTTTTTGATCGGAGAAAATTTTCAAAAAATGAAACACCCTAACGTCGATGTTCAATTTCATGTATAGTATATTTGTAATATTTTATTGTGTCCTGGTATTGATTAAGCCTTTCTATTGACAAACCTTTCTAACCTAAATGCCTACATGACAATCGCTATCAACTCGTTTTTAGTACATGTTCCACTAATCAATCAATTCAAAGAGAATAAAAGAACCTTAACGAACGCTTAAATACCGTCGTATCAAAATTATAATAAAATCCAAGCACTTGTACATATCTTTATTAGAAATCTGATCAATGCATATTTAAAATTAACCATTAGTAGCAATTGCTTATTTAAGAACATGTAATTGCTCAACGTATCTTGAAATTAACTTGCTCACTCGGATTTTGCAATCAAACAAGTTATTTAAACCTCAGCCAGTCTGACCATGCTTGTTCTTTAGCGTTCTTTTTAAACACTGCATTATTATAGAGCCTGCAAAATTTAACAGCAGTAAAATCTGCAGCATGATTTACCCGATAGTTATTCTGCAGACAAATGTTTTAGCGCTTGGATATCTCTGTCACATCATTCGTACGGATGTCCGATGTGGCTTCACAAATTATAATATTAATTGATAATCCAAATTTATTGGACAATTGCTTTTTGTTATCATATATAATATGATCTAGCTGGAATTGATATTGTTACCTTAAAGTACCAAACAAATGTGAAGCAGTTTATTAACTGTATACAAATTGTTCCAGACATTTGTGAAATCAAGCCATGATTAATAGTGAACGATGATAAAATTAATGGTTTTGTAACACCGTTTTATAAATCAAAAATCGTTGGATAGGAGTGCAATCTTTTGATGGTGATTAAAAGCGTGGGCTGGTATGTTGATGTTCGTCCAGCATTTTAGACAAAAACTCCTTATCCAGTATGTGATCACAATGTGTCTGATTTACATGTGCATACAATCGTATGTCTGCTTCATCAATCAAGTCACTTGAAACAAACCAGTTGGAAGAAGTTAGTGAGAGAGCACTACAAAGAGTCACGCGAAGGAATTATCGTTTGTCGTGCACAAAAATGATAACGGTAACCGATTAACTACTTGTTCAGATATGATTGGTGTAAGATTACGTAGCATTTTCATATAATCCATACACGAAAGTTGCTATTTTAGCTTTATTAATTGGATTGATAATAAGTTAAGTACGACATAAGTGCATGCTAACACAGTGGTTTCTCTACTGAGCGTATCTACGGGTAAGACGATTTATGTATCAAAATGAACTGTATTGTTTCATATGTTAGAGAAAAAATAATCAAATACTTTCGGTTGAAAACTATAATTGGTACTAATGTTATTTGTATGATTAGTTTGATTTAATAGCTAGCGATGTTTGGATTGATTATGTAATATAAATAATTAATTTTATAACTACGTATATTCATACCGTTTTCCGTTTCGAATGTAATGTAAATCTAATTATAAATTAATTTATGAAAGCAGTAAAACCGCTTTTATATAATTTCTTTGTTAAACTGGGTTATCATGTATTTTTTCGGCGGGGACTTGAATTTTTAATTGTTTTTTCGGCTTTTGTGTGGGCATTGCTCAGTGTAGTTGCTAGGAATATGTAATGTTGTTTCCGACCCCGTTCCTACCTTGTTCATAATTTTAAACTAGGTCAAGTAGTTGTTGTGCCACATTAGGTCGCATAACGTTAGTTCACTGTCCTTTGTCTTTTAAACCAGGTCACTCCCCAGGGTTGTTGTGCCTCATTTGGTCGCCGTTTTTGGCATGGGTTTGTGTGGGCATTGCTCAGGGTAGTTGTGTTGTGTTTTTTTCTGATTTCTGTGCTCGGCTGGTTAGGTTGAGTGCTACCTTCCCTGTCGGATTTTCTCATATCTTTTTTACATTAAGAACTCCATAGTTAAACTACAATATTTACCAATGCAATACAATCCATTTTGATAGGAAAACGCTTTTAAGAAGACATGATCGAATATAACAGAAATGTATAGTATCAAATAATGAAAGTATATATAAATAACCTCGTGACAGCTAATGCATAAATCGAGTATCTTATTTTATATGTCGTTTGACTACAAATGCGTGGCTTGTCTTTCATTCATTTTATTGTAATGTTAATGCAACATTTTTATTTTAAAGATTATTCTTTTATGTAAATTATCGAAATGTTATCAGACAATGTTATCGCACAATGTTGTAAACAATTTTCAGAATATGGTTTTATTGTCAAAAATGTTTCAAGAGATTGCATTCACACGTTACATTTTGGTTATCTAAAAGAATACTCGTCACACCAATTCGTAGACACATTATGCAAGTTGAAATTATGAAATCATCGTATGAAGATCGGGATATCTCTTCTGTCTTTTCTGCTTCCTTTTCAATGAGTCCCATCCTTTTAACTCAGCTTTGAAATGGTGTCCTCTCGTAAGCCACCGGGAGTCCAACTTAGGACCACCTATACCAAAGAAATGTAATTGTCTTGTAAATTAATCGTGACTTTAAAAGAAAGCATACATTTGATTTAATGTAAGTATTTTGCATAAATACATTTATCTTTATTTAAATTGCAATCAAAAAATTATATTTGATATGATTATTGTAGTGTTCTTAGATTGTCTGTTATCGTTTAATCTATTTGAACTGTGCATGTGTTCTGTATTGGAATATTGATGGGTGGTTTCAGACTTCTGTTTATAACATATGTCTAGGATGCAATCAATGCAGCATCGTTAATTGGAATATTTTCACATTATCAACACGAGGCTCGTTCTATCACCACGTGCAATAGTTTGCCATTGCTTGATGCTGATAATGTAAATAATTATCTTAAATGTTATCAAAACGAACTACTTCATTAAGTTTATCATGTATACAAATAGATCCCACTCCCGATTTTCGATGCATATTTGATATTTAGCGAGTGATGTTTCGTGTTAGCGATATAACTAAAATAGTAAGGTAGTAAACGTGATACCAGATGTATTCAGTAGCTTAACTGCAATATGTTCTGTCAAAATGTAAAACAAATATCGCGGCTTATGTATGTCTAATTTGAAAGGAGCAGTTGCAAATTAGCAGCATGCAATTTTGTTATCACCTTTTGCCCTCCTGGTTTTATTTTTTTTCTTAGAGCAGTGCCAACTTAAAGATACCATTCTCTTTTATATGCGATATTATCGTAGAATATCATATTTCATTTTTCAAATATTAGTTAAATATATGTATACGTACACTGTGCCAACATGTATTGTATCGTAGTATCCCAGTAGTATGTTCTATCTCATGTATCATAGTAACCTTTCATTGACCCAATGAACTCCTGTCTTCACATTGTCTAAAACTTATACTTATACTTATATTTTATACAGAATATATAGCATGAGGTAAACTGCGTTGACCTAAATTGAATATTACCGAATTAGTTCGTACACAGACCTTGAACTCAAGAATCTGTGTCGTCAAAACATGTCCAGAATAATTCGATTGTACCACTGACGAGATTGACAGTGTATCACCGACTTGACATAAGAGTAGCTACACAGTGCTTAGAACTACCAAGCACTGGTCATTTGATACGCCTGATACCGCATATGCTTGACAGCCAATAACTGGTCATATAATAACAGGATAAGGTATGTAACAACTTTGAACTAGTCGTGTGATTTAACCTGATAACCCGTTGCGTGCCAACCGATAATAAAAAGTGTAAGTGATCAAACAACCTGTCCGATACATGACGTCTCCTCTTTGTATAAATTAGAACTTGTTCGTCTCCTAAAGACTTGTTTATCATCGGTAACTGTAAAATTAGTTTGTAAAGTGGAATCGATAGTTAATTAGATATTTAGTGCATTAACAAAACATGTGATTGGTATTATCGACTTTACTTCTGAAGTTGGCTAGAGGAAACATCTTAATATACGGCATATTTTGACTTGTTAGACGTTAGAATTTACAGCTTATATATCAGTGTTAAGAATCGGGAAATAATGTATATCTGAATGGTATCAACATTGTCGAGCGAATCTTTATTAAATACCCTAACAATTCAATGAATTTATTGGTACTATAAAGATTGTGATTGTTTCCTGCATATAGTAGACAGTGAATCATTTATTATAGTTATAATCACTTTGTTATAACAGTTTGCTAGATTGCATAAGTGGTATGGGAAAATCAGACAGGTTAGGTAGCACTCAACCTAACCACCCCAGCACAGAAATCAGAAATACCACAACACAACCACCATGAGCAATGCCCACACGTAAGCCAAAGAAACCGAAATGAAAAGAGACCGAATGAAACGCAGCCAAGACTCAACCTCGCTATTTTCTTAAACAACACAATTTTCATACAAACGCGCCCACTAAGTTTCAATATACGAGAGGTGTTCAACTTATTTATGAACAAAACATGAACATCGATTGTGCAATATTGAATGAAAACAATTGCAATATCTTTTTTAAACCATGCGAGAAAATGTTTTAAGTTGACCATATGATCATCATACATTGTATATTTCATTTGGTTAAAGCTTAAAACAACAATTTAGTAGATGATGTTGTTTTTCCTGTTTTTAAGGCAAAATGGCCCTTTTATAAGCATCAAGAAAGTGTAAGTAAATTTTTATTTTCATATTTAATGAGAACATCAGTAATATTTGTCGTAAGACGCGTTATTAAAGTTCTGTTTCCAGTAATTGTGAAATGGCACCAAAAATTGAAAATTGCCCTACATTGTCAAAACCTACACTATAAAGTTAAATTGGTTTTATGATATCTATGATGAATCCATCAGCAAAACATGGAATAGTACAACAGATGGGAGTGTCCATAGAAACTACAAGTGACATTATTTCGAAACAGTTTAATGCATAGTTCTGGGAAAATGCGAAGTTCCTACGCTGAAAATCAAGAAAAACATGCCTCGCAGCCAAAAGTTTGGACTCTAGAAATGCGAAATAAACAACATAATGTGGGAAAAATTGTTTCATTACGGGGAAGCAATGCTGAATCTTAAAGAATGTTATGATAGATTATGGTATGCTATTTTAGAAAAGGTCACAGGGATAGGGAGAAGTTCATGTTTGTCCAGCTTTGTGTGTTCGCGGCCGTTTTCATGGAAAGGCATTGGGTTTGTTATTATGGAAATACGCACATCAAAATCAATATCCAATTGACGAAATTGAAGGCTGTGGTCTATGTACGAACCGTTTCAAATCAGGTTTTTAACAAAAAAGTGTTACGTATCGTTCCAAGTGACTGGTCCAAGAACAATAGTGTTTCGTCCAGAGTCAGCTTCAAGTCACCATATACAACACCAAATAAAAAAAACTTAAAAATATGACTTGGATATATATTATAACCAAACAGTGGATGTCGAAGTCTTATCATGCTATAACAATATAATTTTCCGCCTGGTTGATACTAAAACTACGAATAAAGAAAGAAAATGTAAACGTAATTATTACGAGTTTTGGACCTTCAAAACGCAAATAACAACACCCTCTACCCTCATGTTGACCTTGATTTAACTGTAACGTATTGGCAATTTACAATTATTATATATACTTCTTGATACACTACTTTACACAATATAAAAGGTTTTATTCAACTTCATTGTTAGAGTAACAAAATGTTGATGTTCATTTTCTGTTCATAAATAAGTAGAACACCTCTCGTATATTTATACCGAATTGTAAAACCCTGTTATGACCTAAATTAAATGAAGGCTAAAATTATGTTGCTTAGTATCTACTTAAGTTTGCAAAATATTTTAAATATCAGATCCTTTCCATTACACAATATTAACATGTTTTATACACAGGTCTATACAATCATTACAATGGTCAATATTTTAGCTGTTTTATCCAAATATATAACGTTCGTTGTTCACGCAATACAGTCATCTCAGTTTAAGATTCAATGCCAAGACTGCTGTCATAACACATTATAAGTACTGCATCAGATGTCCTGTCCTATCCGAAAAAGGTATGTAAATTGTCACTGTCCAAGCGTTCTAAAATGTTATTGTTATAACCATAGTGTGAAAGAACGATCATTGACAATCGTTCGACTCCCGTTTCCTCCACCCTGAACATCCCGTAATATCAATATGTAGATAACCATTCACGAGTAAAACGGATGGCGTATAAGGATAAGTACTCAAATATCACTTAGTAGTTAGATCAACCTCTGATTGGCAGTTTAAGAAAGTTCCAATAATCAATAATTGTTAGACTTATGACGAACTCGTAACGAGCGTTTAAGTGCCATAATAATAACGTGCAATAACACCACAGTCCTCTTACTGTCGTTAGTTGCAATCAGGCAACTAACCTCTGAGCAGTGCGGAATTACAACTAATCATGCTTAACAATTGAATATTCCGATGGCTTAGGATAAGTTCGTAACTACTACTTACGGCCTTATTAAGATATCATATTTGATTTTTGCATTATTATGTGTTTCTTATGAGCCTATTTTCATTGAAATGGGAACTTGTTATGTTGACCAAAATGTTATAAATATCGATTTTTTACTTACGACCTTCTCATTCTAAGCCAGCGATGTATTTACGTTTAATTGACAATATAATCTAAGTGTGTTTGCGAACAATCTTACCATCCGGATTTTGCAACCAAACACAACCACCAGCTTATCTACTATGCTTGTTCTACAGCGCGCACTATTCACTATCGTAGAGGTATCAGAATTTAACGGCAGTGAATCCTGCAGCATGATTTACTAGCTAGTTATTTTACAGACAAGTGTCTTAGCGCGTGGATATCACAATCGCCTATTTTTTCGTAGGTAGTCCGCAACATAAATTATTAATTTGCATAATAACCCAAATGTATCGGACACTCACTTGGTATCATAGGTAATGTGGTATTGATGAAATCGACATTTTAACTTTAAATGATAAACAAATGTACATCAGTTCATTAACGGTGAACAAATAGTTCAATTGCTTTATGAAATCAAGCGATAATTAATATCGAGTGATGATACATTTACTGGTTATAGTACAACACTGTTTTATAAATCAAAGTTTGCAGCGTAGGAGTGAAATCTTTTGATCGTGATTTAAAATGTTGGCCGTTTTGTTGTTTTTTTTATGTTCCTCCAACAATTTTGTCTGATAGCTATATCACCTTACCCAGCATATATGCGCCGTGTACCTGATTTACACGTATATATTACTGCTCAAGTCATCAAATTATTTGACGCAAATCAGTTATAAGAAATTCGTCGTAGAACACTAAAAATAGTCGCACGGAGGATATACCTTATATCGTGCGTGTTCAATTACCGGGAGTGATATTGTGACAGATAAGGATAAAGAAAACGGATAAACTGTCTTTTTAAACTACTGGCTGTATATATAAGAAAATAGGATTGATAATAAGTTCCAAGAATATATATTTGAATGTCAACGTAGTGTTTTCTTTAACTGGCGTATCTAAAGGTAAGACGATATTTTCATAAAATGGTTTTACGCTCAATCACAATACAATAAAGCTAAATACATAATCGATACGGTTTGTAATGTAGGCTTACTAATATTATCAGTTAACTATCAATATTCGGTTTATTTATGTAATATAAATATTTAGCGGATTTTTGTAGATTTTGGTGTAAGATCGAATTTTATTTCACTGAGTGATCACATAAATCAATATTTTCACGAGGGGCGTAGCTACGAGTGAAAATATAGTTTTATGTGATCACGAGGGATTCACGGACGAATATGAATAGTCAAAACGTATTATTGAATAATACGAACTTATTAACATTCATTGTAACCCCTGATGAAGATTAGATATTAAGAAATATTGTTTTTAAATATTTCGAATAATATGAGCTTTACATATCAAATGGTTCACTCTGGATACATTCATTACATAATGTACATAAATATATATAGAATGATAGTTGTATTATGAATTAATTCAATAATATATTATCTATATTATCGTGACTACATAATCGAGTCTGTTATATTAGTAGCGGAGTTAAAATATAAAAGTATGGAAAAATCTTAGTTCTGTTACTTTTCTTTAAAAAAAATAAAACTGTCAGTGTAACTTAAACATTGAGTTCACTTTTAATGTCTTTTGAATACATATTTGGTGCTTATCTTTAGTGCATTTTATTGTAATATTTTTGCAACATATTTTGTTTTAATGATTGTAGGTTTATGTTTGATATCGTTAGGTTATCACACAATGTTATCGCAAACTGCTGTAAACAATTTTCAGAATATATTTTTATTGTAAAAATGTTTTAAGAGAGTGCTTTCACGAGTTTTGTGAATACTTGTGATATTGATAAGCATGTTGGTTCTCAAAAGTATATTCAAAACACAGTCGTGGACCCGTTATGAAAATTGAAATTATTACATCTAAGAGCAAGACCAATGTGTTCGCGTAACGATCCGGAAATATTTTCTCTCTTTTCACCCTTCTTTAAAGTGAGTCTAATCTCTTTCAACTTAGGGCAACCAATACCAAAGAGAATATAACTGTCTTGCCAATTAAGCACCATTTTAAAGAACACATAAAATTAATTTAATGTAAGTGTTTTCCGTAAATATATTTATCTTTATTTAAATTCCAATAAAAATTATATCATATTTAATATGATTATTGCAGTTCTGTTAGTTTGTCTGTTATCGTTTAATCTATTTGAACTGCGCATGTATTCTATATTGGAACATGGATATGTGGTTTCAGTCTCGAGAAGTTCTGTTTATAACATCGGTTACATGTTTGTCTTGGATGCAGTCAATGTTGCATCGTTTATTAGATGATGTTCCCATTATCAACATGATGCTCGTTCTATCGCCACGTGCAACAGTTTGCCGTTTCTTGATGCTGATAATGTTAATAATTATCTTAAATGTTATCAAAACGAACAACTTCATTAAGTCTATCATGTATACAAACAGTTCCTTCCCATATTTATGTGCAGCATAAGCCTAAAGAGGTTACTGTATATTAAACATTCGAACTGTCTGTATTTTACTCCATGTAAACGTATATGACTGTGCTGTGATTAAATTTCCCATATATCACGGTTTAAAACCGTACTACTTTTGACTGTTGAATTACCTCCAACGTATAATTAGAACTTTTTATCAATGAAATTTACGTCTTGTTTATCACATGACGTCACGAATCGTATGATGTTTATTTGGCGTCAACGTAAACGTGACGTTTTGCAAACTTTTATTTTCGTAGCGTTCTTTCTTTATTTATGTTATTATAATTATCCGTATTCTTGCAACAGAAATCGCATTTATCCATTCATTTGAATTTTTATGAAATGCATAGAGCAATGAGCTCCAGTGATTCGTTATTTTAAATGAAATGAGCAATAACCCAAATTCCAGGGGCGAGGTTTTATACTTTAATCAGCACAAGTTGTCATAACAACACGTCACGTAACGTATCACTTTGCAATAAAAATTATTCCGTATGAAATTGCTCAGTTTATACGTGTTAAAATGCTGATAGATCGTAGTTTTCCGTTACATACCGGCCAATATAGCACCGTTTACCGTGATTACGGGGATCACGGCCTTCGTGATTTATTCCTATGCATATGAAATCCAAACCGTGATTTATTGGCCGGTATATCACGGCAATCTAAGATCTATTTCCTACTTATACGACACCAGTTTAATACGACGGCTTTAACCGCAATATGTTACGTCAAAGAAAAAAGATTAGCCTTTGGATGTTTCATTTGTATGGAGTTGTAACAAATTAGCAGCTTGCATTTTTGTTATCAACGGGTGGTTTTCTGTTTATTTTTTCTTACAACTGTGCCAACTTAAAAGATACTATCGTAAAATATCTAAGATTTTAATATAGAATATCATATTTCTTTTTTTTTGTTCAAATGTTAGAATAAGAATGTATTCGAAGATACCGATCATGAGTTGAATCGTAGTATGGCGGTTGTTTTTTCTATCTCTTTTACCATAGTAACCTTTCATTGACCCAAGAAACTTCTGTCTTCACATTGTCTAAAATATAATCTTGTCCGTAACAATGTAGCCAAACTGTTCACACGTTTACTAATCAATTGACAGACTGGATTTCTCAGAAAAGAATAATATATATACACGCATGCAGAAAATACATCTAGGAGTTCAACTTGTTGATCTAAATTTAATTTAAGCAAATTAGTTCGTAATAACACGTTGAACTCAAGAATGTGCGTTGACAATTGTTTTTAGAATAATTAGATAAACGACTGACAACATTGAAACCTTGGGTAGTGAGTTCAGTCTACTTATGTATCACTAACTTGACATAATGATGTTACATGCTATATGTATACTATTCCGTCAGTGACTTTAAATGATATTACTAGTATTTGTAACACGCATCACAATGATATTAAAACCAAAACATGGCTATATCACGTGCGTGACCTACAACTTACCTGATAACCTGTATGCGTGATTAACTATAATATAAATAATAATATATTAATCAACCTGTTTGATCTATGTCTTTTTTCTCCTCTATTATGTTTGTTTCAATTAGAACATCCTGATTTCTTACAGAATTGTTTATCGTTGATTACAATAACAATTTACAAAACAGAATCGATAGTTAATCAAGAAGTGGATGTACTTAGAAAACAAGTGTGATTGATACTTATCGACCCTGTTGCGCATCCTACAATACGGGCTATTTTATATGTCGTTCAGAATTTGGCAGCTAAAATGTCAGCGTTCAGCACTATATTAGTTGTAACAATGCCGAGTAATTTCTTAAAAAGACACATCAATCCGTTAATAAATTGGTACAGATAAAATATTCTCTTTCTTAAAAGACGTGGTGGTTTCCTGTATTGCTTTGACTCAATCGAACCCTATCAAACTAAAACAAATATCAAATATATTGTTCAACAGATAGGCATGGTGTAATTCGTGGATTTTTACTCTCAATGTTTTAAATCCAATAAAGCATGTCACCCAGTCAGACGTATTTATTCCAGTAATCAATAACATTACTGTAATTTGATTTTAATTAGAACGCGCCAACATGTGTGTGGCATAATGAATTCTAAACCAGATTATTCTCCAATAATGGTGTCAGAAACAAGGATCGGTTTTAACATGTACGGTTAAGACCTAATGTAATAAAATTACCTTGAAAACTATTTTTATTTTGGGATTGGTCTTGAAGCGACATTGAGGTTGAACCAGTGAAAATAGGTCTGATATTGTGTTTAATGTATTCTTGGTATTGTCAACAGTTGACTTGATACATTATTTGTTGCTATATTGCGTTGTTTTGAAATGTATGTAACTTTCGTTTTTGTTCCTAGTTGTAACACCAGAACGAATCTCATGTAAAGTCTCTATGAGAGTAGCACGCGGCTTGGTGCCCACGTGACGATGGGTCCAATCATAAAAGGTGTCGATATAAGTCTTAATTTAAGTTACTAGGACATAACTTAGCGAAGACCACGAACCCCTATAACTAACCTCTTGTAAAATTTGGATCACATTTCAGTAACCATAATGATAAAATACGTTTCTCTTTAGAAGCAATAAGCTATTGCCAATTAGGCAGAGATAAATCCGAATGTTCACGCACTTCGACTTTCTTAATCGAGCACAAGAAAATGATAGATATTTATAAAGACATTATTCAGGCACGTAATTTATCACATTTTCTGTATATTTTCAGATACGTTACATACAGTTTCCTACAGTAATCTATTCAATGGTGACCTGATGTCAATACGCTGGATACTCCAGGCCATTGTCGTTAACCTCTTTCTCACCCGACAGGTAATATACGCAGTTTTCATTTGTTCAACCCATAAGATGTACAATTTATAGAATTTCCTTGTTAACGCATGTCAGCGCTGCTTACCATTTGGAATCAGATGCAGTAGTGGAAAATACTTTACATGTATCACACTTAACTGAAACATTAAACACGGACTGTGTGATAGAATTTGCTCTTATTATTGTCGTTTATTTAATAATACAAACCTTTTCAATGACAACTAGGATGATTTTAAACATCATCTTAATAATAATAATAAATACTTTATTTATAGTGGCAACACAGTTGGGCATGCCCAGTTTTCCTCCTCTTGGTTCTTAACGTTTCCAGGAGCTCAACTGTTCGGCAATCGGTCATTCTGATATCACAATCTGACTGATAACAACTCACAGTTATTGAAGACGTAACCATAATCATCATCGTCGTCGTCACAAACGCTGTTATAATCACCAACATTACAGCATCGTTAATAATCACCCGTCTTATTATGTCTGCATTAAACAAATATCAGCCATCCTACTTGATTCTAAACAGTCCGTATCGTCGTTATTTTCGACTCATCTGATATAACACGTCTGTCACCTTGTAGTTCTTAGTCTAAAGGAATATGCATCGTCGAATATGGTTGATAAAAGTCAATTCAAATTGATTATCCCTGATAAGTCAGTCACTGAGAGAAATAATCGATTAAATTTCTGTCTTAAGAAACAGTTAACAGTTTCAAATTCAATTAAAACAATCATGTATCAAACAAGAGCGTTATCATCCCTGTCTGCGTTTGAGATATTTACTTTTCCTGATCTTTTAACGCCTTAATAATGTATTAATTCGTTTATACTTTTTAATTTATATTGATATTTTTTTCCTGTGTTAGGTGATGAGCTCGGGTATGTTTGAAGTGGCTGTGCTAAAACTCAACAATAATCGAGGGGTGACATACAATGGCCGATGTTGTAAGGGACCATCAACATATCCTCCATGTACCGGAGAGTGTGATACGTTTATTACTGTCTGTCTCATGCATTATGTTCAGGTAAGAACGCTTTTATATCTATATCAGTTAATATGTCAACCGCCTGTAAATAAAAATGTGTTGTATCTCGTATCTTGTACATTTCGACCTTGCCATAATTCATGACATCTGGAATCTTTGATAATATGTCCCCACGCAATTGTCTTTACTAACCTAAATCCCGAAAATGTAATATGTCCAATTTAAATTATATAAATTCATATTTTTTCTTCTCAAGGCATAATGAACATTTTTTATGCAAAGACACTGACACATAATACGCTTAAGCTGATGGAATATTCTAACGCATTACTTTAGCATCGCATGCACATCTAACATAATGACCGGAAGAAATTCGATGAGTCCGAATGTGTTGTGACTACCCTCTCGGATGCCGATTAAATTATATTTGCTCCTATGTTAAATGTTCCCTCGTCGACGTTGTCAATCGGAATAATTTAGGAAATGCTATATAAGCGTTACTAATTGTTTAGTTTATTGTGGCTGTTCACTCTAAGCACTACTTTTTAAAAGCTTCTATTTATCATACACTGGTGCAATGTTGAGATGTTGTACTTTTTTGGAAACTGAATTTGTTCTTAATACTTTTTTAAGTTCTGGTTCTAGAGTCTTATTCTCGTGTTGATTTCTTTTTAAACCTATTCTGGTTAAGAACATCTATATGAATCCGAACATTAGCTTTGCAAACATCCGATTGGTATATTATATATGTTGACTGGTACTCGCTGGAACATTGCGATAATGAAACTGTGATAGCGAAGACCGGTCTACATTCTAAGCACAGAAGTGTTTTGGTGCAGGTATTGATCACGCCCCTATTGTTCCAATCTGTGTTGTAGAACAATCACATGTAGACCTATCAATGTCTTAGTTAATGTTATTACTTAACACGTGTTCTCCTCTTTCGGTACTACAGATGCGGGAACATAGATTGTAAACTAAATACGTTAGGACCGGGGATTCTTGCTGTATAAAGGAAATAGATAGCTCGAAAGAATTACAGACATACTTAGAAACTAACCCACTGCAAATATGTGCTATAATGTATTCGCTTGCCTCAAAAATCCCAATCACGATGTAGACAAAATTAGGCTTTGTTCTGACGAGACAGTATGTAGTCGAATAATGACTACATTGATCTTCCATAAAATGCATGAAGAAATGTGTTTCCATGTCTTGGCTGATAATTGTCGTTAAATCGCTGACTTAGAATGAGAAGGTCGTAAGTACTGCAAAAGGACTGACTAGACCTTTTAAACATGATTGACTGATACAACTCAAAGGAATACATTTTACTATAATTAAAAATAAAAGCTCTGATTGTTTTATTTCAGTCACTTCCATCATTACGTACGTGTACATACGGGTCATACAATACATCATTGATAGGTGGTAACAATATTGCACTCGACGAGACGAATGAAGACGGTATCATTGTCATCCCAATAGACTTTGGATGGCCGGTATATCTTTTGTTTCCTTTATTCTATTTTGTTCAGCATGCTTATATTATAACCTTATCACATTACATTATACTTATATCAACGTGCATACATGTGTATTGTGATGATGCAAAACTTTGCCTGCTGTCCACTAATCTGATTTGTAGAAGGTTGGTCATTTAGCTGAAGAGTTACTGATGTCACTATGTTTGCATTGTGTTTATGTTTTTTGTCATCCAAAAGTTGATACAATTAAAGGTCTCCATTTCTTCGCTTAATATTTTCGGTTGTATTATAGATTGACTCGTTAGGTCACTAGGGGGTACCGTTTTGGCAGGAACTTAATGACCTTCCGAGGTATTTGACTTAGCCACTGTGTCAAATCATGGAGGAACTTTGATTGGTCACTCGGGTAGCAGTTGGACATGTTTCGTGACTGGCGGCTTCGGAGGAGGGCATTGTTTTAGTCGCTAGCTTTGGCAGTTTTGGGCATTGTACGTGGGTATATCCAAAAGTAATGTCACTGATGCTATAAAATCGTATATAATGTCAATAAAACCACGAAATGTTTCACACCGTAACTTCAGTCTAATTTGAATATGATGACCCAAATTTCACAACAATGCACAAAATAGTTCTGGAGATATGAACATTTTCATGAGACATACTTACGAACATCGCCGCAAGTCCGACGTTAACGACGTCACAATGGCGTTACTTGCTGACACCTACTCATCCAGCAGACGTTCATCCCTGGTGATTTCTAACGACTCATAAACCATGCAGTCATTTCCAAGACCTTTAAAAATGTGTACCCCACCCGACACTTACTCCCTGCGAAATCAAATTATTTTGAAGTGTCCTCTAGACAGTCCCACAGCAAAATATTTAACTCGCCACATAATGATTGTAGTTTTGAACGTCGAATTGAATTGACGGCATTAAAAATACTCTTGGTGTTCTTTTCGGATCTACGAAAAAACGTTCATATGACTCTCTATCGATAATGATTTGGTGATATATGCCCCCTTAAAAGATTATACTACATACACATGAGCCTATGTTGCCGCCTTGTGTAACTAAAGTTTCAGTAGGTGACTTTCAAAACTTTAAGGAAAAGTACATTACTACGCACAGCGTCTGTTTGTCACAAATCTGCCGTGTTTTCGCTAAGTAATCAATGCGTTGAAGATATATTACGGGTTTCAAAGTTGAGTGACGTTCTTGAATTTTTAGCAGCGGAAACAAAACATTTTTTTAATCATGTCACGAAAGAAAATTATTTTTTATAAAAACGCATAAAAGAAAATTGTTATGATAATGAAAAAAAATCGTAATTTTCGTGTGCGGCGATATGACGTCATAGGTATATTTTATATGTTCATATAATCCAGTTATAAAGATCGAATAATGCAGCACGTTGTATATTATTCAGAATTGAATTGCTGAACATTTTGATATCATATTTATGTATATCGGCCTATAAACAATTAAACCACGGGAGGAATGACATTACTTTTGGATATACGTAACTCGTATATGAGTTATTCGGGAACCTGTAACTGGTCGCTTAAGGTTACCCATTTGGTATATATATTATTCTTCATTTAAGTCTCATTCACAAATATACAAATAAAATCACATTATATTATATCACATTTTCTCCATCAATGAACTCAAATTATTTATGTTACTTTATGCAGATGATCAAGCTGTGTTCGCAAAATCTAAACAAAACCTACAATCGCTATTAAATGATATTGAAAGTTATTGCAACACTTGGAGACTGAAAATAAACACACAAAAAACTAAAGTCATGATATTTGAAAAAGGAAGACACACAACACATGATTTTTATTTATATGGTACCAAACTAGAAACCGTTAAAAATTTCAAGTACCTAGGCATTAACTTCTACAAAAATGGAAACTGGCATCGAAGCCAAAAACACATAGCACAACATGCATCCCGCGCATTAAATAGTTTATTTGTAATTTTAAAAAATATTGAGTTACCGAATTCCCAAAAATGTCACCTGTTTGACACCCTGGTTTCATCTATCTTACATTTCGGCGGAGAAATAATCGGAACCTATACATGCTCGGACCTTGAACTCGTTCATAAAAAATTCATGCGAAGAGTATTACTCGTTAAACGTTCTACCAATGTGACAGCTTTGTATGGAGAACTAGGTAGAGTTCCATTAATTATCATACGAAAAACAAAAATGATCAAATATTGGATAAAGATATTAAACTCACCAGAGCATAGCTTAATTCGGAGTACATATAATATGCTAAAACAAGATGCAGAGAATTCAAGAACATATCATGGAAACAATTGGGTTTCTCAAATAAAAGCAATTCTTCAAGAACACGGCCTAAACGACATATGGCTGAATCAATCCGCAGACAACAACAATATGCACATTATTAAACAAAGAATATATGATATGTACTATCAACAATGGTACTCTAATATTAATAATTCGAATAAGCTCGCAACATATTGTTTATTTAAACACGATTTCTGTTTTGAAAACTACCTTAATAATATACAAATATCTAAATATAGAATAGCACTATCGAAATTTCGAGTCTCCTCTCATTGCCTCGCGATTGAAACCGGTCGTCACGACAATATACCACCATCTGAACGAAAATGCACTAATTGTACAATGAATACCGCTGAAACAGAATACCACTTTCTCCTAGTCTGTCCCTTTTACAGAGAATTAAGAACTAAATATCTCACTCAGTACTATTGCCATTGGCCAACACTAAATAAATTTGAAAAAATCATGTCCTCAGAATCCAAACGCACACAAGTAAATTTATCTAAATTCATTTATTTCGCTATGAAAAAAAGAACTCAATAATGTAACTGTCTGTCATTGCTTATATTTATTGATTCACTTTGCATATACGTATGGATACTTTATTATTTGCTTTTGTTTATTTTTGTTTGTTTTGTTTTGATTATTTCTACTTTGTTTCTATATTGTGTACATAGGATGGGACTCGTTTACTGTGAATAGGTATTCACCCAATACATTGTACAAAACAATTACAGACACCACTTGTAATTAACCATACAAATTTTATAACGAAACATAAACATTACTCATATTTGATCCTCCAAATGTACATTTTATACACCTATTACTGAACCGGTTAAAGCGAGGTAACCTAGGTTTTCTTATTTATATGTTCTTCTTTCAATCATTGTAATATATTATATAAAAGGGACGTAACTAAGGTCTCCTCGATTATAAACCAAATCACACTACCAGTTAATGTACATTTTGTTACTTACTACAACATAAACACAGTCTTCACTAAACATGGACAAAAACCACTCACCTCATCAAAAATCACCATGTGGGCAATTAATAGTCCCATTAACATATTTAGCACAGAATACAAACATCTAGCACATTTAAATCCCCTGAATATTATCGTTATGCTTCGGTCACGTGATATTGTATACTTGCAATATACAGTGTCACGTGACTAAAGTATAGCGACCGCTACACTTCCACGTGAAAAACGAGCACCATCTCCATGAATGGAATTCTTTTCCAGTGTGTTTCATATAATGTTTTTATAAATAATACTACCAAATTACGTTAATTGTTCAACAAAGGATTATATAGCTTGTATTAACCATTTTCATCATGCCTCTGTTAAACTTTCACCTATCAAATAATAACATGTATGTATATATAATTTATCGGCTAGAAACAAATTATTGTTTAATGCCTAAATAAACTTTTGTATTGTATTTGTATATCACAGAGTCATTATTATGTGACCATTCTAACAGAGAATTATAAGAGACTGGTAAAATTATTCACAAGAAAAGTACAAAAATAAAACTACATATATTTATACACTGTATTTATATTATTGTTGTTACTATACATGTATTCATATTATATTATATTACAATAAAAATCTAGCTTTAAACCGACAAAAGAGTTAAAAAGTAAAACTACACTTGCTTATAAATAATAAAAGAATGCTAGTCTTAATCTAGTTATTAAGAATACATGTAATAAAAAACAACAACAACAAAGTTATCTGCATAGATAAGAACTTCTACGATGGTATGTGTTGTCGGTGGATTTTGCAGGGTTGTTTAGCATGGTATATGGGGTCACCCGGTGCATTAACTGGATGAAGTCACAGTATAGCCTCTTTTAGTCACTTGAGGTCCACATTTTCAAAATATATTCATGAAACTAGTATATCCATATATTTTTAGCTTGGAAGTCATTTTCTCGTTAGGCTAAGTGTGGGCATTGTGCCTTGTAGTTATGTTATGTGATGTTGTTTATGTTCTCTGTGCTCGGCTGGTTGAGTTTAGTGATGATTTCCCTGACCGATTTCATAATACTAGTATCTATTTGTAGAAGATTGTCAGCGGTCGTGTTTTGTAGCTGTTCTTCAGTTTGTATGTTTTTCTTGAAACCCGCGTTTTTGAGTGCTCTGTTGCTTCTTTTGAAGGCTGTTTTTCATGCCCCCTTTGTTATCATCTTTTATAATTGGTGTGCACCAATTTTCATTTTACTGAATGTAATATAAAAATATCGCAATCAATGTACAAGTGTCTACTGCAGTTTTTTCACAAGAATCGAATCTCTTTCTGGTAAATATTTTCAATTTATTTATAAATATTTAAAGTGGAAATTAGAAAAACCTTTTTACTTCAATATTAACTGTATTACATGCGGACTTAATTTCCCTGAATCATATCTATGTTTACATGTTTCTGTCTGGTTTAAAATTTATCTGGATGATTCGATGAACCTTTTAATAGATATGATCTACTGTGATTTACACCGTGTAAAAACCGGTTACTGATTGCAAACTCTTAGGGAAGCAAGAATATCTTATTCAATTTCATTAAAACAAAAATAATGAAAAAATTACAAAGATTTCAGATTACTTCAATGACTGTAAAGGGTTGAAAGAATGTGCCGCTTAATATTTCAATATGATTAAATTAACTGACAGCGACTAAGCGAGTGTCTCGATACAGTAAGATGTAATAACAGAAACGATCTTCGCAGTTAGTTTTTCGTCAGGGAAACATTGACTAGCTAGTTTTTTCTGCCACTAAATTAATGTCTACGTCATTTCGTTCCGGTATTTGGTGTTGGCGGGGTGCACTGGTGCAGACAACATTACCTTGTTTCAGCATTTAAACAATGTAATAAAAACCGACAGCTATATTTTGATAACTACCAACATGAACATCTTGATTTCATCGGTGCTTACCACAGCTGTCAGTCAATGTGAAACCTGTATCCATGCACAATGTATCACTATGTTACAATCAGTAGGAACACGGTGAACATGCCCAATATGTACCGTGTCATGTCAATCATTTATAAAAAAAATCAACTTATATCTGTATGATGAATATTTGATAACTTGTAACTGATTGTGTTAAAATCAAAACAAAATGAATACGATACACTACGATAGTGCTTTAATTACCGTTCATATAATCGTACTAGTATTCTAAAAAGTAACACAATTTATCAAATAACCTGCGGTCTGCGGTCTGGGAGTGCCAGAAAGCCGTACTGGAAATATCTTCGGCAATCCCAGACTGTTACATAAACATGCAAATTAGCTTAACGTAACGTACGACAATCCATGCCTGATCGGTCCATGACGTCAGGAAAATGCAAACGTCGTCATGACGTCGCACTCATTGTACTGCTAAATTTTGAATGACACCTATATAGCGGACATCCTCATTTCGAACGCTAATGAGCGTTCGCTAAGTTATGTGATCAATAGAATCTGACATTCGTGCTAGTTACATATACGTTTTACTAAACTTGTCTACAAAAACAATCTGACACTTGTGTCGTATTATTTTGTCCACTCGTTTAATAAAACATGTTGTAATGAGCACCCATGCAAGATTCTGTAAATAATTTGTTCAAATTTATTCTCCAAAATTCTAATGACTAATATGTGTGCAAGTTGTAAAGTACAAACTTGTGTCACTGCGTCTGGGACGAAATCACAACACAACATACCACATGTCACATGTCATTAACACTGGGCCCGTATTCATAAAGCTCCTAAGGGGAAAATATTCCTTAGATATTTAAAACCTTCTTAATGATGTTTCAGATATCTAAGTAGAAAAATCATATAAAACTAGGGGAATTCCTATAAAACCTTAGGTAAATATATCAACCTAAGGAATCTTTTCCCCTTAGGAGCTTTATAAATACGGGCCCTGGTCTATACACGACTGAATTATACCACCAGGCACCGCTACATATTTGTAGACATGGAAGTAATCGCTATCGGGATGCTTAGACACACGGAACAAATTCAATTGCCACACAAGTGCAACCCTTTCTACTAATGTTGTATACCACTTGAGGTTTTCATTTTTCTATTACAATGAACAACTCAAACATTTCTTGAAAAGTAATGTAATCCAAATCATTTTAAAATTTAAATGCACTTGTGCACTTACTGGCGAACTAAGTTTACTGGTTATCATCAGTTAAATCTATGTTTTCCTTAACTTAACACATACGCGACTGTATGATATCGTCAGACATCACCATCGATTCCGTCTGGGACATACACCGGAAATAGTGGCCAACTAGCGGTGGTTATCCTGTTCCTATTTCTAGATATGGAAATAATTGCTATCGGAATGTTTAAGCATACAGAACAAATCCAATTTACACAAACACGTGCAATCCTTTCCACCACTTAAAATATTTATGTTTCTAACATTGAACAACTCAAGCATTTCTTGAAAAGTAATGCAATGAAAATCATTTTTAAATTTAAATGCACAAGTGTTCTTACTGTCGAACTAGGTTATACTGGCTATCATCAATTAACGCTATGTTTTCCTTAATTTAACACAGATCATCACATTCACTGAGATAGCTAGTAGTTATTATAAAGTTGCAGGTGTCAATAATAGGTCTTGTTATTTTAATTAAACCCTTAAGTCTTCTAAAGGATAAACTTTTATTGTAACTGAAAGAACATTTCTGGTATCAACGAGCGGAAATTGCGTCAGTAATTCGATGACCTTTCTAAACTTTGTCGGGTAGCTTTACGTGTTTCTGATCTCAGAATGTTTATACAATTATTTTGTAGTCCGTACCAAGCATCACATGGTAGTTAAATACTCAATCGTTGACGAAAATGATCATAAAGGTGTTTGATGGGTTTTTTTTAAATTAAGCTGGCATGCTCACTTAATTATAAAAATATTAACGAAAGTGTGTTCATTTTTACAGGGAAAATTTACCGTTATAGTGGAGGCATGGCATACTGTGAGCGGAGAACTTAAAATTATAGGTAAGTGAAAAAACTGCTATCAGTAAGATTCAAGGACTCGATTTTAATTTTATGATAGAGGGGCGTTTTATGAAATTTATTTGTCAGGACAATAAATGCAATTACGATGAAAGCACTTTTGTCTCTAAGAATAAAACTGGTGTTGTTTTATCTATCAAGATTACGTAATTGCTGTTGAAATCGTTATACAGATGAATATAAACATGATTTTAAAACTGAAGTCATGCAAGTCTTTGATATTACCTTTCGTCTGCCTGCTCTGATGTTTTTATAAATTAAAACATAAACAAATCTTCTCATATCTTGAGATGTTAATGCGTTTTATATTATCTTACATTATCTGTGCAAGCATTTTACAGCCGGGTATTGTTTTGCAAACAGTATAATGAATTAATAAAAAATAACATAATAAAGTTAACGTATTAAACATCAAAACTGATTTGTCTGTAAATTAAATATCCGGGAACATTTTGGTGACCTACATTGTACGCGTTTTTGCAAACATTATGTTCTATCATATATTATTCCACAAAAAAGTATTCCTTAGACATCTACGTTTTGTTTTAATGTTTTTTAAACAAGCCGGCTGTTGTGCATGTGTCGGTACTTATTAATGATTTTAACAAAACATAAAGTGAAAAAGACAAGTTATTACATTATTAATTTAGTTGAATATTATGCATCCCCTGTTTAATTATGCCGAGCTGATTCGGAAAACACGCAAGGACAATTTATGAAATTTTCGATCAATATAAGTAATCGTTCATGTCATTTGTTTTGCCCGGTATCTTGGTTGAAACTGATAAAGGAAATCATGCCACAGAAAACATTAACAGAGTACACATTAATCGAAACTCAACAGTTGTACTGACAGAGCACAAATGGCAAAACTATATCGTGTGTTATACAAACCAAATACATGTGCACAATATGAAAATATGGCTGAATGTCTTCAAACTTTGTGTGGATTTGTTACATCATAAACAGTCAGGAAAATGGATAAAATGACGATTGTTAAAATAATAATAGATTTTCCTTTTGTTATGGCTTGACAAAATTCGGAAATCCATGCTTAAGTGTTTGTAAGGAATACTATTTGAGTTATTAGTGTTTAAATAATGCATGAAACCGTTTATAGGGACATAAATTCGTGTTTTTAAACATTTTGCTTTCACATAAATTATTATTATTTCTTCTCACCAGATTCATCTCAGCTGATCATTCAATCATTTATATCTACAACACTCGTTCCATCCAACGACTGGTCCCTTGATACAACTATCACCCCGACAATAGAACAACAAGTTCGATATAGATTAGTCTGTGACAAACATTACTTCAGTACCGGATGTGACGTATATTGTAGACCACGTGATGACCAGTTCGGACATTTCAAATGTAGTGATAACGGTACAAAGATCTGCGATCATGGTTGGAGTGGAACATTTTGCGACAATCGTAAGTACAGGAACTTTGTCATTGCTTATTAAGGTGTCTGACAACGTTACGTCAAGTATGCGTTTGTAACGTTAGATTCATCTATCCAAATAAATGTTTTATGTATTTGAATAATTACAACACATGTGACTACATGTACGTACGTGTCTGGTACTTTGCGTAAAAGGAAAACCGTTTCGGAAGTAACAAATACTGGTATTATAATGTATTTTTTACTTTTTACTATACGGTCGCCTCACTTGTAAAATGACTTCAAGGAGCTGAGAACCGTATAAATAAGCAATCCATTTTCTGTCTAGCTCACTTCTCTCGCCCCATTGTCCTAGACATAGAAACAACCCCTTTCAACTTCACTCACCAGAAATGTAACCGAGGTGCTTTATTTCATTTCTTCAACAATATAATTTCTGAAATGCAGAAAACAGATTAACAACAAAAACACTAACGTCTATATAATCAAATTCTGCATGAACAACACGATGATTGATGTTGGTCCAGATATCAATCTTACTGTAACAATTCGCCAACATACACAAGTATCCATTGTAAACATTAATATTTAAATCCAAATAATTTATACTTTGTGAGTGCACTATTGCGTAGCATAACAAATTACCAATGTGTCACCAATGATCACCAATGACCATGCGGCGTCTTTGAATCAATGTCACAGAGGGCACTTACAAGTGTACTGGGCTGAATTATTGCTTTATGCTATCGTCTCCCTTTTCTGAATTGAATTATTCGTTTTGTCAAATTTTATCATTTATATAGCACTTTATAATGCAAAATACACGTTAAAAGTGCTCAAATTATATTTTGCCAATATTCACTACAGTATGATAAATCACAACTCCACAATAATTCTGTACGAAACACCCTTCATCTAGGCGGCTTTAATTAGTCTATTACATCATTTTAGATGTATTATCAGAATCTTTAAGTGGATCTAGATATTATTAACAGGATATATAACAATAATTTCAGCATACTGTAGTGAAGAGTGTTTGACGAATAGGGGCGCATGTGAACGACCCCTTCCAATGCAGGTAAGTAGATATACAACGTGGGTCGTATGCAACCACAATACATTATTTGTCATTTCTCATTCTGTGTAATTAAACATAGAAGACACATTTTCCTTTATGCTAAGCGTATAGCAAGATAATCACTGGTACCATTTGTATTTCTTCATTGGTATGACTTTATCACACATGGAACATGTGACCCCCGCACTTAAAATGTCCATTCTACGGCTACCTACCACCATGTTCATCATAATGTTGTTGCGTTACACGATAACTCAATGTTCAGCATATCCGAATCTTGATTATATGAAGTACGTACTAGTTACAGTTTTAGTTACGTTCGTGAAAAATTCCCGATTAGGGGGCATTACCTAAACATTTGTATAGAATTTATTGCGTATCTTCTCAATAATCTTGTTGCATATAACCGTGTCTTG